>OY728152.1:136216329-137466329 GCA_963277665.1 Viscum album | reverse complement strand
ATGTAGGTTGATGTTGTCTAAAATCAAAAGGATCTGTTTCATCAAATTTAACATGTACTGTTACTTCAACAATACAAGTATTTTTATTGGAAACTCTATAATCCATAGAAGTCATGGAGTAGACTAAGAAAATTACATCCTTAGATTTGGGTGCAAATTTATGTAAATTATATTTAGTATTCTGAATTAATACTTTGCAACCATATAACAAGATGTAGGGAAGTCTAGTTTTACTACCATTAAATAAATCATAAGGGTTTTTTTTAAGAAAATGTCTAATCAAAAAACTATTTATATTATAACAAGAAGTACTTATAGCTTCAGCCCAAAAATGATTATCTACCGAATAATCACTCAACATGGTTCTGGTTATCTCTTGAAGAATTCAATTTCTTCTTTCAACAACACCATTCTGTTGAGGAGTTCTTCGTGTTGAGAAGTTATTAGTAATTACTTTTCTACAACAAAAAGATTCAAAATCAGAATTTTCAGATTCCACTCCATGATCACTATGAATAGTTATAAAAGGAAGGATTTTCTCATTTTTAACTTGGGCTCTAAAAATTTTTAAATAAGAAAAAGCTTCAGATTTTTTTTCTAAAAAATATACCCACGTAAATCCAGTGTAATCATCAAATATGAAAAATACATAGTATTTTCCTCTAATACTTCCAATTTATGTTGGACCAAAAAGATCCATATGCACTAACTATAGTGCATCAATAGTTGAGACTTCACTAACTAATTTAAAACATGATATATGCTTCTTTCCATATTGAAAAGGATCACAAACTTTTGAAGAATCAAATCTATGCTCAAGTAGATCATTAACTAGTCTTTTCTTAGAGATTTTTCAAAGTTTCTTAAGTTTACAATGTCCTAAAATTCTATTCCATAACAAATATTTATCTTCCATTGCACTATGACAAGGTATATCTTGTCTCCTAAGGTTTTTTATGTTTAGTGTGTGTGCATTCTCTTTACTATTAGTATAAATAATAAACCCTTCCTTGGAATTGTGTACTAGGCACTTTTCATACCTAAAATTCACAAGGTAACCTTCATAACATAATTGAATTATGCTAATTAGATTATGCTTAAGGCCCTTAACAAATAAACCATTTGAAATCAATGTTTTTTCAAGAAGAACAATGTTATATATACCAATAATTTCCCCCTAAGTATTATCTCTAAATGTTACATTTCTTCCATTCATTTTGATAATATTTTCAAAGATTTTTTTGTTTCTAGTCATATGCCGAGAACATCCACCATCCATGTACCATGTATTGATGTTGGTATTATCCTTACAATCCTGGGAAAAAGTGTTAGACTTTCAAAACACAAAATATCTAGGATCGGGAATCTTCAAAAAGAAAATTTTTAGGAATCCACATTTTCTTAGAAAAATATGCTCTATAAAAACCAAGACTGAGTTTTGTATATTGAACAATTTTTTGACCAACACCCACCACACAGAAACTTAGTTCAGAATGGAGCACTTTGAGGAACAAAATAATTATTACTAACAACTGGTTTTGAATGAGTATAACAAAATCCAGAATTATTCCTTAGAGGTGGAATTTGGGAATACATCTTATAAAAGTTTTCCTTACCTAAGGTAAATTTTTACAAACACTTCCTTAAAAAAATTCTTACTTCAGTCTATTAATTATGTTTTTATCCTCAAAAATATTATTTTTAGCACTAGAGATTGTCTCTAAAATATTTTTCTTATAAAATAAATTTTCTACATCATTAGAAAGTTTATGCTTCCCAAAATTAACTTCCTCAAGGGTTTTTAAAATTCTTTTGAAATCATAAATTTTCTTATCAAGATCTTAATATTAATATGATACTTCTTTAGTAAGAATAGAAATTCTATAATTTTCCTAATAAAGATTTTTCTTGACTTTATAATTTTCATTCTCAAGGAATTACGCAAACCTAGACACTACTTCATAAGTAGGTAAAGTATTATCTCTATTAGAAGAAGATTCTTCATCCAAAAATTCATAATATTTATTATTATTATTTAAGGTTACAATGGTTATAGATTTATCATTGTTTACCTTATCCATTAGACAATGATTTTCAATGGGTATCATGGAAATTAATCCAAGAGTCTTCTTACCAGAAGATTCGTACTCTGAGGATTCATTGGAAGAGTCTCTACCACTGGAAATCCAAGTGTCATTATCTTTCAAAAAATTATTATCTTAGCTTTGTATTACTTCTTTCTATTCTCCTTATAATGCTTTTCCTTTCAATCATTTCTCTTAAGCATAGGGCAATCTGGTCTTATATTCACTACTCTTTTTCATTCACAATAAGTGACTTCAGAGTCTTTCATGTCTTTTATTTCTTTCTTCATATATATATATATATATATTGAATGTATTTCTTCCCAAATATCTTGGTCATCCTTCATGCAAGATTAGATAGCTCATTATCAAAATGTTCACATTCACATGATTCAGACAAATCAGGGACTTTCTTTGACTTGGATATTGTAACCCTTTCAGGATTCGTTGCTTTAGTAGTAGTAAAGGCTACACTTCCATTTCCATTTTCCTGCTTATTTATGTTAGCATCTCTTTTCATTCTTGTCTCATGTTGAAGAAGAGTTCAAAAAATCTCATCATGAGTAATCTGAGATACTTTCTATTCTCATCAATATTTGTTCTATTAGATTCTCACTCATTAGGCATGATATTTATAACATTTTCTACAAGGGCCTAATCATCTAAACCTTTCTCATGCTTAGATTGAAAACTGTTAACAATAGTCATAAACCTTTGTTGTACCTTGAACACTGGTTCTCTATATGGAAATATAAAACCATGATATTTTTCTATAAGCGTAACTCTTCTAGTTTATATAACTTTGGAGGTACTAAAATGAGTAACATCAAATTTCATCCAAATACAATTTGCAGCATCACAAGAAGAAATTTGACTATATATATTCTTGGTCATGGAATACAACAATGTATTGCGTAACTTGGAGTTTATTTGATATCTTGACTTTTCTTGATTAGTAAAAGTTTTGACTTCCTTATCAAGAATCTTTAAATATCCTATAATCATGATGAAGTTGTCCCCTCCAGTGTAAATAACTAATATCTTGATATGATCTCTCCAATATTCATAATCATTCCCATCAAATATTTGTGGTCTAGTAGTATTAAGATTTTCAATCGAACCAATATTCATTCCAACCATCTAAATGAGAATATTTTCCCATGGAAACTTGTTAATAGTAAATGTTTTTAAATAAGGATAAAAAATCCTAAGGAAAAAATATATATATAATAATGAAAACTTGAGTAAAAAAATTTATATGTGAATATATGTATATTAGAGTCCTGCTCTGATACAAATTGTAGGATCATAATATGATGTAGATGCTCAATATACATGAGGGGGGTGGATTGTATCCTTTAAAAATTCCTTTGGAACCTTTAATGTTGACATGAAACCTTCCTTTTTCACCTTAAATAAAATAATTTTAACAATGTTAAACAAGATAAATTATCAAGACCTCTTAGTTCTAAAAACATTCTTGGTTCTGGATATATAGTTCCAGAAATAAAACTTAAGATGAGTATACAAGGAAAAACATTTTACCCTGAAGCGTATAGAATCTTATTAATCAGATTATACAAGTACAATAAAGAATAAGATGGTTGTACTTTCCTTATGAATCAAAATGTAGCGGAAAATAAACATTGAAACAATACAAGTAATAAGTATGAAATCTTTTAACCCAAATAGTAGGGTATCCAACATCCTTGGATAAAGGACCCATGATTTATATATTCAAGAAATTATGTCTTTCCTATACTAGGGTAATCCCTCTATAAGAATATCAGAGTATATGTTGTTATCCCTACAAGCCCTTGAACATCATGGTAGTCGGCACCTCTGTCTTCTTTATCATGGAAGTCCTTGAAATTTAAGGTAATCATAACCTCTATCTTGCTATCCCTGGACATCCATGAAAAATAATGTAGTCGACACCTCTATATTCCTATCCCTGAAAGTCCTCAATTGTACACTGCAACAATCAGAGACGCACAAAGAAAATTGAACTAGATGTTCAGTACACACAAGGCATGAGAGTCTCTCTCTCTAGAAATCACTTCACCAACATCTAATCTCTAGAGTGATCAACAAAATTTTTTGTTCTTATTCTAAACTTATTCAAATGATATCTTATTTATAGGAATTTCTCCAACTGTCGAATCCCTCCTCTTACGGTCAGATTTTCCTTGAATCTCAGAGGGTCTTGTACACATGCCACTCAAATAATGGTAAATTAGAAACAGAATGTATGAAATCATTTCATAACTAAAACAAGGGTATGAAAAATAAGGTTGCTTAACCAAATCTAGTTTTCAAAGTATAGGGAAAAAATAGTTTGTAGTTAAAACAAATAAATACTTGGAGAGTATAAATCATAAATATCTAGATTCTGTTTTTCAAGGAATTTAGAACTTGAATTATACAGATTTTGGAGTCTGAATTGTAAGGAATTAAGAGACTGAATTCTATGGAATTTCGAGTCTAAATTCTGAGGAATTTTAAATCTAAATTTCTGAGAAATCGGAATTGGAATTTCAGATAATTCGGAATCTGAATTTCATAGAATTCAAAATATGAGTTTCAGAGAATTCGGAATCTGAATTTCAAAGAATTCAGAATCTAAATTTTGGAGAATTTGGAATCAAAATTTTAGAGAATTTGGAATCGGAATTTCAGAGAATTCATAATCAAAATTTCAGGGAATTCTGAATCTCAATTTCAGAGAATTCGGAATCTGAATTTCTGATAATTCAGAATCTAAATTTCATAGAATTCAGAATCTGATTTTTGGAAAATTCGGAATCAAAATTTCATGGAATTTGGAATATGAATTTTCAAGAATTCGAAAACTAAATTAGGAACCTAAATTCAAAACCTGAAATCTGAATACTCTATATCTAAGGAATTATAAGATTCCAAGGTTTTAGATGTGAAACTGAGTTTTACACATTGGAATAAATTGAGTTAGATTTAGAGAAACTATAACTTGAATAAGGAAAACATTGTTAAAGAGAAAAATTCCTTGGGGTAGGAAATTTTTCCTTATTAAGATAAATCACAGGGGAAATAAAATTTTCCTTGAGATAGAGTTTTTGTGATTTTCAAAACAAAATGGAATGGAAAATTCATAAGGAAACCTTATTGACTCAACAAGAACTACATTAGTTATGGATACTAAACATATATCTAGTATAATAGAGAATATTATTGTACAATCCATGGGGATACTATATCAAGAATTATTTCATGTTTATTAAGGTACATATCACCATAATACCAATATCCCAATCCAACATAGACATGGAAGGATAATTTTGAATCATGGTAGTTATGACTTAGGTCATATATCCTAAGACAATAGTTTCTTTCTAATAGGGATACATTATAATATATCATAGTCGTTCGATCCATATGTATATATTTATCACACTACAACTCTCCATTATCTAATCCATAACAAATTTACCTTACTCCAAACAAATATCTTATCAAAAAGTATATTCCTTGTATTAATGACTTGGATATCTCCACATCTTACAAAATTGTGATATGAGATTGGGTTCTCACAATGTGGGTTGATGGGGTTTTATTTTTTGAGGTTGATATTTCATATATATTTGCGAACATATTTTGGTCTATAATGATCATACTACCTCTATTTTCTATAGGGAATGTGATGAGTAACACACAATGTTCCATAGTCAATTATAGATAATGCCAATACTTATTGATATAAATTCATTAGATACTGCTCCATCAGTAGAGGCTGAAATTAGCTTATCATATGAGTATGATCAATCATGGGTAGAATGGTACAATTACATTTCATTTAGAAGTGTAAAACCATGAATAAACTTATCAAAATTTTAAAACCAGGAGGAAACTCATGATGAAAAATCATTGGTTGGGATATCATCAAGTTAGGTTCATTAGAATTCAAAGATAATGCCTTTTCCCTTAAAATTTTCACCCAATCATGAACTCTCTTGTCAAGTAATACATAAAACATATCCAAAGGTATATGTATCTTCTAATTTCCATGATACTTCTATCGTGTGATTCTCCTTAATGATATTTCACCTTAGTAAATTAGTCTAAAAACCCATCCCGATCACCTCTATTCTTGTGACATAGAGTTACATAATGGAAGATTATATCATAGTGTATGTTCTTGTCCATGTAAATTATGTATATTATAATATTGGAGAAACAATCTTGAAATTATCATGTTTCGATCTGATTTTTAAAAACATATATATCATGATAAAATTTGAAAAATTATCAAGATGAAGATTAATCCATGTTGATATCATCACATATTAATAGGTATTAGTATAGTTGGATTTTATTACCAAGAACAATAATAAATTTCCCACCGATTCATGTATCTCGGTGATCGAATAATGAACATGGAGGAAGATCAATAGAGGATATTCAAATTCAACCCCCTAGACCAAACATGCAAATCATGTCACCTAATAGATTTATCCTAAGACTCACATGTAATGAGAACATTTCAGGATGATATCATTCTTGGCGGTAATGATTGTGAAATATGAAGGTTCAATTCTAGAAATGAGGGTCCATTTATCAATTCCAAAAACTATTATTGAGTGTATAGAGTGTAAGTATTATGAAATAGCTATTTGGGTTGATGTAATGCATTCTATGGAATAGAATGAGACCATGAAATAAGTGATTCATTATTGAATGATTGAAACTTCTCACAGGGAATTGGTCGATCAGGAACATATAGATAATTGGATTAAATTATAGCTATATATTTTAATTTCCCATTATTGAAAAGAAAGACACTAATAACTGTATTATCATCATATTTTTTAAATTAAATTAAAATAAAATGAATTTTTGACCAATCAATATATTATTTTAGTTTTATTGCTTCATTATAATGAATGGTTCAAAGTAACATATGATTTCATGGATAGAAATTGATGGGAAACCTATATCCTATTTGAAAATTAAAGTAAATGAAAAATGTAAATAATTGTTCTTGAATACTTGATTAAAATGTATACCCTCCCAATCATGGCTTATGGATGGTTATAAGAATGAATTCCAATAAAGAAACACATATTATTGGTCCATTTGGACGAATTACCTTATTCTGAGTATAGTTTATTGATAGATATTTTCATTAATTCCATCACATAACATATTATTTTGTTCCATTTTGATTAATTGTATCCTCATGTACTAGGATCATGGATTTTTATATGCAACACTACTATAACCACATAAATATAGTTAGTCTATTTGAATGAATGATTTGGCTGAATGAAAATAGTGTAAAAAAGTGTATATTTTGAATAAGTAATATTATGATTAAGAGGGTTTTAGTACAACAAAATTTATACAATGTGTCATCGATTGTATTATGGTATAACTATTTCCTATGACAAGGGACTAAGTGAGTAGAGCATGACATTTTTTCGAGCCAAATATTGGGTCCCAGAATAATTTTCTATTTTATTAAATAATTTTAATTATTTTCTTAAGAATCGTATACAGAAGTCTTAGTATGAAGGGACGTGTATTTTTATTAGGTCCCCATTAAGTAATTTCACCATAATAGGTTTTCTGACTTTTTAATATTGAACAGTAAATGTTTCATTTGTGTTGAGAACAATATGTCTAAAGAGTCAAGACATGACTATCATCTAGGTTTCCAATTACTGGTTTTCATCCAAATGTGTTTTTATGTCTATTTATTTAGATATTTTAGGGTTATTCAAATAATAATAGTTTTTATTTTTTTATAATGAAAAATATTTATTTCTTATTACTACAGGTCAATTTTTTATAATTTTTTCCAGATAAGGAAGCATAATTCATCTAGAAAGATCAAGGAATATCCAAATGTTTATGGAGGTTCTATTTATATGAAAAGATTACACGAATAATGGGGTCAATAAATTTATATTCATGATTCTTATACCATTGATTCATGAGTTCTAAGTTCATGTGATGAGTACTAATAAATGTTTTTAGAATATGTTCCACATTTCGACATGAATAGTGGGTAGTATTCCCAAAGGAACAATGATAAGGATATCATATTCACATGGATATTTGAAATATTAATTTTTTAAATAATTAATCATGTATCTTGAGTCATAGATGATGATATGGTACATGTGAGTCAAATATGACCACCTAACATATTAAGATATTAGTTTTTACCGTACTTGTGCCATAACATATGGAGATTAGAGTAACTCCTCCTCAAGAAGTAGAAAAACCTCTTATTTATTTGATATATATAGGGATAATATATTGAATAAAAATTGGGAATGTATGATTTACTAGATATATATTTCTATTATAGTTTAATAAACTAAATAATTATTGCAATGGGATATTTTTGGGGATTCAAGAACATGGGTAATGATGATAATTTATAGAGGATATGATATTCAATATGTGTTATCATAATACCACCGATTACACCTCTAGGTATCAATCATATTATCGAGATGACTAAAGATGTAACCTAATTTTAATAATTTTTTATAGTATTAGTGAGAAGATATGTGACTATATCTCATGATAATATTTATGAGTTTTTTGTTTTGATAGGTTTTACATCACTTTCATGGACAGTTTCATGTATTTTGATTTGGACCATCTATGGCTATAGTTTATAGTCATTTATCATTGAAATATATGAATATATTTTTAAAAAATAATACTAGAAGGAAGATAATTAATGGAAATTAGTATAGAACAACCGAATTGGGATTCTAGGGTCATAAGTACTCTAACAAATTTTTAACAGAGGGTGTGGTTTCGATGAATCATTACTTGGTGTTCTCATATTTTGAGTGATAATATGAGAGAGGTACTCAAGATATGTAAGTTTAAAATCTTCCAATGAGTTGTTCCACTACAATGTTTCCATGATGTAAATATTTTATCAGACCTTATTTTAGGAATAATAGACACTGTAATGTGGGCATTAATTAGGGCACATATACAAGAGGGAAATTTTAATAATGTATACATAACCATACATAGGATTCCTTTTTAGCTAGATACACTTCCAACTAATATATGGTGTGTGATATTATGAATTTGAGACACTAAAGACATGAAGTCTGGCCTATAGAATGAAGTTTTCATAGAATGATATGGAGGATTCAAAAAACACTATTACCAATGGATGGTAAATTATGGACCATAGGACACGAGTGAAAATAGATGATTGTCTATGCTATTTAACATCCTGAAAAAAGGGATCTGGGTTTTTTAGGTTAACATCATGTATCAAGGAATCATGATAATTATTCAATCATCCCATGGAAGTGATATATATATATATATAATATTAATAATAGCTAACTCTTTTATAAGTAAATAAAGTTTTATTTCATTTTAGGGTCCTCAAAGTATAAAATATATAAAAAAATGGGACATTTATCTAGTTAAAATAATCATTAGAACAATTACACACTAAAAGAATTTGTTTTAAAATTTATTGATCTAAATAAAATGTCAGGGATGTAAATTTGATATTATATTGAACCCTCAATTATACTCATAGATATAATCTGAAGATGAACTGAGGTTTGATTCTGTATTACTATGGTGGAACCAAATTCGTATAATTTAATGGTATAAAAGGGTAATATTATTCCTTGATTCGATAGAAAAATTGTATTATTCTAAATGGATTTATATTCTATTTAGGGAAAATGGGTCAAATGTTAATAATTACTCAAAGAATATTATTTTCAAATATAGTGGAATATATGTCATGTAGTTTTATATAAAACAAAAATGATGTAGGTACCCTACCAAAAAATATACTACATATCAGTGTTTTTAATCAGTGTATCTTATTAGCACCTCTGATCTTAGGTGAGTAAAGTATGTTGTGAGAAACAAGAGGGAGATCTGTGTGTTTATCTAATTCACAAGAGGGTTCAAGATAAGAAACATTTTTTAGTAACATTTACCATGATTCTTACATGAAGAATCCACATATAGGGCGAAAAGGATGATTATTATGACATCTTTTGAATGAATCATGAGTTGAATGTTTAGAATATGGTATAAATCTTATAAAACATGAAATAAAATTATATATAGTTCGGGAAGATAAATTCTATATAACACTATTCCTCATAAAAAGGTTAAATGTGAATTTTATCCTATTTATTATTTCTATAATCACCCCATATAGGGAAGCAATTCATGAATCTATCCTTGATGTATGGAAATAGTTTGTGGTCTAAAAATAACACCATCAGTTTTGAAATGTGATGGGTGGATCCAAATGATGTTTCATTTAAGCCCAAAAGACAAATACTCGGGACATATTCCATTCAAGGTCACATGACAAAAACCATTATGTGGGGTTTTTTTAATATATGATTCAAAATAAAAAAAAATATGCCTTCGTCATTATGTTGATAAAATATCCCAGAAACTATACTCCCAAATCCTGCGTATAAATCCATAACCTTAAATTTCCAATTATGAGGCCAATAATTTTGACATAATTTTTTCAACCAAAACCTTACATTATCAAAAATGAAAACATGGATCAGTTAGATAATAGAGGACATTTTAGGTTTGTAGTTTTAAAAAATTAGGAAAAACTCATACCTAAAAAATTCACATCAACATAGAATCATAACAAAATCATATATAAAATTGAACATTATCCCCCATTATACATATATTTTAGTATTTTTTATTTGGTTACCAATATCATCCCTATGAAATACTTTATATAAATAAATATTTCAACATAATTATTTAAAACCTCAGGAAAAGGAAACATAAGAAGGGTGATTTTATATTCCCATTAAGGATAAACATAAGTATTAATAATTAAATTTCATCAATCAGAATAATGGTACATAAGGTAATGATGAAAAATTCAATGTGCATGAGGGATTCATAAAAGGATTTATACCCAAAAATACCAAGATCATCAAATATGAATACATGGAAAAGGAAAGGGTCATAAAAATCTATAATAAAATTACATGTGATTTCAATGTCTATTCTTATAGAAATTATAAACTAATAACAAGCAAAAAGATAAAACATATTTGTATAATGGAACTTCATCTCATTGAACCCATGTATAACTTATAAAAACCCCTTATCAATTAAAATAACCATACAGATTTCATAAAATATAATTATATAGAGAAAATTACAATTACCCAAATCATTAGATCCCTATCTAGGCGCACCCATAGTATAATATTTAATGGTTTCACCCAAAGATATCTGGGAGAAAAAATCACTTATAATTCCCAAGAACAAAATACATAGAGAACAAATAAAAATCAATTGGAAAAATGTTAATTAATTTTATAACATGATTAACCCTTGGAAAGGAAATTGATTCCAAAATAATCTATTTAAATCATGATTATATAGTTGAAAATAAATGGGTTTGAAAACAATATCTTTAAAATATGATTAGTCGATGAAAAACAATGGGTTTCAAAACAATTTTTTTGAAACATGATTATCCCATTGAAAAAGAAATGTTTTTCAATACATTCTCATTGATAACATTATTAACCCAATGAAATGAAATGGGTTACAAAAAAATATCCTTAAAAAATAATTATCCATATTGAGTAAATGGGTATTGTATCCATACACAACATCCTATATATATGATATACACAATAAGGTTTGTTGATGTGGATAAAGGTAAATACCATAAAAACAATCATTAAAAATATTTTTTAGTATAATAATCATTAAAAATTCAAAAGCTTCTCATACCACAATGAAACATTTGAATCAGTAACCTTATAAATTTAATAACATTAAATTAAACATATAATATCATGAGAATAATAATATTCATCATATAACAATTCCATGGAGCAATACATTCCCCTTATAAAATAAGATATCTTTATGACATAACAAAAATCTCAAAGAAGGAAAATAATGACAAAAAATCATTACCTCTTTGGTTTTATTGATATTATAAACCCCAAGAAATATAGAACATAAAAATAATATGTAAAAACACATAAATGTATGGTTAATAATCATAAAATACATTAATGGGTAGTATATACATCATAAAACAAAACAAAGTGGGGAATATCCAATATATCTCACAAAAATAATATTTTGATGAGAAAAGCCCTTACAAAGATTGTATAATTGGAGTGAGAATAAATTAATGAAATAATTATGTGGGAAAATATAAATCCACAAAATAAAATTGGAAATATATAACAATATAATCAAAGGTTATTTCACACATATTCTTAGTATAACATAACCAATTTATCATATGTTTAACCCAAAGAATGGAAATTGAGTTAAAAAATAACATATAACTTGTGTAACTTTTGAATCATGTGATATGTGAAGGAGTAAAATCATTTGAAAATTTGAATATCATGAATGGAATGAACCACATAATATTACAGATCATAGGTTAGTAGAAACACCATATAAATGTTACTAGGTTCATAAAAAATAACACTCAATAGAATGTAAATTGAGATGAATCCCCTTACCTTGTGCCTAATTTGTTAACATTTTTCTCTATAATCCTTAATTAAAAAATTATGTTCGTTATTTAATTTATTCATATCATTTTCAATGTTTATTACAACTTTTATTTAACTTATATTCAAGTTATATATAATTACTTAATGAATAATGGTTAATTACATTACAAAAATCATAAATATTTCATTTGTATCATATATTTTTTAATGAATCCATCCTTAATATGTTCCATGTACTGTGTGAATATATAAGATCACTCTAAGGTGGTGGTAGTCTACATGTTGAGAAAAGATACTATTTTATTCCCAAAAACTGGAAATAATTAAGGTATGTGTTATATAATAATTCAATAAATATTTATAAATAATAAATATAATATATACCATTTAAAAAAATCACATACAACATTATTCCCAACATTGAGGGGTGGAAATAGAAGAACGAACGACATTGGTTCACGAGGTGGTAGTCTACCGTACAAACGAATGATGATTGTGTATAACCTTTTATGGAAGTGTGTGATTATGTAGTAATAACAATAAAAATAATAAAATATTATTATATTTAGTATATTTATTTTATTGTACAATATTTTAATAAGAATAATTTGTGTGTTTTAAGAAAGAAAGAAAACAAAAGTGATCATTGAAGAATTTTTCTGATTTTTCTGGTAACTCATTTTGGTTTACACCAAAGGATATCATTGGATTGATTTATTAAAAAAATTTAGGCTTATAATATGATAGGAAATAATATTGGAGATTATTTGGGATGGTTTTTGTTGAGAAAAAAGGTATTTAAAGGTGTGAATAGTGGGAGGTGGTGGGTGTCTTTTTATAATGGAGATGGAGTGATATTCTTGTAAATATTAAAAGGTAAAAAATATTTGAGGGTCTTACATAAATCATCTTCTCCAAATAATTATCCAAATAATATTAAATTTGGTATATATTTGAGTCATGTCCATGCAGTGGTTTTCATACAAGTTTATAGGTTATTTGGCCCCTTATGATTACTGTTTAACCACTGCATAAATAAATTTTTACATTAATCAATGTAATCAATATTAATTGCATCCACAGTTTTTTTGTTAAAAAACAATTTTTAAATTATTATAAATATTAAATTATTTTTTATTATAAATATGGAATCCAATTTGAAAAATTTTAATAATATAAGTGGCATAAATTTATTAAAAATTAATCATGTTGACCTGATTACAAAGTGAGTTTTTAAGGTGAAAGGGTCAAACATTTGAAATGTTTTTATATATAATTTAATTGTGAAATTGATTAAGATGACATTAAATGGTTTAATTGAGATAATATATATATAATTATTCTTCAAAAATAATTAAAAATATACTTTAACACTTTAAATTACTTAGGTGAAAATTCAATTTTCAATTAATGTAGATGTCATTCAATATTCATCCAAACATGGTATTTTATCCAAAAATAAAAAACTCTAATGTAAATTTTGGTATTATTATTTAAAAAATTATTTTTATTTTTTAAAATGAAAATTATCAAATTTTATAAGTTTAGTTTTAAAACAAGTCTTCAATTTAAAGGTAGAAAAATTGCCATTAAAAATTAGACAGTTTTTTATTCTTAAAAATGGATTAATTTTAATGTTGAACATGTCAAACATATTGGATAAATTTAAAAACATTTTATTAAATATATAAATTATAAATTTTATTAATCTATTTTTAAAATACTTATTAATTTAATTTATTAAGATAAAACTCTATTTTGGTTATAAAAAAATTTATTCATAGAAACTAATCATTTACATTAAATTGGTTTTTATATTAAATTGTAATTAAATGGACACAAAATGATTCATTATATAAAAATTTTTAAAACACAATTTCATAATTTATTTAATAATATTCATTTCCATCATTACAACAGTTTAGTGATAACTATTATTTTCAAAAAATGAGATTTATTTTTTATTTTTTTCTCATAAGACTCAGGTTTTTGTGTAACATTAGTCATCTAAGGGACTCAATGTTGCATTTAATGCAATTTAAAAAATTTTTTGTTTAAGATTCATGGAAAAAAATTATTTTTTCTAAAAAAATGTTTTTAATAATTAAAATTAATTTGAAATAATATATTTCATAAAATTTTCAGATGTCAGATCCTACCCCCTTAAAATGAATTTGACCCTCGAAATTCATCTTTGTTATCATAGGATTTATATTTTTAGAATTCGTTTTTTTAAACCCATATCCTAAATTTTTTAATAAAAAATTATATTAAAATGTGATAGTGGAAAATATAATGGTCACGAGATGTTAAACCTTAGTATGATTCCACCTAGGGAGAACATATTTTACAAAGGGGGAAAACATTAATAATTATAAAGACTAGTTGTGGTCATTAACAGCAACCATTTTAATGATCAATGGAACATTATGGACCTAAAAAATATTTTATGATCAAAATGACCATCATTTCATCAAAATTGATGGTACTAGGATACTAATTTTTTTCAGGATCATTTTCCTAGAGATAAAATTCCGTTACCATCTTGAACAACGGAGAAAAAATAAATATATTTACATGGTGAGTATAAATTCACTTGTTAGTCAATTTCCACAAAAATCTAATATTTTTCATCAAATTATTATTTTCATAGAATAATTATTAACTCATGAAGCAATAAAATAAAATTTTAAACACCACATAATAATAATAGGGTCGATAAATCTATTCCATATTTATTTATATAATAACCAAACCCAAAATGGTTATAAAAAATTAAGATAATTCTAAAATTGAGTAATCCCAAAAATGATACCATAATATTAAAAATTAAATAATAATACATAAGTTAAAAATAAATTATTTCATAAATAAAAATCCATAAAATTCTTCAACCATTAGAAGATTATGTTTGAAACATAAAAAATAGAAGTATTTGATCCAATAATCTTCTATGATAATTATACTATTATTCCTAAAAAAATCCCATATGTTTCTGAAATAAATATAATCTTAACATGTAAGAATTTCATACTAAAACTTATATCTTGTTTTCTAGTGGTGGTTGTGCTATACATATCATCCTTTGATGATGGGTTGAAGCCCCACCACCCAGTCAGATGTGATAAGTATCCAACTAGGGTATGGGTTGTCATTTTTTAAATACATGTAAACTAATTCCCCCTACTATAAAATCATTTTTATCCTTGGATTTTTAAATAACTCATCCAAAAAATTGTCTCCAAAAATCCTAGTAAGATCTCATTGGTTAAAACCTAAATGTAATTTCTAATAATTTTAACCTTTTATAATCCAAAATTGTATAGACCTATTATGGCATCATTGACTCTTAACTTAACCTCATATGAAAAAAATCCTAATCTTCAAATTTATCCACACTAACAATGATAGCAACTATAAAAGTTCAGGATCTAAACTCCGAAATCATGTGCTGAAATCCATAATATTTCATTTCTACATACGAAGATTATAATTGTGCACAATTGGTTTTTATAAATACCATAAAAAACAAACGAAAATTGGATAACATAGAAACTATAGTAACTTTTAGGTTTATAGATTTATAGTATTAAAAACAATTCCTAAATAAATAATTCACATCAACATTGAATCATAAAAATATTGTTCAAAATGTTGAAAACTATCCCTTTTTATACTCATCATTTATTATTTCACATTATGTCATAAATATAATCCATGTGAAATACCATATAGACACATACTATTCAACATCACTCTATAAAACCAAGGGAAAAGGAAATATTAGAAGGAATAGCTCAGATTCGTAGTAAGGGTAAACATAAGAATTAATAATTAAATTCCATCAATGAGAAGAAGAGTTGATAAGGGTATGATGACATAACACAAGTGCATGAGGGAGTCATAAAAGAATTCATACCCAATAATATGTGTATCATCAAATATTGAGACCTAGAAAATGAAAGAGTAATTAGAATCAATAATTAAAATCCATGTTTTATCAATCTATATCATTATAAATATTATAAATAAATATAAAAAAGAAAAACAAAACATTTTTCTTTATTGGAAAATCATCCAAATGAAACCATACATAACCCTTATAGAACCATTAAAAATTGGAATAACCATATGACCGAATTCTAATATAATTCCCCATAGAAAATAATAAATACTCGATGCATCAGAGCACTACTGGGGAACACCCAACATATAATATATAATGGATTCACTCAGTACCATCTAGACACACCCATCATTTATAATTTCCATGAATGAAATACAAATAGAATTAGTCAAAACTTTTTCAAACAACTGTTAATCTTTTTAGAAAAATATTATCCCATGGAATGGAAATGGATTCCCAATTTATCTATTTAAATCCTAATTATACCATGGAAATTAAATGGGTTTCAAAATAATCTATTTAAAAAATGATTAAACCATTTAAAATAAAATGGGTATAAAAAATCTCTTTGTAACATTATTCACCAATAAAATACAAATTTGTTTTGAAACATTCTCATTGAAAACACGATTAACCCCTCGAGAATTAAAGGGGTCAAAAAAATCTCTTTGATGAAGTAATTATATATCTATAGAAATAAAGAGGATGGTATCAATAAAAAATATTCCATAATTGAGGATAAGTAATTGTAAGTTTTTTGAGGTAGACGATTGAAAATTACATTATAAAATAATTCAAAACATTCTTGAGGAAATAATCATTAAATATTCCAAAGCGTCTCATACCACATTGAATGATTTGAATAGTTAACCCAATGAATGGAATAAGATTAAATGAAACATGTAATATCAAAATAACAAATAGAATCATTATATAACATGTTAAATAATAATTATATATACCTTAAAACAAATGATAGGTGTATAATATAACAAATATCTCCAAGAAATAAAATTGTGACAAAAATCGATTACCACTTTGGTAGTTTTGAAATTATAACCCCCATGAGGGAGAGATCAAAAATATTATATTTAGAACCCCATAAATTTAATTTTATTGGTCATAAAATACATTAATGTGAAGTATATATAATACAAAAAAATAGTGGTGAATATGGAATTTATCTTACAGAAATAAAAGTGACACAAGAAAACCCATTACAAAGATCTTATCATTGGAGTGAGAATAAATAAACAAAAGAAATATGTTTTTAAATTTTAAATAAACGCAATAAAATTTTAAATAAGTAATAATATATTAATTGTTCATTTTATAAATATTATAGGAATGAATAAATCAATGAAATAGTAGTTTAACTCATCGAATGGAAATTGTGTTTACAAAATCCCATAAAACTTGAGTATCATTTGAATCATGTGATGCATGAAAGAATAACATCAATGGAAACTTTGAATATAATGAAATATATTAAAATCATGATGTATTAATTCATAGGATAATAGATAAACCATATAAAAGTAAATGGGTTCATAATAACAAGTAACTCTGAATGGAATGTAAATTGAGACAAAACCCCTTACCATGGGTCCAATTTGTCATTATTATTCTATAAAATCTTGGATAATAAATGTATTTTAACTGTTTAATTTCTTTAAAACATTTTCCATGTTTATTATTAATTTTATTTTACTTATAAAAAATCATAAACAATTACTTAATTAGTAATTCTGATGTTTTGACCAGATTTGGCTTATGTTTCAAAATATAATTCAAAAGGATGAATACAATCCCAAAGGTTATTATTTAATAATATAATAAATAATAAACCTGGAAAAATTATCACATTTCACATTAATTATACCTTTAAAATTGAAAATGATATATGTTAATGAAAAATTAACCAATGTTATGATTAGGTAGATGGTAGGCCGAACGTACACAAGAGTAATGTTCCCATATTCAATGAACTTTACGGAAAGAATTTATGAAAATTTTCAATTTTTATAATTAAAATTATGTAATAAGTACCATATTATTTAATTATATATACTTTTATATATAATTCTTGTGATGTGGGGATGAAACAAGAAGAATCATATCACTTTATGGTGGAGATAATCCACATATCAACAAACAACAATATAACTTTTTCATTGTGATAAATGGAATGAAGAAAATGAAATGTTATATGAAAAGGTATATTATTATTTCATTGATATAATAATGTTTTAATTTATAAAATATGTGTTTTCTAAATCTATCCTTATATATTCCATACAATGTGTGAACATATCACATCTCTTTGAGGAGGCGGTAGTCTAGACGTCTATAAACGATGATATTGTATTCCCAAAAAAAATCCGAAATAATGAAGTTATGTGTTATATAAAAATTACGAAAGCATAAATACATCATAAATAACATAAATATCTTATAATATAGTAATTCAATCATTATTCCCATACTTGGGAGGTGGAAATAGATAAATGAATGACATCAGTTCACAAGGTTTTATTCTGTCAAACACGCATATGATGATTGCATATCACATTTGATGGATGTGTGTGGAGGTTTAGGAAAATCCATCAACAAATAATGTTCTAAATATATAGAGGATAGTGAGGTTACTATTTAATAATGGAATAATATGTATTGAAAAATATATAATGAAATACAACAAATTTGATCTTTGAATATTGTTACATCTTTTTTGGTAACCCCTTTTGGTTTACTCCAAAGGATATTGGTGGATTTCATTATAAAAAAACTTGTGGCCTCTAGTTTGATATTTTTAAAGTTATAGGTAGGGTGAGTGTGTATTTATAGAGTGGAGTGTGTTGCATTATTGAAAATATAAAATTAAAAACACTATTGAGTGGTATTCCTTACATCATGTGCCACTAATAATGATCCAATTTCGACAAAAAAAATATGTGGTCTAATAATGGCTAGAAAATTATTTTTTAAAAAGTTTCTAGGTCATTTTCACCACTTAATATAAAATTTTAACCACAAAGTAAGATCATTTTTAACTTATTCGTTGTAATTAATTTAATTACTTTCATTAGTATTTGTGGTTAAAATATATTTTTACCTTAACATAAATTATAAATTATATAGATTTTAAATATGGAATAAATTTTAATAAATTCAAAT
Source organism: Viscum album (assembly GCA_963277665.1). Lineage (NCBI taxonomy): Eukaryota > Viridiplantae > Streptophyta > Magnoliopsida > Santalales > Viscaceae > Viscum > Viscum album. Next base: position 137,446,632 of record OY728152.1, on the reverse strand, counting down.
TATATAACAGGATGAAAATAAATTAAAAATAATCATACAAATGAGACAATGAAGTTATTTTTTAAAGAGAAAAGTTCAATATTTTTATATGTTTTTACATCAAATCTCAAAGTGAGATTGAATCTATTGACAAAGATTGGTCTAAATGATATAAAATATTTCTAATTATACTTTAAAAAATTAAAAATATAAAATATCAACATAAATTATTTAGATAAAAATAGGGTTTCCATTAAAATTTATTTTTAGTTACTATTCATGAAATTTTGAATGTTCTCAGAAAATTACCAAATATTGACCCAATTTAAATGGTGATATTAATATTTAAAAAATAATGTTTATTTTCTTAAAAAACTTATTAATGAATCAAAATTTATTTTTTAACCAATCTGTTTATTAAAATAATGTAAACTTCTCTTTAAAAAATATGCAGTTTTTATGATTAATATTGGATTTATTCATATCTTAATCTAATCAAACATATTGGATGAATTTGATAAAGTTTTATTAAATATATAACATATAATTTTTAATAATATATTTAAATAATATTTAAGAATTAAATTTATTAATAAAAAAATTTTTCTCATAAAGGTCACCAGAATATACACATTACTAGGATTTAACTAAGGGAGAATATTGGTGGGAATAAAAAATCATAAATAATTATAGATAGTGTTGGAGGTAATTTATCATAACTAAGAAAATGATAAATTTATTTTAAAGGTCTTCAAAATAATAAATTTGAGATAATATAAATGACCATCGGTTCATCAAAATTCAAGGTAGAAGGATAATAATTTTATTTCAAGATCCTTTTCCTAGAGTTAATGAATTATCTTACCATCATGTCCAATTGAAAAAAAGAATTAAATTTTCTTGATGAGTACAAATTCATCCTTTATTATATTTATTCCAAAATAACATCTATTTCTCTAAACAATGACTATTAAAGATGAATTATAAACATCTAAAACAGTAAAATAAACTTTTATAGACTATATAACCATAAAAGAGATAGTGATGTTATTATAAATGTATTAAGAAATTAACCACAACAAATAATGGTTATCACATAGTAAGATAATTTCTAAAATGATTCAACCATAAAATGATACAGTAATCTTCAAAATTCAATACTAATACCCCAATATGAAGAAATATTATTTTCATAAATAAAAATCTTTAAAATTATTCGAATATTTACTTAATAAGTTTGAAACCAATATATTATAAGGATTTTATAATATATTTTTCAAAGGTAATTAAATATTTATTCCTCAAATAATATCCCCTTAGTTTATTTAAAAACACTATCTTGATATGTATGTATTTAGTACTAATGAATAGATCATATAGGCTAGTGGTAAGCATGAAACCCTTCATTTATTTGGGTCAAGGGTTCGAGACCCGCTGCCAAGCCCAATGTGATAGGTTATCATTAGGAACATGTTATGTAATTTATTATTTAAACATGATAAATAATTACCCTGTAGAAACACTTCATTTTGATTATAGGGGTTAAAAATACCTTATCCAAAAAATGACTCAAAAAATCACTATAAGTTATCGTCACATTTATCCTCAATGGGTTATCTAATAAATTTAATTTTTTATCTTTCTTATGCTTATAGAACTATGAATATATTTGTAACTCTTAATACAAACTCATATGAAAACATCTCAATCTCTATTTTATCTAAACCTACCTTCGATAGCAAATATAATAGCTCAAGTCCTGCACTCCTGGATCCTGTGATGAAATCAATAAAATTACATTTCTGACTATGAATCCAATAATTATAACACAAATATTTTCAATAAAACTATACCATATCAAAAGGAATATTTATATCACATAAATACTATAGGATATTTTTGGTTTATTGTTTTAAAGAATAAGGAAAAACTTTTAAAAAAAATATTCACATAATCTGGCACTCAAAAACAACTTGTTCATAAAGTTAAACATTATCTCCAATTATAAATATCTTTTCTTATTCCCTATTAGGTCATAAACATCATCCCCATGAAATAGTTTATAAAAATAAATCATTCATCATAATTCATTAAAACCTGGGGGAAAGGAAAGATAATAAGGCTCAGATCAAATGAAATGTAATGGTAAACAAAAGAATTAACAATTAAATTCTATCAATGATCATTATAGTTCATAATGGTATGATGAAATAATCAAATTTAATGCAAGAATCATAAAATAACTCACACCGAAAAATACCAAGATCATCAAATATGAAAATATGGAAAAAGTAACAATATTTAAATTAAATAATTAAAATCCACTTGATATCAATATCAATAAATAGATACATTATAAACTCATAGAAATAATAAATATAAAACATATTGGTACTTTTGAACATAATCTCATTAAAACCATATAGAACCACAATAGATTCCTTACAAATTGGAATAACTATTCAATATACTTCAAAAATAATTCATTAGAGAAAATAACCATTACTCAATAAATCTATGTGATCTATATGGACAACAGCATTTTAAGTTATAATAGGCTCACCCAACAATATCTGGGAACAACCCTCATTTATAATTTTCCATAACTGTGTTCATATAGAATTAATCAAAACTCATTCAAACAACATTTATTCATTTAAGATCATGTTTAACCTATGGAATGTAAATATAATAGAAATAAATAAATTGAATCTTGATTAACCTATGGAAATGATATTGGTTTAAAAAAATATCTTGATACTATATTAAACCATGGAAAAGAAATTTTTTTCAAAACAATATCACTGATAACATGATTATGCTATGGAAAAAATGGGTTCCAAAGAAATCACTCTGAAAAAAATCATTATCCATAAAAAGAATAAATGAGGATAGAATAAATACAGAACATTCCCTAGTGAAGGATATATAAAAATATGGTTTTTTTATGTGGATGTGGTCAAATACCCTAAAAATATCATAAAAAATTCTAGAGGAAAATAATTAGTAGAGATCTGAAAGCATCCCATACCACATTGAAACATTCGAATCATTAAATCTGTGAAAGGATTAAAATCATTTGAAACATAGAATATCATGATAATAAGAATATTAAGGATATAACATTTCAAAGGATAATTAAATAAATTATATAAAATATTATTGGTGTATATGAAAACAAAAATCTCAAAGAAGGGAAATTATAAAAAAATTGCTTTCTTAAATTTGAAACGGTAATCCCAATGAAGGAGATATAATCATAAGGATTTTTTAAATCCCATAAATTTTATTATAATAATCATAAAATAAATTCTTGGATTTTATAAATACCATAAAAATATGGGTGAATAAGGAATATTTCTCCCAGAAATAAAAGTTAGGTGAGAAAACCACTTATAAAGATAGTATAATGAGAGTGAGTACAAATAAATTAAATAATTATGTGTGATAAATTTAAATCCAAAAAATAAAAGGGTAAATACATAATAATATATTAAAAGGACATTTTCCAAACATTCTTTTCATAACCAATCCAATTAAATGGACGTTAAACCTAGTGAATGGAAATTGTGTTAGGAAATCCATTACAACATTATTAAATTTTGAGTCCTGAGATCTATGAAAGAATAGCATAAATTGAATTATTTATAACCATTAAATTTATTATAATAATGATTTAAAAATTCATTGGGCATTATATACACCATAAAAAACAAAATTTTCATATAATATTGAATAAGTCTCAATGGAATGTAAATTAGGATGAAACCCCATACATAGATTTTGTTTTTTAATGCATGTTCTATATATTCCTAACTAATAAACTTATGTTAATTATTTACATTATTCATAAAATTTTTCATGCTTATTATTACATTTATTTCACTTATAAATAAGTCAAATATAATTAGTTAACAAATAATGTTTAAGTCAGATGCCTTGACTATATTTGGATTATCTTCCAAAACTGACCTTGATAGGTCGAACATGGTAAATGATGTTATTGTTTAAAAATCTTAAGAATAGTAACCATAAATAATAATCACTTATTTTACTTTAAATATACTTTTAAAATGAGATAGTAATTATTTTTATGAAAAAATAACCAATTTTATGATCATAGAGATTCTAGGATGTATATAAGAATTAGTAACAATACCATTTTTCTTAGACTATTATGGAAATAAGTTAAGTAAAATTTTATGTATATAATGAACATTATTTAATAAATAAAATATTATTTAATTTTATATCAATATTTAAATTTGGTGATGAAAGTGGAATAACCAAAACTCTTTAAGGAGGTGATAGTCCACACATCCATGAACAATGTTAACACTTTTTCGATGTGTAAAATTATATTTTAACATATCACATTGCTTTGTGTAGGTGATATTCCAAACCTCCAAAAATAAGTAATCATATTGAAAAAAAATAGAAAACATGAAGGGGTGAGTTATATAATAATTTATTTATGTATTATGTATTTGAAAATAACCTATATATATCAAATTAAAATAGTAACACAATCATTATTCCCTTGGTTGAGAGGTGGAAATGGAAGAATAGGCAACATCTGTTCGTGAGGCGGTAGTCCACCATACACACAAATGATCATTTATTATCACATTTGATGGATGTGTGTGATCATGTTGGTATAACCCTCAATGAGAAAAAATATCAGGGTATGCTAGATAATGAGTTTATTATATAATCACAGAATTAAAATAATTTAAGTTCTCTGAGAAAGAAATAAAATAAAAGTGATTGTTGATGAATGTTAAATCCTTTTCAGGTAACCCCTTTTAGTTTACACAATGGGGTTTCCTTGGATTAATTTTTAAATAAATTTATTCTTCAAGGATGATAGGAGAGAATATGGATTCTTATTTGGTGAGGGTTTTGATAAGACCAAATGTATTGAGAGGCGTGTAGAGTGCGTGAGTGTGAGTGTCCTTTTATAGTGGTGGGTGAGTGACATTCAAGTAAATATATGAATTTAAACACTATTGAGAGGTCTCCCTAATAAAATGATCCTCAGTTATGAACCCTATATTTGATAAATGTTAGTATATGGTTGAATAATGGCTCAAAAATTTATTTTGGACTAGTCTCTAGGTCAATTTCCCCTTAGGATTAATTATTAACTACTAAGTAAACTCAATTTCACCCTACTCATTATAATTAGTTTTAATTACATTCTCTAAAATATTTTGTCAAAAATAATGTTTTCCTTATTGAAAATTATTAATTATGACTATTCCAAACATTGAAAAAAAAATTATTAATTACAACCACATTAGTGGGATAAATTAATTTAAAACTAAACATATAGATAGGAGGATAAAGGGATTTTTAAGGAGAAAAACACAAAAGTGTGGAATGTTTTTATATCCAATTTTAAGGTAAAATTGATTTAAATAACCTATGATTGTTTAAATTATATATATATTTTCTTCTAATTATACTTTAAAAAGAACAAAAAATATAATTCAACACTATAATTTATTTAGATGAAAAAGTTGTTTTTAATAAATATTCTTTGTCATTCACTATTGATAAAAATATGAACGTTCTTAGAAAATTAAAACAAAAATCACCCAAATTATATTTTTAAATTCCAATTTCAAAAATGGATTTTATTTTTTAAAATAAAAATTATAAAATTATCAAAATGTATTTTTAATCCACGTATTCTTTTAAAATAAGGTAAAAATGCCTTTGAAAAATATATAACCTTTTATTCTTAAAATTGGTTTTATTAATATATAAAACATATAAAAAATATTGGATGAATTTGAAAAACATTTATAAAATAAATATAATATAAATTTCATTTTTATATTTCATAAATAATGATAAATTTTATTTATTAATTTAAAATACAATTCTGGTGAAAGAAATTGTTTTTCATTAAAACTCATCCTTTAAATTCAATTGGTTTTTATTTTCATTTATAATTAAATTTATGTAAAATAAATTAATTATTAAAACATTTTTATACCATAATTTCCTAATTTAGTTAATTATATTCATTCCATTCATCCCAACCACTAAGTGATAACTATTATTTTATATATTTAATATTAACAGTATATTGTTTTCTGCTAATAAACATGATTTTGTGTAACATAAGTCATCAAATGGAATCGATGTTTCATGAAATGAAAGATAAACTTGTTGTCGCAAGTGATTCCTGAAAAATAGAAAATTTTATATAAAAAATTCTTTTTAATAATTTAAATTAATTTGAATGAATATATTTCCTAAAATTACAGGAAATTATAGTTGAATACATGGAAAGAAAATCATCATGAATGATTGAGTCTAAACAGCCGGATGACCTGAAATTTTTATGAGAATCTATTGTTGTGATAAGAATAAAAGATCATAGAATCACTATGTATATTATAAGGGTATGATTCAATAAATTTTCAGTTCACATAATATAATTACTGATTGAGATCAATCTATTATATTGTTATGAGGCATATATTATCGTAGGTTAGATGAATCCTGATTTTTGGGTTATCTATCATAGCCATAACCATTGGATCCCCAAGGAGGGAGAAAGAACCTATATGTAGATCAATTTTTAACAGAGGGGAGTGTAATTTTTTAAAATAGTTTTCTAGAAAATGATTCTTTAATGGGGGTTTCTATGTAAATATCTGTTATATGTATGAAATTATAATCTTATAGATCCATTCATTATTTCTAGAAGGATCCTTATAAACACATATAATTAATTTTATATGGTATAAAATGTGATTCACTCTATAGAAGTACCATTTATTAAAAGAAATTGTGTACATTCATTATCAATGGTCATAACTAGGAAATAGATAGAATTTATAGGTGTCAATGTATATCATTTATGTATATGAATCATGAAACTTCTAGTTCATAAAATGTCCCTACATAGAACTGAATAATATTTATATGAATATATAACTAGGACACTAATAAGTGTTTTCTCATCAGAAATAAGGGATATCATGGAAAAGTCCCAAATTCACTATTATGGGATAGAGAATTTTTTTATAATATTTGGGGCTTGGAATAGAATTTTAGAACTTGAAAACACTACATATCTTATAATAACATGAATGAATCCACATGTATTTTATTAAAACTCATGGAGAAATATTTCTTTTTGGAGGACTATAACATATGAAAAGTTCTATGACATGATGATTGTTGAATTTTATTTCAATTCCAAGTCATTGGTCCATGTATGAACCTACATTACAGGATCTCCTATATATCATGATCATATATTATTGAATGGTAGATTTTGGGTGATGGAATTTATTTCTGGGTGAAGGATTGGAGATCTTATAATTTGTATGTATATTATAAAATAATTAAATAGTTCATAAAATAATATTAATTGGAATGATTTTTATATATTTAAATATGTTCATTGAATTCACACACATATATTAGGTTCGCATGTCATGAAAAAATATTCTTGTGGACATAAATTCTCAAATAGACTAGGAAATTAAAATACCATATATTTTTTTTCATAGTTTAACATCGTGAAATAATGAATTAATTCATTAAAAATATAAAATAGAGCACCACATTCATGCCATCTAAGGTGATTAATCAAGACCAACAATTTCAACATATTTAATCTTGATGTGTGAAAAAAGGGTTCCATGAGAGATAACTCATACCATATAATCACGAATTAAATTATACTAAAATAAATAAACACATTAAGTTCATTTATTTATAGCACATGAGCCTCAGCCTAATTGGTGAGGTATCCTTAAGTGCATCCACGAGACCCAGGTTCAAACCCAGTCGGAGGCATATTACCGGGTACTGTAGCAGGCACGGTAGTAGGTAATGTTTGGTACTATTGCAGCCGAAACTATTAACCTTGGTCCTCCATTTTGGGATTTGATTCATTAATGCCTTTAGGACACCTAGGAATTTGGGTCAGTAGGGATTTCGGGCCACCATTAAGGCCATCGAGCCACCTCAAGGACTTTTGGACACATGTAGTTTCCCCATACAGATGCTAAAAAAAGAGCTTCCCAAAGTATGATTCAGAACAGGTGCACTCACCAAAGAATAACCAATGGATTTGGAAGAATGAGAGGGTATGACTATGCCATCAGGACTAGCATGTGCTTGCATGAAAAGATTAGCCAGACATCCATGTGAATGTGGAGAGCTAAAATCAGGATGCAGCTGCTAGGGAGTGGTAGTTCCTTGTAGTTATAATATCGTTTATTTCCTTAATACCATCAGGTCATGAAATGTCTCTTAAGCCTCTAGGACAAGTAATCATTAAGCCTACAGTCCTTCTAAGGGTTCCCCCCATCTGTTTAAAGGGGGTTATCAAAAATTAATAAAAATGAAGGCCTTCAGGCCATTTGAGAAATTTTTTATATTAATAATAATTCCATGTCATAGGTATCCCCACACACTAGATAACTGGTGGTTTAGTGTCCTAGGAGATTAGATATATTTAAAGATAATTTTTTAATCATCATCACCATTTTTTATAACCTCACAACTATAATCCCAATTTTAAATATCTCATTTGGAATTATAATATTTTTATCCATGGGAATAAAAACATATATAGAGGTAAGATCAGGTTCCCAATAAGTAATGATCAAGAGATCATAAATGATGATCATACATAATCAAAATATAAGTATATAGTTAGTAAACAACAATTAGCAACCATTATGATAACATTGTGAAAACATACCCAAAATAAATATGTAACATAATTGTAATAGACCCAAACCATTTCTTCTAGATAAGGTAATGAAAAAATAAAAATTATATCTATGTATTTGATATCGATGAAGGGGAGCCCATTTTTTTCTACCAAAATAAACATTATTATTGAGATATAATGCATCACTTACATTCTTTAGGGAATGTTAGTTTTATAGTATTAAAGAATTATCAAAAACCATTTACATGATGGATATAAAAACAATTAGTTCCCAATAATGAACATATTCTCCCACTATACCCATTTATTCATATTCCACAATAGGGAATCATAGTCAGTCATATGATACCCCTACAGAAATAATTCATTCTACATTATTATTGATAACCTGGTAAAATGAAACCTAAGAAGCGTGAGATCAAATGATCTATAAGGGTAAATATATGCATTAACAGTTGAATTTCATCTGTGTTTGTAAGAAGAGTATATAGGCATGATTTCATAATCAAATTTCATGATCATAAAATAATAATATTTATACCCATAAATACCTATATAAACAAACATGATAAGTCATCTTGTGGTTTTTACAAATGGAAGGGTCATCATAATCAATAAAAGTGAGCAATGTGAAATAAATAATGATCAATATATTTATTTATATCCATGGAAAGCATAATCAAAATGTATTCTTATCTTGGTAAATTATCATCATATAACAATTATAGAGAACAGACAATTGGAATTACATTATATTCAACTTCAAACATAATTTTTCAGAGAACATAATCATTATTCAATTCATTATATCTCTATCTAGGCATGCCCATCATAAAATCTATATCAGGCTCACCTAAATCAATATGGGTTAATCCATCATAAAAAATATATAATAACCATAAATAATGTACATATAGGATACATCTCATTATAAAAACAATAAAAATAATCATTAATATTTTCATTTGATTATTAAACTATTGAAAAGAAACAATCTCCATAAATATCTATTTGAAACAACACTAATACAGGGGAAAAAAATACCTCCATAAAAATATCTTTGAAACATTATTAATTTATTGAATGGGAATTTTTTCGTAAAAATCACATTGAAACATGATAAACCCCTAGAAAATAAACACATTCCATACTATTCTTATTAAAACGTGATTAACCCAAGGAAAAATATTGGTTCAATGAAAATCTATTTGGATTAATCAGAATCCATATAAATATATAATGATCATATCATAATTAAAAAAATATGCCCATTGTACTATAATTAACAACATGGGTTGTTGATTTTAATTAGATGAGATACCATTAAAAAACATTAAATTATTTTTTGGAAAATATTTTTTTCATTTTGAAAATAAATTTTAAAGAATAAAAATTCCGAAAATATTGTGAAAAATAATATTCATTTAAAACATCGTTGTAAACATAGTATTTAATTTTCAAGTAATATAATATACATGATAATGGTAAATCCAATTAAATTAAAAAGTGTTAAAAATAAACATTCATTTTAAAACATTTTGAAATAGAGAGCCCAAATTGAACCATTTGAAAATGTTGGTGAAAATTCCATTTAAAACCATCTAAAAATGGTAAATTATCATATACAATTAATTTAAAAATACTTTCACTTAATAAAATAACAATTTCTGAAATATTTCAGAAATCATTGACGTGGATGAGAAATATACCTGATGTAAAAGAAAAATACAAGATCAGAATCACTTAAAAATGTTATTCTTGATGTATCTTTAATCAATAAGAAATGAAATTGAAATTAGACATGTTTACCACATTCATAACTAAAGGAAAATAAAATATATTTGGATTAAAAAAATTAGATCACATTATTTCCACCAAAAAAAACCTTGAACATAGACAATCATTAATGAAAGAAAATCTTAACATAAAGCCTTTTCTACTTTGGTAACTTTTCAATTACTGGACCCATGAAAGAATAACATAAAATAATACATTAATTATCATGAAAATAATAATTTCAATGATATTACATGTAAATGTAGAGTATATATTCATTAATAAATGAATATAGGTTCTTATCATAAACATATGTCTCAAATAAATATAATTTGAGATAAATGACCCACAGAAAAGTCATTACATTGAATTTTATAATTAATAGATGAACCCATATCATGTATCAATTATAAACCAAATAAAATAATTAGAAATTTAACATAAGATAATAAAATATTTTAAAAAAATAACCAGGAACAGGGAATGTAAATGAATAAGTATATAACCCAAGGAAATGAAATTGAGTAAAAAAATTATTTACCACATTATAAATATCATGTCAATTCCCCTTGAATAAAATAATAAAAATAGAAAATTAAAATACAAATATGTATGAGGTATTCATGTTATTAAATTTATAAATGGTTTTATATAGCCAACTCATTAATAACTATTTGGTAATATTACATATGCCTCACGGAAAAAAAGTGAGATGAGAAAATGGTTACATCGAGTCCAGAATTTCCATGCATATCTTTTAACTAATGTATAATAAGATTATATAAATTATATGATTACATAAGAAAATTTTAAAGTTTATGTACCATATAATTAAATAAACTACAATATTTATTTTTAATAACATATTAAAATTCATATTCCGTTATGTCAATGTATGGTATTTTGAGGACGTACGGTTCATTATTTCAAAATGGATTTGGTCCATTGAACTTCTTCAAAGATTTTATTATTTCAAAATATAAAAAATAATTACCATAAAATATATATCATATTTTTACATAAATTAAATTCTTAAAACCATTCTTAAAATACGGTAATGAAAAATGAACTATGTTAAAATTATTTGGATGGTAGGAAATACATAACCTTCAGTAACGTTTCCATTTTTCAACGATCAATATTGAAGGAAGGTAATTTAAATACTATTTTTATATAAAGTTTTTTGGTAAAATATCCCTCAAGGTATCATTGAATCATTTTTGAGGTGATTTTGTTTGTTGACAAAGTGGACACCTGTGTTGTGATTGTTGACAAAGCAATCCATGACGTAAAAATTTGTTGACAAAGGGGATTTCATAGTGGCATGTTGATTTCAAGTTATTTTGTTAATGATCCATGTTTGATTCAAGAACATCAACAAAGGAATGGTTGATTTGGAGGTGTTGAAAAAAGAGTAGATACAAGGTGGCGCTGTTTTCTATTGTTTGCTAAATTTTTGTGCCGGAAAATCGACAAATGGAGAAATGTGGTTTTGGAAGAAGGAACTTGCATGCCTTTTTCTTGAAGGAGAGGAAACTTGAGTGCCATATGTTTTTCAAAATTAGAAAATAAAAATATGGCAAAGGGAAAAAGGGCACCCTAGTTTTAGGGTTGGTCGCGCAAGTGACTTGCACGACAGAGACTTGCACGCCGAGGCTTGCGCGCTGTGGGAAGACTTGAGTGTCATTATGCAGGGTGTCCAAATGCCTATCAATAGAGGTCGCCCTCGCCTTATTCTGTATGCGTTCAACACTTAGAGAGAAAATCATAGCTGTTTTCGTGCAGGTGTGGTGGTGATGCATGTGGTGGTGTGGTTGCTCTAGTAGAAGTTGCATGCCAATTTTTTTTGTGCACCCAAGGAGGTTTGGGTGAGAAAGGAAGGGAGTCACCCAAGTTTTGAGTGGAAGATGGTGGTGTCGCACAAGTGGTTTGGTGACACTTTCATGCCATGTTTTGAAGAAGTTCGATAGTTGGTGGTTGCATGCCAATATTGGTTTGGGCATAAAAGGGTGTGAGTCGCGCAAGTTTGGAGTTGCAGAAGCTTGTGTCACACACATGGTTGAGGTGGACTTTCACACCAGTTTTAACTTGCGCGCCGAGACTTGTTCGTCGGGTTGGAGAAGGGTGTCAGGTATGGTTGAAGCATGGCAATGATTCAGGGTTGTGTGGAAGCCGGAAGATTGCCCGATACGTATGGTGCAAAGTGATATTCATCTATCAGTGAAAGTTGGACTTCAACAGAGCATCTACATTCAACATAGGATTTATTCATTAGTGATAACGAAGAGACCTACAGGTCTATAAACTGTGAGTGGATCCTTTCCAGAGCAGTGGGAAAAGGAAGAGGAAGAAGGTGATCCTCTCCACCGGCAGTGAGCTAGAGAGAGAGAAACATGGAGTGACCCTTGGGAAAATAGTGAACTGACCCTAAACATTGTAAAGGAAGTGATCTTGGGAATATAAGTGATATATCCCGAACATTGTAAATAGTAGTGTTCTTATAGTGGATTTGGTACATCGGAACATTGTCGGTGTATGCTCCTTGGACGTAGCCCAGTGAGGGTGAACCAAGTAACATTTTTGTGTCATGTGCATGCTTTACTTCTTGTTTATATTGTGCAACGGGAAAAAGAGAGAAGAGTGTTTTTCTTAATAGTGAAACAAGATCAATTGGGGCATTTATTTTAAGTTTGTTATACCCTAATTCACCCCCCCTCTCAGGGTATTCAGCCTAGTAGACCTAAAAATGTTCATAATTTCATAAATAAATTATTATCTAATTAATATAACTTATATATTTCATCCATATCTGCTAGTGATCAAAAACATAATCATATCGCTTCGTGGAGGTGGTATTCCACATTTACACATGGTCAACGTTTTCATTTTTCAGTGTAAGAAAGAAGATGATATAATATATTTTCATAAATAAAATTAAGTATTTAATATAATAATATATCATATATATTACATATATTCTATAAAATTATCTTTATTTCCTTCCATCTAAAACCATAGTGAAAAATGAATCACAATGCAATGTGGGGCGGTCGTCCAATATACTCACGAGTGATGTTATCATAACCCCCACTTAATGGAAAGTAGAAAATGTTTATCTGATATAATATTTTAAACCGTTTAAATATGTTAAAAATATAATATATATAATTTTATTCTATCATATTATCAATCTCTGATAGGTGATGATAGAAAATTATTTATATTAGTTTGCGTGGTGAAAGTACGTCATACACATGGATGATGATTTTGTATCCCATTTGATGTAAGAGGATATAGATTTACATTATTATATTAAAATAATAAAATATAAGTATTTGGAATATTATTTATTAATTATGTATGTAAAATTGAATAATGTTTTACGGTTGTGGAAGAATAAATAAAATAACAACTCTTAATTATGCCTGATAAATCGTCTTTGGAAAACCTCCATAGGTATGCACCAAAATCCATCGTAGGATGAACTTATTATAAAAAAAGTGATATGAGATTTTGGGAGGAATAAAGGAATAAAATTGGTTAGGAATTTCTAGATAACAATGGATTTAATTTGTTAACAGTAAATGATAATGAGTGGACTTTTATAAGAGAGGTGAGGGGTACACCTTTAATTTATTAAAAACAAAAAGGTGTACAACCATTTTTAACATGAAAAAAAGATACAAAAGGAACCATTATAGATTCTTTGTCATGATAAGTTATATAAATGTCCATAAAATTAATTTTATAGAAGTTTTAGGTCATTTTTAATCTTATATTTCTAGTTTAAATCTAGAAAATAGCTTTTCACCTTAACTACAGTAATTATTTTCTAATGTGTTCACTATTCATTGCCGAAAAAATTATGTTGAACTAATTAAATAATATAAATTATTATAATTTAAAATATAGAATCCATTTTAAGATATCCAATTCAAATATTTTTGAAAATATAAATTAAAACTAATCCAGAATACATGTAGAAAATGCTTGTTTTCAAGAAGTGTATTTTTCAAGAAAACGATAATATTATATTAACTACATGACTAATAATAATCATTCATTGAGTATAAATTGATATTTATTTATATAAAATGTATAAATTTAATTAAAATAATTCATAATAATGGGTTATTAATTAATATAAAAGGCAACACATTATGTTCTTTAAAATAGTTTTCAGGAAAACCATTTTCAAAAAAAAATTACAAATACTAAGAATCAATATAAAGATGATGAAAATGTAATTTATTGAATTAAATAAATTAAAAGATATATATATTTAATTTTAAATTATATTCCTAACATAATGGCACTTTTAAATATAATAATTTTTGTGAAAATAAATGCCATTTTAAAAAAAAATATTTTTTCATAATTCCTAAAAAAATAAATATTTTCAAAAAAATCCAAAAAAATCACTAATTGTAAATTTTGATATTCCAATTTCAAGAATAATTTTTTTACAAATACATCTTCTAAAAGTTAAAAAAAATAACTATACTATTTATTCCGGAAAAGCATTAAAAATCATTTTTGAATAAATCTTATTTTTGAAGAATAAAATTAATTTACTAAAAAATAATTGATTATTTACTAAAAAATTATCAATTATTTGAAATTAATAAGAAACTAATATATATTTTTTCTAAATTTTTAAATATTTTTTATACCCACCAAATTAATAGCCATGGTATAACCATTATATTTTTCACAGGTCATTTAATCTTTGTGTTTCCTGTTAAATATGCAATTGAACATATTTTTTTTCTAAAATATCAGGGAATTACTTCCTCCACAGCTTAATAAATATTGTAAAAAAAAGATTAAATTTAACATGGTAATCATGGGTTGGGATTTTTAAAGTCCTTTTTATGGAACCCACTTTACAAAAAGTGTAAATAAAACATCATATTGAAAAGATATAAAAGTATGTATGATGGTCATCTAGATTAACACATACTGTATTATCGAATAAGAGAAAATATGTGGAAATTGAATATTTGGACATGTATGAAATGAATATTACCCAAATAATTATATAGTTATATAAGGATAATTAATCAAAATAATTTGAAAGATCAATAGATAGTTAACAACCACAAAACCATAATCCAAAGAGGTGTGAAAGAGATACTGAATATCATTAAAAATTATAGTAATTTGATAAAATTTTGTTTTAACATCCTTTTCATAGATTTTATTAATTAATTTTCCATACAGACTAGAAGAAAATGGAAATATACATACTTTATAATTTTAATTTCATCCATTAATAAATTTCCACCATAATATCATCTTTTTTATCAAATAATGAGGGTTCTAGATGAATTTTATTCATGCTTGAAGTAAGAAAATTAACTTTTAAAGGAACACATAAAATTAAAATGGATAATATATATAATCCACCTTTATTTAGTTATTAAATAAAAATAAAATGGTTTGAACATGGTAATATAATTCCCAAAATTAATAAACAATCATATGATGAAATTATATATCAATATACAAAAAATAAATATAATACCAATTTTAAAACTAAATCATTCCTTAAAAATTTACCAAATATACCAAATAACCATGGAAAAAAAATTAATTATATTTTTAACCTAAAATTTTATATCATACCATTTATATTACAATCCCAAAAATATAGCAATCTTATTTGGAAATAACATTATTAGTTAGTCACCAAATCACATCACAATCCATGGGTTATCTATATGATAAAACTAGTTTTACCATAATTATCTCAATATACATGATCTTATAATTCATAAAGGTTATAAATACCTTAAAAAATATGTCATAAAAATTTAAATGAACGCTTACCAATAATCCAAAGCTTTAAATATATGAAAACTAAAAAAACATCTCATAAAGTTTCATTAATCATTTTAAGATCAAATAACCTAAAATATAAAATAGTTATATATGACATTGAACAAATGATAATCCTTATCCTTATAGACCTATGATTTAATATATAACTCTTAAGACCAACTATCATTTAAATATCCTAATTTCAAATATTATTTAATCCCTCCTTTGATACCAACTTTAACAGCCCTGAACACGCACTCCCAGATCCGGTGTAGAAAATATGAAAATTATATTTCTATCTTTGATACTGATAAAGGTGACCCAATTTTCAACTTCAAAATAATAAAACATTATTAGTAAATATTGGATCAATTAAATTTAATTTACCTTTTATTTTTATAGTTTTAACAAATTAGGATTAAATATGAACATCAAGGATTCACAAAATACATTTTCAAAATGATGAATACTACCTTTAACTATACCTATCTTCTTATATTATACATTAGGTTATAATAAACACATATATTGAACCCTTCAATAAATAATTCATTCAACATAAACTATTATAACCTAGGGAAAATAAGCATTATAAGGGTGACATAAAATTATCAGAAAGGGTAAAAATAGTCATTAACAATTGAATGTAATCATTGAGCTCTTGAAGATATTAGGGGAATGATGAAATAAAATAGGTTCAGTATCATAAAATAATAATATTAATACCCTTAAATACATAGATCATTAATAATGAAATCATGGAATAAATATTTCATAAAGTCAAGGGTCATCAGAATTAATATTCATAACCCCAGTGATATTAATGTTGACCAATGGAAACATTTATAAGTATAGAAAGCATAATGAAAATGTATTGGTATCCTAAGAAATTATCATCATATATCAATTATATAACCCTTAAAATTGTAATATATACATGTATGACTTCTATTAAAATTTTCTAGGGAACATAATCATTACCCAATGCATGGGAGCGTTATCTGGGAACACCTATCATATAAGCTATATCAGGCCCACCCAACTATATCAAGGTTCACCCATCATAAAAAATGTCCACAAACCACAAATAAAATACGCAAATATTATATTTCAAAATAAAACTCATAAAAACAATCATCATTCCTTTTATAACATGATTAACCAATAATAAATAGATGAATTCTATAAAAATGTATTGGAATCACTATTAAGTCATGTATAATAAAGGGGCTCCGTAAAAATCTTTTTTAAAGATGACTAACCTTTGAAAAATTATTAGGATCTGCAATAATATCTTTAAAATATTATTATCATACATAAAATAACAAGGTACCATAAAAATATATTCTAAATATGATTAATCCATGGGTAAGGAACAAGTTTGATAATAATGTCTTTGAAACAATCAAAATCCTTATAAAAATTGAATAAGGATAACATTAGTAAATATATATCAATTAGATAATATATAATAAAAAGGATTTTCTATACTGATAAATGGAAATACCATTAAAAATCATTAATAAAATTTATGTTAAAAATGTCCCTTTCATGTTGAAAATCAATTTTTTAAAATATAACTTCTTAGAATATTTTGAGAAAACATTTCGTTGAAAATAAAAATATGAAAATATAAATGATTCTTTAAGTAAAATAATTGAAATGATGTTGAGAAAATGTATTCATATCATATGTGATGAAAATAAACATTATTTTAAAAACATTTGGAAAAACTGAGTCCAAAGTGACCCATATGGAAAATGTAAAAAAATAATTTTAAAAACATTACATGAGAATGTAAAATATCATGTAGAATGGATTTTAGAAATCATTTAATTTTAAATAAGAACAACATTTAATTTTTTTTAGAGAATATGGATATAGAATAGAAAGTTACATGACATATAATAAAAATAAATATCATTATCAAATTCAAATGAATTTCTTGGTGTATATTTATTCAATACATAATGAAATGAAAATTAAACATATAAACTAAATACATAACCAGAGGACATTAAATGAGATGTGGTTTATGAAAATATGATCAAGTTTTTCTTCTAAAGGTTCCTTAAACCCAAACAAACTCAAAAGAAAGGATATTATTTCAAAATCTATTTTTGACATTGGTAAGGAATTTCCAAAATAGGATCAGGACCACTGGGGGGGTTAATAATTGGTTCATTTTTCTTCTTATATGAATGTTTCATAACTTCATTAAAAAAATATTATCCTTTCAAAATATATTAGAGTTATGATCCGGTCAATAATAAATATAAACTCCCCCTTTGATATGATAAAATTTAAATAAATATAAGAACACATTATGTACATGGTATTATATAAAAAATTATTCTTTTAGATGATGGTTAGTCCCCCCCAACATGGATTCCATTTAATTATTTTTTTCACAATAATATTTTATAAAAATAAAATAGTTTTACTACCCATTATATAACTATTTTTTGTATATTTTCGTATACCCCAAACTATCATTTGTAATCCTATTTCCCTAGAGATTGTTATACAAACCAACAAAATAGAATTTTTAGTAACTAGTTATACCCTATCTACAAGCATCTTTTTTATTCTTTCTTGATCCACTTTAGAATGTTCTTCATGTCCTCCACGAGTTGGACCAACTTTACCTTTATACAATATTCAATAACTTCATCAAATACATTATTCTTATTTTGGTCATTAAAATTCCTCATATATTAATAAAATATGTATAATCTCAATAAAAATTCACAAATCTATACCTAGAAATCATACTTCACAATTTCACCCAGATTAGTCCTTCATCTGATAAAATCTGTTAGATGATCTTTATCACCTTAACCTCTAATTGATTCATCTTATACTTTTCCTATTTTTGTTGAGTATAGACTCAATTAGAATATCACAACTTCTCCTTCCAATGTACCACCATATGATGGACCTCACATGGATGTATATTTCTCTGATGTGAATCACTATGAGGAAACTCAGTCCTATAGAACTCTATATGATGAATGTTACTCAAATATATCTTGATCCAATGGAACCTCATCTGATAGATGTAACTCCAAATGACCCCACTCTGATAGGAGTCAATCTAATGTAACTTTTCTCTCTTTATTATAACCTAAAATAAAAGTATGGTTGTAATTATAAACTATTACAAAATAATTATATAATGTAACCCCCACCTCATGTGAACAAGTTAAAAGTCTAAATGTATTGTAATAAATATTTATAGGAAACTCAGAGTGGTTACAGATGAAAAAAATGATTCCTCTTACCAGCCAAAAATTTAATAAATCTTAGTTTGTCATTCATTGGAGATTATTTTTTGAAATTACCAGAGAAACCTTCCCAGTAGAGTACTTATGTGCCCCAATTTCTCAACAATTCTTGAGAATTCATCAATTTGACAAACTAAGTAACAGTATTTTTGGGAGAATAATGAATTGGAATAATAGATTACTATAATTTAGAGGGATATCACACTCATTAATAGTGTGCTATCATCTATCCCCATTCATGTAATTTTCTAGATCACGGTTCCAAACATGGTTATATATTGGACGGAGAAGATAATGGGATCCTTTCATAGGGATTTCCAATACAAAGGGAAAAATAATTGGGCAGCCCGGTCATGGTAGGATAAGCCTATTCAGGAGGGGGAATCAATGTTAAAATAATATCCAAATCGATGCAAGGCCTGCATTCAAAATTACAATGGCAGATTATTAAATGGAAGACCCTTTGGGATACGTTCATGCTATATATGTATGATGTGGACATGGACAAGAAATGAGGGAGACCTATTTCAACCAGGCTCATGTTTCACCCTTACATCTTCATAATTAGACCCTATGGTTATTTGGAAGAGGTGAAATCATATTTTGGAAGGATAACCGGTCAAGTACCAGGCTAGGATTCCTGTGCTTCCCCACTCACGAGATCACCTTCTATCAAGCTTCTGCTTATCCAAGCAGTATCCAGGCCATCCTCCATGTTGATCACAAAACTATCTTTTATATAATTGAACTTAATATGGATCCTAATAGATTAATATTTATAAGCTCAACATTTAGGTTATTTTGTGACAGATTTCATCTGATTGAAATATAGAACTAATGGGCGTGATTTTTGGAATGAGACTATTTAGTGTGAAGAGGCTCCCTTTAAGATGAATTTATTCTCATGGAGGTTTAGAAAGGGTGAATTATTGATGGATGAAAACATTCAATGAAAAGGTCTCAACCTAGTTTCCAAATGTTTTTGTTGTAGGTAGGGAATCATGAATCCCTTGAAATCATGTTATTTAAAATATAATGGGCGAAAGAGGTGCTACATACCTTTGATGGATTCATGGAATGGATATTGTAATAATTTTAACTTATTACATTATTCAACATGTGGTTCTAAGGGGATGGTGAAACTGATCCTGGATGTAGGGTGACATCCCTTGTTTTCTAATGGGATGCTGGAGTGTATGGAGAGGGCAGAACAAAGTGAGACACAAAATCATATAAATCATGGGAACATGTATTGTTTTCAAAACTTATTCCATGGTTATGGATTTGTCCCACCATAGAAGAGGATTGGGATAATGGTCCTTCAAACATAGTGATTCAAGAAGGGACCACATCATTTTAGAATTTTTTCATAATAATGTAGGGGTCCTGGGTTCACTAGATTATGCATCAATCTGGGATGAAAATGAATACTTATGGATCTTACAATACATATCTCATGCAGGGTAGGGGCATCTGATATACCAAGGGTTCCTTGGTTATGGACTTTTCAGTCTATCTTGGGATCGATGACTCACTAAAAGGTGAATCCAAAGATATTCTCATCGGCCTACAAATATATAGGAAAAGAAACATTCATATTTCCATTGTTGAAATGGATTCTCTCCATCTTGGAAATTCAATTCATGGTTCCATCCAATCCCTTGGGAAGGTGGAATTAATTATTATAAAATGAAAAGCATTTTTGACTGGGTAAATAGAGGTGATTCAAGGTAACCAAATTTTTGTTAATAAAAATCCAAGGTCCTTTCCTACAGTATGGATGAAATTTGTTTTTACAGACTCCCTGGGTCTAAACTTCATTAGGCCACCCTATTTTTTTGGGTTTTATCTTACAATATCATTTTTATATGATTTTTTTTGTTTTACTCCTACCACATAATAAAATATATATATTTGGTGCTAAATTCCCACAATAAATCTTCCTGATAATTGAATATCGATGAATAAATTTTTGAAACATCTAAAGACTATTATCACCAAAAAACATTTCATTTTTTGCTCAAAACTTCTTAGATTTTTAATCTCTTTCTCATTAAAATATCACATGACAACTAATAAATCAATATTATCAAACAGTGTCCAATGAGGCTCTACATGCAACAATTTTTCAGTTTCAAAACTCATTTTTTGGATCAACACTATCATGTATTTGGTGTCAAAATCTCTTTTTTTGTCAGTAAATCTTGGTTTGGATCACTATCAACAACAAAGGGTCATATGATAGAATTTTAGAAATCTAATGTTCTACATCTTATGTCACATCACTATGAAACGCCCATATGATGGATCAATATCTACATTTAATATGATTTTTCAGCTATTTCAATGGATCAGACTTATAAAAACATTAAAAATTCATTTAACTCAGTATATTCTCATTTCTATATTTCTAATAACTCATGCATATGACACTCCTTGGTCTGAAGAGTTGTGTATCAAACACATTAATTATGGAAACTATAGAAATATTCATTTATTCCTTATACTAACTTAATCCTATATCATGAGCCATCTTCATGATTTAGTAATATTTAATTATCATTAAATCATAGTCAAATTTTCTTTGATCGAATATATTGTAAATCCTTTTTATTCTAGAGATATAAATCTATAAGTTTTTTCACATTATTTTTTATCTGATTCTATCTATCTATTCTATCTTCCTAGTTTGTATGATTTGTTCTATCAATAAACCAAACCTGATCTTCTTCTCAATCTTATAAATATTTGATATATTGACAAAAAATACAACCAAAAAACAACTTGTTCCAAACAATACCCCTTTTTGTTTTTTGTCAATAATTACACAATACTACCAAAAAACTCAAACATATACAAAATTAATATGTATACTCATATTTATACAGAAATAAGTATATTTCTCCCTTGTTTTTTATTTCCCTCTATTGAAAATAAAATTCAAAGGGTCCACTAATGAATCTAAAACATTTTCCTTAAGAGAAAAATAGTATCACTCGAGTATCTTAACAAATATACTATAACTAATAAAATATAAGTTTAAATGGGAAACCACATTGTAGAAAAAAATATTGTATAATCAAGGTGATAAATGTTTTCCATAACACTGATTTTCAAAAAATGAGTTTCTTATATTCTATTAATTATTCTCATATATAAGAAAAATATTATCATGAAAAAAACAACCACCATCCATATCAATAAATTCATTAAAAAAGTCTGTGTGTATAAACACATATTTAAAAAAATTATTTTTATTTAAAATCATTACATTATTTAATAAGAAGAGTAGGAGACTCAACCCTCAACATCATATTTTCACCCCTAGATGGTTATCCCTCATATTTTTCTTGTAAAACATCGAAAAATATCACCCATATTTCTTACATAATCTCTTTCAATTCCATATATGTTCATACAAATATAAAAATATTATTCGGGAATAAAAAGGAAATATATTAGTTTCTTATAAAAAACAATGTAATTGAGAATCATCTCTCAATCATTAATTTTTCATAATTTACATAGATTTTTTATTGGATGTTTCTTCTTATTTATTTTCTACGCTATTAGGCTTTGTAACATGTATCATTTCTTCTATATAATCATCAGATGAAATATTATATTTTTCATTAATATTAGTAACTTTTTCACTATAATGAGTTTTTAAAATCATTTTCATCTTTTCCTATTTGGATAGAAAGATAGTTATGAATATTTTGGTAAAATTCCATTATTTATCAAATAACTTTTAACTTTTATTAATACTCAAATCACTATTAGTTGATATATTTTTATCAACTTTTTTCTCATCTTATAAAAATATTTTCTTCATATTTTCTTTAGCTGATATTTTTCATTTTCCAAAATTTCATGACATTTAATCTTTTCCTTTTCCACATAACTATTTATTTTTTCTTTTCGTTATCACTATTTTTTACATTCCCTAACTGTTATAAAGTACTTATCATTATTTATTTTTTCATTTATATTTTTTGAGGCTTCAACATGCTTTACATTCTTAATATTACTTCCCAATACTACAATTTCTTTAAACCTTTTGATATGATGTTATAATCATAAATCACCATTAATTCATACTCGATTCCTAGTTGAGACATGATTTGTGAAAATTAAAAACCACACTATCCGAAAATTCCACAACACCAAAAGTTAAATCTCTGTAATGATCTTTGGGGATTATAGTAGGACTAATCAGAACATTATTGTTGTTGTTTATTAAAAAAAATATTAACCAGATAACTTAGGGAGACACATTTTGATGAACTTCATTCATTCATTACAATCGAGTTATCTAAAATATATGTAAAAAAATATTTTTTAGGAAAAGAAAAAACTTTCTTCTATGAAATTTTATTTCAACCATATTAATAATATTCACCCTTGACTTCCAATTAGGTAGTTATGTCTTATCACATCTTTCCTGACTCACTTTATTTCGAAACAAACAATTATTTTTTTTCAAAAAACTATTATTCATTCTCACCAAAAATATGTCCTATAAAATTTATCATCTTCTAAAACTCAGCTATAATTATGTTGTTTTTATTACTTTTATATAAAAATTTAGTTTATAGAATTTTTAAATTCTCATTAATAGCTAATTTTCCTCATAAATTTGTACTTTTCTTTCAAGTACACTAATTTTCCTTTTTTCGGCTCTAATCAAATTGAGGATTAATTACCCTTTATTTCTATGAACAACATTTTCAAAAGTTATATTTTCAACAAATTTATTCAAATTCATTATTTTATTATCTATAATGGTATTCCTATCATATTTTTCCTTTTTCTTTAATCCACTCTTATTATATAATCTATACCCAATAATCATCATTACATGATAAAACACATCCATTAATAAATATATAAATTAATTTTAATCCATATCCATTCAATGAATCATTCTTCATTCATATACCGAGATAAATTTTTTTATTCTTGTTCATAAGAAATTGTTCATCATATTTGTTAAACATATTTTTTGATAAATATTACACTCATATTTAGCCTCAAACTATTCCATTTTATTTCTTGGAATACGTTGTGAAAAATATCATTTTCCTTCACTTCTTCAACATTTGAGATAATTTGTACCTTTTCCCTTCTGATTTTGTTGATTTTGTTTCTTATAATAGAGGAAAATGTTTTTTTTTGAAATCATCATATTGTTCCTCTTCCTCCAAATCAAATGATTATTCTCTAAATTATTTAACTTTGATTTTTTTCTTTTAACCGAGCTTTGAAGTCTATTTAATTATTAGTATCTTTATTTAAACTATTTTCCCCTTAATCTTATATGCCATTATAATATAACGATGTTCGTTCAATGATAAATCTTCTCGATCTTAAAATTTTAAAGTGTTGGAAACAAATAAATCTAGAAATATTGTCAATTTTTTTTAACAATTGTAGAATTTTATAGCTTCTCACCAAAACCTCTAATGATTATTACATTCTCATTAACTATTTTGAAGTAATCATCAATATTTTCTTAATCGAGCATTTTTACATCTTACAATATAAATCACCATATTTTTTACATGTATTCCATAACATTATCATTTTATTTCTAGCTATTTATTAACGTATTCCACATTTTCTTAGTGTTTATAAATCCAATTATATTTGTATAAATATTTTTGGTAAGATCCATGAACATTTCATTCTAGGATTTTCCAACAACGTCTAAACATCTCTTATGATAATCTATCATAGAAACATAATTCTTGTGAGGAAATACCACTATTTATATGTTTCTAACATCAAGGAAAATAGTTATAAGAAAATATACCATAATATTCATCCAAATTACGTTTTCCTTTCATTAAAAACATTAACACCCATAATATTTAATGAAATAAAAATATACATCCTCACATATATATCCTTTAGATTAAACATCCCTATGATACCAATTGAATATACCAAATAGGTTCGATACCATTAGGGTTGACTCAATGGTTCTTTCTTCTTTTCAAAATAGTGTTTATTAAAATTTTCAAAAAACATTCTTAAACTCTAAAAACATTTTAGAGTAATGATCCACTCAATAATAAATCTAAACCTCAACATTCTTATGATAAAAATATAAAAAACAAGCACATAATATTTACATGGTTCTCTACAAATTCTTACTCTTTGGAATGTATGTTAGTCTCCAAACATCAATTCCTATTAATAACATATTTTCGAAAAATCATGGCATAACCATAAAATAGTACTGAAATTCAGTAGAAAAAAAAATCATTTTTAGTTGGTTATATCCCCAAATATCCATCTAGTATCCATATTCCCTATAGTTGGATAGAAACCCCAGAAAACAATCCTTTTTATCACATATTTATACATCCATCAAAAACCATATTATTTATTCTTCTTTATCCACTTTAGAAATTTATTCACTTACTACAAAAGTAATATGGACAAACATCACCTGTTTATAATCTTCAAGAACATAAAAAAACTTCATAGGAATTTTTTCCTCTAAACATTCTCCAGATATTTAGAAAATTAAAATATGATAAAAAAAACATCAATAATATACATCTAGAAGACATAATCTGTAAATGTTAGTTCGATTAGGCCTTCATCCAGTAACCTCAATATAAAGGTCACTATATCGTTTTCCATTATCCAATTATTATTTTTCTCTTCTAATTTCTACTTAGTAGAGATTTAATCAATAATTCAAAACTTCCCTATATGATTAACATCCATCTGACAGACCTCTCTATAATGGATCTAAATCCATTGGGATTCACTATAATAGAACTCTTTCTAATGGGACTCCATTAGCTAGAAATCACTCTGATGAAAGTCAATCTAATGGAACTCAGTCTAATGGATTTCACTCCAATTGATCTAAATCCAATGGAATTCTTCCTAACTGAAGTTACTCTATTGGGTTATTCACCCATGGGATTCTCTCTAATGGACCTTTAGTTTTCTTAGCATCAATACAAAATAAATCTATATATAGGTTCTCAATTTTTCAAAAAATAATGTAACGATTTCAACTGTCCCTATATGTGAATAGTTTATAAGTATGAATGTATTGTGATATCAATTTATTGAAATATCATAAGGGTAATGGAACTAAAAAAATCCTCTTCCCACTCAATAATTTAAATAAATCTAAACATCTCATTCATTTGAACTTTATCTTTGAACATTTCATCTCTTCTCAATATTTCATGAGACTTCGAGATTTTTACAGAATCTTGTAAAAATGGTGTTCTTCTCTATATTTACAACACATTTTCTAGTATGATAATTCATTGTTTTGAGACTCTGATTTTTTATTTTATCTCATATTCAGTCCGATGGAGTTTCTTATAGAAAATATATCCATTGTATTTTCTAAAGAAATGATCATCTGATTGATCAATATATCATAACTTCAAAACTAAAAACTCTACAACTATTTATCTTGAACCGATTTAAAAATATTCAATATTCAGATAAAATTCATTAATCAAAAATATGTTTCATAAGTTTTTTGAATATTATGTATCTGAGTCAAATATTGTATGAGGAATCATTACCTAATTAAAAGGATTTATAACATTTTTTATTGAATCACTAAAGAAAAAAATTAATTCCAAAACTAATGCCTTCTGGTAAATAAAAATGGTTAACTTGTTTTTTGAAACTTTTAATGGCATATATCACCTGCAACCACATTAGTATCAGGTAAAACCTTCTGACATTTTTCATAACATTTGATCATTATAATCAACCTATTTATCTTCATTATCAATAATATCAAATAGTGTATAATGTAACATTGAATTTGATGATTTACAGGTTTCAAAACACATCCTTTTGATCAACATTGTCAACTCTTCTGTGTCAATAGCAATTCAGATTCAATAATTCTCTTTTGGATAACCATTAGTAGACACTAAACACTCCTCACATTTTTTGTAAATTTATCATTAAAATAAAACTATTAAAAAAATTTATCAATATAATCAATCAGTTTATAATAAAAAAAATATTATTTTGATTTATCTATTTCAATAGATAAGTTTGGGATAAGAAAGTTCAACTCTTCAGTGTCAGAAAATATTTGGTACCACTACTTCATTGTTGGATCACCATTATCAACTTCGTGTCATGAAAAATAATTTGTTTACATTAATTTTATTCATCCAATGAAATATAAGTGTGAAAGACTAGTTTTATGGATCAATATCTACATATCTTCTGATTTATCAGTCCTTCCAATCAATCATCTAGATCCATACTTTTCAAATCCTTTGAATTTGGTATATTCAATTTTATAGATTTCTGAATGATCTTATATCAAGTGATCCTTAGTTCAATGAGATGTATTAGTAACACATTAAAGTGGGAAAATTTGGGAACTTTTATTATATCCCTCTACTCACATAAACTTATATAATGAGTCTTCTTCCTGATTTATTATCAGGGTATAATCAAAAATACATCATCTTATTTTTTTACCAAAACCTATCTATGATCTTCATAACCCAATGATCTATTTCTAGAACCATGTTTCCATTAAATATTTAATCCAATACTACATATCTAAAATATCTTAATATTCAATTTTACATAGTCTATCGAAAAACCAAATCTCAACTTCTCCTAAACATCAAACATATTTGACCTATTGATAACAAAAACAAAAAAAATTACTTTTCATAATAGGTAATAGTTCAATCATAAGACCCATGAATGAATATCATCAAATAATACTATAAATATAATGAAAATAATTACTTTAATCATATAAAACATAAATTGGAATTAAATATTCCTATTAAATAAATATAGGTGTATATAATATATGTTTTTCTCAATGATTGAATTTTTTTTATGAATAACCCTTATAAAAATCAACCCATGGAATTTGACAATTATTAGATGAATATATCATGTTTACCAAATGTAAATCACATAAAATAAGAATAAATAAATCCAATAGACATTCAAATTCATCACACAAATAATCATGACATAATACTATCAATTAAGAACTATTGTACCCAATGAAAATAAGTTGAAGTAATAAATTCATGACAACATGGAAATTTTAAATTCAATTCCCCTTAAATGTAATAATACAAATAGAAACACAATAAACCATGATTCATGAAATATTAATCTTATTATATGTAAAATTGGTGTTATATAAACCAAAAAGTAAAATCAAGTGGTGAATATGGAATATGTCTCACTGAAATAAAAAATTCCATGAGAAAACCCTTAGCTTGAGTCTATAATTTCAATGAATGTAATTTAAATTCTATATAAAAAAATTATATAAATTATTTTAATCATTTATAATTTTTTCCAGATTAAATAAATTATATATAAATTATTTATTTTATTTATTTTTTATTCCAAACTTATATACAAAATTAGTTAAGTCTGCATCAGTTGTTTTGAGGATGTGCATTTCATTGTTTCAAAATGGATTTTGTGTATTTAAAATGGTAAAACGGTAATTATATAAACATATAGATGAATAATTATTATGAATTTTTCATATCTATACATAAATTTTCCTTTTATAACCAACCATGAACTATGGTTATGAAAAATGTACTATATTACAACCACTAATATGATATGTCATATGTACTCATGGGTAATGATTCCATTTTTCAATGATTGTTATGGAAGGAAGGTAAATAATATTTTACCATAATAGAATTATAATATTATCATAAATAACATATAATTTAATTAAATATTCTTATATATATCATCCATATCATGTAGTGATGATAAAAACAGTCACATCACTTCATGGAGGCGGTAGTCCACAAATGCGCAGAGACTATGTTATCATTTTTTAGTTTAAAAAAAAGTTGATATATTATATTTTTGGAATGATAAATATGTAATTAAAATAATTATTATTTCAACTAAATTACATATATTACTTATTTTTAACCTAATTACCATCCATGTTATTATTTATTGAAAAATGAATCATATTGCATCATGTGGTGATAGACCTTCGTACACACGAGCTACATTATTGTATCACGAGAGGAATGTAATTCTAATTTGAATATATTATATCATACTTATATAAGTTTAAATATGTTTTAAATATAGTATACATACTTTTAATCCTTAATTATATAAATCTATGAGAGGAAATGATAGAAAACGAATGACATCGGTTTCTGAGGTTGTAGTCTTCAATAAACACAGATGATGATATCATATCTCTTTTGAGGAAATGTGATATGGATTTACGTTATGAAATTAACATTATAAAATCTCTCTGCATGTTTTACCAGTTTTTACTATATAATAATTTTTAAATGTGATTTTAATGAGGAGGATGATGAAACAAAATAATAGCATTCAGTTAAACATGATACCAATTTTCAGACAACCTCCTTTTGTAAGCCCCAAAATCCCGCATATGATGGATTTATGAAACAAATATGGGATATATTGTGTGGGTATGGAATTATGGATGAAATTTTTGATAATATTTTATAGGATAATGTAATTTTATTTTGTGAAGAGGAAATTAGAGGGGTGGAAATTTACAAGTGAGGTTAGTGCAATTCTAGTATTGTTTTGAAAATAGAAAGTGTACTGATGTTTTTTCACATAAAAAAGGCACTAAAATGAAAAATGCATGATAATTAATCATTATAAGGTTTAATATGTGTACAAAAATGACATTATGCATGTTTATAGTTTAAATTTACCATTATATTTTTAGTTTGTCCCCTGTGTAATCACATTTTTACCTTTATCGTGGAAATTTATTTTTGGTGGTTTCATAATTTATTAATGTAAAAAATTAAGATTAAATTATTATAAAATATAAATTATTATGATTATAATTATGTAATAAATTTAAATAATTAAATTCATATAATTATAAAATATAATATAAAAATAAACCCATAGGGGTGATGGAAAATTGGGAATTCAAGAAGTGTGTTTTTCAAGAAAAAGAGATTTAATATTAACACAATGAATAATAATAAAAAAATTAAAAAAACGAATTAATAGATATTTATATATAATATATATATTTAATTTAAATTATTCCTCATTAGATTATTTAATTAATTAGTACAGAGAAACATTATGCACTTTAAAATAGATTTTTGAAAAAACACATTATTTATCCTAAAATTTTACTTATAAAAAATGAAATTTAAAATCAGATTAAAATTCAATTTAAATGATTAAATATATAAAAAATTATTTAATGAAATAATTTTCATAAAATAATAATTATTTTAAATTTTATTTATTTATTTAAATGAAATGTATTTTTTACAAAAATACGTATTTTCACTATTCACTGATAAACCAATATTCCCTAAAAATTACCAAATTTTCGATCAAAGAAAATTATTATTTTATTATTTCAAATTTGATGCTTAAACTATCCAATAATTTTTATATTCCTTCCATAAAATAATTATGATAATTTTTTTCATGAAATGTAATATAAATCGCTATTGAAGAAAACTTATATTTGAAGAATAAAATTTCATTACTCAATATTTATTGACTATTTACTAAAAAAAATCAATAATTAATATATATTATGAAATATATATATATATATATATAATAATTTATATAATATTGTTTATTCCCACCAATTTAATGGCTTGGTTATAACAGTTTTACATTTACTGGGTTGTTTAAACACAATGTTCTCTGTCGAATACACTTTTTAAAATATTTATTTTTTCAAAATTAATGTGGTGAAAAATAGTAATTGAGAAATTATAACATTTTTAAATTTAAGAAATTATTAATTTGGAATATAAATGAATATATTAATCATAATATAAAGGATCGGTAATCACAACATATTTCTCTTTCTGGACAATGATTTACACACTTATTTCACTTTAGGGATCTGGCTTTACCCACCTATTTCCCATACTGAATCAAGAATCAAAAATAATTTTCAATTATAGCATTGGATATAAACCATAAACCAAATTAGTTTTGTGATATATTCATAAAAAACATATGTTAATGAAAATAAAGATATATGTGCCCTATAATATTCAAAAAAATTCTATATATCATTAGAACCCACAGGAGAAAATGGGGTGCGTTCAACACATCACAATGATCCCATGGAAAAAAACTGTATCAAAATATTTTATGTTGATAAAACCAAAATTTTTCTCAATATGTTAAACATCTAATACCCAAATTTCAATCACCTAAAAGAGTATTTCAAAATAAAATTTAAAGGATGTTTCATAAATAATAACATATAAGTATAAAAATTCCTTAGAAATTAATTGGGAAATATAATCAAGATAATAAATATGTTTCTATAGAATGTTTTATATATAGAATAAAGTTTGATATTATAGGCAGATTGAAATTAATTTTAGAAATGTTGAAGGGAAAAATATTCAAATGTAATAAATATAAAATGATCAATCAAAAATACGAATTAAAACCGTAATAATTATTTGGAAAATGTGACATTTTAACACATGATAACACTTAAAAAATATAATTTATCCTTAAAATGAGGTAATGGTTTTCAAAAAAAAATTTGATTGTAGGATAACACATTTCATTAAGAAATGATGGGAAAATATTTTGATAAACCTTTTTGAAAACCCACAAAATAAGAAGCAACAAAATAACATTTTAAAATAGGAGGTGGGAAATATAAATTTCAACTGAGTTAACATATGATAGTGTTCATTAATATAAATTAGGTCATTGTAAGGAATGTAAAATATATTCAAGGAGGGAAAACCATAATAAAATGTGATGGAAATTTTTTTCAATAATTATATACATTTTATAAGGAATAAAGTTGTTGAGAAAAAATATTTGAGTCAAAAGTGATTGTTTACCAAAAGATAAATATAATATACCAAAACAAAAATCATGTAGGGGTAAAAACATATAATAAATAAGTTCAATTAAAATAATTATAACTCAATGGATGTATTTGAGTTAACAAATAACAATAAAACCATGGTATCCATGAAACCAAAATCAATTTAATGAATATACATGACATGTGTCTAGAAACACCACTAATCATATGAATATAATAAAATAAATTAATTATTTATTAATAAAACCATATAAATTATTTCATGTTCCATATTATGAAATGTGTCTCCGGAAATTAAATTTGGGACCATAATCCCCCTTACCATAATTTTAGATATCCACTCATTTTCATGAATCTATTTTATAACAAATATAACTACCTTAAGAAACAGATTATGAACAACCTTAAAATCTATAATATATGACAAATTTATTTATACATATTGTAAATATGTATATTTCTTATTTATTATGTATTTTCAATATCTTGTGTCTGTAATGTTGATCATTTTGAAAAAGTTTGGTAATATAATTAATATCCTTTATTATTCTCTCAAATATTGTTATGCTCTAACCATATAAGGTAATGTATTTTATTTTTAACAAAGGTTTATAATGAAAAAAATTTAATTTTATGTCATTTTTTTCAAGGTTTTTGGAGATAAAATTAGAAAAAAATACTATTTTAGTGATTTTTAACAAATCATCTCGATTACATTAATTTGTGGGATTAAAGAAAATGTAACCATTCTAGAGAAAAATAAATATATGATTATTTATATTACATATTAAAATTAATTATGTTCTCAAATTCAACCATGATATTATTTTATTTCATTGTTTATATGGGTGTTTAACTCAACATAGTTGTGAACTTACAATAATTAATAGTTTATTATGATTATGAAATTGATTTATTTTTGGCATAATATAATCATTAAAAATTCATAATTATATTATTCATAAATCCTTATGTTGGTGAATCATATTTTATGTTATTATAATAAATAATAAAAAGTATGGATAAAAATTTAGATACATTACTTTAGGGAGGTGGTAGTTCACACACGTACAAGTAATATTTTCATTTTTCTTAACACAAAATGGGAAAGGTAGTTAAGTGTCATTATATTTGAATAAGAAGATTACTTATAAAATGAAATAATTATTTAATTATATTGTTAGGAGAAAACTATAATTTTCAATGTATTATTTTAATTTAATGATGTTATTAAAATATTAGAACACACATTAAGGACTTGAATTTTCCCTCAGAGGACTCCTTATAAATAATGATAATATGATAAATTAATTTATCAAGAATAAAATAGAATTGAAAAAGTAATATAGTTGAATTAAATATAGAATTTATTCTATTGGAATCTTAAATTTTTGGGTGGTGTAGATGGGATGAGGAGAGGTCCATTTTATAAGGGGAGAGAATATCATTTTTATAAATATTTCATTTTAATATATATGTTTCACATTTTTCACATGTCTAAAAGATTAATTCACAGAAAATAATTAATTTGAGATACATTTTGGTCAATACAATACTAACGTACTGAGCTAGAAATATTGTTTTAACATATCAGCCCCTTTACACCTTTAGATTCCCTTATACACCCTTTTTGCCGTTGTCGGGTGAAGTATTTTTTAGTTATGAAATTAATTATTTATGAGTAATAATATAATTTCAAATATTAAAAAAATAACTACTAATTAAAAATAGGAAAATAATTTTATTAATATAAAATTAATATATTTTTGAATAATCAATTTCAACAATTATTAGTGTAATGCATACAAACCATTTTTATAAAATGTGGGGTTTTAAGCATTAAATTTATGTGTATGATGTAAATATGAAATTATATTATTTTAATTATATAAATTATTTTATTATAAGTTATATAATTTATTTCACATTAAATTCAATAAATTGTTAGTAATTTAATAATAAATTTTAAGAAAATACAATAAATTGTTTCTTCTATTAGAAATTATTTCTTGAGTTTTTAAAAAATGGGTTTATAAATTCATTTTATTATTTAAAAATTTATAGATATAATCATTAATAAATATTTGATCCATAAATATTTTTATGTGATTTTTAGGTACATTCATTTCTTGAGATAGTTACATATGCTTTTTTATTAGTAAAAAAACTATTTCAAACTATTCACCTAAAAATACTTGTTTTATAATTATCTAAAAACATAACCTTAGTCAATTATTACTGTCCAAAATTGTATGTTTTGAGAGGGTATGGGGTTTTCCATCAGTACCAGGCCTATTCATCCTTGCATGAAACAACAAGCTGAGCAGTGATTGGAAGGTGGACTCTGATGTTATTGTTTTTTCTTGGTTGGGGATTCTTCTTACACTTGAATTAGATTTTATTTTGCCTTGATGAACTTGGCCCATGGGGGTATGGATGTGTTTTAAATCATTGATGTCACTCTAGTTTCCCACTTTCACCTCAAAAGTTATTTTAAAATAAAAATTTAATTTTTAGTTAGACATTAATGATTCATATAATTTTCATGTAAATATTGTCCCAAATCATCGATTGAGTGATATAATATCTTAGGTTTATATAAAATGTGATTTAACAATTCCATCAATTTTTTAATCTATGTAGAGGGGAAAGATATAATTCATTAGTAATATAAAATTATTTTAAGGGAAGGATATTAATACTTTCTTGATTCATGATCCCGAAATATATTAATACAATTTGAATAAATTGGATTCAATAATTATAATACTATTTTTTTCTTTTTCAACAGCTAATAATCAGTGAAGACAGACATTATAAATGACATAATTTAATTTAGAGTGAAAAATAATTATTCCTAACAATAATAAATTATAACTTTTCCTATCAATAATACTCATTATAAACGATTGTCATTGTTCCAATGGATAAAGATATTGTTGGTTTCTATTTTCATTTTAATCCACTGGATTATTACATTGGTTTCCATTCTGCTCAAGTTACTCACAATTAAAATCTCAAATTGAAATTTGATTCCTGTGGGGATCATTAATCATACCCATGATGTTAACTTGACTCTTAAATGTATATTATAAATCAAAATCATAATGTCATCCTTTACCAAAAATAAAACATTGTCATTTTCCTTGGAGACATTCCCCAACAGTCCCCTTCCCATTTTTTGACATGAAGGAAATTAATTCTTATTTCCTTGATCATATGTATCACCTAATATTCCAAGAGATTATATTGTATTATTATTTATTGTGTTTAGGATATCATTTGTTCGGTAATTATTAATCTTAAATCTTGGTATCTTTTATAGAATGATACATATATTTCATACTCTAACTATAATCCTGTTAGGTTTCTTATTGGTATAATGTCTAGATTATATATGGAATCCATTCTTATAATGTTTCTTTTGGGATTTTCCATTTCTAAAAATATAATATGGTAATGTTTGGGATTTATATGATATTTTTCATAAATAATATTATGAAAAACTCATCCATAGAATAAATTACAAATTAAAACCAACATGTTTGCATTCAATTCAACAAAAATAACAATCTTTTCAATGAATGTTTCATTAGGTTGGGCTATCATTAAATTAATAAAATAATTCCTTAATATAATAAATATTGTTTAATAGAAGGTAAATAGAATTTTATTTACCAAATCATATGACCTGGGTGATTCTCCCTAGGTTTTTAGTTATGCCTCTTTAACATATATGAGAATTGGTTGAGTTAATACCCAAAATTCCCTTTTAATGGTTATTACCCAAAGGTTAATCTATGATATGACCTAAATCCACAAGTTTTATTTGGACATAGATATTATTGTTAAGAAAAAATTTAATTTCTACCATAACAAATTATTAGGTTTTTTTCTTATACATAGAGTTATCCCATAGACTCACACCTTAGGGTTTCACCAATGATCCCTAAACTAACACAAACAATAAAAAACCATCCTTCGATACCAACCAAAGTGGGAAAAAATAATAATCACAATTATTTCACTATTTTACATGAATTGTCATTCCATATCACAAATATTCATATAAATTTTAGATCTAATGGTTTAGTGTCTTAGATGATTTTCTACATTAAAAATGTATTTCAAAAAACTTTTCAACATTTCCTAATAACCTTTCAAATACAAATACCCATTTAAAAATCACTCTTGTAATTCTTTTATTTTAATTCTATATAATTAATACATAAGTATGTTTTGATAGCAATATCTCTGTTCGGGAAATATATGAGCTAGAAAATAATGATCACAAGTGAGAAAAGAATATATATATATATATATTGGTATAACGCATAATCACTTTCCATGAATATAAAATTAGGAAAACATACCCAAATAAAACATGTATATTAATAAATGTTCAATATTAACATTAATACATTTCAAAACATAAAAATGTGGCACAAACATGATCACATGAATCACAACTGAGAAGATCGGGAATGAAAACCCATTTTTCATTATAGATAAGTCACAACTCATTTACTTCCATTAGTGGATTAGGATTCACTAACATATTTTACATGGTGTACTAAGAATCATAACTCAATTAAAATCATCTCATGAGACCCAATCCATTAAAGAATTCATTATAGATCTAAATAGTGCTCAACTATCATTTAATAAAAACCCATATTTATGTGTGTGTTCAAAAAGATATCTATAATTTAAAAAATTATGAATTTTATTGGTATAAAATATCATTTACTCTTCACATCATAAATAACCCATGGAAAAAATATTTTTTCACAAAATTATGGGATGTATCAAAAAAAATAGACTTCAAGAATGTAAATTTTTTTATACACAAAATTTGATCACCGAAAAAGATTTTTTTTAACAACATTTAGAGAGTTGATCATTATCATTTTAAACAACGTATATAAAGCCTTTACATATAAATAGGGTAATGGTAGTTAAATCATAAAAATTTAATGAGAAAAAAAATTATATTTTTCCTAATAGATGTTGTTACCATAACATCTAAAACTCATTTATGAAAAAATGATGTGATTTTTTTGAAAAAACATTACTTTTAAAATAACCTTAATTAGTGGATCCTTTAAATTTATATAATAATTTACAAAAGGGCATGGTAAAAAATAACACTATTCAAAAATAAAAATCAATAAAATATCCTATAAATGAAATATATGTTAAAAAATAAAATTTTTAGTGTATGATTGAACTTTTAATTTGAAAGGATAGAAAAATATGTTTACATAATTTTTTGAAAACCCTTGTCATTAAAATGATATCAAATCATCCCATTAAAAAGAGGTGAAAGGAAATATGAAGTTAAAATAAGAATTATTATAATTTGGTTTCTTAGTATTATGGAGAACATTATATGTAGATGAAATAATGGACATTCAGGTGAAACTTTCATTATAGAGGATGATAAACATTCTTAACAATGATACACTTTTAATGGGGATAGATATCATATAGGTGGAATAATTGAATAAAATGTTTCTTTTTAACAATATTTAAATAGAATTTACCATGAAATAAAATATTATTATGGATGCAACAATATTTTTTATAATTATGTCCAAGAATAAGTATTTTCATCCAACAAAGGGAGTTAAGTTAACAATGTATTTTACTAGATTCGAATCTATTAAAATGAAATCCCCATTAATAAATAACATTATATTACTATTAAAACTACATGAATTAATTTAATATGTTAATATAAATTCAATAGGATTTAATCAAAACATATCAAATATATCTTTGTGTATACTAAGAAATATGTATCATTCAATTAAATTTGAGAAAAATACCATTATCTTAATTATTGAAATTGAATAAATCACTAGGATATCTTAAAAAATATCATGATAAATTAACAATTAAATAAAATACTTAGATATAACATTTTATAGGCATTATTTATTATTATTATCTGATGATATTTTATTCAGTTATTATTTATTTTTAATAATTATTATGAGTACTCTTGATTATTTTGAACAATTTTCATACTCTTAGTTTAGTTATTAATTTATATCCAAATGGTATTTGCTGATATATAAAAAAAGATAGTAAAATTTATTTATCAATTTTTTATAATGGTATAAATTCATTCAATGATTTGTTTGTTTATAGTTCTTGGAGAGGAAATTAGCAAAAATAATGTTTTCAAATTTTGTAACAAAGGATTGATGGTG
Source organism: Viscum album (assembly GCA_963277665.1). Taxonomy (NCBI): domain Eukaryota; kingdom Viridiplantae; phylum Streptophyta; class Magnoliopsida; order Santalales; family Viscaceae; genus Viscum; species Viscum album. The sequence goes on along the minus strand of OY728152.1, from coordinate 137,407,974 downwards.
TCCTAATTTTTGATATTAACTTTATTTTTATCCTCACGAAACAAAAATAAAATCAATATTTAGTTATTAATATTATATATTAATATTAAATAAGTGGTCATGTCCATCTATTAAATTAGTTTATTAAATTTTTGAGTAGGTGGTTAGACCAACCAAATCATGAATATAACATCACTAATGGATCATTATGATTATAAACTTGGTTTATTTAATGTATAATATCATTATTAAATAAGAATAATTATATTATTTAGATACTTTTATGGTTTCAAATCTTATTTTTTATGATTTAATGAATATTATTGAAACTAGATTAAAATTGAGATACATTAGCTTTTGAAGGTGGATGTTAGAACATTAATAAATGGTGTTTTCATTATTCTTAATGGATAAGATGAAATCTGGTTTATAGTTATTACCTTATAATAGTAATTTTTTTCATAAGATAAATACTTCATCATATTTAATTGAGAAAATCATTTGTGATAATATAAGATATAAAATAAATGTGTGTAGCGAAAAAATAGTACTTGGATAGATTATTTGAATTTTCCATTGGATGAATCCTCAAAAATATTGGGAATAGGCTAAATTAATATGACACAAAGCTAATGTAATTAAATTATTATTACAAGAGAATGAAATAGGTTATATTCTAAATATAACACTGAAATTATTAGTAGTTCATGCTGGTTTAGTGAGATAAACCTTTTAGAAGAGAATACAATTACATTTTTATTATATTCTTACTAAATATTGAGAGAGAGAATGATTAAAGTGTCAAGAATACTAAAAATAGAAATTAATAAATCAATAATATGTTATGGTCATGAATAACATCATCCAATAATTTAAAAACGTGTTTTTAACATGTTATTCCCTTTACCACTTATGTTAACCTATTTTACACTTTTGGATTCTACCTTGAAAAATAGTTTTTACTTAAGTAATTATTTCTTTATTTTAAAATAATATCTCTTATCAAATAGATTTTACCAAATGATTGCAGATATGAAATACTTTTAATTAGTTAATATTTCTATATATTTAAAATACAAGTTTTAAACTATCTCATGTAACGTGAAAAAATTAATCTTAGAAATAGATTGTTATGAAGATTAAATTTTTTGTGTAGAATAAAAATGTCACAAACATTGACATTAATTATGTAAATTTTTATATTATTTAAAAACAAAATTTATATGGATATCAATAAAATCTATAAAATTATATTAGAAAAATGGTTTTTAATTCGATAAAATGCAAAATATCTGTTTTTTATTTTTTAAAAATATCTTACAAGTAATTAAACATAATCTTTAATAAATCATAATAATATTTATAAATGTATATATTTATCCCATTATACATCATTAATGATGATAAATATGTTACTGTTTTTTTATGTGATAAATAATTCATGATATAGACATAAACACAATTTTTTCAGAATAAACATTATTTTAATGTATTCATCAAAAATTAAATTATTTAATAAAAATAAAAAAATTACATCTGTATAATATTGATATATGGGATTACAAAATTGAATATATTTATGAAAAATTAAAATTTTAAAATTTAAAATTTTATCTCTTATATGAACAATCAAAATATAATAGAAATCTATTTGTGATGAAAATTGATGTTTATTAACATTAAGGGTTATTAATATTATTTCATATTAATTTAATGTAATGGCTCATACCTCCCTGGTTCATTCCTTTGCTGAAATATAGTGTTTTATATGTTCTAGGAGGTCAAGGTGACTTATCCCCTACACTTTTTCAAATTTCTTGTTCTTTGAATAGTGTTTCTAGTTTTATGTACATTGTTTCTAATCGTTAGTAGGTGTACAGTGATTCTAGCCATTGGTAGGTGTATACTGTTTTGAGTCGTTGGTAGGTGTAAGGTGTTTCCAAACGTCGGTAGGTGGACTGTGTTTCTAGACATTAGGAGGTTTATAGTTATTTCAAACGTCTGAAGGTATACAATGTTTCTAGATATCGGTAGGTGTACAATGTTTATAGACATTGGTGGGATTATAGTGTTTCCAGGAATCAGTAGGTGTGGAGTGGTCCTAGATTTCGATTAGTGTAAAGTGTTTCCAGCTTCTGACTGTGTTTCCCAATTAGCATTTTCTTTGATGAAAAACACATTCAAAGCCTCCTTTTATGGGATTTAAGGCTTATTCAAAGCCCATAACTCCAATATTAATTTTTTCTAAAAAATGGGATGCCTTTACTTAGTCAAACTATGTTTATTAATGTGATCCACATTAATGGAAATTCTAAACCCTTTTAAATCTTATTAGTCTTAGATCTAATCCATCAATGTCAAGATCCTTCCCTTTTTTCATTCCATCTCCATTCTCTTGGTGCGATTTTCCCCAATACATTCTCCCAATTGGAGTGGTGGGATCAAACCATAATCCTTGGGTCATTTCACCTTGAAGTTGATTCCTTCTACATGCACACCCCAGTTTTGGTGCAATCAGCAAGACCCATCATGAATAGAAGGTATGATATACCTCCATTACTCTTTTGTATTTGATCCTTCTTCTCATGATTCATTTTTCAATGTTATGGAATGTGGTGTCCATGTTTTTATAGAGTTTTTATATGGTTTTATTTAGTGTGATCATGCCACTACATCCTCAGGTGGATGTAGTTGTCACAGGGGGTGGTGATCATGTTCTGTTTCATGGACAGTTCTTGTGTAAATAATGTAAAGATCCTTTTGAGGTAGAGAATTCAGGGATTCTCTATTCATTTACATGCAATAATAGAGTTATCATATTTTATCCCACTGGAACATAATGGAATAGACATAGTAAATATTTCAACCCAGATAAATAAATTAGTATTAATCATATGTTATTGCTTCATGTTTTACTAAATAGGGTGAAATTAATGATTGACTTGTTTACCATGTAATTGTAGATGGAAATTGGTAATTAATGTAAACTGGGATTAATTTCAAATTATTTTTTAGAGATATAGAGGCATGTAAATGAACCTAGTTATTTCTATTGAAAATATATGATAATCAAATTGATGCATTAAGCATGTTTAATTAATTTCAGTTAGCTATGATAGATTTTTATTCAGGTTTCCCATAGTTGGAACATAGTAATAATCAATCATCCTTATTGAAGATGGATTAAATATCTGATTAACCAATAAAATTTAATGCCATGTAGGGTTTTGAGTGACCCTATTTCTTGTAAGGTAGAGTTCCTTCTACTTCAGATCCATGGGAGCTCGTTTCCTCTAAAGGTAGAATGCCTTTTTTAGGGCCAAGAGCCCAGTTTCTTTGTTTTTCTTGCTGATTTGAATGGATGTTATATGATTTTGGGGATGGAGGCCTAGTGGTTGTGGCAGCAGTTGATTCTTAGAGTGGTGAGATTCATCGGTTTATGCTTGTGGTTGTCATAGAGAGCACCAGAGATGATGAAATATGATGGATTTGAATGATTAGATGCTTGCAGAATATTTTTGGGTTTTTATCTACTTTACATTCCCCACTAATCAATTCATATTTTCTTGTTACACTCCTTCAAAAAAAGGTGAAGAAATATGGGGTATTCACATTCATTCTATGTTTAGTTTCTCAAGGACGGATAGGTCATTTATCTTTTTATATGTGGAAAAGACTCGACTAATTTCTCACCAACTCACTATTTTGATCCCCTTATGGTTGGTATCTTAGAATGTTTTCAATAATTATTGGAAATATAGGAATGTGATAATAATGTTAATAAATGGTTTAATAAATGATGTAAACCCATGGGGTTGGAACTTGTTAGGACACACTATTGAGGTTGTAATTTAAACGAACATTGGACTTTGGGAGTGATGCTAAGGAAAGATAATGTGGAATTTATAATGGTTAATTAAAGTTAAAATAACAAACTAATATAAAGTTCCATTGAAATAAATTGAATGATGTTTTATAATAAATAGCATTTAATGGTTGTATGCTTATAGGATACTTAGTCTTAGTAGTGGCATCTCAGAGTCTGAGAGACGTTAGCTGTAGTTGAGTCTAAGAATAGGTTATTCCTATAGTGTGGTTGTGGCCTATATTATATTTTTATAAATTTTTTGTTTATATATGTTACTCCACCCTATCAGTTAGGGTAACTGACACGTTAGACATTCTAAGCCCTGGGGGTGTTTTCCTCTACTTCCCGATGGGAGGATGGATGGCTGACTACCCCCTTTGTCATGTCTCCCTTTTATTGGTAGTTACATATAATTGTAGGCACAATAGTTAGTTTCCCCATATATTTGTGTAGAGGTCTATAATGGATTAACTTTATTCAAAAAAAATTGTTTTGGATATAGTTTCATATGGAAAACTATTGGTGTAATGTTTACAGGATATGATGGATTGAGGATCCTTACTCTGTGTATGGGATATAATGGATTGAGGAATAATGACTGATGAATGATACACGTTATGTGAGCTATGGTGGATCCAAGAAACTACCTGGATACTTTGGTTACATGGACGTAGTGGTTGTTATGGATGAGGGGCATGTTGTGGTTCTTCACTGAGGTGTCTTTAGGAAATCCTTTTTTGAGAGAGATACTTAGGTCATGCGATATTGGGGAAATGTAGCAACCAGTGGGAATATGGTAGTGGGGTACCCATGATATTATTTATTATATTATATATGCTTGTATGAAATACTTGTTGAGAGTATACATTTTGAGGCTTGGAAGATAGTATACCTATTTAGGTTATGAGTTAGTTTCACTCATTATTCATTGTCCTTTAGTATGATTTATTTACGTTTTAATTGGAGGATCTAGAGAAGATCTTGTTGAGTATACTATTATACTCACCCTATGCCTATATAACCTATTCTTAGGACACTTGGATAAGGTCGGAGATCAGGCTGGTTACTACTAGCTTGGGGTTGCATGAGCTATTTGGGATTCATGGTCACTAGTGATTTTACATTATTTTGGTACTTATAGTTTTCCCTTTCAGTTGTAGTAGTAATTGCACGACCTTACATATGTGTACGTTGTATTTAATTTATATTGCAGTATCAGTTGGAGTTGGATTTTTCTATCTTATCTCTCTCTTATGCATGTTCTCTCTTAGAGGGTAATGCTTCCTTTTTGTGTTTACTATACCCTCAGTGCTAGTCGCCGACATAGGGCCTACTGGAGGTGGGGCTCAGGGGGTTACTATGTCCCTTCTCATATTTTTGGACAATGAGGGGAATACATTCAGGGGAGGGGGTCATGAAAAAGTAGTATTAGAGGTATGATTGAGATATTGGATGGAGTTTTTTGTTAGGAGAAGGTGATGTTTTGTGGGCTGGTAGGGAAATGATGTTTGTCATGTTTAGAAAGTGTTGTAAACACTGGAGACCAGTTGAGACATAGGTGATTAGGGCCCCTTATGATCTGATGCATGTACCTTTATGTTTACAGTGGGTAAAGAATGAGGGGATACTAGTTTTGGTGTAGATACCTATGAAAGGATCATGCATCATTGTTCTTTATGCCTATGTTTTAATGGGTAGACATTGGGATAGGTTAACCTAAAATAAATAAAATAAAATTAATTAATTAATTAATGTTGATTCTTCCATATTCTAGTTTTATGAGCTCTAACTATTTTTTATTATTTAGGTATGTCCCCATGTCCATATACTCCTCAGGTTTTTATAGAAGAAGGCTCATATGCTTTTCCAGTAGATTGTCATAGAGTGGAGGTCAACGATGAAGACATTTGGAGGAGGAAACTCTGAGAGTTTTTGCGCCAATGTCTGTAGAAGTATGAGTAATCCATTTCAGATGTTGTCATGAAATATTGGTTTGTGGAGGTTGAGATAGCGTTCAGTTCGATCCATGTTCAGAAGAATTACAAGGAGTATTTGGTTTTGACAATGTTGCGTGGGGTATCAAGGTAGCGGTGGTTCTGGCTCCTTGAGGATCAAAAGGAGTCGATGATCTTGTGGGAGGTGTTCTAAGATAAGTTTAGAGTCACGTCTGTTTCATTAAACATGATGGAATCTAGTTTTCAGGAGATGGTTTCCCTTCAACAGGGGAGCTCCAATGAGAGAAAGTTTGGAATCTGTTTTAGGAACCTTATATCATATGATTCAGACTTATTTCTGGATGAGGAGGCCATGTAATGGCATTTTGAAGAGGTTTTGAGTCCATAGATCCAACACCAGGCCACCCCATTTATGCTGAAGATATATCTTGACGTGTTGGCGAGGATAGAGTTCATCGAGATGATGTTATCCAAAAATGGATTATCATGATAGGGGAGTCATCAAGATTCATCATGAAGCAGAGTTTTGTTTTGGGGCTCTTTATTTTTAGGGAAGAAGAGATTCGTTTGGCCATGGGTAGGTCCCATCCCTTAGAATCACATTTCATTGGGTGTAGCGGGTCTCATAACTATGACATTGGCCCATGAGCTTGTTTCTCTTGTGTAGTTTAAGGTCCTTAGTAGTGAGAGTTCCCTGAGTTTTAGAGTTTTCATCGTGCACTAGGTTTTCTTCTCCATCTTCTTCCATTAAGGTTTTTCTAGTTGAAGAAACAAGAAAAGGTTGCACCAGCTTTGGATCAACAAAGGTCAGATTGGTCATTTAGAGGATAGCCCCATGATGCTCCATGTCCTCAGAGAGCAGAGTGCAGCGGTCGTGGTAGTCTTCAACAAGTTTAGAGAGGCCATGGAGCAAGTTGTGGTTAGCTTCATGATTTAGCATTTCCAGATCCATGTGAGCCATATGTCATTCTAGGTACCCTTTTCTTTTATTCTACATGGTTGTGTGGCTTGTTTGATTCAAGAGACACATTCATATCACCTTCCCTATTCCATTTTGTGGGACTTGAGGTAGAGAGGATTCCTGTTCCCTTGACATTAACTACACTAGTTTAAGGTTGATTGGACTTGTTTGTAGTATGAAAATACTTTTAGCATATGTTTTGGAAGCACCGCTCTTGGGAATATATCCTATGTTTATGGATACAAAAATATGATGTCATCCGTGGAATTTATTTTTTGTCTTTGGTGGAGATTATCAATAATTGATTTTGGAGGCAGGTGGTGTTCTTCAATACTTATAAAGAGATAGTAGTTTTTTGTGGGTGAGAGAGACCCTTAGATGGGCCAGATGCATGTTCTTTACTTGTCACCCTTGATGGTTGAGATAATGCTATGTTTATTGGAGGTTTAGCAGTTGGGGTTTCCCAGGTTCGTAATTTCTTTCTAGAAGAGGTTGTAGAATTACCCCTCAATGAGAGATTGAGTTTGGGATCAAGCTACATCTATGATCATCTCCTATCTCTATTATCTGTATAATATGGACCCTTATGAGTTATAGAAGCTATGTATACAGATCGATAGTCTGTTACAATGTGTTTTTTTTCAGCATAGAGTGTGACCATTGGGTGTACCTATTTTTTCATGACAAATGATGATGTCAGTTTGTGTTTGTGTATTGATTATCATTGCATACACAAAGTGATAGTGAAAATTTTCTATCCTCTTCCATGGATTGATGATTTATTCGATCAAATAAAGGTTGTAATCTGGTTCTCAATGGTTGACTTATAGTCAGGATATCATCAGATGCATGTGAAGGATGAGGATATCCTGAAGACTTATTTCTATTGTCCTCATGGACATTACAAGTTATTTATTATGTTTTTTAGTGTGAAGAATTCTCTTTCTGTGTTCATGGGGTTGATGAACATTGTATTCCATGAGTTCCTGGATAAGATCATGGTGGTTTTCATCGACGACATACTTGTGTACTCTATGTCAGAGGGGGAGCATGCATAGAGTCTGCATGCCATTTTGGTAGTTCTTCATCAACATCAACTATTTTGGATGTTTTTGAAGTGTAAGTTTTGGGCTCAATATGTCCTTTTATTGAATAATGTTGTATCCCAGTAGGGGGTAGCTCTAGATTCATTGATGATAGAAGAAGTTTTTACTTGGTTATCCCCCAAGATAGTGGTAGAGGTGTGATGTTTACATGGTATCATAAGCTATTATATGTGGTTCATAGCTGATTTTTCTTCGGTTGTGACTACTCTAACAGAGTTGACTTGGAACGATTAGATATTCATGTGAAATAATCAGTATTAGGAATCTATTGAATATCATAATGATAATTTGGTCAGTGCAACGGTTCTTTGTCTTCCAGTATTGGGAGTTTAGTTTTATTTTTTCTTTGATTCTTCAGGTCTTGGGTTAGGCTATTTTCTAATTCAGAAAAGATCAGTTGTTTCTTATGGGTCTCATTGATGTGTCCCCATGAACATAACAATTACACCCATGATATTGAGTTTTCGACAATGGTGTTTTCTCTAATGTTTTTGAGACATTACCACATTGGTAAGTGCTTTTTTGTTTTCACCATTCATAAGATCACGAGGTATGTTTTCCCCCATTGTGACTTCAACATGCGACAACATATTTCGATGGAGTTCTACAGGATTACGTCTTTGAAATATCATATTAAAATAGGAAGGGGAATGTTGTAACTGATGCGCTGAGCAATAATTTGCATGGTGATATAGTGCGTGAATGTGGTGATTCCTTGAGAGTTATGGAAGATCATTCATCATTGGATCTTGATATTGTAGAATTCGGGGGAAGAGGTTTTCTTTTTGAGATGACGGTGCATTAATCTCTGGTGAAATGGGTGGAAGAGTCCTATTTGAATGATCTATAGGTGGAGGTATGGAAAGACCGAGTTGTTTTTGGCATGTCAGATGATGGTTGTACTGAGGATGAACAACGTCTAATGTTTTATCAGAGAATTATTTTAATTAATTTGGTTATGTAGTAGATGGTTCTGAGAGAGTCCTGTGATTATCCATTGTCATTACATCCAAGAGTAACAAAAATTCATTTAGCTCTGAGGAGTTGGTTTTGGTGGCCTTGGTTGAAGCATACAGTTGTAGAGATTTGTCTCAATGTTTGGTCTTTCAGAAGGTGAAGGTCGAGCACCATTTTCCCAGTGGTTTTATCTAGCCATTGGATATTCCTCTATAGATGTAGGAGGACATATCAATGGAAATTGATACTGGTTTTCCTAAAGATTAGGGAGGTTATGACGCTATATGGGTGGAAGTGGATCATTGGCTGAAATCATCCTACTTCATAGTAATCGTGGTATCAAGGTCAGGGGATGTATTATCAAGGAAGTATTTGGAGGAGGTGGTGAGACTTCATGGTGTCCCGAGGAAATTTATTTCTAATAGATATATTTGTTTTACCACCATGGAGTGGATACGTCACATTTATGCTTTTGATTCTCAGCTATTTTGTAGCACTTATTTAAAACCATAGATGGATGGTCTGACAAACTGGACCATCCGCACTCGTGAAGACATGTTTCACTCTTGTGTCCTGGATTTTTCAGGTTAATAGATGAGGCACATACCCTTGGTGGAGTTCTCTTATAAAAATAGTTTTCATTCCACCTTCAGTATGGCGTTGTTTGAAGCCTTGTATGGTTGAACATTTTGTTCTCTATTGTGATGGATTTGGGTTTGAGAGTCAGAAATTCATGAACTGAAACTAGTGAAGAATATGATAGAGATGTTTATGGTGATTTTTGAGAGGATGAAGGCATTGAAGGATCATCATAAATCATATTTCAAACATAGGAGGAGACAATTGCATATTTATGTTGGGGAATATGTGTTTCTAACGGTGGCTCCCCATCATGGGCAGTAAATTTTTTGTCATAGTAGAATGATTTTTCCCATGTTTTTTGGGCCTTTAGAGGTTTTAGTTCTTGTTAGATCCATGGAATTTCATGTAGCACTTCCCTCGCAATGGACCCAGATACAAGATGTTTTTCATGTGTCACATCTCATCCATTATCTTCATGATGACTATCACGTCATTGATTGGGGATAGATCGGAATTGATGATGATGAATCCATCGATGAGAATCCTATAGAGATACAAGACCGCAAGGAGAAAGTTTTGTGTGGGCGTGCTATCCCCTTGTTATGTGACTTGTGGTGACACTATGGCTTGGAGGAGAGTACATTAGAATGTGTGTCATATATACACACATAGAACCCTAAGTTTTTTAATGTTTATCTCTTTTATTGTAATGATGTTCATTTGTGATGGGAGACCTTTCTTTTTTATGAGATTTATTTTTTTGTTTCTTTTGTGGATTTCCCTATTTTGAGTGGTATCTCAATGGGTGGTTGTTCATACCTCATCGCTATTTAATTCTAGGTTGGTTTAGAATTCGTGAGGACTAGAATATTTTAGGGGTATCTGATGTAATGGGCAGACCTATATGGTGCATTCATTTGATGAAATCTAGTGTTTGAGGGGTTCTGGGAAGTCAAGGTGACTTGTCCCCAACAATTTTCCAAATTTCTAGTTATGTGAACATTGTTTCCAATTTTGTGTACAATGTTTCCAGCCATCGATATGGGTAAACTATTTCGAACCATCGGTAGGAATATTGTGTTTCCAAACATCAGTAGGTGTACATTGTTTGCAGACTTCTATTGGTGTATAGTGTTTTGAGACATCAGTAGTTGTACAGTGTTTCCATATGTTAGAATATATACAGTGTTTCCATATTTTGGTAGTTGTATAGTGTTTCTAGACATCATTAGGTGTACATTGTTCCTAGATATCAATAGCTGTATAGTGATTGAAAATATCTGTAGGTGTACAATGTTTTAAAACATTAGTAGGTGTGAAATGTTTCCATACATCGGTAGGTGTATAGGGTTTCCAATCATCAGCATTTGTACAATGTTTCCAGATGTCGGTAGGTGTATGGCGTTTCTATCTTTTAACAGTTTCTCCACTTTAGCATTTTTGGTGATGAAAAGCACATTTAAAGCATTGTTTTATGGGATTTAAGGAGGATTCAAAGACTATAATTCCTATATTATTTTTTCCTACAGCTCGGGTAGGATTTACATAGTCAAACTACGTGGATTAATGTGATCCACATAAATGTAAATTCTATGTCATTTCAAATCCCGTTAGTCTCAGATCTAATCCTTCAAATAAAGGCACCTTTCGTTCATTAATTTTTACCCATTTTTCTCTGTGTGACGTGCCTTGATAAATTCTTCCCATAAGATTGGTGTGATCAAACCTTAATCCTGGGATCTTTTCCCTTTGAAGTTTCTTTTTGCTGCATGTGCACCCACTATTCTGGTGCAAGAAACTAGTGTCAGCCCATCAACGATATAAGGTATGAGCTACCTCTGTTATTGTATTCTATTTGATCCTTGTTCTTCCATTACATCGTTCCATGTTATGGAATGTGATCTACATGTTTGTAGTGGTTTTTTCTTAGGTTTCAGATAGTGTGGTCATGCCATGACGTCCCAGAGTGGATGCAGTTGTCGCAGGGGGAGGCCATCATGATCTGTTGTGCGGATCGTTCTCATGTATAGAACATCAAGAACCTTTTGAGGTAGGGGATTCATGGATTCTCAATTATATTACATGAAACTATAGAGTTATCATGTTTTATCCCACTGGATCACAATGGAATTGAAATTATATGTTTTCAATCCTGGATAAATAAATTGGTATCTATAGTCTGTTATTACTTCTTATTTTTTAGATTGTGTGATATGTATACTTTCCTTATTTATCATATCGTTCATTACGGAAATGGTTAAGGAATGTAAAATGAGATTAATTTTAACTTATTTGAAAAACTTAAATATACATGTAAATGAATCTGTTTTTTTCTGTTGGAAATTGATGATAATAAAATTGATGTCTTCAGCCTTACTATGTAATTTGTGATAGCTATGAGAGCTTTCTATTTAGGTTTACCATAGATGGAAACTTCTAATAATGAATCTCCTGATTCCTGATGAATTATAGATCCAGTTGATAACCTAAAAGTTAATGCCTTATAGGTTAACAAGTTACAAACTTTCTGGTAAGGCTGAGTGCCTTCGAATTTGTAGACATTAGTGATTGTTGCATGTGAAGGCATAATGCCTTGATTAGGGCCAAGATCCCAGTTTCGTTTTTTCTTATTTCTACTGATCTGGTATGAGCCTATATGGATGTTGTGAGATGTGTTTCTAGGGAGGCCTAGGTTTTTTGAAGCAGTTGAAAACTAGAGTGGTAAGATGTATCGTTTTATGCATGTGGGTGTTAGAGAGGACCCCAGATATGATGAAATAGGTGAGATATGAATGATTGGATTCTTGTTGAATCTTGTTGGTTCTTAATCTACTGTACTTTCTACACTTCTCATGGAATATTCTCTTACTACCCTCCTTCCAAAATGAGGAAAATATGTATGGGGTATTCCATATGCTTTACCTACTTAGCTTCATGAAGATGGACGAGTCTTAGCTCTTTTTATAGGTGGAAAAGACTTGATTAGTAGTTAAACTACTCACCGTGCTAAGCCCCATGTTCATGGAATCATAGAATGCTTTCTATAATTCTTGGTAATATGGGAAACTGATAATTCTATTAATAAATGATGTCATCCCTTGGGGTTATATCATTCTGGGACACAAAGCTGAGGATGAAATTTAAAGGAACCGTTGACTTTGGGTGTGATGCTAATGAAATATAAGGTTGAATTTGTAATGGTTAATTGATATTTAGAGAATTAATTAACATAAAGTTAAATAGATAAAAATTTAATGATGTAATAGAATAAATATCTTTAAATGGTTGTGTTCATATAGGATACCTAGCCTTAGCAGTGTTATTAAGGAGCTTGTGAGACGTTAGAGGTATTTGAGTCTATGAATAGGTTATCCCCTTATTTTTTTGCGAGTTATTGTATATTTTGTACGTTTTTTGTTTCTATATGCTACTCCACCCCATCAATTATAGAAACTGACACCCTAGGGATTTTGATCCTTGAGGGGTGTTTTCCTCAACATCATGATGGGAGGATGATGGGGTGACTACCCCTTTTGGACCTACTCTCTTCTCTTGGTAGTAACTTTTGCTGGTAGGCATATCAGATAGTTTCCACATATTTTTGTGTAGTGGGATGTAATGGATTGTGGTTATTCACACACATATATTCTGTATATAGTTTCCTATGGAATAAAATAGGCATAATGTGTATAGGATGTGATGGAATGAGGATCCTTACATGGTGTATGGGCTATAATGGATTGACGTATAAAGCTCGATGAATGATATCGTTATGTGAGTTGTGGTGGATCCCAAAAACTACCTAGTTATAATGGTTTTGTGTACATAGTGGATGTGTTTCTTGAGGTTCATGTCCTGGTGATTCACTCTGGTGTCTGTGGGAAAACAATTTTGGAGAGTGATTCTTTGGATGTGCAATGTTGGGGAAATGCGACAAACCAGTGGGGATGTGGTAGCAGGTTACCCTTGATATTTTTATTATATTATATACTCTTCTATGCGATACATGGTGAGAGTTTCCATGGTGAGGATGGAAATATAGTATACTTTTTTAGGTGATGAGTTAGTTTTACATGTTGTTCACTATGATTTTGCATTCTTTCTGTAATTTATCACATGAGGCTCTAAGGAGGATCCTACTGAGTATACTGTTCTAATCACCCTAATCATATATAAACTATTTTTCAGGTCACATGGAGCAGGTTGGAGATCAGGTTGTTTACTACTAGCTTGGGGTTTTAGGTGTAATTTGGGCTTCAGGGTCACTACTGTTTTTACTTTCTTTTGGTACTTTTTTGTTTTACCTTTAAGTTGTAGTAGTTATTTCATGAAATTACATATGTGTACGTGGGATTTACTTTATACTTTAGTATGAGTTGTAGTTGGTTAGTGTATGTCTTGCCTCTCTATTTCGCAAGTGGTCTCTTAGATGGAAATGCCTCCCATTTTGTGTGATTAATGTACCCTCAGTGCTAGTCACCATATTAGGGCCTACTAGAGGCAGCAATCGGGGGTCATTATCTCCCTTCTCACATTACCAGCCCAGAAGGGGTACAAATTGGGGGGATGGGTCATGAAATTTAAATTTTAATTATTTTTTATATATTATTTCATCTATTTTACTATAATTTATTTTTATAATAACCATTTAAATTTGGATTATTTATTTTATCAAAACATGAATCATGTTTTAATGAACTGTAGTTGAATAATAAAAATTATTTATCCTCTAATCTTATGAAAATTTAATTGATGAATACACATTTATTTATTAGGTTTTTTATTCAAATATTATTTGTTAATAATGTTCATCTATAATTTCATGAATTTTTCGGTTTTATGTTTAAAGTGGAGGAATTTATTGAACAAATTTGGTTTTAAATGAAAATATATAATTTAAAATCATAGGGTGTTATATATAGGCCATGGGAGAAATTTAAATACATGGGGTTTTACCATTTATATTTTTAATGTTGGGGATTATCAAAAAGAGTCATTTTTTACATTGCAGTAGGTTGTTAATGGTTATATACTATACACAGACAGTTAAGAAATGGATGTGTCTCATGCAAAACAGATTCATGTCTTGTAATTTTGGAATCCCAACAAATTATAAGGTTTTCAAGTATGGAATGATTTCTTTTCTATTTAATTTATTACGGCTAGGATGAAATACTCTCTAGTGTGAGAATATTATGGGTATTTGTTATGGGTGGTACTAAGGGAAATTATTGGAAGAAGAGGGAACTTATCACAATTATAGATCACCTAGGAAAGGGTTTCCAAATCTTATACAAAAAATAATGTTCTTATTATTGGTAAAACATTGTTTCTAGGCCTAGTATAGGTGACCTCAAATGTTACTATGTATCATTTATTTATAAGATTATAGACATGCATTTTTCCCTAAAATATACTATCATATATCAAGATCAAAAATAATTTTAATAAGATATTTTTTAATGGAAATTGTTTACTGATAACTAATCATACTCCAAAGGATACTGTTTAGATAATTATTATTTATAATATAGGGTTCAATTCAATCATTGAGAAGAAACAATAAAAGCATAAGACAATTTGAAGTATCACTAATATAAAAATGGTTTGGATAATTGTTAAATTGTGGTTGGGAATGATGTATGGAACCTAGGATTCATAATGTACCCTTAAACAATATGAATCAATACAAAAATAGTTATTTAAGGGTGTTCTATATACATTCAATAAGATAAAAATAGGGTGCATTTTTATTGATATAATTTTTGGTTGGACCAAAAATTAATTATTTGAGCATCACTATATACCATGAAAAAACATGAATCCAACAAAAAATAGTTCATTAATATGATATACTCTTATTTAATAGAATCTTTGTAACACCCCAAGCTTCCACAGTACGTTTCCCTTTGAATAATGCAATGACGTGCATTGTATGCAACTTCGAGATTCTAACACACCACAACCAATCAAACTAGCTGTTATGAATAGTAATACATACTTTTTGAAATTTTATAAATTTTATCTTTCGAAATGGACTTCAGTTTTGGACTCATAATATCGAAATTAGATTAGGGTAAAATTTTGGTACTTTTCGGATAACTTTCATATTTTGATGAATAGTGAAAATTACTAAATTTTAATTAAAAACAACTTTTTTAATCGAAATAATTAATAGTGATAAATTATTAATTTGAGTGGTTTTAAAGTATATTTAGAATATATTTTTACCATTTAATATAATTTTGATCATTGGATGAGATTTCACATTTAAACCAGACATAAACAAGTGTCAATCTTTTGATAGTTATTATCTCTTAAAAATACGCTATTTGTTTTGACGACGAGGATTAATTTTTAAATTAATTAATTCAAATGATATGTTTTGAATTTGGTAAAATAGACATAATTTTTGAATTCATAATATCAAATATAGATTAGGCATCATTTTTGGTATTTTTCTGGAAACTTTCATTTTTTGATGAATAGTGAAACCACTAAGTGGTAGTCAAAAAACTGAATTTTTCATAAAACTTAATTTTACCGCTTCTGTGAGTGGAATTTTGAAAATCCAAGAGACACGGTTAATATCAATGAGTAAAATTTGGTTCATTGAGATGAAAATAAGTTTTGGTGAATAGTAACTTTTTACTTTTATTTACCACGGTTAAAAGTAAATAGGGTAATTAAGGGTAAAAATGATATTAATATTACCGTAACACATGTCCTAATTCTATTGGACAAATTTATCTCGACCAAAAACAACCTTAGGAATAAAATATTATCATTTATTTCTACTTGTATTAGATTAGGACATTTATTATTATTTAATTCAAAGAAGAGTTAAAAGAGATAAAATCAAAGTTTATTTACTAAAACATTTTTAATATAGGGTTACTCATAAGATATATTCGATTATAAATATTAATTAGAAAGATAAAAAGATTTCCTAAATAATTATATTTTATTTATATTTTTTATGCATTAAATAATTTAATTTATTTATGACACGATGATGATGAAGTAATTAACATAATAGTGAAAAATTAAACTAATTGATATTATAAATACCCAAATAAATATAATTGGATATTTTTATTGAATTAAACTAATTTTATAGGTTAATATGACATATTAGGGTTGATTTAATTGACTTTTTCCAAAGTAATCATTCTGTTATGAGTTTCAAAAAAATCAATTATTGAATAGTGTCAAAATTGACATAAAAGAGTTTTTAAAAAAAATATTATATTATTAATTGATATTAAATTCCTAAAAATCTAAGGCTCGGCCAAGAGACTAATATCTTTATAGGTGTATCATTAATAGACCACTTGGGGGTCTATTGGATGTATATAGTAAGTTTATTAACCATATAATGTAAAAATACAAAGAGACATTGTAAAAGTGAAACTAATTAACTAAGAGTTAATACTTAAAGATAAGGTTAATATAATGACCCAAACCTGTCTAAATTATATTGGTTGAGTGGTTTTCTAACTATACCCACATTAAACTATAAATAATACACTTTTTAGCCATTATAAACCGAATATGAATTTATTATAAAATAATATTTCTAGCTTTTCCAAAGGTGCCCCGCACCCCTCTTATAAAAAGGCACTCCCCCTTATCATTACTTCACACCCTCAAAGCCTTTTGGTTCGGCCAACCCCTGACCAAATACTCTCTAAACTTCCCAAACTACAAACTAGAGGACTTATTTTGATCAGAAAGCCAACCTAAGGATCCCTTTTGATCAAATCAAAAGGAAGAACTCGAAGAAGAGGTAATGTTTTTACCACCCTTTTTCAAATTCTTTTCTTCTTAAACTTCTTCTTTCTTTGTTATTCCCATTATAAATTAATTAATCTATTATCTCCTATATACATTAATATTACTATAAATATGGTACAACCATATTCAGTATTCTATCCATCCTTTGAATGTCATGTCACCATACGTGCGTACATACGGCTTACCGTCTCCACGTCGTGGTGTAATTGTCATTCAATAAATTATTATTTGGATGGGTATAATAATGATGTTTAATTCATGTAAATAATAAATATAACATGATAATTATTATTTCTATATTATATACCATCCAATTATATATTATTTTAACATCAAAAGAATGATATTGTCGCTCGTGCGTACGTACGGACTACCGTCTCCACGAAAGCGATGAGATTCATTCTCCATCATATCCATTCAAGTATAATTATCATTTTATGATTTAAAAATAATGTTTAATAACTTGATATAATTATGGATATTAATAAGATACAACCTATCCATAACAAACACGACTTACATAACAAAGAATATAAAGGAAAACGAGTAAGTTAACACCTGAAATGACGATAATACTAAGATATTATTAACAAATCAATGTTAAAAGATCATATTTGATATTATATTAATGTAAATGATTCTTGTATAATTCAATAACAATTATTTCACCATTATACAGGAGTTTAACCAACCGTCGACCAAGGAAAAAGTACAAAGTAAGGGGTTTCTTATCTCACTTTTAATTCAGTGAGAATTCCATTGTTCACCACTTATTTATTACATGTGGTGTGTGTACTGCCCATGTTTGTATTCATTGTGTAATATACTTTAATTAATGTATATTTACATCATAATTGTATGATCCTTCTTTCATGGTTGTATGTTTTGTATGTTACCAAATCAATAAGGGAATTTGAAATTTCAATTTCCACTCATTCGGCTTTACACATACTTAATTGATTATTTTACTCCAAGATTATGTGTAGAATCACTATTCATTTGATTATGTCATAATTTCCACTCCCCTTTCTATGGATATACTTTTTATACACATAATAACTCCATTGATAAATTCTCAAGTCATCAGTATGAATTTGATAAGAGTAATTTTTACTCAATCTCGATTTGTTGAGATAATCATCCAATTCATTGGTGTTGTTTTTACTAGAATATGTGTGAATGTCCTTTGATTGTTTTACACTGAATATCCAATAATATTTACTGTATTTATATTTTTCACACATAATTATGTCTTTGATTTATCCTTAACCTAAGTATATGGCCTTTTTGAGAGATTTCATCTCAATTTAGATTCCATTGAGACTTCTTTGTTGTTATACACCAAATCACTTTTATGTGGTGTATATAATGTACTTTGACATAGTATATCATAAATCCATTTATTCTCATGATATTACAAAGTTTTTATTACCTCAATTATTTGTATTCAAGTGTCTCTATTTTGGTTAGAAACTCTAACTAAAATACCATTTTTAAATGTTTTAAAGATTTATCATTCTAAATCTTTGTTATTAATGTCCATGTTTTAAAAAATGGTTTAAGGATTTATCTATATGGACATTAAATTTTTCAAATCAAAATTTCTTTTAAAAGTTTCAAAGTGGTATGGGACACTTTGATTCAAAAATCTATTTTTAAATGGCTTCTTGAAAAATAGTGTGGATTTTAAATGATGTCAAGAAAAAAAGGGTTTGTTTCTCTCTAATAGTTTTGATGATTATTTCCATCTATATTGATATCATTCATTATTCTCAATTGACGGTAATATGATACAATACAATCTTCCATATTGTATCGAATGAGTTGTGTTTGACTGTGGATGTTCTATTTTTATACCATTCATGGTTTGTGGTTAAAGTATTGACATTTATTATGCTAGTTTTAATACGAATGTTTATGTTATGTTTAAACCTATTCATATGAGGAATGCATTGGACTTAGTACGTGATGGGTGGAGCCCTCTATAGCTCCTCGATGCATCGGTAGGTCTCATGAGACAAACTAGTGTCTTGGCACAAGGCCTTGACAAAATCTTATTTGTAGTCTTGGCACGAGGCCTTGGCTATGTGGTTATGATAGTCTCGCATTATGCATTCCATCATTATGAAAGTGGATATTGATATTACATGTGATTGTTCAACTAGTAGAATATCCATGTGAATAAGTAAATGGAATTATTTCATTTTATCTTTTCCATATTATGTTGAAGTTCAAGTTTAAAAGGCTTTTGTTTTAGTTATAAATTTCTTTAAGTGTTTATGCTTATCTATGAAAGCTTCTGCTATATTGTTATCCTTACTGAGCATCTGATCTCACCCCTTTCAATGTTTTATTTTTCCCAGGATGTGAAGAAGTAATTTATGAATGACCTGAAGGGATAGTATGAGGGGATATGAAGAGAAGATGTTGTTGTAGTTTTTTTTAACTTATGATGTAATGTAAAACTTATGAATATATCTAGTGTTTCCAAGACTACTAAACTAATCGGTCTTTCAAGACTTGATCCTTTGTGATCATACCAATGTTATGTAATAATGAACTGACTCTGGGTATCTAGGGCCGGAGCATTATAGTTGGTATCAGAGGAAGTTTAGTACAAACCTTGGAAGCTAGATTAAGATAAACTCTGATTAGAGCATGTAGACCTAAGATGAAATTTGAGGATTAGTATAGAATAACTTTCTAGAATTTTGGTATTGTAGAGATTTTGTGAGTTTTCTGAGCAATACATCCCTGTCTGGATACGAGCAGGTAGAGGCGGCTCTGCCACAGATGTACCTAGGGGTAAAACCCGAAAACACCGCTTTGAGCTAGACTCGAACGGTAACTGGTGCACGACAACGGGCCTTGCTGCACTCTTGGTTACGACACTCCCAGGGGATATGATTAGGATGATTTACATTTTCTTTACTAATTGATTTGAAGTATTAAATATATAATATGAGAGTAAATGACCTTGGTTGATCCTAATGTGTTTTAAATTGAGAATATGGTGACATGTTAATCTCTAAATGATTTTATGACTACTGTTACTCACACAATGCTTTCTGGTTTTAGTCAATGGATTGATTCCAAGTAAGTCATAGTGACTTTGGTAATGATGTACAAGGTGGGAACGGTGGTGGAAATGAGCAACAAAATGGAATGTTGATAGGCGTAAAAGATATCGTCTTTATGGCAAATCAATTTTCCAAAAATATGATCAACAATATATATATTAACCACTTACCGGACTCAACAAAGAAGAGAAAGGTGATGAATGATAAGAGCTCCAGCAGTGGAGACCATGAAGAAAGGAATCCTCAATTTCCATCATGCAGGAAATGTGGAAGGAGACACCCAGGAAAGTGTCTCAATGGGACAAAGAAATGATTTACATCCGGGAAGGAAGGACATAAAGTGAAGAATTGCTGAAGAAAAATGAAGAGTACTATGGAAGAAGATAAAAATGGTCCCAAGAGTTCATTTACAGTCATTTGCCGTAAATGTAGGGGACCTGGCCATTACCCGAGTGAATGCTCTATTCTATATGATATTTTCTTGGTCAAAGAAGAAGTTATGTGGAAATAAATGGTTGGAGAAAATGCAAGGTATGAGATAAGTTATTATAATTTGGGATGAAAATGCAAGGTATGAGATAAGATTTGTGGTTAAATTATGTTATGGTTATTTTGAGTAATATATCTCATTTTGGTAATGTTATAAAATATAGTTTTTGAAAAAGGACAACACGCAGACCGTGTGACAACCCATCGCGTCGGACAAAGTTGTGGGAATCAAACCCACAACCAAAGTGCGATTGGGATTTATCACCTACCACTGGACTACGTGAATTCCCTAGTTAGCGTGACTATTATTTTTAGTTAAATGATTTTATTGATCATTAATAATTTTATTTGGGATCTTATGTCTTATCAAATTAATACCCTTATTATAGGAAAATGATTTGGTCATTAAGTGATAAATGTTATTTTGGAAGTTGTTCACTTTGTTGTATGGAAAATAAAATAGTATTGGATTTAATTTGAGGAGTAATGGTGTATTTTTATCTATGTTTTTATTGTGGATTTATAGTGATTTGGGTTGTTTATGGAAATGATTAGGTTAATTACTTTTAAGTATGTGACTTTAAGAGTAATTAATGTCATTTGGAGATACAATTTAACGTAGAAGACTACATTCTTATAAGTTTTGAGTTTCAATGTTAGTTTGGATTATATTGAAGGATTTTAAGGACAATTGATTATTGAATGGTATTTATTTAACTTTGGGGTATTTATGGTTTAATTTTAGAAATTAAGATTAGTGTTTTTTCTCTAATGGAATATCCATTTGGGGGGCCATCAGATATTATACTAACCATTTTGGTTTTTATTAATCTCTAAAGAAAAGGTAAATATATAGTTTATCCTATGCGGATCATGTATTTCTATAGAAGTTTATTCTATCTCTTCCATTGTGACCAAGCCTTCTTGAATACTCATTGTTCAAAAAATGAGTTAGTGGTAAAAAGTTATTAAAGAATGAAACTCTAATTAAAAAGTAAGTATATCTCTTTATGTTCTTAGTCAATATCATAAATGAATTCCTCGTCCTTATGTAATGTAACTTAAAACAAAAAAATGTTGCCCGTTTACTTTTCCTACTAGGAGACTAAGGACCGTTTGTCCCAACACAAGTTTGTGATTTTATTATTGTTAACTTTCTCCTGATCATGTTTTCTATCCCTCTCCATCAGAACTGAACACTTAGTTTATCGTCCATATCTATGTTTTTTTACATGTAATCCTAGTATGGGTTATCTTGGGTGACCTTTATACCTCTCTTCCTTTCTTTTAAAGTGATAGTTTTATTGACTCTTTTTCCGATGTGGGACATTCCATTATATTCCCAAGACCAATTTTAAAAAAATTGCGAGGACGCAATTTATTGAAGGAGGGTAGAATGTAACACCCCAAGCTTCCACGGTACGTTTCCCTTTGAATAATGCAATGAGGTGCATTGTACGCAACTTCGAGATTCCAACACACCACAACCAATCAAACTAGCTGTTATGAATAGTAATACATACTTTTTGAAATTTTATAAATTTTATCTTTCAAAATGGAATTCAGTTTTGGATTCATAATATCGAAATTAGCTTAGGTTGAAATTTTGGTACTTTTCAGATAACTTTCATATTTTGATGAATAGTGATAATTACTAAATTTTAATTAAAAACAACTTTTTTAATTGAAATAATTAATAGTGATAAATTATTAATTTGAGTGGTTTTAAAGTATATTTATAATATAATTTTACCATTTAATACAATGTTGGCCATTGGATGAGATTTCACATTTAAACCAGACATAAACAAGTGTCAATCTTTTGATAGTTATTACCTCTTAAAAACACGCTATTTGTTTTGACGACGGGAATTAATTTTTAAATTAATTAATGCAACTGATATGTTTTGAATTTGGTAAAATAGACATCATTTTTGAATTCATAATATCAAATATAGCTTAGGCCTAATTTTTGGTATTTTTCTGGAAACTTTCATTTTTTGATGAATAGTGAAACCACTAAGTGGTAGTTAAAAAACTGAATTTTTCATAAAACATAATTTTACCGCTTCTGTGAGTGGAATTTTCAAAATCCGAGAGACGCGGTTAATATAAAGGAGTAAAATGTGGTTCATTGAGATGAAAATAATTTTTGGTTAATAGTAACTTTTTACTTTTATTTACCACGGTTAAAAGTAAATAGGGCAATTAAGGGAAAAAATGATATTAATATTACCCTAACACATGTCCTAATTTTATTGGAAAAGTGTATCTCGACCAAAAACAACCTTAGCAACAAAATATTATCATTTAGGTCCACTTGGATTAGATTAGGACATTTATTATTATTTAATTCAAAGAAGAGTTAAAAGAGTTAAAATCAAAGTTTATTTACTAAAACATTTTAATATAGGGTTACACATAATATAAATTCGATTATAAATATTCATTATAAATATAAAAAGATTTCCTAAATAATTATATTTTATTTATAATTTTTAGAAATTAAATAATTTAATTTATTTATGACACAATGATGATGAAGTAATTACCATAATAGTGAAAAATTAAAATAATTGATATTATAAATACCCAAATAAATATAATTTGAGATTTTTATTGAATTACACTAATTTTCTAGGTTAATAAAAAATATTAGTATTGATTTAATTGTCTTTGTTCTAAGTAATCATTCTGTTATGAGTTTCACAAAAGTCAATTATTGAATAGTGTCAAAATTGACATAAAAGAGTTTTTAAAACAAATATTATATTATTAATTGATATTAAATTCATAAAAATATAAGGTTCGTCCAGGAGACTTATATCATGATATGTGTATCATTAATGGACCACATGGGGGTATCTTGGATGTATATAGTAAGTTTATTAACCATATAATATAAAAATACAAAGAGACATTGTAAAAGTGAAACTAATTAACTAAGAGTTAATAATTAAAGATAAGGTTAATATAATGACCCAAACCTCTCTAAATTCTACTTTTTGAGTGGTTTTCGACCTATCCCTACCGTAACCTTTAAATAATCCACTTTGTAGCCATTATAAACTGAATATGAATTTATTATAAAATAATATTTCTAGCTTTTACAAAGGTGCCCCTCACCTCTCTTATAAAAGGGCACTCCCCCTTCTCATTACTTCACACCTTCAAAGCCTTTTGGTTCGGCCAAACCCTGCCCAAATACTCTCTAAAATTCTCTCAATACAACCTAGAGGACTTATTTTGATCAGAAAGCCAACCTAAGGAGCCCTTTTGATCAAATAAAAAGGAAGAACCCGAAGAAGAGGTAATGTTTTTACCACCCTTTTTCAAATTATTTTCTTCTTCAACTTCTTATTTCTTTGTTATTCCCATTATAAATTAATTAATCCAGTATCTCCTATATAATGTAATATTATTATAAATATGGTACAACCATATTCAGTATTCTATCCATCCTTTGAATGTCATGTCACCATACGTGCGTACGTACGGCTTACTGTCTCCACATCGTGGTGTAATTGTCATTCAATAAATTATTATTTGTATGGGTATAATAATGATGTGTAATTCATGTAAATAATAAATATAACCTGATAATTATTCTGTATATATGATATACCATCCAATTATATATTATTTGAACATCAAAAGAATGATATTGTCGCTCGTGCGAACGTACGGACTACCGTCTCCACGAAAGCGATGAGATTCATTCTCCATCATATCCATTAAAGTATAATTATAATTTTATGATTTAAAAATAATTTTTAAGGACTTGATATAATTCTGGATATGAATAAGATACAACCTATTCATAAAAACACGGCTTACGTAACAAAGAATATAAAGGAAAACGAGTAAGTTAACACCCGAAATGACGATAATACTAAGATATTATTAACAAATCAATGTTAAAAAATCATATATGATATCATATTAATATAAATTATTATTGTATAATTAAATAAAAATTATTTCACCATTATACAGGAGGTTAACCTACCATCGACCAAGGAAAAAGTACAAAGTAAGGGGTTTCTTATCTCACTTTTAATTCCGTGAGAATTCCATTGTTCACCACTTATTTATTACATGTGGTGTGTGTATTGCCCATGTTTGTATTCATTGTGTAATATACTTTAATTCATGTATATTTACATCATCATTGTATGATCCTTCTTTCATGGGTGTATGTTTTGTATGTTACCAAATCAATAAGGGAATTTGAAATTTCAATTTCCACTCATTCGGCTTTACGCATACTTCATTGATAATTTTACTCCAAGATTATGTGTAGAATCACTATTCATTTGATTATGTCATAATTTCCACTCCCCTTTTTGTGGATATACTTTTTATACACATAATCACTCCATTGATAAATTCTCAAGTCATCGGTATGAATTTTATAAGAGTAATTTTTACTCAATCTCGACTTGTTGAGATAAACATCCAATTCATTGGTGTTGTTTTTACTAGAATAGGTGTGAATGTCCTTTGATTGTTTTACACTGAATATCCAATAATATTAAGTGTATTTATATTTTTCACACATAATTAAGTCGTTGATTTATCCTTAACCTAAGGATACGACCTTTATGAGAGATTTCATCTCAATTTACATTCCATTGAGACTTATTTGTTGTTATACACCAAATCACTTTTATGTGGTGTATATAATGTACTTTGACATAGTATATCATGAATCCCTTTATTCTCATGATATTACAAAGTTTTTATTACCTCAATTATTTGTATTCAAGTGTCTCTATTTTGGTTAGAAACTCTAACTAAAATACCATTTTTAAATGTTTTCAAGATTTATCATTCTAAATCTTTCTTATTAATGTCCATGTTTTAAAAAATGGTTTAAGGATTTATCTATATGGACATTAATGTTTTTAAATAAAAATTCATTTTAAAAGTTTCAAAGTGGTATGGGACACTTTGATTCAAAAATCTATTTTTAAATGGCTTCTTGACAAATAGTGTGGATTTTAAATGATTTCAAGAAAAAAAGGGGGATGTTTCTCTCTAATAGTTTTGATGATTGTTTCCATCTGTGTTGATATCCTTCATTATTCTCGATTGAGGGTAATCTGATACAATACAATCTTCCATATTGTATCGATTGAGTTATGTTTTACTGTGGATGTGCTATTTTTATACCATTCATGGTTTGTGGTTAAAGTATTGACATTTCGTATGCTAGTTTTAATACGAATGTTTATGTTATGTTTAAACCTATTCATATAAGGAATGCATTGGACTTAGTAAGTGACGGGTGGAGCCTGCTATAGCTCCTCGATGCATCGGTAGGTCTCATGAGACAAACTAGTGTCTTGGCACAAGGCCTTGACAAAATCATATTTGTAGTCTTGGCACGAGGCCTTGGCTATGTGGTTATGATAGTCTAGCATTATGCATTCCATCATTATGAAAGTGGTTATTGATATTGCATGTGATTGTTCGACTAGTATAATATCCATGTGAATAATTAAATGGCATTATTTCATTTTATCTTTGCCATATTATGCTGAAGTTCAAGTTTAAAAGGCTTTTGTTTTAATTATAAATTGCTTTAAGTGTTTATGCTTATCTATTAAAGCTTCTGCTATATTGTTATCCTTATTGAGCATCTGAGCTCACCCCTTTCAATGTTTTATTTTTTCCAGGATTTGAAGAAGTAATTTATGAATGACCTGCAGGGATAGTATGAGGGGATATGAAGACAAGATTTTGTTGTAGTTTTTTTTAACTTATGATGTAATGTAAGACTTATGAATATATCTAGTGTTTCCAAGACTACTAAACTAATTGGTGTTTCAAGACTTGATCCTTTGTGATCATGCAAAAGTTTTGTAATAATGCACCGACTCTGGGTATCTAGGGTCGAGGCGTTACAATCGTATTAGAGTAATTATTCATTATTATTATTGTTATTCATGTTGAATATGATATCATGGTATTTAAATATAATTGTAGAAATTTAATTAATCCTTATGTTCATCAATATCTTATTTTAGGAAAGATGAATTTTTTTCTTGTGGATGGTCCTAAATTGATATATTTAGGCATAATTATATAGCATTTACTGATTTAAAACTTTCCACATTAATATATATATATATATATATTAATTTCATAAATTGATAAAACTCATTTTGTGGGGATTTGGGGATTTTTTTTCTATTCTTGGTGCAAGGATAAAGGATATATGAAGCACTATATATCCTGAAGTGACTAGAGTCAAACCATGCATAGTTATTATTGATAAATTATTTTCATATATTTTTCACATATGGTATGACTGGGGGAATTTATATATTTGATCAAACGAATATATTACACCATGGACTCCAACATAGATCTTTGTCTTATAATGGAAAATGTAGTCATAGAATGTTGTCCACTGAATGTAGTTTAGATTAATAAGTAATGAAAATTTTTTGGTATTTAAAATAGTTTCATACACCATTTATGAATATGTATTGTTATGTATGGTCATGTAATGGGGACATTAACCATTAATTTTAATGTTATGTGAATGGGAAATTATACATTGAAGATTAAGCTTGTGAGATAAATATGATGCTGGCATGTAATTTATAGTCTTGTGATACAAATGAAAACAATGAAGTTTATCATTTTATTGATTGGAAATTATGAATTGGCCTGAAATCATTCATAATTTTTAATTAATATATATACATTGATAGGGTTTTGATGCATTCCTCATCTATTATGGAATGGGAATTGGCTATGTTGGATTAGAAAAAATGTATAACATAGGGATCCATAGACATTGATTTTAGATTTGGGGGCCTATTACCTTGTATGAATAGGTTTTTGACCACCAATACTATCTATACCTATATGAAAAAGTGGAGGTGAACATTCTAGTTGAATGATTTCACAATTCATTTTTGATAGTCTACCATGTTTTCTAGTGTGTAATACCTCTTTTTTCCATGTCACTAAAACACATCGAGTTTCTGCTTGGAAAATTAATCATATGAAATAAGACCATATATACAAATTTATAATGATATAAACTTATATC
This sequence comes from Viscum album, assembly GCA_963277665.1. Taxonomy (NCBI): domain Eukaryota; kingdom Viridiplantae; phylum Streptophyta; class Magnoliopsida; order Santalales; family Viscaceae; genus Viscum; species Viscum album. The sequence goes on along the minus strand of OY728152.1, from coordinate 137,380,131 downwards.
CGTTGGATAATAATCATTATATTCTAGGGACAAGTGAATATATGAGCGATTTTCAGGTAGTATGAATATTTGTTTGGTAGGATAATGGGGCATGATAAAGTTTATCTACTCGGGATTTCTTATATTTATATATCATTTTTTTATTATATATCATATTTTATTAATAAAGGATGTTATATTCCAATTTTCACTATATGATAATGGGATGAGTGGTTAGACTCAATTTTTTATCTTAGTACAATCTTTTCACCTTAGAATCAGATAAATTAGTGACATTTTCGGTCAATATTTCATGAGGACAAAAAAATCTTGTAATGATGTTTGCCATAATTTTGTTAATTTTATTCTATGCCTCTAATTCCTTAAGGGTAATTTCCTCATACAATTTGAATGCAATATTAGTGTAAATAATGGTATACTTGAAATAACTAGATATAACTAGGTGATATAACCATGTGACATTCATTACCCATTTGTAAAATGTATATGCGTATTTTTCACTACGAAATAAGTCTAGGGTAATAGATTATGTAGAAATGTATATGAGAATAATGAATTTTTTTTCTAAACACTACATAGTTATAATTAAAATTTCCTAGAAATATCATAATACATTTATTTGATAGGGGTGATTAGTTCCACATTGATGAGAACCATATGATCTTATGTGAAAATCCTGCATGAGAGTAAATATTTATACTACATTGATTCATTTAAGCACGATTTCATCAAATTATCACAATAGAGGATCATTGGTTCATTTGGTCCATCATAGAAGAGGATGTTTTCTAGATGACATAAAATTATTTCTTTATTGGATCAATCTATCCAAATGATTATTCATTGATGATAATACACGATAGGGTAACTCTATCTAGTATTGGTTTCATCTATATTTATTATTGGTTCATCAGTCTCGAGAGGTTTTGACTTCATTGATTTTATATAACACCATACTAGGATTGGGGAGGACCCGAACTGGTGTGTAATATGTGAAAATCTCTCATCAGAATCATGATCTGGAAATTCAATTGATTATTTATTCAATGTATAAATATGGGTATTCCATGAGTAAGGGATATGATTCTTCATTGATTTAGTGGGTAATTTTACGATTAGTTACCAAACATATCTATAAATGAGATCCAAACTACTTGTATTAATGGAATATTTACCATTAATTTTCATGGTCACCATCTCTGAGTCACTATAAACATTAATACAAATTAATTGTTGTTATTGGTATTGATCTAGGAATATTATGCTATCATTATACATAACATAGTTTTTGGTTTATCTAATTTATAGTAAGAATGAATGATGTAATACTGCATTGGATTGGGATATACATACAACCCCTAAAACAACTGAGTTGATATTTAGGTTTTATATTCTTTTTATATTCACAATATTACATGTTCCATAAATTAAAAGCTTTTATTCATATTGAGTTTCATGGAAAGATAAAAAACATCTCTTAGGTTCCTGGTATTCACATGTATTATTTATAGGGTTGAATGTGATGTGGTAAATATAGTTATCACTTAACCATTTATCACATTATGTTGAAAAATTGGATTCCAAATTGATGTAGGATAACTAACCATAAATATAGAGACATTGTGAAGATAATATGGTTGAGGATGTACATTTTTGGATCAATGCGAGGGTCTAGATAGATCTTATGGGGATGCAGGTAATGCCTAACTTTTTTAATTTAAACCTCAATATGGGGAGGGCTTTATCTATAATGGAATATCAAATCTAGGTATCAGTCATTACCCTCCTAAAATACAAGAGACTATTCACCTTCCATACAACATTTTTATGTTTGATAATGGTGAAAATAATTTACTTCATTGTGGTCGCATGTAGAAATCACTCCACTTATATGGTATATTAGTAAAAGATGGTATGATGATGGAATGAAAACATGGTTGTGATTCCATGGTATTCCTATTAGAACATTAAATTCCATGTCGGGTTGGATTTTTATTAAATCGGTGTTTGATATGAGTTCCCTGAAATCTGTTTAATGTTTAATTTTCCATAGGGGATTATTTTCAATTTTATCAGTATGTTTAATGGAAATCCTAGAGGGAGACATATTATCTTCACTATAAACTAATAATTGGAGTATATGGACATGGATTATATTAATCATTGATCTATTGTCAATAAGGGGTCATCAAATGTTAACATTTCTTAACTTACCAGAGACATACAATATAGACATCTTATTTTTGGCTTGTGAGACTTCTGAATATTTCTACATACATTTCTAGACCCAGGAATTTAGATGGAGTGAAATTCCAAGGCCTAGAGTTCCAAGAATATATTATACTAAAATATAATTTTTTTATACTATTCACGTGACTAAAATATGTTATCTATTAAAAGGTAGATCGGATCGGAAATCTAAGGCCACGGTTAAGTATAGAGCATTCCATTTACCCTAGGAATGTATAACATTTTCCGGCATGGGACTTCTGTTGAAAATACCACAGAGGGAATTTCCATAAATAAAATAATTGAATTGAAATTATTTCATCTCGAATGTCGAATCAAATTTTATCTGAATGGGGACTCAGATTGTAAATCTAAGTCGTCGTTGAGTTCAAAATTTGGGTTTTTTCCTAATCATGACATAAAATGAGAGGGCATGGGAGGTTTAGATTCTATGACTACTAGCTATCTTTTTTTAATAGAATTTAATAGAAATGAACCAGAGTTAGATCATTTCTCTCGTGGATGGTGGAGGTCTAGCCATATGTTTCTAATGTCAATTTTATATCCCAAACTTCATACGAACCAAACAAAACATCAGGCACTAGTATATTAGAGAATAATTAACATAAAGGCCGATCCAAAATCTAGGTAGGATTTCTTTTTTCGATTCTTCATTTTCCTGGTTCATTTTTTGGTTGTCATTTGGATTTCTAGTTCCTTCTACTACACTTTATATCTTTCTCTATGACCAAACTAACAATGACCATTGTTCGATTGATATATCAATTTCCCGTTTTTCATTGTTCTTCGAATTCTTCATCAGTTAACTTTTTGACATGTAGAATCGACATCCAAACGTCGAGCGGAGCATAGATCTATAATGGTCATGATCCAAGGATTTCAGATCTATGATGGTTTTTTATTTCAATATCCATAGGAAATATAGTGATGAGCAGAAGTGGAGGTTACTTTTCATGGAATCAAAAGACTGATGGATCATTGAGCAGAGGATTTCACTATGAATATCATAACCCAAGGATCTCATATGTTATCATATATCCATTTTTCAAGCACCAAGCACCAGAGATAGTCCCCAAAAGGCCCATCATGGTGCACCACTCAACTGTGGCAACTATGGCACTACTGCCGTGTGGAGAAATCTACGGTCAGCGAGCCCTAAATGGTTAGTACCAGAATGTGCGGGGCACACTAGGTACTATGGTTGGTGGGCGACTCAGGCAGTGCGTACCCACTGGAATGAGCCTTGGGGTCATAAAATATTCAAATGAAAGTATATCATATTCCGAGTACCGTTTGACATGTCGTCTGCAGCCAAGAGACCCATGATTCGAGGAGGATCTTTTGAGGCCATTTTGAGAACATTATATTCATTCTCGAGGCTCTGTGGCATGAAATATACTTTTTAAATAATAATAATTATATTATTATTATTATTACCATTCGAGAAACATTTATAAGACCTTACTTCTTCATACAATTTCTGATTGATGTGTCGTTGGAAGTGTCGTAACTATAGAGTTTAGCTGGAGTTTTCAATAATAAGTTTGTATTCATAAACCAATTTTGTTGCGTGTGTACGAGCCTTGTTTTGGGTGTTTGTAGTGAAATGTGAATTTTTCACTGGGTGTCCATTTTGGGTGAATGGATAGCTGATCCCATGTGTTTTTCCATGATGATCGCAAGGGTGAAAACTGTATGATGTGTTCTGAGATCAAGGCATGGGCCTGAAAATTCACCGCTCAGGTACGATGCTGAGAGATTCAACTTCTTCACTAGGAGTCCATTTCATACAAATGAATAGTTGATCTTATGTGATTTTCTAGAAGGATCACAATGGTGTGAGCGGTTTGGTTATCCATGACCATTTTGGGAGGCATGCATATAAGTGTATGTTCTCTCCCTTCATATCAATGGTGAGCAACAAGCACTCATCATCCCTTTAGCTAGATGTACCATGTACTCTATGAGTACACTGGTACAACTTGTGGGTACTTGATCACATTTTAGTAACTGGTTATGGATAGGTACACCACCAAATGATAAAGAGGGGTCACATATTGTGTGGGCCCAACACGTGCCACGTACCAATTTACAAATCTTCTACCTATCATATCTCATTCCTCTAAACTAGGATTTTTCCCCACATGTTGCCTATCCTGAGTGTTCTTCTGCATAGAAAGTGATAGTGCCCTCTTTAGTGGATTTCGAGTAATAATGCAGGATGTTCTGAATGAGATTCATATCCAAGGAGATGCTCAGTGTTCCGACTTTGACACCTACCTGGGGTAAAACTTGATGATGTCAGTGATTGTTTTCCAGTCATACCCTCCATCTAGGATGGGCTGTGAGGATCACTGACTACTCTTTAGAACATACCCTCCAGCAGGGCTGGGAAGTGAGATTTTTTGTTTACTCTTTTAGGTATACCCTCCAACAGGGCTGCATAGTGGCGTTTGCCTATGAAACATTTGGCTTACCCACTAGCAGGGTTGGGAAATGGAATTTTTTGTTCTCTATCTTCAGGGAATACCTCTCACCAGGGCTGTGTTGTGAGGTTCTCTGATGACCCTTCAGGGCACACCCATTATTGGGGGTGGGTAGTGAGGTTCTTCATTTACTATTTCATGCTTACCCTCCAACGTATTACCATTTAACGGGGTTGGGTAGTGGATTTCACCAATGGAAGTACTGAGCATACCCTCTTACAGGGTTGGGTAGTAGGATATCATCATTGTGACATGATATTTCTTTTATAAGAATCATTGGTGAGACGTACTTTGATGTCAATTTGGACTCACGAGAAATAGGAGTTCTTCACCCCAAATACATGTCCTTATATCGCGACTTAAAACCATGTATATGAGACATACCCTCCAAAAGAAGATAGTATCAAGGCATAGGGATTTAGTCCCTTTGACTAGAATTTTCAGGGTAGACGTGAGGGATGTTATGCATCGATGGTGGTTACTTCTAGAACTATTGGCGACTCTTTTCTTTAATTGAGATATGTTGTGGAGATACCCTTACTATCTCTTTCAGGATACATTGGGTAATCATATATATATATATATATATATTCATTACCCACTCATTGGGTTTTGTTTACTCTCCTTCTATGATAGGAGTAGATGCCTGAGGTATGCCAGATGATTTCTGTGTCCAACTTCTTGGGATTAAACAAGTCTTCTAACCTTATATAGGTAGTGAAGACACAATGAGAAGTTCATCATCTCACCATTTTATGCTCCTTGTGTTTGTATGACAAAACATCACTCTCTCGATGGGTTGAGTTTCACTCCTTTTACTATTCTGTGTTCTGTCTACTGCTCCCTACATCAGTACATCTTTTACTGCTACCTTGAGCCATCGGGGCATCTATTTTAGTATATTTATACTCAAACCTACTTGGGTTATCTCCACCCTTGGTTTTCCTTCGAAAAAAACTGATAGGTTTATTGTTACATCAGATGATATTAGGCATAAAAGGTGTTTGGAAAGCATGTCATGGTCGTATCTTGGGATCCATAAGAGGGGATCTCTCAGTTGTTGAACTTTTCACTTTTTACTGGGTTGTGGCACTTTACTGGATGGGCATGTCTTTTTCCCCTTTCCCTTTCAATTTAATTTTCTATACATACATTTTTTAGAAGATGATGTATGATTGAGATATATATATATATATATATCTGTATTCTATCTTGTTATCATTTCTATCTACACATTTTTATTGACTTCGGTAAGTTTTTGTTTGTAGTTTCTTAGGAAGATGTCTCCCTGTGTTTGTTTTTCCTTCAGAGCTAGTCTCTAGCCTCAGAACTATAGAGGTGGGCTTGGGGTAGTTTCAGATTGTCCCCCAACATGGTTAGGGTTATGAAAAAGTGGTATCAAATAATATTCTTTGCATGGGATTTTGTTTAGATGTTCACCAAGAAAATCAGTTCAATTTTAGGGCAATGATGTCAACATGTCTCGAGCACAGATCTCTATCCAGGGTGTCCAGTGGTGGTGTAGTATTCGACATAACAATTCCCTAGGACCCTAACTACCTTCTTATCAACTCGGTATGTTGAGAATTCTTTTATAGAGAAAAATTGTACATGCATCATATAGGAATTAGTCTTTGACTATCCTTCTTGATTCAGCTACCCATCATTGTTGATATATATATATATATATATATATATGCTCAGGACCATGGTACCCTTTGATCGGATTTCGGATGCCTCATCGGTGACAGCCAGACAAGATATTATCTCTGTTTCATGACAATGAACCTATGAGCGATGAGGCCTCAGATTAGGGTCCATCATAAAATACATGTTCTTTCTGGTGTATAGGTATCAGCACCTCCACCAACAGAGAAGCATTTCATACCAGAAGAATAGGTTGAAGATGAGCCCAAGATGAGTGAACTTCATGAGTTCTAACAATATATATTGCTTAGGATTCACGGTGATCAATACCCTCGGGCATAGGAGGTTTGGATAGAGATGGTGGTTTGCCTCATCATGCTTGTTTGGACACCAACAGATCAGAAGTTGGCTTTAGCAGTATGTTTTTTTCATGGAGTAGCTAGATGTTTGTGGTGTCTGATTACTCAGATACATGATGAGTCTTTGTGATCATGGGATGACTTCCATTCATTGTTTTGTGAGATGTAATACCCCTCATGCTTATGCTCCATAGAGATTCAGGAGCACCTTCTATTACAGTAGGAAGGGATGATGGTGCATGGATATGCGACAAGGTATGCAGACCTTGCTTTCTAATTTCAAGATATAATCCATGCAAGCAACATTATAGTACAGAAGTTCTTGTAGGGTCTTTGCAGAGATATTGGTACCATAATAGTACCATTGTGCATCCCCACCAATGACATGGTACGGGGGAAGGCACTAGTAACAGAGAGTGTTCTGTCAGAGGGGATCCATATAGATGGTTGTGGTAGTAGGTGAAACAGAAATGAGACATCTACCGTAGCTATAAGGAATCAAAAGAAAGTATCTCAACACAGGAGGCCTCCCCATAATTTGTCTTAGTAACATAGTCATATGGGGATGATGCATCGTAGAGAGTGGGTATAGACAGTGGAGGGTTAATGTTATTATTGTGACGGGTGAGGTCACATGGAACGAGAATACCCAACCAGATGTGATGAGTTTTACAGGACATTTATAGATGCACTATCATGACAGAGGCAATGCGGTGATTAATTATATCCCAGGTGAGGACAAGGTGGTCACCAGGGGTGGGTGCGGGAAAATGTGTAAGAATAACTATGGCTGGTGGATGGCATTGTGAGGTCCTTAAACTATCATTAGGTAGCCCACATTAGGCTCAAGGATCTTGCGGCTGAGGCCATAGGCATATTCTTGTTATGGATGTATACAATCCTATAGTGTGTGAGATGATATGAGGTATGCTCAATGTTATTTATACCTATTGAAGTAGAACTTTTTAGACACTACATGTGGTACTCTTTTCTCCCAAATCCATACTCGTGGAGTTACTAGGGTGTTATAGGGCATCAATGTTGTTCAACATAGTTGTGAATTCATGAGGAAGAGGGGTCCTCCCCCCACCAAGACTTGTTTTTTTTCGCGAAAAAAAACCAAGACGTTGAGTTAGTGCCACCCAAAGAGGATAGTATCGAGGTGTGGTGGGTGAGTCCCTTTATCTTCTTGTGTTTGTGGGAGGTTTCTATAGCAAAGTGTCAGAGAAAGTCCTGACATTTATAATGGAGTTTTATACAATGCCCCTTTTCCTTGGAATAATGCTAGTGGTTGTGGAGTAGTGTCTAGTTTTGGGGTTAATCTCCTTACAAGAAAGGAAATGACGTGTGGGGTATGCCACGTGCCTTAAATTTCTATCCTCTTGCGGTCAGATGGGTTTATTCACCATCTATATTCGTCAGAATATTGCATGATACGTGTAAAGTATTGATACTACAGTTATCATATACTGCTCGAGGTGAAGAAGAAAAAACAAATATAACTACATGACTCCCTACATAGTGTTGGAAGCAGTAGTTCTTGCCCTATGGATGTAGAGACACTACCTTTTGGGAGGATGCTTTGTGGTTTCCACATACCACCAGAGTCTCCGGTATGTCTTCACTTAGGAAAAACTGAACCTGAGGGAGAAGTTTTTTTTGAAAATCCAATAGGACTACGACTTTGTGATAGTCTATACACGAGGAAAGGGTGATTTTATAGAATATTCCCTTAGGGGAAGTCCCATGCTCGCCTAGTGTGGGACATTTTAGAGTAGTTAGCTTCCCTACAGATAACTGCGGTGGAGCAAGAGGGTATGGTTTCCTTCAGTAAATAGTGATGAATCCTTTTATTCATTAGTATTTAAGAGAGTCTAAGTTGTGATATATCAACTTTGAAATCCTACATGACCAAATATCCTTAGGGTTTTCACCAGATGGATATTATGATTGAGGGAATCATGTGACTCTATTCTAGAGACAAATAGTTATTCCAATTGCAATGCATGATATAGAGGTTCGGTCTGGGAGGTGAACTATCTCCCAAGTTTCATAAGGACATTTGGGACCGTGCCTAAAGACAGTGAGATTTCCTACAGCCATTCCCTACCCCAATGTCTTGAGTGGGTGAATGATGTCCCCCCACGAGTCTTAGTTGAATAGATACATGCATATTACTACACAAGTAATCAACAAGAGAAGACCTTATGATTAAGGACAATAACTTTGGTTTTCATGTTGTGGCAGCATAGAAAACTGAACAGTTCCTCAGAGCTGGAGAGCCAAGTGTGAGCATAGTAACCCAAGATGTTTTCCCTAGGTGTTCTTTTTCGGGACTAATGGCCTGGAAAAAGGAATCATATTGAAAATTGGTTTTTGTCTTGTAAGACATTTGAATATTTCTACATATATTTCCAGAGCCAAACTCTGAGATAGCGTTCAATTCCAAGTATCAGAATTCACGGAATAAATTATAAAAAAAATATTAATTTTTTTTACTATTCATATGATAAAAATGGGATATCACATAAATGGTAGATTGGATTAGAAATCCAAATCCATAGTTGAGTCCAGAGCATACCATTTAACCTTGGTGGGGAATAACTTTTTTTGTCGTAGGCCTTCTGTAGAAAATTCCATGCATGGCCTGTCTATAAATAAAATAATTTAATTAATATTATTTTATATCAAACATTGATTAATATAACTTTTGAATGGGGACTCGGATTGGAAATCTGGGACCTCCATTGAGTTATTAATGGGGTTTTTTACCTATGCATGACATAAATTTGAGGTTGTGGAAGGTTAAAATTCTAGAGCTACTAGCAGTCTCCTATAAATAAAATTTAATAGAAAAGAGCCAGGGTTAGCTCATTTCTGTCCCTGACGGTGGAGCTCTGGCCGTCTGTTTTTTATGGTGATTCAATATCCCAGACAACATCGGATCGTGATGAAACTCCACGCACTAGTATATTAGACCATAGTGAACATAACAACGAATCCAAAATCTCAGTAGAATTTATCTTATGTATTTTTCTTCTTCTAGAATGAATTTTTCATTGTCGTTTTTCTTTCTGGTTTCTTTGGATTCTCTATTTATCTTTCTCAATAGAAAAACTAACAATGATGATCATCTGATTAATATATCGATTACCGTTCTTTGCATTCTTCATCGGTCAAATGTTTAAAATGCTGAATTGACATACAAACCTTGAATAAAACATATATCTATGATGGTCATTATCCAAGGATTCTAGATCTATGATGGTTTTGTGTTTTAGGTACCAGAGGAAGCGTATCTGTGAGTGAATGTGGCTGTTCATTTTCTCCACATCGATATAGTGAAGGATACTTGTGTAGAGTCTAGTGATATAAAGATATCATCGTAGGGATCAAAAATCTAATCTTAGATCTATATTCCAAACATCGGGGCGCCGATAGTGGTCTATGAATTCCTACGGCGACAGCAACAAATTCGTAAGCCCCGCCTCCTAGAGGAAGTCGCGGTGAGCTATCCGCGGTGGTTTAGTGCCAGCCCTTGAGGGGTGCACTGGGGGTGGTGGTTGGCTGCAATCCGATAGGGTCATCGGGCCATGCTGGGCCAGTCGGATTGGACAAGAAAAATCGGTGCAGACCGGCTTAACTAGGCTCATCTTTCTATAATGAGCCTTCAGGCAAAGAAAATTTAAAAATGCTCGTATCAGGAAAACTAGTGGTCCCTTTGATACGCCATGTATGACCACATGATCCTTTCTTTTTGGTGGACCTTTTGTGGATTCTTGGAGAAATGTTTTATTTCTTTCTCAAGGCTCAATGTCACGAAATGTCTAATTTTAATAACAACAATAATAATGTTATGATAATAATTATTACTATTATTATTCAGGAATCGTTCATTGGATTGTACCTCTGCATACGACATCCAATTGACACACCTTTAGAGGTGTTGTGACCCTAGAGTTGTGGAATATCTTTTAAGAGTAATTGTTGATGCTAAAATTGAATGTTGAGGTATATGTCTCACAAGCATAGTTTTGGGCATTTGAGTGGAAATGTGACTTTTTTACCGAGTGTCCATTTTAGGAGAATAGATAGTCGATCACATATGTTTTTCCATAGGGATCAAAAAATTTCATACTTTATGATGTTTTCTGGGAACGAGGCATTGGACCCATGAAGCACTTCTCAGGTACGATGCTAAGAGATGTGACTTCATCACTGGGAGTCCAGTTTGTATGAAAGAATAGTCAATCCTATGCAATATTTTCCAAGTATCACAATCATGTTATCCATTTATTTATCCTAGGATATTTGATGAGTCATTCAAATAAAAGTACGTTCTAAACCATCATATCTATTATGAGCTACGCATGCTAGTCAATCTAACAACTAGATGTTCCATGTACTCTTAGAGTACACTAAAACAACTTGTTGGTTCTTGGTTATAGTTTAGTACTGAGTATGGCAAGGTACAAAGCATGATGTTGAGGTTGGGTCACACATCATGTGGTCCACATACATTCTGTATACCAAAATACAAATCTTCTAACTCTGTATTTCTTTCTAAACACAAATTTTGGACTACAAGTAGTTATTCTGAACTTTTTCCCATGTAGAACATGACGGTTCCCTCCATAGTGAATTTCGAGTTATGATGATAAATATTCAGAGTGAGATACATATACAAGGAGGCACTCAATTTTATGAGTGTGAGTCCTACCTGAGGTGACACTCAATGATGAAAGTGATTGGTTCTGGGATTACTCTCCAACAAGGCTGGGCAGTGAGTTTCACCGACTACTCTTTAGGATATACCCTCTAGAGGGGTTGGGAATTGAGGTTTGTCATTTTTGTTTGAGCATACCCTCCATCTAGGTGGGGTAGTGGCATTCTCATATGACACTTTGAGCTTACCCTCTAGTCAGGATGGGTAGTGGAATTCTTCATTCTCTCTCTTCAGGGCTTATCCTCCACCAGAACTGGGTAGTAAGGTTCACCACTACCTCTTTAGGATGTACCCTCTACTAAGGCTGGGCATTGAGGTTCTTTGTTTACACATAGGGGCTTACCCATCATCATATTAACCTTTAGTGGGGATGTGAAGTGGTATTCTCCAATGAGAGTACAAAACATACCCTCCAGTGGGCATGGAAAGTGAGATCTAGACCTTGTGCCATGATCTCTTGGTTATATGAATCGGTGGAGAGATTGACTTTGATTTAACATTATACTCATGATCAAGAAGGGAGATTTCCCCACCAATACATGTCTTTATTATGTGACCTAAAACCATATAGATGAGACTAAACCACCTCAAAAGGATAGTATCAAGTTGTGGTGATTGAGTCCCTCTGTCTTTCCTGATCAGGTCAGACTTGAGGGATGTTGGGCATCGATGGTGGTTACATCTGGAACAATTGGTGACTCTTTTCTTTGGCTGAGCAATGAGATGGATATACCTTTACTCTATCATTCAGGTTTCTTTGGTTGATCATATATATATATATATATAATCTATTTCATTACCTAGTCCTTGGGATTTTGTTACTCTCTTTCATGGAGAGGTGATGACGTGTAGGGTATGCCACATTATTTCTGTGTCTAGCTTCTCTGGGTTGGATGAGTATACTATCCTAATATAGGTAAATAAGACTCGACGAGAAGTTTATCTTCTCACAATTTCTAGCTCATTTTGTTTGGATGAGCTTAATTCACTCTCTTGCTGGGTTCAACTACACTCCTTTTGTTTTTCCTTGTTCTAATTAATGTTCCTCTCTTTAGTACATCTTTTACTTATCCCTTGAGCCTTCAGGGCATCCTACTGAGTATTTTTATACTCCACCCTACTTGGGATTTCTTGCAAATGGTGTTACATTGTAGATGGTAGAGATGTTGATTGTGAAATCAGAGGATCTTAGGGATAAGGGGTGCATGGACCGTGTGTGGTGGTTGAAGCATGGGATACAGGTGAGGGTCTCTCTTAGTTGTTTTACTATTCCATTTTTTATCAGGTTGTGAAACATTCATGGTTGGGGGTGTGTTTCTCCCATTTACCTTTCATTTTACTTTTGGGTACTAGTATTGTTTAGTGTTTGATGCATGATTGAGGTATATATATATCAGTATTGTATTTTTCTTTAATTTACATCTGCACATTTACATTGAGTTGTCTGTGTGTGTGTGTGTGTGTAGGTTTTTAGGCTGAGGCCACCCTATTTTTTTGTGCTTTTGGTGCTAGTCATCATCCCCTAGATTATAGAGGTGGGTTGGGGTTGTTGTAACTTGATCTCTGACATGGGATGGTTCATGACATAAGGGTTTTATGTATCCACAGATGGTGGCATCCCAATGATAGTCTCTATAAAATATGTCTATATATAATTTTACAATATTAATATCTATACGATACATTTCATCTACATAATCATCATTATCTCATTCTTAATATTTCTAATTATCATGGGGATGTACTATCCAAGGGTCTTATGAGTGGATAAGGGAATCAAGGATTTAATGTTTTGCTTGATGATTCTCCAACTATTGTAATACATCACATTTCTATTACACATACCCATAAATTTTACACATACTATTACATGGTTTTTTTAAAATAAATATATTTAATCACAACCCAAAGAACATGTGGCATAGGGTCTTTAGAAAAGTAGTTATAGAAAACATTAAATTAATTAAAACATAATATCCTTATTTTATTCTTTAAAATTATCTCATGAATCCCATTGAGACCCTAACACAAAAAATCATAATGTGGGCAATACATAAAAACAGGGGGTGATCTAAAAAACATAGTAAGGTAATAAAAATGACAGGGAAACAAAAATTGTGAGTCTGAGATATTATAGGATATAGTAAATGATAATGCTAACAAGTAATAAAATTACAGAATAACATAAATAACATGGATTCATATTATCATAAAATCCAAGTAAATGTTGAATAAATATAACAACCATGTTCTTTATTACACACCTAAACATGATTCATTACATAAAATTGAAATTAATACAACTATGAGGATCAAGAGTTCCAGTGTCTTGAGAAATTAGTAATATCACATAACAACTTAGAACATAAACCCCGATATCATTATTGAAAATCTCGTTAACAATACCACAACATTTGTTCATACTTAGAATTGCATTGGATAGCCTGAGGACATGAATAAGAAAAGGGTGAGCTATAAACCCAATAATGGTGTAAACAAGGCATAACATGAAGAATTCAGTACATGTTAGAAAATAGGTATATCAATGGAGCATAATAGAAAAATGAACCTAATGGCATGATATAACATGATTATCATAACATTGAAATGTCACAACAACATTTAACAAGATATTAGCATGATCCCAAGACCATTGAACATGGAGCATGAGTAAGACATCAATGAACTTGAATTATCATGATTAAACCCTCATTTTCACTTGATGTATCATGATACTAATCTTTACCCAATGCATTGAAGCACTATCAGTGCACACACTTCTTAATCATTTCATTTCAAGCATAAGAGTGCCCCATGGATCATATAACATGGATTCATTAATCGTAATCATTTATTAATTGATAAAGTAATGTGTTACTAATAGATTAAACAATATAATCAATATGTAAATTTTCAAAAAGGTGAATACACTTGATAGAGAAATGGGCATGGTATTCACCACATAATGACTTTAGCTTGGAAAATCACGGTGTAATTTCGGCAGCATAATGACGTGACATAAGTATTAATAAAAATGTTTTATGAGAGAGAAACAAGTCTCTAATCATATGAACCTGAAATTTAAAGTATGGATGGGTCATATAGATACATTTCCCAACATATGTAAGGGAATTTAGATTCATATAACAAAATAATTTTCTGATTGTAAATGAGGAAAGAGAAATCCCTTATGGAATTTTGGCATGTTAACAGGTGTACATGGGAAGCATTAATGACAGAGAAAGGGGTATATCATCATTAAAATATAAGGAGGGATGTATGGGGTTTGTTTCAAATCATACCCCAAAATTTTTAATTGAAAATAAAAAAGAATAACAACAGAAATTATCAAGGATAAAAATGAGAAAGGAAGAAATCCTTTAATTAAAAGTGTGATCCAAAGGCTTGGGAGAGGATAGAGAGAGTCCTCTTGGGAGCTTGTGGAGCCTTCAGAGAATACAATAGAGATGAGGTAATATTAGGGCCGTGATCCAAAGGTTTTTAGTGAAGATAAGTGGGAGCTTGGGTGAGTTTATATAGGAAAAGGGTGGGAATTTTTTATTATTTATGTTTTGGACACCACACATTAAACTAATCAAAACCTCAAACCAAACCATGGTTTTTCCCATTTTTTTTCCAAACATGATTGTATTACATTATTTTATAATTCTAATGGACTAAATTCTTAAAATATTAGGCTTTATATTGTGTATGTGAGTCACACTCTGAAGGAAGTCGTTTTAAAAGATAAAATGTTTTATATGTCTTAGAGGGTCCACAAAGGCACCATAAAATTAATCAATAAATTCTAAAATCACATAATTTTAAAGGTAAAACATATATTGGCCGAAAAACAATTTATAGTATTTTATTACATCAATATTGGGTAATTAAGATGTCATAAAACACATTATATATTTAAATGATACTTAATGTTTACCCAAAACGTTGATTGTCTCTGAAAATTAAGAAAAAATCACCTTTTAAAAAATTCGACTTCCAGATTCCAAAAATAATATTAATTGTATCTAAATAATATTCTAAATATTTGAATTTTTACTTTTAAAATAAAAACCAACATTTATTGAAAGTTCATGGGTTTTACATAAACATTTTTCAAACCATAATAAAAAATACAATTTTATTCATAAATATTATAGAATCAATTAAAGAAAGGAATTTATTCATAATTAATTTTTTTTAAAAATATTCATTATTTCCAAAAATCCATTAATTCATAAAAATAAATTGTGTAATTGAATGTTAACTAAAAATACACTTTGTGCACTAAAAACCATTTACAATGTATAAATAATGAAATGAATGTTTATTATTTTTACAAAAAATAAAGCACATAATCATAGTGTTAGGGTCTTGTTTCCTAACCCCTTATAACCCCATAATAAGACCTAAGGGTTAGGTGTGTGATGGTGACTGAATCTTGAGTTGGCAAGGATAACATTGCTAGGGTGGTAATCTCTATCAACTTCCACATCTCCAATAGGCAGTTTCTTTCAAGATTAACGTGTTGATGCTCGGCTTGGGCTTGGTCTAGAGTGAAGTCCAGTGGTGGTACCTCTTTTCTGAGCTCTAGAAAATGGGCTTCATATAGAGAATTTCTACTAGATTAGGTCGTCACATCCATTTTCTGACTAAATTTGATTTGTTAATGTCCTATATTTATACTAATCATGTGATCACTTATCAATGTCTATATTAGCAAAGATATAAATTATTAACAGTACTTTAAAATCCAAAAACAAAAAACCAAGGAAGTGCATATGTTTTATATAACCATTTTACAAAATAAGAAATATAGACAGATCAAGATAATTTTATTTATTAAATGTTTGGGTCATTAAATTATTCCCCCCTTAATAAATTTCACCCCATAAATATCCTTTTCCCAACCAAAAAAATAGATGTGGGTAACTCTGTTTTATCACATCCTCTGATTCCCACATTTCTTCTTCAAATTTTTGGTTTCGCCACAACATAGTGATTATGGGAATTATCTTATTTCGTAGAACTTTTTCCATACAATCTAAGAACCTAACCAACTTCTCTTTATAGGAGAGGTCATTATCCATTGCTACCACCTCTGGATTGAGTAACTATGATGGGTCGGGTATGTAAATTCTAAATAGTGATGCATGGAATACATCATGTACTTGAGATCGGTTCGGTGGGAGTGCTAGTCGATATGCCACTACTCCAATGCAATCAAGGATCTCAAAAGGGCCGATGTAACTTGTAAAAATATTTCCCTTATTCCCTAATCTCATAACTCCCTTCCGTGGTGATATATAGTGGAATACTGTGTTTCTAACATCAAACTCTATTTCTCGTCGACTATTATCAGCATAGCTATTTTTTTGACTCTGATCAGCTTTAATGTGATGATGGATGGTCCTAACCTTCTCCACCATTTCATCATCCATTTCTAGACCTAGTATTTTTAACTCTCCAACATCATCCCCACATGTGGGTGTTCAGCACATCTTCCCATAAAGGGCTTTAAAAAGATCCATTTGAATTCTTGAGTGGAAGTTGTTAATGTACAGGAACTCGGCCAGAGGAAGATGTAGATCCCATACTCTGTTGAAGTCCATTGAGATTTCTCTCATCATGTTCTCAACTGTATGGTTATTCCGCTTAGATCGGACATCAGTTTGAGGATGATAAGTCATACTGAAGTTAATATTAGTATTTAGAGCATATTGAAGACTCTTCTGGAACATAAAGGTGAATCTTGGATCTCAATCTAATACAAATTATAGTGGTACTCAATGCAGCCTTACCACTTCTCTGATATATATATCCATTAAAGTTGTTTTAATGATAAATACTCTAAAATTTCAATGAAGTGTGTAGTATTTTTAAGATGATCCACAACAATGCAGATAGAATTGTTTTATTTTGGATATCTTCGGAAGTCTGGTGACAATGTCCATGGTGATGTTCTCCCATTTCAATGATGGTATGGGTAATGATTGCATCATACCCTTAGACTTATACCTCTCGTACATCACTTGCAGACATTCCATGCACATTGATGTATACTCAGCGATATCCTTCTTCATGTTTTCCCACCAATAATGCTCTCAGATATATCGATATGTCTTTGTGTTTCCTGGGTTAATGGATAAATTCGAACAATATGCATCATCAAAATGTTCTTTCATTAACTCCAAATTTTATAGAACCCATAGTCTTGAACAAAATCTCACAATTACTTCTTCATTAACATTGATCTCTTAGGATTTCACTTTTCTGATAGTTTCCACTTTCTTATGAATTCCCACATCATCATTTTGAACAACCTTTATCCAGTCTAAAAGAGATGGCTGAGAAATAATTTCTGAAAAGATTGATGATGTTCCCTTCTCTATGATTCTCATGTACATCTTCATCAAATATAAGAATATTGGATCCTATTAAATAATCATCAATGACAGAATGCTGGGTCTTTTCTACTGAGAGCATCCACCACTTTGTTCACATTCCTAGGGTGGTAATGGATTGAGTATTCATAGTCTTTGATCAGATCTAACCATCTTCATGTGTTTATGTTCTACTATTTCTGTGTTAATATATACTTGAGGCTTTTTTGATCTATGTATATTTCACACTTCACTCCAAAGAGGTAATGTCACCAAATTTTTAAAGCGAATATTACTATAGACAACTCCAGATCATGTGTTGGATAGATTTTCTCATGAACATTCAATTGTCATGATGCACATGCATTGAATTTTTCATTTCGCATCAACACACATCTCAGGACCTTCATCTAAGCCTCATTGAATGCCACAAAATGTACTCCACTTGTGGGTTTTGTGAGGATGGGTGTAGGGATGAGACTCCATTACAACTCCATGAAGCTATCTTCACATTCATAACTCCACAAAAACTTTACTCCCTTCCTAGTTATCTTGGTAATTAGGTTGGAGAATTGTGAGAAATTTCTAAAAAATTAGTGAAAACATCCTGCATTCCCCAGGAAGCTACAGATATCCATTACTAATGCTGGCCTCATCCATCCTTCAATTGCAGCTGTCATGAAGGGATCCATAGATATCCCATTTCTTATGGTTATATGACCCAAGAATGATACCTTCTTCAACCAAAACTCACACTTGATGTACTTTTCATAGAGTTTCTTTTTTCGCAAGGTATCTAGTACAGTTCTTAGATGTTCCTCATGCTCCTCCATGGTTTTGGAGTATATTATAATATAGTCTATAAAAACTACCAAATATTTGTTGAGGTAATCTCTGAAGACTCTATTCATGAAGTCCATAATGATTCCTGGGGCATTAGTGATTCCGAAAGGAATTACTATGAATTCATAGTTCTCAAATATTGTACGGAAAGTA
This sequence comes from Viscum album, assembly GCA_963277665.1. NCBI lineage: Eukaryota > Viridiplantae > Streptophyta > Magnoliopsida > Santalales > Viscaceae > Viscum > Viscum album. The sequence goes on along the minus strand of OY728152.1, from coordinate 137,361,284 downwards.
GTCTCGGTGATATCCTCCTTCTTCACCCTTGGAAATATCCCTACCTAAAATCCAACATGGTGAAGTATTGTTCTCTGCAAAGATGATCGAACATGTCATCAATTTGTGGAATAGGATACATGTTCAGTATCATGATTTTGTTAAGATCACGATAATCAATGCAAAGGCATATTGACCCTTCCTTCTTCTTAATGAAGAGGACTGGTGCACCCCACAGTGAATCCCTTGGGAATATAAACCCTTTTATAGATTCTCATTTTTTTGTTTATTCAGCTCCTCAAGATCCACAACATCTATTCAATATAACATCTTGGATATTGGAAACACCCCATGTATAATATCAATCGCAAGTTCTACATCTCTTATAGGAGGAAGTCCAGGAAATTTCTCGGGAAATATTTCAGTGGATTCCCTCACAATAGGAATGTCTTCAAGGATGGTTGGTTTCTTAGACTCAATCATCTGAGAAAGATACATGTGCTCATAGGGTAGTAATATACATGCCTGAGATGATGGTTCTAAATTATTTTCATCCTCCACCTTGCAATTGTACAGAATCAGGGGTCGATTCTCCATATGGAGAGTTATATCCCTCTCATAGAAATTTATGTTGGATCTATATAGGTAAATCCAATCCATGACAATAATTTCATAAAATTCCAATATAGTAAATATGAAAAGTTGTACTAGGAAGTTCAATTACAAAATAATTCTAGGGGAGGAATTATATTCACGGGATGCAAGGATTTTGCCTTTTTTTCTCACCGACATCTTTACTTTAATTAATTTTGGTGGTGTTGGAATTTTTCAACAAAAACTTTGGGATATAGAAGAATGTGTAGAACCCGAATCAAAAAGTACATTCCCAATTCATGAATGATTACCTTGAATACCTGTCACCACTTTATGGTCGAGGTTCACTTCGATGATAGTGATGGAAAAATCTCTCCCTTGCTTCCATAGAGGTTTTTGGTCACCTCTGAAAACCATTTCCTTAGAGTACTAGTTTGAAAATCACCCTAGTTATTTGCAGTTGAAGAAATGAACAATGAGTTGAGGTTCAAACAGATAATTCCTATTCTCTATCATTTCTACATGTTTTTTTGTTAGTTATTAATTTCCACGTTCCCATCTCTTCTACACCTTAATAATTTTTTCACCCCTTTCAGGCAATTTCTGTGGTGCTTCTTACCGCACCTTTGGCAAGGGGGGGCTGTATTTTCTTAGCACTGTTGGATTTATCCATCAAACCAATATAATTAAAGTCCTCATTATTCTTATTATCCCCATGATACCCTTGATATTCTCCAATCTCCATTTTGACTTTGAGGACACATTAGACAATTTCTTTATAGCTCTCGAAGTCACAGATCTCTTGGGATTTTTTTATTCTTGGTTTTAGCTTAAACAAGAGGCATTCATCCTCATATTTAGAGGTAATGACAATGCCAAAGGAATATCATGCAAGACATGGGATGTTTTCCTCATACACCCTGATGGTCTCATAATTCTCTCGATTGTGACTTGTTATTTCTTAGGGGGTCTTGGACAGTCATCATGACCCATGTTTCTATTCAAAACCTAAGTTAACTGAGAGAGTATCATGACAGAGTTTTTGATTTCCCCTCCCATCAGATTGGGAATCTCATTAGAACAGTCATAACATTTATCTTCACATTGGTTGTTAGCCCAAGTCTTCATTTTTACAGCCATTGGCTGGAATAAAAGGAAAGTTATGGATAACACATAAAGAGTAATCCAATGAAAAAAATGGATGAATTATAAATTACTTTTATTTTCTTAACTTATGAATTTATAGGCTTCAATCTATGTTATCGATAATCTAATTCCAAAAATATATTCTAAGGGGCATTTATTTATTTCATTAATAATGGTCTGTACTAAGATTATGAATTTACCAAAGAATATCCCCCAGGATAGTCATAACCATGATTATAGCAAGGCCTGTTATCGTGCACCAGTTCCCATTCGACTCTCGCACAAAGCGTTCTTTTTAGGTTTTACCCTTAGATACATCTATGCTAGAGCCACATCTACCTACTCATATCCAGAAAGGGATGTAATTTCTTGATAAAACACTTAATTAATACTCCCCAAAATTTAGGGATGTTTTTATTGAACTTTGTCTTATCCCTAAGTCTTTTACTAGGGTTTTCTAATCCTAATCCCAAAAATAACTAAACTTATCTTCTGATACCAACTATAACAACCCTAATCTTTATTACGCACTTAAAAATGATTTATTACATAAGGTTGCACATAAGAAAACTCTGATGATAGGGAGGTCTAGTGTCTTTAGAAATTAGTAACATTAAATAACCATGTAGAACTAAAAACCCAACATCTTTATTAAAAACTTCTTTTACATGACCACAACAATCCTTTGTACTTAGCATTTCATGGGATAACTAGAGGACATGCATACGAAAAGTGTGAGCTATAAATCCCATTAAGGGGGTAAAAATTAATAACATGAATAATATATTTCATGTTAGTAAATAGGCATATCAATGGATCATAAGAGAAAAATGAACATAAAGGTATGATATATCATGATTATCGTCACATGGAAATGTGGAAACAACATTTAACATGATATTAGCATGATCCAATGATCATTCAACTAGGAGCATGAGTAAACCATAATTACACATGAATTATCATGATTAAACCCTCATTGCATTTGTCATATCTTGACACTAATATTTACCCAATGAATTGGAGTGCTATCAGGGTGCACCATTCTTAATCATTTCATTTCATGCATAAGTGTTCCACATGGATCATATAACATAGATTCATTATAACCCATCATTTATTCCACAATAATGGAATGTGGAGTACATACATGAAACTCTATAATAAATAAGTAAATGTTCATAAAGTTGAATACCCTTGATAAAGAAATTGGCATAGTGTTCACTACACTTTGACTTTGGATGGAAAATCCCGGTGTAATTTCGGCAGCAGAACAATGTGATATAAGAATTCATAAAAATGGTTGATGACAGAGAAATATGTGTATAATAATATTTACATGAAATGGACTATAATAGGGGAATATAGATACATTTATAAACATATTTAATGTAATTTATATTCATAAAACAAAAGAATTGCTTGAATGTAAATGAGAAGAGAGAAATCCCCTACAAAATTTCAGCATGGTAACAGGTTTACATGGGAGGGATTAATGAGAGATAAATGGGTATATCATAACTAAAACATAAGGAGGAAAGTATGGGGGAGGTGATAAATCATACCCCATAATTTTTAATGGGAAATAGAAGGGAATAACAACATTATGAAACATGGAAAGAAATGATAAAGGAAGAAATCCCTTACTTGGAATTATGACCCAAAGGCATGGGAGAGGATTGGGAGAGACTTCATGTGATGACCCAGACTCTCAGGGTCCTTTCCTTTGCCAAAAATCTGGATCCTAAAGGGGGTAGCATCTTGGCGTGAGGCCGATCGGTGCGACTGATCGAAGAGACCAATCGGCACGACCGATCAGTGAGACCGAAAGGCACGACTGATCGGTGAGACCAATCGGCGCGACCGATCGGCGATACCAATCATTACGACCGGTCAGTGAGACCGATCGGCGCAACCGATTGGTGAGACCAATCGGTGTCACATAGCCTTGTCGGGGTTTTTCCAGTGACACCTTCCTTTTGCACAAATTGGGTTTTAAACCCTATTTTGACCTCTTTAAGCTTGTTTTAAATCCTAGTAACGCCCATAAATGTCGTTTAATTAAATATTTAATGAATTAACCTGGTGTGTGCATCATTTTAAACCACCCGACCCTTTAATGACGTGTGGGGTGTCTCAACCGCGTAGTCAACCCACGACCCCGCGCCTTACGCGGTTCCGGGTTCTTTTTCTCCATATCTTAACGGCCTGGGGCGTGCTGTATCTCACCCTTTATATCCTAAGGGTTCTACCTAGGTTTCTTTTCTTGATCAACCTATTCTAGGAGTACCCTTCGTTTAGACGGGCCGCTTTTTGTTCAGACGATCCACATCGCTATCCGTGGAGTGCCACGCGTTGGCTTAACTTCGATCGTTGATCAAAAAGCAGGGTTTCACCTTCGACTCTTCTTTCTGTGCATCATGCAGGGTGGGTTTTCTTTTGATTCTTTAGAATTGGATTGACCGAACCTTAATAAAGATAATGAACAAACTCTAAAGAATGAGGGGGGGCTGTGATCAATGCTGGTTTGCTTTATGATCTTCCATGATTAATGATTTCTAAATTGTGCAGGCTTACGCCTACTGAAAATCATGGTCGTTGGTTATCTTTATCTATGAACTAACAAACCCTTGCCTCTAGTGATGTTTAAATTAATTTTATTATGGTTGTGAACCCTCACTGTGAAAAGTAAATTGGTTAATTACTTATATTCGGATAAAAAAATCGAAAGCACCAGGATCAATTCCTTTATGTGATAACCCTGGTTAAGTCCAGTGGAATTGAAAATCATGGAGTTTGTTAAATATTATAAATCTGAAAATACTGGCACGGCCCTGCTTTGTGTTGGTGGTATTGGGTTTCTCTTTTCTTTTCATTCACGAGCCGTTTTCTGGGTGATGTTGGTGGGTGTGGGATCCCCTGTTATTATACTCTCGGTGGTTGTGAAATTGGGGTTGGGATCCCCTGTCGTTATGCTTCTAGTGGTTGTGAATTTAAGGACGAGTGGTTACCTTATTTATATCATGAATTGTGCAGGGATCCTCTGTTGTTGAGAAACCGTTGGCTCCTGGATCTTGGGGACACGGGGCTGTATCTTGGTGGTTTTCCTTTGGTTCCAGTACGTCGAGGGATCTCACTTATCCCTTTGTTGTTGTGACTTTACAAGAGGACCGGGTGTGAATGTTTAAGTTGAAGTTTGACCGTACTCTTTCCTTTGCTTATGCTTATGCTTGCTGGTTGCCCAAGTAGGTGCAGAAACTTATCTAAACATTATTATTGAACGTGTAAACTAGGATGGGACAAATGGGTTTTGGTTTGTTGTGAGTTGTGACTTTGCATGGTACTGTTTGTGTTCTTTAGGTAGGCTGAAGAAAAACCTAAACTTGGGAGAGTTCTTGTTACCTATATATATACTCTTAGTTTCGTGCTTCTTATTCATGCCCCACCCAAGTTGATCACTTAGTGTCGAACACCCCATTTCATGGGGGAGGGTGTTTTTCCCAACACTTCCATTAGTGGCTGGTTATTAGCTCCTTTATTCTCCCTTTCCCGGATAGCCCAAGTATCTTCGGGCAGGTTGTGATGGCCCGAAGTCCATTATTAGCTCAAGAACCTTCGGTCGGGGTAGTTTGGTGGTTATGGACCAGGTGTCTGTGGGATGGGGGTTTCCCAAGTATCTTCGGGATGAGCCCCAGGTGTCTTCGGGCGTGGCAGTGGATCTTCTAGCCCAGGTGTCTTCGGGCGTGACGGTGGTTGTTCTGGCCTAGGTATTTTCAGGCGTGGTTACGTGGGACAGTTGTGGCCCAGGTGTTTGCGGGCAGGGTTTGGAAGTGGGACTGCGTGAGGTTGTATCCCAGGTGTGTTTGGGCGGGGTTTAGCAGTGGGACTACATGAGGTTGTGGCCCAAGTGTGTGCGGGCGGGGTATGGAAGTAGGACTGCGGTGAGAATGGCGGGATTGGTCTGATGCATAGGATGTCTTCAATAACCAGTGGGAAAGTGGTGCGGAGTACCCAAACATCGATGTGCTATTACTATACATTACTTGACTTTCATTATTTGGGTAGTGTGCCTTGGTGAGGCTTGGGTGGATAGTTTACCTTGTTAGGTGTTTGGTTTACTCTTTTTATCACAGGACTTTAGTACGTTCCTCCACTTGTGCACGAGAGTCTTTGGTTTTCCCTACTGAGTATACTTGTATGCTCACCCTTCGTATATAATACTGCTTTTAGGTTTCTAAGAGGACTTCGGGGATTGTGCGGGACCATACTAGCTTGGACCTTTGGGGAAGTTTCAGTTGCTATTTTTATTTCTTTGGTACTTTACCCTTGTAGTCACTTTGTACCTTGTGGATTTTACTTTTTTAACACGCATTGGGAATGGTTCTTCGATTTACTTTTACTTTCCACTTTTGGTGTTTTTGGGTTTTACCATCTTATATCCTGATCCTATTAAATGAAAATGGGAAATTCCTTCCATTTAGTGAGTGATTCTATACCCTTGGCACTGGTCGCCACTCCGGGACCTATTGAAGGTGGGTTTCGGGGGTCATTATCTCTCCTTCAACTTGAAGAAGGAAGGGCATGGAAATCTGCTGACCCTTCCCTCCTTTTGGTGAAGGCGGGTCGTGACAGAATGGTATCAGATGTATGGTTGAGAGATAGGATGGAGTCTGCAGTTAGGCACAGTGAGGATTGCATGGGATGGTAGGGCAACAGTGTTGGGTGACCTTGGTGCGTGAATTGGGCCAGGGAAGACCGGCTAGGACACGAGATTTTAGGGCCCCCCATGATCCGATGCAAGGACTCTGGACCTACCAAACGATCAAGTGAGGCCATGCTAATTGTAGGGTAGAGACCCTAGGGAAGGTACATGAATCATAATGACTTGAGTTATCGTGTTTCTGGGGTGTCTTGGGAATTAAGAATAAATAAACAGTTTAAGAAGTTTTAAGGACAATATTATGCACTACTTTGGCTTAGGCATTCCTTGGTTACCTTGCAGCTATGGAACCTAGAAGGTGACCACGTTTGTTGCGGGCGATCGAGGCCCCAGAGACTACCCTGGCCGATCGGCAGAGAGCTGATCGAGAGGAGGGGGATGACCAGTGGAAGAAGACACTACGGGCCTTCCAATGACAGACCCTCAAGAAATATGAGGGCAGCACCTCTGACATGAAGACGGAGAGTTTGATAGAGGAGCTGGTGATAGCCTTCGGCCTCATCCAGGCTCCGACCAAATACTGGTTTCCTCTGGCTGTCAGCCAGATGCGGGGAGCAACGTGTTAGTTGTGGACACTTTACCTGGGGGAGAGGAGAGAGGCTGAGGTGGTATAGGCTGATTTCGAGAAGGAGTTTCAGGCAGAATTCCTCTCTTCTATGATGAAGGCGGAAAAGAGGTAGGAGCTACTCTCCCTCTACCAGGGGAGTATGTCGGTAAGGGAGCTGGGAATCAAATTCAAGGACCTCCTAAATTTTTCTCCGAACGTCTTTCCCGACTAGGAGTCTCGGGCAAGACGTTTAGAGGAGGCGCTCTAACCCTCCCTCCAGTATGCCGTTACCCCCTTCACCTTGCCGACGTACTTGGAGGTCCAGAAGAAGGCCGAAGTGGTGGATAGGATGCATGCTCTAGTAGGTGTGACATGAGAGGGGATCTAGCTGGGACCATCAAAGGAGAAGGCTGTCAGCACCAGGCCTCCCGCGTCAGGACACTCCAGGTTCCGACCAGCAGGGAGTAGGCTGCAGCAGTTTCAGTTCCGGTCCCCTGGTCCTCGCCCTTTTCCTACTGGCCCAGGACTGCGGTGCTTCGTCTGTGGGAGCCATGGACATCTCCGGAGTCAGTGCCCAGAACGAGTACAGTACGGTGGTGGCAGACAGCCCCAGCACCCGCCCCAGCAGCAGCTTCTAGCTAGGCCTTTCCAGCAGCAGCAGTAGGGGCAGTGAGCTCCCGCTCCTCCGAGGGCAGACATTGTAGGAGGAGGCCGACCTCAGGGTGCTCCTCAGGGACCTCGACCGAGACGTGGTTGGGGAGGTGGCCGACAACCGAGAGGCAGAGGAGCTGGGCGTGGGCAGCTGCATGTCGCAGAGGCAGCAGTTCCTGCAGGACCGGTGGTCGTTCGAGGTATGATCAATTTTTTAGCACCCTTTCTTATGCCTTGTTCGATACCGGAGCTTTGCACTCTTTTGTTTCACCCAGTCTATCCCGTGCTTTGGGTCTATATGTCAAGAGACTTCCAGTGCCCCTGGTGCTGAGCACACCAGTCAGAGGTCAGACCGACTTGTTATATGTTTGTCGAGGATGCATACTGATGATAGGGCCACATCAGTCGGTCATGGATCTTCTTATGCTACAGATACAACAATATGATGTCATTCTAGGCATCGACTTGTTGTTCTCTGTGTCTGCCATCATTGACTGCTTCTGAGGAAGGGTGGTGTTATCATATTTGGGCGGGCGTCATGTTACCTTCACCGGAAAGCGGAGCAGTCAGAAGGGAAGCAGGTGAGAGGAACCACTTCTCTCCTTGTTAGCTGAGGTGTCAGTAGAGTCAGTATATGCTAAAATGGTGGAGGTGCCATAGATCGTCCGTGAGTTTATGGAAGTCTATCCTGAGGAGGTGATGACTCTACCCCCTTGACGGGATATCGAGTTTGGGATAGACTTGCAGCCTGGTGCTCATCTGATTTTGATGGATCCCTACCGGATGGCACCTTCAGAGCTACGGGAGTTGTGGATTCAGATTGGTGATCTAATGAAGAGTGGTTATGTTCGAACAAGCGCGTCACCGTGGGGTGCTCCAATCTTGTTCACCTGGAAGGCAGATGGTGGTCTCAGGTTGTGTATAGACTACAGGAGGCTGAATCAGGTAGCGGTCAAGAATCCCTACCATATTCCAAGGATAGACGACCTTTTCAACCAGCTGAAAGGGGCAGGGTGGTTCTCGAAGATCAACCTGCGGTCTGGGTATCACCAGTTGAGGGTAAAAGAGAGTGACATCTCGAAGACAGCCTTCAGGTGCAGATATGGGCACTTCGAGTTTGTGGTTATGCCTTTCGGCGTTATGAACTCCCTGGCTGTGTTAATGGGGCTTATGAACTCCATCTTCCAAAAGTACCTAGATCAGTTCGTAGTCATGTTCATTAACGGCATCCTGATCTATTAATGATCATAGGAGGACCACGCGGAGCAACTGAAGACGGTTTTGGAGGTCCTCTGACAACACCATCTCTATTGGAAGTTGTCGAATTGCAAGTTCTGGATGCGAGAAGTGTACTTCCTTGGGCACGTAGTGTTGGAGCAAGGGGTAGCAGTGGACCCATAAAAGGTTGAGGCGGTTTTTTCTTGGGTAGCACCCAAGAATGTGGCAGAGGTTCATAGTTTCCTTGGGCTGGCAGGTTACTATCAGAGGTTCGTACCCAAATTCTCTCAAGTTGTGGCACCTTTGACAGCCTTGACCAAAAAAGACCAGGTTTTCGTGTGGAGTGAGCAGTGTGAGGCAGCCTTCAGCTATCTGAAGGAGAAGTTGGTTAGTGCCCCAGTGCTGAGATTACCAGAAGAAGGGGTGGTGTGTGAGGTGTTTTGTGATGCTTCAAGAGATGTCCTAGGATGTTTGTTGATGCAACGGCAAGGGGTGATCTCTTATGGGTCTAGGCAGCTACGCCCCCATGAGCGTAATTATGCCACCCATGACCTGGAGCTTGCAGTGGTCGTTTTTGCACTAAAGTTATGGCGGCACTACCTCATCGGAGAATGATTTGTGGTCTTCACAGACTTCAAAATCTTGAGTTATATCTTCTCCCAGCGGGACCTAAACTTGCAGCAGCGAAGGTGGATGGAGTTCCTCCAGGATTATGACTTCGAGATATCCTAAACTGAAGGTAAGGGGAATGTAGTGGCTGATTCCTTGAGAAGGAGATCACAGAAGGATGTGGTTAGAGATTCGGCAGACACCTGGAAGGCAATGGAGGAGTTGGCTGCCTTACACCTGGATGCGAGGATGGATAGAGGTAGAGGTTGCCTGTATCGGATGGTAGTGCAGTCGTCTCTGTTTCATCAAGTGGAGGAGTCTCAATGGGGAGACCCAGATTGTGAAGTGATGTGTGACCGAGTTGACCAAAGCAATGCTCTGGATGGATGGATGGAGGATGGCCAAAACCGGATGCTTTTATAGGGGAAGAGGTTTGTTCCAGAGGCAATGTGTGGCCAGGTTCTCAGTGAGTTCCACAACTCAACCCTAGCGGTACACCCAGGAGTTTCCAAGATGTACCAGGGACTAAAGAGATAGTTTTGGTGGCTCAGAGTGAAGCGAGCAGTGGCAGATTTTGTGCTCATGTGCCTAGTGTGTCAGCAGGTAAAAGATGAACACCGTGTTCTAGGCGGGTTGTTACAACCTTTAGATGTTCCTGAGTGGAAGTGGGATGACATCTCGATGGATTTCATCACCGGACTACCCAAGATTCAAGGGGGTCATGACGCCATCTGGGTAATAGTGGACTGCTTGACGAAGTCGGCTCACTTCCTTGCGATTGAGGAGTCTAGTGTAGGGGACTCTCTAGAACGGAATTATGTGGACGAGGTAGTGTGGTTGCATGGAGTCCTGATTTCCATAGTCTCAGACAGTGATGCACGTTTTACCTCACGAGTCTGGGGGGCTTTACAGCATTCTTTTGGAACCTAGCTACACCTTAGAACTGCTTTCCACCCCCAGACAGATGGGCAGACAGAGCACACCATCCAGACATTGTAGGATATGCTGCGGGCATGTGTTTTGGACTTTGGGGGATCATGGGTGCGATACTTGCCTCTGGTAGAGTTTGCCTACAATAATAGCTATCACTCTACCCTTGTTATGGCCCCGTTTTAAGCCTTGTACAGGAGACCACGCCACTCACCTGTGTGTTGGACCAAAGTAGGAGAGGCAGGCATCCTTGGCCAGGAGGTGGTGCAGAGCACGACAGAGAAGGTTCATCTCATACGGGAAAGGATGAAGGCTACCCAGGACCGGCAAAAGTCATATGCTGATAACAAGAGAAGGCCCTTGGAGTTTGAGGTTGGAGACCACATGTTCTTGAAGGTCTCCCCTCGGCGTGGACAACGGAGGTTCGGTAAGGGGAGTAAGATTTCTCCCAGGTTCATCGGACCCTTCGAAGTGTTGTGGCGGGTCGGCGACGTGGCTTATCAGCTAGCGTTGCCACCACTGCTACTGAGGATACATGATGTCTTCCATGTGTCCCAGCTCCGTCGGTATCTACACGATGATTCACACGTCCTCGGCTGGGGAGAGCTAGACATCGAGGACGACGTGACCTTTGTGGAAAGACCAATGATGATCAAGGATCGCAAGGAGAAGGTGCTTCGTGGGAGAACCATCCCCTTGGTTTGTGTGTTATGGAGACATGGTGGGATTGAGGAGAGTACGTGGGAGAGGGAAGCACAGATGCATGACCAGTACCCAGAGTTGTTTTGAGTTTTGTACTGTTCGGTTTATACATGTTTTGGTAGAATGTTTTACCTTGTTGGATATAAAATACTGGTTTTATTTCCTCTGAATGTGTGTGAAAAGTCTTGGCTATAGGGAGGGGAGGACCCGACCCCTAATTAAGACGCATTAACATGTATGTGATTAAACCCATGCAGGAGAGTCAGTGTCCCCCAAAGCGGATAGTATCTTGACATGGGTAAGGAGACTCCCCAACCCATATGGTTGGGCAGTTTGACATGGTATATTTCTTGGTTCTTGACAGGGAGGTGTTCATAGTTAACAATGAGGTTCACTCTTGAGAGGTATCTTTTGAGGTGGTTGTTCGGACTCGCTCTTTACTTATAGGTTTTTTAAATTCTTGAGGGAGAGAATAGTTTGAGAGGTATCTGATGTGATGACCCAGACTCTTAGGGTCCTTTCCTTGGAAAAAAATCTGGATCCTAAAGGGGGTTAGCATCTTGGTGTGAGGCCAATCGGCGCAACCGATCGGCGCGACCGGTCGGTGAGACCGATCGGCATGACCGGTATGTGAGACTGATCGGCACGAACGATCGGTGAGACTAACCGGACGATCGGTGAGACCAACCAATCGGTGAGACCGATCGGTGTCACCCAGCCTTGTCGGGGTTTTTGTAGTGACTCCTTCCTTTTGCGCAAATTGGGTTTTAAACCCTATTTTCACCCCTTTAAGCTTGTTTTAAAGCCCAATAATGCCCATAAATGTCTTTTAATTAAATATTTAATGAATTAACCTTGTGTGTGCATCGGTTTAAACCACCCGACCCTTTAATGATGTGTGGGGTGTCTCAACCGCGTAGTCAACCCAGGACCCTGCGCCTTACACGGTTTCGGGTTCTTTTTCTCCATATCTTAAAAGCCTGGGGCATGCTGTATCTCACCCTTTATAACCAAAGGGTTCTCTCTAGGTTTCTTTTCTCGATCACCCTATGCTAGGAGTACCCATCATTAAAATGACCCTCTTTTCATTCAGACAAGCCGCATTGCTATCCGTTTAGTTCCATTCCCAGGATTAGCTTCGATCGTTGATTAACAAGTAGGGTTTCACCTTCGACTCTCCTTTCTGTGCATCTTGCGGGGTGGGAGTGCTTTTGATTCTGTAGAATTGGATGGACCGAACCTTAATGAAGATAATGAACGAACTCTAAAGAATGAGGGGGGCTGTGATCGATGCTACTTTGCTTTATGATCTTCCATGATTAATGATTTCTAAATTATGAGGGCTTACACCTACTAAAAATCATGGTCGTTGGTGGTCTTTCTCTGTGCACTAACCCTTGCCTCTTGTGATGTTTAAATGAATTGTATTGTGGTTGTGAACCCTCGCTGTGAGAAGTAAATTGGTTAATTACTTATATTCAGCTAGAAAAATCGAAAGCACCAGGATCAATTCCTTTCTGTGATAACCCTGGTTAAGTCTAGTGGAATTGAAAATCATGGAGTGTGTTAAATATTATAAATCTGAAAATACCGGCACGACCATGCTTTGTGTTGATGGTAGTGGGTTTCTCTTTTCTTTTCAGTCACGGGCCGTTTGCTGGGTGATGTGGGTGGGGATGGGATCCCCTATTATTATACTCTCGGTGTTTGTGAAATTGGGGATGGGATCCCCTGTTGTTATGCTTCCAGTGGTTTTGAATTTAAAGACGGGTGGTTACCTTGTTTATATCATGAATTGGGGAGGGATCCTCTGTTGTTGAGAAACCGTTGGCTCCTGGATCTTGGGGACACGAGGCTGTATGTTGGTGTTTTTCCTTTGGTTCTAGTACTTCGAGGGATCTCACTTATCCCTTTGTTGTTGTGACTTTACAAGAGGACCGGGTGTGAATGTTTAAGTTGAAGTTTGACCGTACTCTTTCCTTGGCTTATGATTATGCTTGCTGGTTTCCCAAGTAGATGCAAAAACTTATATAAATATTATTATTGTACGTGTAAAACAGGATGAGACAAATGGGTTTTGGTTTGGTGTGAGTTGTGACTTGGCATGGTACTGTTTGTGTTCTTTAGGCATGCTGAAGAAAAACCTAAACTTGGGAGAGTGCTTGTTACCTATATATATACTTGTAGTTTTGTGTTTCTTATTCGCACAACACCCAAGTTGAGCACTTAGTGTCGAACACCCCATTTCATGGGGGAGGTTGTTTTTTCCAACACTTTCATTAGTGTCTGGTTATTAGCTCCTTTCTGCTCCCTTTCCCGGATAGCCCAAGTATCTTTGGGTAGGATGTAATGGCCGGAAGTCCATTTTTAGCTCAAAAACCTTCGAGTGGGGTAGTATGGTGGTTATGGCCCAGGTGTGTGTGGGCCGGTGGTTTCCCAAGTGTCTTCGGGATGAGTCCCAGGTGTCTTCAGGCATGGAAGTGGATCTTCGATCCCATGTGTGTTCGGGCGTGATGGTGGTTGTTCTAGCCTAGGTATTTTCAGGTGTGGTTACGTGGGACAGTTGTGGCCCAGGTGTTTGCGGGCGGGGTTTGGCAGTGGGAGTGTGTGAGGTTGTGGCCCAGGTGTATGCGGGCGTGGTTTGGCAGTGGGACTGCGTAAGGATGTGGCCCAGGTGTGTACGGGCGGGGTATGGCAGTGGGACTGCGGTGAGAATGGCGATATTGGCCCGATGCATAGGATGTTTTCAATAACCAGTGGGAAAGTGGTGCGGGGTACCCAAACATCGATGTGCTATTACTATACATTACTTGGCTTGCGTTATTTGGGGAGTTTGCCTTGGTGAGGCTTGGGTGGATAGTTTAACTTGTTAGGTGTTTGGTTTACTCTTTTACTCACGGTACTTTAGTACGTTCCCCCACTTGTGCACGAGAGTCTTTGGTTTTCCCTACTCAGTATACTTGTATGCTCACCCTACGTATATAAAACTGCTTTCAGGTTTCTAGGAGGGCTTCGGGGATCGCACGGGACCATACTAGCTTGGACCTTTCGGTAAGTTGCAGTTACTATTTTTCGTTCTTTGGTACTTTACCCTTGTAGTCACTTTGTACCTTGTGGATTTTACTTTTGTAACATGCATTGGGAATGGTTCTTGGCTTTACTTTTACTTTCCACTTTTGGTGTTTTTGGGATTTACCATCTTATCTCCCGATCCTATTAAAAGAAAAAGGGAAATGCCTTCCATTTAGTGAGTGATTCTATACCCTTGGCGTTGGTCACCACTCCGGGACCTATTGATGGCGGGTTTTGGGGGTCATTATCTCTCCTTCAACATGAAGAAGGAAGGGCCTGGCAATCTGCTGACCCTTCCCTCCTTTTGGTGAAGGCGGGTCGTGACACTTCATGGGAGCTTGGGGCACCTTGGGAGGATACTATATAGACGGGGGTAGATTAGGGATGTGCTAAAAGGGTATTTAGTGAATAGAAGTTGGAGTTAGGGTGGGTTTATATTAGAAAAGAGAGGGAATTCTTTATTAAATAGGTTTTGGACACTACACATTAAACTAATTAAAAAGATAAACCAACCCATTGGTTTTCCACATGTTTTTTAGGAAGAGTGGATTTGAAAATATTATATTCTAAGGAAATGGCCGAAATTCATAAAATATTTGGCTTTCTTAAGTGGAGGTGAGTCACACTCTCAAGGAAATAATTTTAAATGTTAAAATGTTATATATGTCTTGCAGGGTCCACTAACGCACCATAAAATTGATCAAACAAATCTAAAATAACATTATTTTAATATTAAAACATATATTGGTAGAAAATAAATATTATAGTATTTTATTACATTACTATTGGGTCGTTATGATTTCATAAAACACATTATAGATTTAAATGGTATTTAATTTTTACCCAAAAATTTGATTATCTCAAAAAATTATGAAAAATTCACCATTGGACAATTTTGACGACATGATTCTAAAAATAATATTAATATTATCTAAATAATTTACTAAATGTGTGAATTTTCACTTTTAAAATAAAAACCAACATTAATTGAAAATTCATGTGTTTTGACAAAAATTGTTTTCAAACCTTTATAAAAATTACTATTGTATTAATAAATATTATACGATCATTTATATTTAATAAAAAGTAATTTTGTAATAATAACATTTTTTTAAATAATATTTAATTCCAAATATCTATGAATTCTTCAAAATATATTTTTAATTGAATATTAACTAAAAAATAATATTTGTGCTTTAAAACCCATTTTCAAAGTATCAATAATGAAATGAATGTATATTATTTATAAAAAAAATAAAGCACATAAAAATTGTTCTAGGGTATTGTTACATAAGCCCTTATAACTCCCGCATACGACATAAGGGTAAGGAGTGTGATGATGACAGTATTGTGGGGTGGCATATATAGCATCGCTCGGGTGGTAATCTCTATCAACTTCCATTTCTCTTGTAGGTTGTTTCACTAATGATTAACATGTTGAATCTCGACATGGGATTGGTCAAGAGGGAAGCCCAGTGGTGCTACCCCCTTTTCGATCTTCGATAAATGAGATTTGTATGGAGAAATTAAATTTGACGAAGCCATCGCTTCCTTTGTCTAAGTAAATTGGATTTGTTAAATCCATGTATTTATACAAATCATGGGATCACTGCTCAACAACTATATTTGAAAATGTAGCAATTCTTGATGATAAATTAAAATCCAAAAACATAAGAAAAAATATGTTCATATGGTTTATATAACCATTTTACATAATAAGATAGTGAAATAGATCCAGGGTAATTTTCGTTAACAAATGTTTGGGTTGTTACAATAAATGCATAACATAATATAAAAATGGGTGAAGGAAAAATTCCATTACAATATCACATGTGGGATAATGTTTCATAGTATATTAGGTTTAATCCCTAATCTTATAAATAACATCCCATGAGACAAAATATTTACGCAATGTTTTGGAGAACTATCTGAGAGCACCCATTATTACATGTTCAAGATTATGTGTTCCACAAAAATGAAATAATTCATAAAGAATAAATTTAATAAATACACATGGAATGAAATCATGTTTTGTAATATTTACTCATAACATATTCGAAGAGAGTTTCAAAATGATGGTATTTTAAAAATTATCATGAGGTATGTATTTCCCATCAAAGGATGTAATCATAAGTTAGGTATATATGTTGGAGTCATTTAAATAAAATTTAGAAACGTTTTTTAATAAAATATAGAGAGATGAGGTGAGTTAGAAAGAAAATGGTCATAAACCAAAGAAAAGTGTAGTATAGATAGAGATTTTACCTCAATAATGATACACCAGGTGCTTTATTTATCATATTAAATAATGAAATTATATTAATTTATTTTAGTTTCATATTTCATTAAATATAGTTATATATAAAATATATTTGATGTGGTAATGATAACCAATTCATAACAATTCCTAGGGGTGGTAATTCGCATATATACATGAACGATGTAATCATTTTTATATGAATGAAATGTTATGATAATATATGATACATTACATTCCCATAATTATAAATATGTCCTGAATATCATATATATATACATTAAATTTATCATCTTAAATAGTCATTATAGGCGATGATGGAAAAAAAATTACATTGGTTCTTGAGGCGGATGTTCAATGTTCACAAAAGCAATATTCTCCTTTCCCGATTGAAGGAATAAGATATGGATTTAAGTATTAAAATTAATATATAAACATCAATTTATATGGTACCGACATAGGTTATTTTATCTTCATGGAAAAATAATATTTTTAAGAAGTGGAAGAAGACATGAAAAAGTTCTTGATTTAGTACTATACATCTTATTCCGGAAACCTCATAATGTTTAGAAAAATTGATTCCCTATGTTAGTTTTATGATCAATAAAAATACTATATGACATGGGTATAGATTAATAGAAGGTATTTTTAAGGTATTGGGTAAAAAAATGAACTTGAGTTGTGGAGAAGAGAGGAAATGTATTCTATTTTAAAAAAAGATAGAGAGGAACCACTAGGAAATTTAGTAGAAGAATACTAAATTATAAATTCATTAGAAATATGAATTCTTCAAATTGGTTATATATTACAATTTAAGATAGATTAAATTTGATATATTTCTATAGAATATGATTTAGAGAAGCTTAATCAGAAAATGTGAACTTATCTTTTGGTTTATCCCCTAGTAAGCTGAATTTAACCATAATCACAATAATTAATCTATTCAAACAGAAAGGTTTGTAGTGTAATATCTAATA
Organism: Viscum album; assembly: GCA_963277665.1. Classification (NCBI taxonomy): domain Eukaryota; kingdom Viridiplantae; phylum Streptophyta; class Magnoliopsida; order Santalales; family Viscaceae; genus Viscum; species Viscum album. Next base: position 137,343,882 of record OY728152.1, on the reverse strand, counting down.
AAAAATAGTATTATAAATGGAAAAGTTTTGAAATTTTAGAATATTTATTATTAAAATATCCAACTTTCATTTTTTATTGTTTTATAAATATTTTAATAATATATTATTTAACATAAAATATCATTAATGTCATTTTGTAAATATACATATAATATGACCCTAAAGACCTTATGATAATAAATAATTTATAATATAATCCATTTAAACACCAATAATTAATCATTATTTATGGTAAAATACTTTTGGAAAAATAAACCATCCCATGTGAATGAAATTTAATGTCATTAAAATTATTTCTCTCGAGTTTTCCACTATTTTTATAAGTACTATGTCAACATTTTTTAATAATTTAATGTCATTATATAATCAATAAAAATGAAAAAGTATTAAAATAATAGAAATAAATTAATTATACTCAAAAAAACTTTAATATTAATTAACAATTAATCTTTATCCCTACAAAAACATATAATGGATATTTAAGTGAAAGAGACTGACATCTGGTATTTTTCATTACATAAATTATTATATGGGCCACTTTAAAGAAACATTTTACAATAAATAATTTAATATCTATAATAAGATGAAAAGGGATTATATAAATTCCTCAAATAAGAAATAGAATGATAATTTTTTCCTTATAACATTGTTTTAACCAAGGTCAACCAGATTTACAATTTTAGCATAGTGATAATTATTTTTCTTTTTACTACTCATTATGAAATATATATGTTGAAGTTATTACCTAATATTAATTATTATGATTAAAAATATTGAACCCATTTTATCTAATTCAATTCACAAAACTGGATGAATTTAATTTTAAAAATAAACCTCAAAAGTGGTTGAAAAATAGTTTTTAATGAAATTGATTTTTCAAGCATAAGATGATATTATACAAACAATATGAATTGTATTTATCATTATTTGATTTTAAATTAATATATATAGATATATAGTCTATAAATTTTTGTAAAATAAATCCTAATTATGGGTTATTTTTATTAATGAAAATTGATAAACATTATAAACTTAGATGTTTTTCTATATTATCATATATATTATCTAACAATTCTATAAGTTAATTATAATGTTTATAAAATAAATAAATTAATATCATTTTTCTATAAAAAATATTTTCTAAGGATAATATGCCTTTATTTTAGAATTTATTGATTAATTAATAAACATTTATCAACAAATTTATTTTGAGTTTGATCATAACAAATATATAAAAAATTATTTTATCATTTTATACCAACAAATTTAAATACTCTATTAGAATTAAAATATTTAAATAATTTAATTTCATTGCATGTTTAGGCACTGTTTTTTATATTAATATTTTATCAAACATAGTTTTCTTTTTAAAAACATGGGGTGTTACCTTTATAGGCCCATTAATATATTTATTCTTCCCAATTTTATCATGATCATGAAAATAAAAGTTTACACATTATAAAAATAAATTTTTTAAATATCACATTGTAAAAAAGGATTAATATACCACCATATTGATAATAGATAATGCGAAGTACAATGGTCCTCTGGAATATCACTTAACCAGGTTTCCATAAAAAGAAAACTTATGTATAATGTGAAAATACAGACATGAAAGAAAATAACAATTCCCAAAAAATTATTGAGAGTTACAAAGATAATTTGTGATAAGAAAGTACATAATCATGAGAATGTTAATTTCAACTAGATCATAATCCAAAGAGGTGTATATAGTACCATTTATTGATCTGAAATAAATGTAAAAAGGATAAACTTTTTACTTAAGGAACATTTTCCAATAGTGAGAGAAGTAATTACCATCTAGTCTAGTAACATAATGAATATATACTCACATGGAATGTATAATATACTAAATTATCAACTATTTAGATACATTATGAGTGTTCTATATTATTTCCTTATTTATAATGTACTAATATCTGATTCTAATAGTTTCTAGAATTCCAAAAAAAGATAATATCATATTTACCTAATATTTAGACATTAACCAAAAGTAATTTTTTTAGTACAATTTATGATAATTTCCAAATTGAGTAAATATTTATATGGTGAAATAAAATATTATTCCTTAAAGGTATAATAATAATACAAAAAATTAAACATAGATCATTTGATAAATATATGACCTTAAAAATCATCAAAAATATGCCTGAATAAGTTTGATAACAAAACATTAGAATGACTTCATCAAATATACATCCATGAGAAATTTAAAAAATATCTCGAGAAGAAATAAATCTATCATAAATACTCATACAAAAATATATACCATAATAATATATTATAAACCATTATATAAATAACCTTAATAAATATAAAACCATTAAAAAATCATATATGGTTCCATAAATTAACACAATCCACAAATGTTTTAAGATTCTTATAAAACAAAATTTATAAAAATATATCTACAACATAATTCTCCAATACCAATATATAAATACATAAATCCATTAACATAATTTATTTTTATTACATTTGTCCATTCATGGTCAAAGAAAACAACATAATATATTCCCTACCAATAAATAGGATAATATTTTATACTTGTATTTATCCAAAGTGTTTTTACAAATATTATCTAATCCAAATCCCAAAATATTACTAGACCTTTCTTTGATAAATAAATAGTCAGCCAAAAAATATACACGTATTATTATATGATTTTTACTATAAAAAATCATTAATTAAAACCCAATGAACATGATGATTATTTTATTTTGTAGTCTAGTTACATAAAACATAAAAAGAAACTAAAATATACATCTTTATTTTATTCTCCTTAATGAGCTCTAAAATATATTTAAGAACCCAAAAATAAATAGGATATCCTAGAAAATAAAAGGATCATGACTAATCACGTAAAATAATAACAAAATGATCATGTTATCATAATATAAAAACATCATATGAAATTTGGGGGAAACATATAACATAAAATAAATAAGAGTCAAGTATAACTACCTATACAATATCATATGGTTGGGAAAAGTCCCCATAGAGATTAAGTTTTCTCACTAATCCAATAAATAATTTATAATTAGAGAAAATAATAACCAATTTTTTAGATTCATGTATTTTTGCACCTATTATAACATGTTCATGAATATGTGTGCCAAAAAAAGAAATCAATCATAATGTATAAACATAATAATTACCATGTGAATGAAAATGGGTTTCATAATCTTTCCTCAAATATAATCCATTGATATTTCAAAATGAATGAATGTGATAATTGAGAATAAGGAATGTATAACCCTATAAGATGATGAAATAATAATCTTGGTATATATATGATAGAAATATATTAATAATTTTTTGGCATTAATTATCATTAAAAAAGGGAAAATGTGAGTTAGAGAGAGAATGGTAATACCCAAAAAGATACGAGTTATATTGAGGGATCGTATACCTTGAGATTGATTCATCATGTTATTTATTCATCATCCTAACCAAAAAAAATTATGTTAGTAATTTACATTCTTAAAAAACATTTTCATTTTCATTATTCTTTTTTACTCTATTTATTATCATGTTATATTCAATTATATAATCACTTTATAAAGTTGACTAAGGTTAATAATATTAATATTAAATCATATTCAAAATAATAATAATGAAATAAATATCATTTTTATAATTAAATTATACTTTACAAACCAATCACAAATTATTGTAATGAAAAAAAAATAAGGTTACAATCACGGAGATGATAATCCATATATATGCATGAATAAAGTATCCATTTTTCAATGATCATGATTGGGAGAAGTTTGTAGTTATTTTACCTTTTCAGAATGATCACTATGTCATAAATATAATATTTCTGGACTCCTCATGTATTAATCATATTTTAATGATCACAAATCATATGCATTCTGTAAAGCCTCTTAATCCTGTTTAATCTATCTTGAATCATGTGAAAAGATTATTTGTTTTTATATCCCTTAAATAATTATTTTAAACTATTTTTTTCTAATAAAATTATTGAATGAATGATAATTTTTAATTCATTCTTGGAATATCACTGTTTAAGTCTGTGTACAGAGATTTGACTATGTCTGAGAAACTGTGTGTTTGCCACCGGTTGTGTTTTTCTAGCAAAGGACTCAGACACTGTAATAATCTAGACACTGTAACCACCCAGACACCATGACCACCCAGACACCATGACCATCCAGACACCATGACCATCCATACACCATGACCATCCATACACCATGACCATCTAGACACCATGACCATCGAGACACCATGACCATATAGACACCGTCACCATCCAGACATTGTGAACATCCAGACACCGTAACCATCCAGACATCGTGACCCTCTAGACACTGTGACCAGAAAATGATCATAACGCCACATCTGGGCTACCGGTTCTTGGTCCCTATACAACTATGTCGTCATAGTTGTTCCACCACTCAAATACAAAGAAGCAGACACCATTTCAAGAGACACCATTTCATGGACACACTGTTTACAAATAGACCATGACACCGTTTCTTAATCTGTTTTTTCATTTTTTAACTTAATTTCTAACTGTCCTAATTGAAGATTTTAAATGAACTAACATAATTTACATTTCTTCGTAGACATGTTACCTGATAGAACAAGGTAAGTGGTGTAAAATAAATGCATCATGTCGGCTTCAAAGCATGAATTCCAAGAATAAAAAGAACTATGTGGCTAGTAAAAAAGCGTGTGATTGTGGTGATTGTAGTGACAACAGTGTAATAAAAAACAAGTGTATGCATGATAAAAAAGTAGCACAATCTTTCATGAAACCCGAAACTATTTAGGAACACATGAATACTACATGAATCCTAGATTCAATAACATTTCCACATTTTTAACTCCATGATGAACACTAGCCAGATCGAGTTGACTTACGATACTCTGTTTCTTGTAAGAGAACTCGATTTCTACATCTTCTTTATCTGAGAAGTCGAGATCTACATAGACTAACACATATAGAACTTCTAACCTTATCTCATCATCTATGCTCTATTGTGTATTATTATTATTTCTATCTTTTGAGAAGTGTGTGTGTCTATTTTAAACATGCACTGTCTCCTGTATCAAACTAAAGGATACATGACATCCTTTATCTTACATCTGGTTACACTTGTGTATTCCCAGGATAAGTGTGGAAGAGGTCCCTGTGTGAACACTTAGTTCATACCCATGAATAATTGTGGAATAGGTCACGGGACCTGGACAGTATTGTGTACTATTTTTAACCCTAATCTAGGGTGTGGATCATGTTTATTTATATAATATTCTGGGTCGCAGGTGATCACCAAGTGGAGTGGATTAGGTCTCAGCTTGAGACTGAACAACTTGTTTTTTATCTACTATTCTATTTAAATTAGTTTTCTCTGTTTTGCTGATTAATTTTGAAATCCCTAAATTTACTTTTATTTTTATCCTTTTAAAGAAGATATAATTGTTTTTCCTTATTACAATCGCTTCAAATGTAATATTAATAACTGATATAAAAATTACTGAGAGTTAATCAATCTAATAAGAATTTATTTAAACTGTCAAACATTAATAACCGTATAACCTTGATTAACTTGGATGTATTTAAATTTTTTGGGGAACTTTTTTAAGAAGACTTTTGTAATAGAAATTTCGAATAGATTTTCAATACACCCCCCTGGGTACTCTACTCCGATCAACATTTGGTATCATTGGGTGTTTAGTAAAACTCTGTTTTTTTACCCTATTCAATTGGGATTGTAGTAGTACATTAATGATCTATAAATTTCTATAAATTCTAAATTTATAGCCCTTTTAATGTATTTCTCTATTATAGATAATATATTGGAAGGTGTTGCAACAAACAGACCACCATTATTTAATGTAACCAATTATTCTCAGTGGAAAATTAAAATGAAAATGTGTTGAGAAAGTATGAGACTTGGAATATGTTCTTTAATTATAAATGAATATAAAATTCTAGCTACTAACTGAATCACTTGGAATGAACCAAAAAAAAAACTTCCAATAAAAACAATTGAAATGCTATGACTGATTTATACTACTCTTTAGGAGACGAGGAATTTAATTGAATCTCTACATGTAAAACTGCCCATGAAATTTGGGATAAATTTTATGTTTCACATGAAGGAACCTCTAGTGGGAAAGAAGTGAGACTTAATACTTATACGATTAAATATGATAATGTTAAAATGAAACATGATGAGCCTATTTCTGACATGTATCTTTGGTTCAATGAAATTGTCAACACCATGATTTCTCATGGAAGAGAAGCAACTGTCAAAGAAAAAATCTTGAGGATTCTCAAATATCTACCTGATAGATGGAGAGAAACCTCTGTCTCTATTAGAGATTCATGCAACACCAGCAAGATACCTATAGAAGAACACATTGGAAACTGATGATGTTTGAAGAGGAGCTTAAAGACAACAAGTAAGTGGAGGATGAACCCAACAGAAAATCTATAGTGTTCAATACCACCACCTCTAAACACAAAAAGAAAGGGAAATTAGATGTTTCTATAGAAAGTTCCATCATTGAACAATAATCAACTAACAGTGATGAGGACATGGCTCAATTAGCAAGAAGGATTAAGATATTTTAAAAAAAAGAAGAACTTTTTCAGAAAGCCTAACTTCAAGGGAAGTTATGATCAAAAAGGATGTTGGGAGAAATATTGTAAAAGAAGTGACAAGTCTGATGAGATTGTCTACTAAGAATGTAAACGAAAGGGACATATCAAGGATTACTGTCCCAAGATCATGTACAAAAATATATTTGAGAAAAAATATAGAAATAATAAAAATAAAATAATAACAACATGGATTACTTATAAGTAGAGTTCATATGACTCAAAATATTCACATGATGAACTGGCTAACAATGCCAATATGTGTTTTATGACAATCACATATGAGGTTACACTAGAATCTACTATACACAATTACTATTATTCTGGAGATGAGAGTGAATCTGAAAATATTTCTAATGAATAAATGTTTGTGTATTGTAATATTCTTGAAGAGACATGGAATGAACTAAAAGATAAATACATGTCATTAAAGAAACAACATGCTCTTACCTCAACTATTAAAACTGAACTCACTGTTGAAAGATAGAAAAATGATAAATTACTCAAAGAGAACAATGAACTAAAACTATCAAATGGTAAATTGAAAAAGAATTTTTGAAAGGTTTTCTAATGGTATAGATATATTGGTACAAATTATAGGTAAACAGATAGCTCATAAATATATCATTTGCAGTGGAAATCAACCTAGTAAAAGAAATTTTGGAAGAACTAATGTTGTTTCTAAATCTAGGACATACATCATTACTCCTAGTTCTGGAAAACATTCAGTTAGTTCAAGTTATGACACACTCTCTACTGTTTCAAGATTATTTGGACCAAATATTGTTTATTTTTCAAATAATTTACATAATGCTTATAAGAAACCTATGAGGTAGATATGGGTTCCTAAGGCACTAGTCGCTAATATTACTGGACCCAATCAAGTATGGGTACCAAAATATCTTTTTGTTTGACTATTTTGTAGGAAAGTTGCATAAAGAGTTCCTGTAAAAGCATATGGTACTTGGACAGTGGGTGTTTGAGACATATGACAGGGGAATATTCAATCTTCAATAACATTATAAAAATTGATGTAGGACAAGTCACCTTTGGTGACAATTCTAATGAAAAAATTATTAGCGTTGGAAAAATCAGTAACTCTAACACAATTTTGATTTCCAAAGTACTTTTTGTTGATGGATTGAAATATAATTGTCTTAGTATTACACAATTATGTGATGATGGATTTCATATCGAATTTGAAAATGATTCCTGCAATGTATTTAATTTTAAAAATGAATTAGTATTTTTTACATTAAGAAATGAAAATGTATATTCGGTTAACATACACTCTTTAGCTTCTCAAAATGCATCATGTTTAAGTGTGTTTCCAAAAGAGACTTGGATTTTTCATAAGAGATTAGGACATTGTAACACTCTCACCCTTAGGAAGTTAACTATAAAAATCTTAGTCAATGACCTACCCAAACATGAGTTTCCAAATGATAATGTGTGTAATTCTTGCCAAAAAGGATAGCAACACAAAATTTATATTTAAAAAAGAAAGAAGTGTCAACTTCTCAACCTCTCAATTTAGTTCACATGGATTTTTTTGGACCATCTAGAGTTTCTAGTTTAAATTGGAAGCACTATGTTTGTGTTCTTGTCGATGAAATTTCTAGATATACTTGGACTTTTTTTTCGCTCATAAAAGTGTAGCCTGCTCTAATTTTACCAAATATTCAAAAACTATAGAAAATAATAGTGGATATAAAATTAATTCCTTAAGAAGTTATTATGGTCATGAGTTTTAAAATCAAGATTTTGAATCTTTCTACTCACAAAATGGCTATAATCATAATTTCTCTTCCCCTGTAAGACCTCAATAGAATGGAGTTGTAGATAGAATAAATAGAACCCTGCAAGAGATTTCTAGAATGATGCTTAGTGAATATGACTTACCTATTTACTTTTGGGTTGAAGATGTAAATACAACATGCTACATAATAAATAGAGTATAGATTCGAGATATTCTTAAAATAATTCCATATGATTTGTGGAACAATAGAAAACCCAAATTTAACTACTTCAATGTTTTTGGTTGCAATGTCTATATCATTAATACTAAGGATAATCTTGAAAAATTATAATCCAATAGTGATGAAGGAATATTCTTAGGATATTTAATTTCTAGTAAAGCATATAGTGTGTTTAATAAAATAACTAAATGTGTGGAAGAATCTGTCCATGACAAATTTGATGAAATATATCCACATGGTCCTAAGACCAATCTAGAGAACCTAGAGGTAGATGTATCAAATATGGACACTAGTTCCAAATTTCCGAACCACCCTGTAATTGAATCTGTAAAAACATCCAATTCTGGATATTATTTAGATTCTAGACACAATGAACCAGATCCTGTTGAAGAACCAGAAATCACCAGTCCCTATTTTTCTAGAGCTTTTAGAACTCTTAAGAGCCATCATTTAGATTATTTTGAAGGAGAATTTAAAAAATGAACTCAAACTAGAGATTCTCTTAGAAATTAGGTTGAAAATCAAGTCTTTTTGTCACAAATTGAACCTAAAAACATTAATGATGCTCTCAATGATGAATTTTAGGTGATTTATATGTAAGAAGAACATAATCAGTTTGAAGGGAACAAAGTTTTGAAACTGTTTGAAAGACCCAAAGACACATTAACCATAGGAAATAAATTGGTGTATATAAATAAGGTATATTAAGTTCATAATATAGTTATAAACAAGGCTATATTGGTTTCATAAGGCTATAATCACGAAGAAGGAATTGAATAAAAAGATACCATTGCACCAGTAGCTAGTCTTAAAGCCATCATAATACTTTTTTCTTATGCTACACATCTAATTTCAAACTATATAAAATGGATTTCAAAGTAAATTTCTAAATGATTATACAAATGAGGATGTCTTTGTTGAGCAACCCCCTGGTTTTACAAACACTCATTTTCCAAAACAATTTTTTAAATTATCAAAAGCTTTGTACGGTTTAAAACAATCTCCAAGTGCTTGGTATGATAGATTAAGTACTTTTCTTAATTCTAAAGGTTTTATAAATGGAGTAGTTGATCCTACACTTTTTATAAAAAGAATTTTCAATGACGTTTTATTAGTTCAAATATATGTATATGACTTTATCGTTGGATCTTAAAGAAATTCATTATGTATTTAATTTCCTAAAATGATGCAAAATGAATTTGAACTGAGTTTAATGGGTGAACTCAAATTCTTTCATGGATTTCAAATATTCTAAAGTAGTGATGGTATTATTTTACATAAAATAAAATATAATATATATATTTTAAAATGTTTTGGATTGGATAACATTAAAAGTAGTGAGACTCCAATGAGTACTACATGTAAGTTGGATCTTGATGATGATGGAAAATTTGTTGACCAATCCACTTATAGAGGAATGATTGGAAGAATACTCTAGATAACTGCTAACTGACTTGACCTTATGTGTTGTGTGTTTATGTGTGCTTTGTTTCAAGAAAATCCTAAGGAATCTCATTTAAAGGCTATTATGTGAATTTTCAAATACCTCAAACATACACCCAATCTAGGACTGTTCTATCCTAGAGGAAAATAATTCGAGTTAGTTAGCTATTCTAATATAGAATTCAGTGGTTGTAAGTTAGATTGAAAAATAACCTCTAAAACATGTCACTTTTTAGGAATGTCACTATTATCATGGTTTAGTAAGAAAAAAACATTGTTTCATTATCTACTGCAGAAGCTGAATACAAAGCTGCTGGCAATTGTTGTTCAAAAATTTTTTGGATGAAACACGCATTACTATATTATGGATATCAATTCATGCATGTACATATAAACTGTGACAATACAAATGTTGTTAACATCTCAAAAATCATGTTTCAATCTCTAGGATAAAACATATTGATGTAAGACATCACTTTTTGAGAGATCATTATCAGAAAGGTGACATCACTTTGGAATTCCTTGGAAATTATTATCATATTGTAGATATATTCACCAAACCAGTAAATTATGAAATAATAGAATACATCATACATGAATTGAGAGGGATAAATCTTAAGTAGTAAGTATACATTTTCATAGTTTATGGTTTCACAAGTTAGTGTCTTAAGATTGGTATTTAACTCTAATGGTTTTATATTTTTACTATCTTAAGAGTTATTATTCCACGTTTATGGTCTCACAATTACAATTTCTTGGTTACTGTCCGGCACTTACTATCTTAAACAATATGGTCACACGATTTAGAAATCACACTCTTACGGTCTCACCATGAAGGCTTCATTACAGTCTCACCGTAAAAGTTGATTACGATCTCACCATAAAGATTATTTATTTATTTTTATTTATAAATTATAACCTGTATCACAGTAATTCATTGTTTTATACCTTTTTACATTCTCGTGCTTTTTATCCTGTGACGCTTGATATCCCTAAATGATAAAATAAAAGAAGATTCACTCGTTCTTCACTCAATCTCTCTTATATCAAACTGTAACTCTTCTTTCCAACCTTCTCTCTCCGAACCTTTATTGAATGACCAAGATGAAATACTCTTTGACATCAACTCTTGAGAAGTGCAGTTCAAAGAATATGTTGAAAATCACACCGATGTTAGCACTTGAAGGCCCTCTAAATCCAAATACAGTGAACAAAGTAGTGGTACCTGAAAAAGAGATATGCTCTAAGTGGATTCTATCATGTAATTCTTTGGTGTTGAAAGTGAAAACATAGAATGGATAGCTAAAATGGATTTCCAAGGAGGATAGGCATATTTATCTAAATCTTGTTTCCCAGTTTTACTAGTGTGTTCAATTCTCTTTTGATTCTAAAGATGGTTCTGTTGTGTGAAGATGGATCAATGGTCATATTGGTACCTTTTCTTCGAGGTTAGGGGTTTCATGCCTTATAATAACTCATCAGGGTATTTGTGAGGACTACTAGGGAGGTCCTCCACCTCTGAGTGAGTTCTTTGTTTTGGAAGAAGCTTTGAGATGTTTAACTGGCAATGAAACCAAGAGGGGATCCATAACTGCTGAGCTAGACGGTGAATCTTGACTCTTGTTTATGTTTGTTCAGAATATGATTAGCCCCATAAAAGATGGTTTTGGTGTAAATAAGTATCAGGATGTATTTTTGACACATCTCAATAAAAATTGACATAAGATCAAACTATGCAACTATGTTATACACCATATGTGTGTCTTGATCAAAACAACCTCCAAGTCAACCACCCTGTTTTATTCAAGGCTTGTCTTAGCTATGCTTCATGAAAAAGGACTGGTTGGACCAGATGATGAAGTCATAAAGGATTATGACTTCTTATTTTTTTGAAATTTATAGTAAAGATAATTCAAATCAGTTGGAATCCATGGTGGAAAGCATGGATGGAAGATAATTATAGTGTTTCTGAAAAGTTTAATTTGGTGGAATACCCTTCAAGACCTAAGGATATTTCTAATCCTGGTTTGGAGCCAGCTAAAATTGTGGAATATTCTGATGTGGAAGAATAAGATGATTATGTTGTACCTCCAAGAGAAACTATTCTAGTTGAGGAAGATAATGAATCTTATCCTCGATTATTATTTGGAAAGAAAGTGCTTGTCCCTTAAAAAGATGTTGATATTGAAGAACAACATGCTTCAGAAGAAGAATCAGTTTCTACGGTAAGTGGAAATAATGTTGTAGAAGAACATATAGAATAAGATCTTCCTGTTGTGCAAGAAGATGACCTTGAGTAACACATAGAGAAACAAGTTGTTCCCGATGTTATTCCATCTTCTGAAGAGATATTGGATCAAGACTTTCATTTGGATAGAAAGGAAATAGCTGAGGAAATTAGGGATCAATTTATGGAACTAGATCATGGATCTAAATATCTCAGTCACAAGTAAGATTCACCTATTGAGGGGAGCATCCCTTTAATATGGAATCTATTGAAGTCCCTAATCTTATTGATCCAATCTCAGTGGATACATGGTATAAATTCCCTAGTTATTTTGTTGTGACTGATTTTGAGGAAGTCTCAGTTAATGTAATTGATATGTCTACTATGTTTCTTTTGAAACTGGAATCTGTACATGAAGCTATCTCTTCCAAGGAACCTGAGCCTATCTCATCTTCTATTCCTGAACCCTCACAAGAATCTCCAAACATGGTGATTAAGGATTATCTGAATACATTTGGAGATACCCTATTGGCTGGAGTTGAGAAACAGATGAATATCCAACTGGCTCCTGTAACCAATCTGTGTAAAATAGATACTTCACTATTGTTGGAAAACATTATATAGCAGATTCAGCCCAATATGATTCATGAGATTCAAGAAGTCAAAGTTGAGAAAATATTTCTTAGTGATGAAGTAAAAACTCAAGGAGTTATTGTTTAAGAAATGTAGAGAGTGGTAACATCAAGACCCGAACTTGTTTCTTGACCTATTTAAGATATTGTTAGTCTGACCCCATAGGATGTAGCCTCACTGATTAACCTCACATATCATACTTAGCTGAAAAGGTAGCTGAAAGAGACAAGCATATTGATCAAGAGATGCGTGAGCTTGTTATTGGTCTTAACAGGTTAATCGATGAGTATAAGGGCAGACTCTAGAAAGTTATAAATAAACTCAAATCCCTTACCTCGGCTGTCACTGCTTCTCATACTTCTGGACAATCATCTCAACCTTCATTATATAGTGATCTTAGAAAAATTTCCAAATAAGAACTTCAATCTGTTCTTAGTGGGTTTAACAAGGAATCACTATCTGAAGTTATCAAGAATAGTGAAAGAGTAATTTATTTGTTTAAAATTCATTCTATGATTGCCAATAATGCTCAGTAAGAAATTTCTATGAAGGTGGAATTATACTTCAATCAGATCATCTCTAAGAATGACATGACAAACCCCTTCATGTACCGTGTGGAGAATCTGATGATCCCTCTTGTAACTCAAGATTTCAAAACTCAAGTCCAAATGTTCAATGATTTCACACCATTTTTTGATATTTTTATGGAGAAAAATAATGAATTTGATAAATCTATGTACTGTGGTGGTGAGATAATTAATGACTTTATCAAACTTTTGCACCCTTATCTTCATGTTCAGAGTACTTCCATGGTCACTCCTGCAGCTACACCCCTGAGATTTGGTTTTCCAACCTTCTCCTCCTCTTCCCTAGCCTCCAAATCTATGTATATATCTCCGGATCTGAGTTATATCAGGCATGTCATCATTGAACAATAGTTTCTTTTGTCTTCTACTACACCTACCATGACCCCTTCTATTTTTGAAGGACTCCATTTACTATCTCTATATACTGGTTCAATAACTTCTTCCACTTCTACCTCTACTCCCATGACGTCTTCTTCTGATGCTACTGCCAATGGAAAAGAGAATACAAGCCAGTGCTGAAGAACAATGATTATAATCTTTTTATGGGTATTTTTATGTAGTCGTCTTCCTTACTTCTTGTAAAAAAATTATCTATCTAATTCATTGTGCACTTTTAGTGTCTATTTCTTATTTACTCTTTTTGATAATCCCAAAAGGTGGAGAAATATGTGTTCTATATTCACTAAATGCACATTAAAGAGGATACACATTACCTAAGAATAAATCTCTCACTCACATGATTTGTGATTATAAAAAAGAGAGAGATTTATGAACTCTCCATGTATTAATCGTGTTTTTATGATCACAAATCATATACATTATATAAAGCCTATTAATCATATTTAATCTATTTTTATTCATGTGTACAGATGATTAGTTTCTCTACTCAAAAAATTATTGTAAACTATTTTGTTTATAATAAAATTCTCTTATGAATGATTAAGTTTAATTCATTCTATGAATATAAATGTTTAAGTTTATGTACAAAGATTTGACTAAGTCTGATAAACCATGAGTCTGCCACAGGTTGTGTTTTTCTTGAAAAGGGCCCAGACACTGTAACCATCCAGACACCATAACAACCCAGACACCGTAACCACCCAGACACCGTGACCATCCAGACACCGTGACCATCCAGACACCATGACCATCCAGACACCATGACCATCCATACACAGTCACCATCCAGACACTGTGATCATCCATACACCGTAACCATCCAGACACTGTGACCATCAAGACACCGTGACCAGACACTGTGATCCTAACACTGCATATGTGCTACCAGTTCCTAGTCACTATAAAATTATGCAATCATAGATTTCTCACTGCTTGAAGACTAAGAAGGAGACACCATTTCAAGGAGACACTATTTCATGGAGACACCGTTTACAGACAGACTGTGACACTATTTCTTAATCGATTTGTTTTTCAATTTAATTTCTAACGTTCGCATTTGAAGCTTTTAAATGCACTAACATAATTAATGTTTCATTATATACATGTTACCTGACAGTACGAGGTACGAGTTTTAGAATACATGCATCCTAATGGCTCCAACACTTGCATTCCAAGAATATAAAGAACAATTTGGCCAGTAGAAAAGCGTGTGATCATGGTGACTGTAGTGACAATCATGTAATTGAAAAACAAGGGTATTCCAATAGCAAATAAGCACAAGCTTTCATGAAACCTGATACTACTAAAGAACACATGAATCCTACTTGAATCCTAGATTCGAGAACATTTTCCCATTATCAGCTCCATGAAGAAGATGAGCCATATTGAGAAGACTTATTATACATTGTTTTATGTGACAGGACTCGATATCTGCATCTGCTTCATCCCAGAAGTCTAGAGCTTCATAGACTAACACTCAGAACACTTTTATCCATATCCCATCATCTCTTCTATGTTATTTATTATTTTTTCTATCTTTCGAGCAGTGTGTGTGTCTCTATTAAATACCCACAATACCCTTCATCAAATAGAAGGATACAAGATATCCTTTCTCTTTTATCTTGTTACACTTGTGTATTCCCACAGATAAGTGCAGAAGAGTTCCCTGTGTGACATGTTAGTTCATACCCATGAAGAACTATGGAAGAGGTCGTGAGACCTCGACTGTCTTGTGTACTATTTTAAACCTCGGTCCAGGGTATAGATCAAGTTTATTTATATAAACTTCTTGGTGGCAAGTGATCACCAAGTGGAGTGGATTTGGTCTCAACTTAAGATTGAACCACTTGTTTTTTATTCGTTGTGATGTTTACTTTAGTTTTCTATGTTTTAATATTTAATTTAAAAATAACTATATTTACTTTGATAGTTAATCTTGGAAATAAGTTATTATTGTTTTTCCTTTTTAGAATATATTAAAAATTAATATTAATAATTGATATTAAAATTACTTAAAATTAATCAATCTTATAAGAAGTTATTTAAACAGTGAAACTTTCATAACCATATAACCTTTATTAACTGGGTTGTATTTAAATTTATTGGGTATCCTTTTTAAGAATACTTTTGTAACAGTAATTTTGTATAGATACTCAATTCCCCCCCTCTTGAGTACTCTACTCCGACCAAAAAATATTATCTATTTAAATACACTTATATATAAAATAAATGTTATGTGGCAATGATAAATTAAGCAAATACCTTCATGGATATTGTAATCCAAATGAATGTTTGAAATAATTTATCATTTTTCTATGATTGTAATTATAAGAATATATTTTATATATTACTTTTCCAAGAAGAAAAATATGTCTAATATGATGAAATTTTTAATAGATGTATCAATCTCTTTTACAGTTAGTCTTTTACCTTGATTTTTGTGTATCTTGCTTTGGATTTATCTTGGCTACGTTTGGGTGAAATTTGGATGTTTTTGGATATGTCATGGACATTGCATGATTGGTGCATAGTTTTACCAAACTATGTGACCAACCCTGTAACATTGTGAAACCATATACTTAGAGGTATTCCTAGGCTAATTAATGGTTATAAAAACCATTCTCCCTTTTAAGAGTAATCGTGCACCCCACCCCCCTGAGAAGAGGTGCATGATATAGCCAAACAATATAAAAAATTCTATTCCCCTTCCAAGGAAACTGTGTGTTAGGGTTAAATTATTCCAAAATTTTAAAAACTCTTTAACACCCCACACATTACCCAGTGTCGAACCAAATCTACCCTAACTCATTAATAACATTTTTGATGCTTCTAAACAAATTTCTAAGTCTCTTGAACATCGTTCTTGACAAATCAAATTTCAATTTGTCATATTTTAACATTTCCATGTATGTGGATATTTCCTGATTAGGTTTCTCTCCCTCTTGTATCTCTTTCCCAATAATAGGGGACAATTTAACTTCATTGGTAATTCTTCTAAATCAAGGTTTGATGGATCTTGATTCTTTTGATATTGGAACTACATTATGGATCAAGATATCATTCTTCATTGTGATCATGATTGTTCCATATCAATTACGGATTTCCATTGGTGAGTGTTTTTCATCGATCATGAGGTGGGTGATCAAAATTTAATTCACATAGTCTTCAATTCCAATTTCATGTATGTTTTATTGGAATTTAAATTGACGCACATGACAATCGAGTCTTGAATTGAATTAATTATTTTATTAATTAATTTATTGTATCAAATAATTGGTATACTAATTTTCCATGTGGTTACAAATTGAGTGGAATATGGGAAAATTGAATTTTGGTTAATATTATAATTACATTATAGTAATTGGAATAATAAATTGATAGAATGTTGTGATTGTGGAATTTATGGGTAATTCATTTTGTGTAATGGGTTAATAATAAGTTTATTTATTAATTAACAATTAGAATTATGAGTTTCTTGACTTGATCTTAATAGGGTAATCCATTTTTTATTTAAATAATTCGATATGGATAAATGTTGAATTGTTCAATGTCATTAAAATGGAGAACCATATTTGTTTTGATTAATTTTGAATATTATCATAATGTGAACTATTGATAAGATGGTTATCATTTATTATCCATGATTTATGTGATATATGTGATATATGTGAGATTTTTGTGTATATGTTTGTTGGATATGGAATGATGCATCAAAATACCATATGTGTTTTATTAATATACTTTTGTGGGAAATGTAATTATTATTCAAAATCCCATAGTGATAAATTAGATTTGGGACATCGGTTGATGCTTCAAACAACCATTGGGTACTAGACATGATGTTATAGACACAAAATGTTGGTATTGGACTATGGTTCCAATTGGATATAAAATGAATTGAACTGAAATGTTAATTTATAACCATGTTACTATGATATGTTTCATCCTTTAGGGAATATCAGGCTCTGACACTAGCTAAAGAAGGTATTATAGGTTTGAGTGCCTTTAGGAACCTAGGTAATTATGTTGTAAATTAAAGAATAATTAAAAATTTGATGATTGTTTACTTATACAATGTAAAATAATCTTTATAAAAATATAAACACTGTTATGTATTGGATATTTTTTATATTCCATTGGTAGTGGATTACATAGTTGTACTCACACCCTGCTTGGTGTGCCATACCCATACTCAAATAGACATTATTTTATTATGATAGGATAAATATAAGAGTCTTATGATAGATGGATAATTTGGGATGAATCATGGTTTAGGGAACAAAACATGGTGTAAGGAGAATATTTTTTTAGCGTGTCATTATTTTTATGTTTCATTTGACACAGGACACTTATTTTTTTCATGACATATCTACTTTATTTTTTTGGATGTTGTCTTCTGTTATGATGATCCTATGATATTGGTATTACTTTGAATATTTTTTATTTTCTTCCTCTATTATGATATAATGATAAAGAGAGTATAGTCTCCCCATGATTGATATTAGACATTCACATTTAGTCGGTAGCCTATGTTGTACATGGAACGGTTCTTGAGGCTCTATAGAAAACCAGGTTGGGGCACCAGTGTGTGCAACCTGGGTATGGACATCTGAATACTGTATCAAAGGAATTTTATTTTCATTTTATTTTGTGTTACTATTTTGGAAAGGTAGACATGAGAATAGTATGATTCAAGTCTTTGGTAAGATCTCATGCATGGTATTATCTAACTCAAGTACGAGGGAATAATCCAACAACCTGTGTTGGGATTTATGTTATTGATGTTTATTTTTACAATTGATGTTATCTCATATCATGTGATGCACTAGTTGTGTGATACGATAATTAATTATGAGTTTTTTTTATATTTGGATCATGGATAAATATATAGTGAGATTTTGTTATTGATTCATCATTCTATGAACTTAGGTATTATTGTGACATGCATCATTTTTAAGCATGTATAGGAAAATGGGTTATGGGTTAGTTGTTGAAATTGACTTTTGATTTCATTCATGTGTAATTGAAATAATATGGTGCAAAATATATAATTGAATATTGTAAAATAATTTAAGATGTGAATGAATGGGTTTATATTGAGAAACTTCAATTACGAGAAAAATTTTACCATTTTTTAACCCTGTCCATGATATTTGATGGATAATGGTAGTGATAGTGCCTTGTTTTTTACCGTATGGAAGGGTTTGGTGGAATGACTAGTTTTGGATTATTGTGGATCCCACTTATGTTAATGTATTAATATTTTGTTATATGTCCCAACATGTTTTCTTTTATTGTAGATATATACCTCCATGATAACAATTGTTAATGGGATGATAGGATGATATATATGGAGATAATCCACCATATCTGGAACCTAAGGCACCAATAGTGCTAGTTAAGGAAGTCAGAGAAAATTTTTCTGAGAACCTTTAATTGTTTATGTAGTGAATAGAAAGAGAACATGTATAGGTAGTGATGAATTTTTCTTACATGACACTAGAGTTCTCATTTCAACATAATCTATCTTTCTATGGATATGGTGGACCAGTGGAAGATGGGTTTTTCATTGAGTCCATCCAGACTATACATGACCACATAGAGACTTCTACTAATAAAATATCCATCCTAGAAGCTTATAAGTTTTGTTATCATGTGAATCATTGGTTGGACGTCTAGAATCAAGATGGAAAGATGGAGAATATAGAGTGTAAGGAATTTTATGATAAGATCATAAAAATTTTTACACTGAGTTAATGAGGATGGAGAGAATAATTGAGTTTATGAGGTTGAATTAGGGCAGCAGGTCCATGATGAACTATATTGGACACATTACTAACCTTTAATTAATTGTTAAAACATTTCCAAGGGATGAGGCTACTATGGAAATGAAGTTTTATGATGGGATTAAATATGAAATTATCTCTTAGGTTAGTATCAACAAGTTGAATATGTTTTTGAATGTGATGAATCAGGCTCTCATTTCTGAGGGGAAAATAAAGGATGTTTCTAGAGGAAGAAATGTGGTTTCTGCTAGATAGTTGGGAGGTATGACTTCCTTGAGAAGAAACCATCATTAGGAGGATTATATCCCAAGCAGTGGATAGAATAGAGTCAATGGAGAAGGTTCAATTATATAGGACCTTACACTGGTGACTGGTCACCAATGTGGTAGTCTAGGTCAGTTTTGATGACAATTTTCCCAACCATAAGTAGAGTGATGATTCTATGGAAATATGGAGCACATACAATGGTTTTATAGAAACCCAATATATATGGGTAGTGATGGATTTTCTAGAAAAAATATGAGTATGAGAAGGGGATCTTCTACACAGTACCATTACGGTTGGGGGAGTTCTAATTATTGTGGAAGCCAAGGAAGTGTACGTATTACATTTGAGAAATAGATCGTGTATCAGTATAGTGGTATAGTTTATAAAAAAATAGACTACATTACAGGGAATATATGCATGATTTTTTTATAAATTTCGTCATATACTTGTGGATATAGAGGTTAGAAAATGAACAGTTAGAGGTGCAATTATTAATTCTTCTATGCTTTATAGCGACTTAATTGATACCGGTGCATCTCATTACTTTATATATAAAACAATTTTTAACATGTTGTGTCTGGAAGTGGAGTTTGTGGGTGGATTAATGATGATAGATACGTCTTTTGGAGTACTATCAAGAGACACCTGATTTTGAAAGGGGAACTCTCTTGAGGTTGGGGAGTATCATTTCAGTTGAGATTTTTCCTAATTAGGGGTATGGAATGATTAGTTCAATACTGAGCCCACAGTGATTGTTACCATATTACATCGAATCTTAAGTCTCATAATGGTGAAAAATATATTCACCATGGTGAATGGGATATCCAGGCAAGCTATGAAGGGCTACTTCTTCAACCATTGGGGGAGATCACCAACCAGGTTTCAAGACGTTTTTAGGATTATAATGGTAAAGACCATGATGTATTTCCACCTGTTGTGGATATGTTTCATGATGTTTTTTCCAGAAGAGATCTCAGGTCTATCACCTGGGAGAGATGTGGAATTTTCAACTGATCTCATGCCTTAAGAAAAGATAATTTCTATTCAACCATACAGAATTGAACCAATAGAGATCCAAGAGCTTAGGGATCAACTAAATGTTTTTATGGTTAAGGGGTTGATCAATTTGAAAACATCACCATGGGGTTCCCCAGTTTTTTTTGAAAGAAGGATGATGAGACTCTATTATTAAGTGTTGATTATCGAAAGTCAAACTGGATGACTTTAAAGAACATGTATCATCATCTATGTATCGATGAACATTTTAACCAGTTGAGGGAAGCTCGTGTTTTCTCAAATATCATCATGAGATCGGGGTATCATCTATTGAGAGTACATACATTTGATATGACATATAATACATTCAAAATAAGGTATGGAACCTATGAGTTCTTTGTGATGATATTTGGGCTAATGAGCACATTGAAATATATTATGGAATTGGTGAACACAATTTTCCATTTGTACTTGGATTATTTTGTGGTTGTTTTTA
The DNA here is from genome assembly GCA_963277665.1 of Viscum album. Lineage (NCBI taxonomy): Eukaryota > Viridiplantae > Streptophyta > Magnoliopsida > Santalales > Viscaceae > Viscum > Viscum album. Next base: position 137,322,411 of record OY728152.1, on the reverse strand, counting down.
TGGACGATATCCTAGTGTACTCCAAGAATCATTACAATCATTCACATCATCATGAAATTTTCCTGAGTATATTGAGAGAGAATTTTCTACAAAATAAAGAAATATATGTTTGAATTATGGATTGATTGGGTATAATTTATGGGTCACATAATCTCAGATGAAGGTGTGTTAGTGTACTCATGGAAGGTGTAGGAAGCTCTTTCTTTGGAGCAGCCAAAACTATTTTCGATATCTACAGTTTTATGGGTTTATGAGGATATAATCAAATGTTCATCAATGAACTTCCCCATTCCAATTTACCACTTTTAGGTTTTACAAAAAAGGGGACAATGTTTTAATGGTTAGGAGCATGTGAGAACAAATTCTATGATTTCAAGATGTGTTTGTAAACTAAAACATTATTAATCCATTCACAGTCAGGTGAGGTGTATAATGTGTATTTTGATTCTTATTGGATTGTTCTTGGAGTGGTGTTGATTCAAGGAGATCCTATTATGGAATATGATTCTCGGTAATTGAGGAAACATGTGCAGAATTACCATATTCATGGTCTCTATTTAGATATATTCATTTCATCCTTGAAGTGTTGGTGGAATTATTTATTGGGTAAAAAAATTAATCTATTTACTAATCATAATAGAATAAAGTATATCATTTAAAAACGAGATATGAATCCTTGGAAATGGAGGTGGTTTTACTATATATCTTAATTTTATTTTGTGATAGAATATATTCTTGGAAAGGGAATCAATTTTGATGATGGTTTAAGAATGAAAAATATGATTCAAATGGAACAAGAGTCCAGTGCTAAGTAGAAAATGATAATATTACTATTTGAGATGCATGTTGTAGTTTAGGAAGGATAGGACTAGATGACTCGAGTATTAGATTTAGTGGTGTCTAATTTTTTATGTTAAATCAAGGAAAGGAATTTTTAGGAATCTGAGTTTTGTCCTTGATCGAAATCTTACAATATTGGGTTACACCTTTATATTGGACCATGGATGAGGTTGTGATCATCTATTATAGGAATCATCTGGTTGTGATAATGAGTTTTTGGGAGGATATGATGCATGAATTTCATACCTAAAAGTGGGAGGTTCTTCTATGTGTGACCAAAATGTATCGTGAACAACAACAATAGTTTTGGTGTCCAGTAATGTAAAAGGAGATTGTAGGGTTCTTGAAATGATGAAAAATATTTAAATAGGTGAAGGCCTAGTATCAATGACCTTGTGGATTACTATAGTAGATTCACATTAAATATTAGAAGTTGGATGATGTTACCATGAAATGTTTTTGTGTATCCCAAGGATGATGAAAATGAATGATTATATTTGGAATTATATGGTTGGATTGACAAATGTTTCACATTACATAACTATATGAGAGAAAAATTCAAAGGATTAGTTGAAAGAACTATACATTTATGAGATAATATGAATGCATGGTGTAACTTGGAGCTTAATATCATATGTTGAATCACGTTTTACTTCTATCTGTTATAAGGTTTTATAGACTATTCCTCATACATATATTTTTTGAGTACATATTTATACCCACAAATGGATGGGACATTAGAGTGTACTATATATGTTTTTGAGGTTATAATACAAGAGTATGTTCAGGAATTCATTATTTCTTAGGTGAATTAGTTTCTTATCATTGAGTTCCCAAATAATAATAGGTATCTTGAACTATATATATGGAACCATTAGTGGATCTTTATGTTAGGCTATGTAGATCAACACCATGTTGGATGGAGGCTGGTAAGTCAATGTTGTTGTGAATGTGTCTCATGTAGGAGACATCAGAGCAGGTCTATCATAATAAAAAGCATATGGCTACATCTTAGAGTAGTAATAACTTGTATGCAGATAGACAATGATGAATCCTTGAGTTTTCAATGGGTGATTGTATGTTCTTTTGGGTGTCTCCAAGATTGGGTCACCGTAGGATTTAGAGACGTGTCAAGTTGGCACCCAGTGTTGTTGGACCGATCGATGTTGTGGAGTTAATTCGGCAGGTGGTGTACCTATTGAATCTTCCACATAGGTATAGTTATATGAAAAATTCTTTTCATGTGTCACAAATTCAAAGGTATTACTCTGACCCGTCTCATTTGACCGATGTGGATGATGCCGAGATTGAAACCAATGTATCCTCTGAGGAGCATATGATATGTGTGTTGGATATTAGTTATAAATTGATATCATTAAACATGGTGTTGCTAGTTAATGTATTGTGGAATCATGGGTGTGTTTATAAGGAAATAAGGGATATAAAATAGGATATACAGGCTCATTGGCCCATTCATTTGGACTAAAATTCATAGTGTTGCTTGGGAGTAAATCTTGAGGATGGAATTTTTTAAAGATGGGAGATTATAAGATCCTAACCATTTATAGATATGTATGGAGATCATTTATAGTTAGTATTTTACCATTAATTGAGTATATATTTTTTGTGTTTTATCTTTGGTGTTTTTAGTTAAATTTGGATGTTTTTTGGGGTTTTGGACAGTTCACGGTTGGTGCACTTTGATGTGGTTGGAGGTCATCACGGCCCACAAAATTAAATTTATTAACCTACACTAGCACAGCGGTGCAGGGTCGAACAAAAGGGAAGGCTAGTGAGTTTTCTACGGTTTTAAACAAAATAAACTCCACTGTTGTCAGTAGTGGAGGGAGTGAAATTTTTTTACTTTTTATTTTTCTAAGAAATTATAAATTATAAAGTAGAAACAGGATGATTAAACAAGAATTTTTTACAAAGAAACTAAAATTTACACTAATTACTAATAAACTAAAGAAATATTACAATCTAACATTATGCAGCAATGACAAAGGAGCTAAGATCAACAATTTTCTTTGGAATTCCAAACGTGATGGTTAAATGGATAACTCTCCACTAAATTTAATTGAATCGCACCTTAGAAATTGGTTGATATATTTTCATCGCTAGAAGACACATCAAAGAAAGGTTTGAATTTTAGATTTCACCACCCTAAAGATCATCATCTGTTAAAAATTTGAAAATGAATACAATTGAAATTAAACTCGTCGTAAAACTCCAACTGTAATGACATTAACGTTACAAAAAAATGAAGCTCAAGTTCAATCCTGTCAGATGATCTTGAAAATATGAATTTTCTTATAGAATGGTGTGGACAATTTAATTTAACATCAGAATTGATATCACCGATTAATTCTGATGTCAATCAAAGAGGAAGTGAAAATTTTAATGGATAAACCAACAATAATTAAAGTTCCTGAGATAGAAAATCAACTTATGTTCATAATGAAATCTAGCATTGAAAACAATCGAAAATAGAGTACAAGGATTATAGAAAGGAGGAGGAAGAACTCTCTAGGTGATGCTTTGCCTTTAGGCTCCTTAGTCTCTATCTTGCCTCCAGTTCTACTTCTCAGAGTCTGCTCTCAGATGTATGTGATCATGGAATTCGAACAAGAGAGTTTGGATCTTCCCTCCAAATGTGTGTTCGTGGAATCAGAATGAGCCTCACCCAAAATGTTGTTGTTACTTTGTTTTAAATATCATCCTTCATCTGCTGTTTGTCACCGATCGTCTTCCATAAATATAGTTTGTTTCTTTAATGTGCACCGCCCATGTGCGTTTTTTTTTCTGGATTGGCACGCCGCGCTATCATTGGCCTCGTAACTAACTCATGGTGAGTTAGTTGTGTGAATCAGGATGTATACCTATCTCTTGAATGAACCTGCAACGTTAGAACAAAAAAATAATTTAATAAGAATACAAAGAATGAAAAATAGTTATTTTTTAAGTAAAGTGTTATATTACTCATTAAAAAGTTAACTAAACTTAATTAACAAATATATTAATTGATAATTATTATTAAATATTATTATTATGATTATTAATTTACTATTTAAAAAAATATTTTATTTTTAATTAATTATTATTTATTAAGTTATTTTATTAATAAAAGTATTATTAATAATAAGTTGTATAAATTAAATAAATTCTTAAATTAGACTAAAATCAATTAATTTATTTAATAGAGTTAGATTATATTACAGCTTTGTCTAATTAGTTAATTTAATTAGTTTAATATTTTAGAAAATTAATTATTAATCATTAATTTATTACAAACATTTTTATTGTTATATTATTTATTTGTAATTTTATTATAATTTTTTAATTAATCTAATCACCCCCGATTGTACTCATTCGCTGTGCAACAGGACTGGGGAAATTAGGCTTCTTTGAGAGGCATTTGTCTCCTCCTTCGATGTGCAACAGGACATGCTCTTCGGTCTCGACTTCACTAGATTTTCACAGCGGTGGTGGAATCCTATGATTTCTGATATCCTCCTCTAATCAACGGCACAGATCGTCCTGTATTCCAGTGGCGACGGAAAATTACTTGTCTAGCATTACTGCTCCTCACGGTGACATTGTACGAGCCCCCACCTGCCGGTTTGCTTCTCATGTAGTGGCGAACCCGAGCTTCAAACCACAGCCACCGTAAAAAGGATACCGTGTGAGACGCAACGAGGTGGCATCGTGTGAGGTTGAGATCGTATGAAAGGTTTCAGAGTGGCACACCAATGCTGCAAAACAAAAAGATAAATAGAAATAAAATAAAATATGAATAAGATAATTAATTAAAACTAAAAATTAATTAAAACAATTGAAAGTTAAAATTACTAATAAACTAAAATTTGATTTTATAAAACCGAAAGACATAAATTAAATTCATATTTACTTCAAATTATCAGACAAAAAATGGAACTAAATTAAAATTAAAATTAATAATCAACTACATTGTTAGAAGTGAAAAGAAAATTTACTATTAAATTAAACTAAAATAAAACCAAATTAATTTATGTAATTAAATTTTATAGGTTTAATGTATGTAGTAAGTGTATAAAATTAAATTTCTAATTAATGAATAGCTAAAATACATCTAAAATTAAGATTATGTTACTTTATATTAATTAAAATTTAATACAGGAAAACATAAATCAATGCAATATTATTTAATGTACAAAAGTAGAATTAATTAGATTATTAAGTAATGTTAAATTATCAAATTTGCAGACATAAACTACAAAATATATCAAAATATTTTAAATTATAAAATAAAGTAAGATATAAATTAACTATTTGAAGATAAAAATACATGATTAATTATAAAAAATTGATAAATTGAAAATTTTATTTATAAAAATACAAAAGTGTTAATATTTAGTATAAGGTACATAAATAACCAATTAAATCATTAAAAATTAATGAAAAAGATGTAGAAAAACATGTGTTTTTAAGGTCACATCACACGTTTTCCCAAATCAAGTGACCTGCCCCTGAAAACCATGTAACCCCACATATATATGGATTTCAAGGATGGTAGCTAGTTTTTCAAACCATGTTCCCTCTTTGGAGTAACTGTGCATCCATAGTTGAATATGAGCATGGTTTAGGTTCAAAGATTGTAATGTCATGCCCCCTACCCAAGAGACCATGCACACATTATAAATTATTAAAAAAATTTGTTTTAAATTTCCAAAACCACCCAGACATCATCCAATGTTGACCTAATATTACCCTAACTCATTTCACTCAAATTTGGAGTGTTCCAAATGAAACCCTAGTGCTCTGAAACATAGTTCATCATGAATTGATGGTTAGAATGGAAAATATGCACCAATTTCTGTTTGTGGTTTCTTCCAAATTAGGTTTCTCTCTCTCTCCCTTATATCTTTTTTTTGAAAAAAGTTGATAGTTTTCCATTGTTTTAAATTGTTCTAGATCTAGTTTTTATAGATATTGATTATTTTGATATTGGATCTTGATTTTAGATCTAAATACCATTATTCATCATGATCTGGGTTGTTCCATTTCAATTATGTATTTCCATTGCTACGTATTTATCATTTATCTTGTGGTAGGTGGTTTAAATTCAATTCCCATAGTCTTGAATTCCAATTACGTGTAGTTTTGTGAAATTATAATTGGAACATTTGACAACTGAATCTTTAATTGAATTAATAAATTGATTATTTTGTTTATGAAATCATGGGATTGGTTAATTAATTTTCCATGTTATTATGAACAAATTTGAAAATGTAAAAAATTGCATTTTGTTAAATATAATTATTAAATTGGGGGAATTGGATTAATTGAATAGTTAATTAATTAATCGAATGTTGCAATTATGGAATTTATGGGGAATTGGGTTTTTGTAATTGGTTAATTAATGTGTTTGTGGATTAATTGAAAAAGCGAATAATGAGATGGTTGAATTGATTTTAATGGGGTAATGGGATTTTTGATTTAAAAATTTCAATATGGATTAATGGTGAATTTTACAAATTTTTCCATGTGATTTAATTGAAGAACCATGTTTTTAACCAATTTTAATGATTACTATGACGCGGAATTTTGAGAAAAGGGTTCTTTTATACTGACCTTGATTGACATTTATATGTTATATACAAGTGATTTTGTGATATATGTGTGTAGAAAAAATGACTGTTGCTTCCAATTCCCATGGTGACAAATGAGCTGTGGGACATATACTAATTCTCGAAATATCCACATTGTAGTATAAATGGTGATATAGGCCCAAAATGTTGGAATTAGACTATGGTTACATTTTTTAATATTAATTCAATTGAAATGTTAATTTATAACCATGGTATTTTGATATGTGACATCCCTTAGGTATACTATTGAATTAGTTAAGGGCCAAAGATGTTATTCTAGGTTTAGGTGTCTTTGTGAACCTAGTAAATGTTTTAGTTAATTAAAGAATAGTTAAATATATGATTACTATTATTCAAATTCGATCAATTTTAAGTACTGGATATTGTTTTAGATGTTAATGGTAGTGTCCTATTTATTTTTACTCACACCCTACTTGGGTTTCTTGGAGGGTACCCAAATAGACATCATGATTTCAAGATGGGATAAGGGATTTATTCTTATGTTAGATGGATTATTCATGAGGAATAATGGACGAGGGAACCCAACATGGTGTCGGGACCTTCTTGTAGTAGTCAGTGTGTTTTCATTTTGGGTTTCCATTAGAAACATTTCATTTATTTTTGGCATGTAATATATATATTTTTTGTATTGAGTTTTGATTATCATATGATACTAGTATTATATTGATTATTTTTTTATTTAATTCTTCTATTGTGATACTTTGATAAAGAGGGTATAGTCACCCCATGATCGATATGAGACCCTCGCCGCCAGTCTGTAGCCTATGGAGTATGGGTAGGTGTGCCTGAGGTCATGTGGCCTATAGGATCATGGAACCAGTTTGTGGCATCTGGATCGGGGCATCACATGATTTCATGAATAACATACATATGTAGTAAATAAATCCTTATAAATATCACTATCAGGTGATGATGGAAATATAATTACATCAGTTTGAGAGGCAGAAATCCACATTACACATGAATGATAGTTTTGTTACCAATTTTTGGATGGGATATAAATGTATGTGACTCATTTAACATAACAACAACTTAGTATATGGGATATAGTTATGTAATTATATTAGTCTGGTTTGAAAATATTTAAAACAAGTGAAAGAATAAAGAAAATAAAAACATCCCAGAGATGGTTTTATGATCAAAGTAAGGCCTCTTGGAAATTGTAAGGGATTTAAGTGATTTCCATTGCCTTAATAAATCCAAAATTATCTTGAAGAATATATAGATGAGAAAATTACATGTCCTTTTATATGTGAGGGAGAGGAACCATTATGAAATTTATTAAGAGAAAACAAATTGATAATGTCATACCTCAGAAAAAAATGGATATATATTAAATGGTGTGATAGGAAAAATATTAAAAATCGATATCCAATTGGATTTATAAAATTTTAGTTATAAAACAAACAATCATCGTTGGGTTTCATGCCTCGGTAAATCAGTTTTAATCTTAACATAAATAACACATTTTTTAAATTTAATTGTAAAAAAACATTATGTTGAAATAATTACCAAATATTATTTATTATGATTAAAAATATGGAATACGTTTTATTAAATGAAATTCATAGAGGTGTTATAATTTAATCTAAAATTTAACCCATAAAATTTGTTGAAAAAGGGGTTTTCAAGATACGTATATTTCATGCGTTAGACAGTCTTATATTAACTCTAGGACTAGTAATCATCGTTATTTGAATTTAAATTCTTTTATATAGACATAAAATCTATAAATTTCATATAAACCATTCAATTTTTGAAGTTATTTTAATGAATAAAATTTTATAAGCATTATGCACATAAAAAATTTCATACAAAATTGTGTTTTAAGTATAAAAATAAACATATTAAGTAATCATGAAAATTGTTTATTTTCAATTAGACTACAATAAATAAAATGGATCATATAGAAAACATATAAAAAATTCCGAAAACATCAGGACTATTAAATCTCTATATTTAATGGAATGAAATGATAGTATTTTAAAATTTAGTATTTTTCACTATTCACTGAAAAATCCATCATTTTATAAAAATAATAAAATTCAATCCTAAGATAATTTTAATATGATGAATTAAAATATTCTATTCATTTTATCATATAAATTTTCTAAAATTTCAATTAAGAAATTACAAAATTATCAAAGAAAAATCATTTGGAATTAATTATTTCAGAAAAATTATTTTTAAGGCATAAAATGTCTTTATAGAAAAATAGAGTGATAAATACTGTGAATTTATCAATACATTTCCATTTATTTAGATAATTATACATATTTCTTAATAAATCTAAATGTATTCAAACATGAAAATTTAATTTATATCATAGTGACCAAATAATATTACAATCATCAATACATGATTTTTAACATAAACTTTTTCTAATTACAACCCAAAGATCAAGTGTCCTAATGTATTTGGAAAACTATATTCATAATATATGAAATTGAGACAAAAATAAAACATTATTTCATTATCTAAAAAGATTTACTAAATCCTTTAAATCTCCAAGAACATCATGGGATAACATTGGGATACATATATAAAAGGGTTGAGCTAAAAAGACCAATAAGTTGATATGGTAAAGAAGTATAAAATTTGAGTCAAAGGTACAAAATGATATAATGTAAGATAATTCACATGAGTAATCATATAGAAACATAACATAAATAACATGATAATATATTATTAAGGAATTATAGTAAATGTGGCAGAAATATAAGATATGACATATTCAAAAGACAAGGTTGACTACTGACATAATAATACATGGGTGAAATAGTCCCATACTGTATTAGGATAACTCCCTAATCCCATACATGATGTCTCATAAGACTAAAAAAATTAACCAATGAATTTTAGGGATATATAATTCTACTCCCACCCAAAATATTCATTTCCACAACATGCATATGTGTTAAATGTAATAAAATATATTAAAAGTCATTATCATAAGAACAACCCATGAAAATAAAATCGGTTACATAATCATTTCTAATATCATAATACAATTAAATTAAATAATAAAAGAATTTGATAAATTACCATAATGAATGTATTAAAGTGCCAAATAATGGGAGATTGATAATATATATATATATCAGATATATATATATATGTATCATTTAATAACATTAATTTTTTTTTCGATGAATAAAAATAAATTTTAAAAGAATAAAAATATATTGAGGAAAATAATCTTGCCACATTGAAATTATGTTTTGAACAAATAAAATTCTATAATTATTTAGAAAATAATTCCCCTAAAAATTCACTACAAACATATAAATTATGCTTGAATTACAATAATTGTATGTAATTGTGTATACTATATATAAGTTAAAAACATTCCTTTAACATTTTCTTAAATTATTAAAAAAGTTCCGTGTTGAGAAAATGATTGGATTATTCATTTTACGTAATTTTACTAAAATTAAAAAATGGGTGAAAATTTGGGTAAAAAATCAATTAAAATTATTAACAAAATTGTTAAAATCATTTTTAGAACACATGGATTTAAAAGGGAAATAATTTTTTACCCAAGAGGGAAATGAAGATAGATTTAAAAAAACATTTTTTCAATCATTATGGATACCTAAGAGAGAGAAAATTGATCTATTACATCAAAATTTCATAAATATCAACAATATAATAATATAAAATGGGTTTATTAGACAGTGATCATTTAATATACTTTAATGAAAATTTAAGAATAAACAATCTTGATTAAAATGAGATTGAATCATAAAACATTGTCTCATTGGTAACTTTTGAATCATAACCCCAATGAATGAAGTAAGTGAATTATAACTCAAAATAACCTTAATAATGAATTATGCATGATATAATTATTAATGGGTTATTATATACACCATAATAATGAAATTTGGTGTATAAAAGAACAAGTTTCTAAAAGAATGTTCTTTTGAGATGGAAACCATTACCTTGAGCCCAAACATTGTCTTGTGTGGCCTTTATTTCATGCATAATAGAAATTTTTAATTTTTATTCTTAAGGAAATTTTACTTGTTTAAAAACTTATAAAAAACCGTTCCTTAATTTATTTTAGTGACATATTTAATTACTTAATAATTTATGTCCTTGTTGGGTATAGCATCCCGTCTTTTTATAACATAAACTTTCATTACATTACACAAAACTGAGGATCTTTAAGGTTTAGTGTCTTGGAAACCAGGAACATAATACATGAAAACAACATAAAACATTATTATTAAACACTTGAAAGGATTCTCCTTAAGTTCATCCTAGGTTCATTACTGCATCTCATAACCTGGGGACATACATCAAAAGAAAGGGTGAGCAGAGGACCCAGTAAGGGAAAAAAGAGAAACATTTTACATGTGAACTTGAGATACTTCAATAAGGTCATGAAAAGAACTTTAAGACATGAGAAAGAAATCATGAGAAATTTCATAATAAAAATAACATTTTTCATAACTTGAAGGTTTGGCTGCAACATTTAATATTGACAATCATTTCGTTTCACCAAGGTCCATCCCTAAGGTGTCATTAATAATTACCAAGGTTATTCACCAAGGTATTAGTCTAAAAAGTCATCTCTAGAGATTAAGTCTTTACCCAATGCATTGGAGCGCTATCTAGGTGCAACCTTGACATGTATTTATTATCATGTGAGCCACATATATCATCATCAATAATTTCATAAACAACCCATATGGCATAAAATAAATGGGTTTCATTTCATAATCATAACGTTTTAAAAACTGCTTTAAAGACATGATCTTTATGTCACTTTAAACCCACAGAAAGGGAAAGCGGGTTTCATGTATGTAAATACCAGAATTTATAATAGAACATTTTGATATATATGTGAATACCCCTATAGAAATAAGATCTTTTAGTATTCACTTAATAACATAAAATAATTTTGAGAAAAAGAGAGAGACATTTTGAGACGAAAATTCTGCAGCATAACAGCTACGTTACAGGGTTTTAGAAAACATTGAAAAGAGAGGGGACATGGGTCACCCACTCATAAATGATCTATAAAAATAGTATAGTGACAGAATATAAAGGATATGAATCATGTTAATGAAATTTTAAGGACATACCATTTGAAATGAAAAACATGGAAGTAAGACAAAAATAAGATTTCTCTTATAAAAATTCGGCAGCCTAACAGCGTCACTTAAACTTCAATAAAAATGATTCGACAAGATCAAATAGGGTCTATAATCATATGATCATAAGAGATCAGTATGATAGATATAGAGATCATACCCCAACATAATAAAAAGAAACTTGAAAGACTTGACATGAAAATAGAACTTGAAAAATGAGAAGGGTGAAAGAATCCCTTAAAAATTCGGCAGCCTAACGGCGTCACTTAAACTTTCATAAAACTAAATGATGAGAGTAAGAGGGGATCTCTCATCATATAAACATGAAAAGTTCAGTAAGAGGAATATAAAAGAACATCCTCCCACATAAGAACATGGATCATAAAAGGAATGACATAAAAGAGATTACTTGAAAAGAAAGAGAGAGGTCGGATCCCTTACCATAAAACGTAACTCTTAAAACTCAAAGGTTTGGACCTTGAGGGCATGGGGGCACCTTGGGAGGACTCCTTGGGAGGTAAGGAGACCATAACTTCGTTGGGGGAGAGTTGGGAGTGAAAACTAAAGGAGGAAAGGGTGGGTATTTATAGGGAAAGTGAGGGGACAAGACATTAATGGCCAAGGGACACCTCACAAGTGCTTTTCTCAAAACCATGTGCTCTCCCATGGAATTTACCATGGAGTTAGGCCACATGGGGCACCCAATACAATAATTCATCACCTTTGGCCAGCTAACCCTTAAAATATCTCATGACATCATCATGACATAGATATGATGTCATTAAACATACTGAAACCCTAAAACTGCTTTTTTACTATTCACTGAAAATTCATCTTTCTCAGAAAAAACCTAAAATCTCACCTTAACGAAATATCGATGCTCTAATTACATTTATGAACTCCATTTTATAGAAATAATTTTCTAAATATTTTTAATTTAATTTTTAAATAAAAGCACTATTCATCGAAAATTCATTTTTTTCAGAAAAATCCCCAAAATTACCATAACATAATATCGATGCTCTGAGTTCAAAAATAAATTCCATTTTATAAAAATAATTTTCTAATTATTTTTAATTAAATTTTTAATTAAAAAACACTATTCACCCGAAAAAACTAATACTTTACTAATAATTTATGAAACCGTTATTTACCCATTTTATTGAATCTCATTACTTAATCAAGGTGTCTAAATTATATTAAAACTTTCTTTGAGTGAAATTACTAATCCATTTGGTCACATTACTAATACTAAGCGTAAAATCACTATTCATAATTTACGATTCATCAAAAATCAAGTTTCTCTAATTAGACTCTAAATTTCGTACTGAACATAATTGTAGAAGGCCATTTTTTGAAAATCATTACACATTTTTAATTATTTAAGGTTTACCTAAACATTTTTAAAATCTCTTTTTTCTAAAATTCATCAAAAATATGCATACTATATTTATCCGGTCATTTGAAAATTCATAAACTTCATCATAAGAAGAAATCCCAATTTTTTATTTAGAACAAAGGATTACACAAGGTAGTTACGGTCTCCTTACATAGCCCCTTATCACACCAGCATAGGACCTAAGTGTAAGGTGTGCTACGGTGATAGAATCTGAGGGAGGCTCAGCCAACATCGCATGAGTAGTAATTTCTATCAGTTTGAACTTCTCGCGGAGGCGATCCCGTTCTAGCTTCACACGATGAAGTTCAGCTTGGGTTTGGTCTAGAGCAAAGCCTAGTGGTGCTACCTCCTTCCCATGTTCTGTTAGATGGGATTCAATCGGTCTAAGACTACTGGGTGAGGCCATCAAATCTTCTTTCTATATTAATTAACCAAGATTACTTTTATTTAGAGACAATAATCGCAATGTTTAGTTTACAGCGGTCACATTGACCAATGGTCATATAACAGTCAAAACCCAATGGTCTCATTTTAATTATACTCATGTTATCAAATGAAACAGTTTTGTTGAGTATCAAAAATAAAATAACGCACAAAAATTAGGAAACAAGATTTATTCAAAATTTTGGGTGGTTACATTGGGTGTATTGAGGATGGTTAGTTCATTCTTTCAAACATGAATTAGTGTGTTAAACATGGTAAAATATGTCACTTTCACATAATTATATAATAATAATAATACAATTATTATTTGATACATAAATTATAATTTTAAATATACTAATAAATTACAGTTATAAAAAATTATCTATGTCACAATCATGGAGATGTTAGGTTGTACGTAAGCATGTGTAATGTTTCCCATTTTCAATGATTATGATGGATATAAGGTAACTATTTATTTTATCGTTATAAAATGTTAATAATATTATAAACATAATATTATTTCATTATATTTACTCACATATTCCATAAATGTGTTTGGTAATAAAAAAGTGAATCACATCGCTCCGCAAGGGGTAGTCTGCCATACACACGAACAATGTCATGTTTTTTCAATGTTTTTTAAGGTAAGAATGAAAATGATTTATTAATTTCATAGGAATTTTATTATATCAACATTAATATATATAAGAATTAAATTAATCATTATGAATATATATTAGAGTCAATGATGGAAAATGAGTTACATTAGTTCATGATGTGGTAGTCAGCCAAACACATGATCGACATTTTCTTTTCTTATTTTATAGATGTTTAAATGGATATAGGTTTTAAAATTTAAAAAATAACATAATTTTATATGATATATAGTTATGTTAGGATATTATCTTGGTTTATAAAATTTTTATGGATGAGGAAGAATAAATAAAAAGAATAATCTTGGTTAAGAACATTACCTCTTATTTGGACCAAATCATTAGGATTATACCAAAATCATTTAGAGAATGGTTTCATGAAATAAAATTCTTAAAGGATTATATTATTGAAATAATGAATTTATTTTGGATATTATTGGATAAAAATGGTGTTCAAATGTGTGCAAAAGAGATGATAGTGTGTTCCCTTTAATAAGGTAGGAGCAGTGATATTCCAGTAATTATCCAAAACTATTCAATAATTTGAAGAAAAACTATATACATATGCCTAAAAAAATTAAAAATAAATTATTGGAAGATATATAAGGTCAATAAAAACATATAACATTCAAAATAAACATGTTTTAAACACTTTGCGATCTTTACCTCTAAGTGTACTCACTTTTACCCATATAATATTACTACGACATAAATTTGGGTTTTTATTATTACAATTAATTAAGAAAAAAATTAAGTTGAACATATTAGATAACACAAATTATTATCATTAAAAATACGAAATCCATTTTATAAGAAAAAATGCACATAATATGAATAATTTAATTTAAAATTAAAACTACAGATGTGTTGATAATTTTGTTTTGTGAAATAAAATTTTCAAGATTAAGATGATCTTATAATAACTATATGAAAATTAATATTAATTAATTGAATATAAATTAAAATTTATAGAAATATAATTTATAAGTTTTATTTTAATAATTATTCATTATGGATTATTTATATTAGGTAAAATGGAGAAACATTTCACACTTTCAAATAGTTTCAAAACAAAGGTGTTTTAATACGTAAAAATAAACATATACTAAAATCTAGAATAAATATGATTTAAATAATATTAATTGGATTAAATATATCTTTTGAATACTTATATTACTTTTCAATCATAATAAATAATTATTGGACATTTAAATTACATTATTTAGTAAAAATAGATGAAAAATTTATCAAAAATCTGTATTTTAACTATTCACTGAAAAGACAATATTTTCCGAAAAGTAAAAAAAATAACCCTAAAATTATATAGATATTATAAATTAAAAAAATATTCTCATTTTATAAAAATAATTTGAATTTTTTAAAAATTTAATTATAATTTTTTGCATAAAATAACGAAAAATAATTTTTTGAAGGAAACTTATTTTTTATAGAAAAAAATGTCATTATTGATGTGGAGTTCTTATTTAATATTAATTATTCAAAAAATAATATTGAGAAGGATATATATATATATATATATGTGTATATTTAAAAAACTAGTAATCGCTATTCATTACTGCCAATTTAATTTTTACGTTATATCAGTCTCATTTAAATAGTAATATTTTAGTATTATATTGTTATTTTTTTAGCATAGTGTTGCATGTGACACAAGATGTCAGAAAAATTATATTAATTTGAAGATAAATATATTCTAAATTCTTGGGATATTACTTTATATCCCATTAAATAAATTGCATCCATTAAATTTGAACTTTTGCTCAGTAATCAAGGGTTAAGAATTTGAATATTCCTTTATAGAAAACCACAACAATATAGAGATTAATTAAACATAATTTAAAAATAGGTAAATATAAATCTATTATCTAGGTTTCCACATTGGATAACATTGGTTGGATGTAAAAATATGCAAATGGTATAACATTATAAATAATTTTGGAGAGTTGTAAGGATTATTGATAAAAAAAGATTATGATCATGAAAAAGATAATGACCACAAAACCATATAACAGTGATGAATTAAAAGGTCATTGTTTCATTAGATAAAAAGTTAATATGAATTTCTTTTTACGAATATTTTCATTGAGTTGAAGGATTATTTTTCTATCAAGATAGTGTACACCATAAAATATACTTTCTTGAAATATTTTTCTAAAAAAACCAATTTCATATTATTTTTATGCTTTTATCAACTTCCACTTTACCTATTACTATATGGAATTGACATCCAATATTAATATTTCATGCTTGAAGAATTGAAAATAACTTGTAACATATATTAAATTATTTATTAGTGTAACAATATATTCCTCCTATCTTTATTAATGAAATAATATTGGGGGCAAGGTAAAATAATACCTAAAATTAATATGAATATAATTCTAAAAAAATTCAACCATAAAACCAATGGTTTAACATAAATAATTCCTTAAATAAGTAACCCTATATCCAAAAAAACATTAATAACTTCAACATGAAAAAAGGTTTTAACGTCAACGTATATCTCATACTATATAAGTTATATATACAAAATCAAAATAGTGTTATTCCCGAATAATCATTTACATTAAACTGAAATGTTATAGATATACGAACCCAATAAAGTGTTTCAAAAAAATATCATTAATAACCTAAAAATAATAATGAATTTGAAAGATTTAACTGAAAAATATGTTTCCCAAAATCAACATAACATTTATCCACTAAAAATATTATGATAAAATAGTATCAAGTATACTAGAACATCATGTAGACTAGTTGTAGGTGTTATACGTTTATCACCATAAGATTATGGGTTTTTCCCCACAACCATACTTGATGTGATGAGTTGGAACCCATCTTGTTGATTTCCTTTTTTGTATAAATTTAGACAAAAATAGGTGATAATCATATTTATAATTCTCTTAGATCATATAACAATATCAATAATATGATGAGGATATTAAAGTACAACTTTAGTAATCAAATTTGATTGTCCAGCCTCTATGATTTTCTATTCAGCTCATTATTTTCGACATAATTAACTAATTTATTATGAATATAGTAACCTCAACATAAATAATATATTCAATATTATCTTCTACTCAATCAAGTGTTTTTTCAAACAAAATCACCTTAACAGTAAATTCATTATCCTATTTATTAGTAGCATTCTACATATTCTTGAAAATATTTAAACCAAAATACTACCAAATTGACATATATGTTTGAAGAATCTTGTAACTATAATTCCACTTATAAAAATACTTCAACCAAATGATTCATAAGTTCAAACATTTAAAAAACGATAATCAAGAATAAATTAATTACCAAAAATAGTCCCTTATGAATTAATCTTTCGATTAGGTCAATGAATTAGAGAGTTTCCAAGTTCCATACATTTCAGATATTGATCCATTGGTTGTTCCTTACATATGACCATACTTACATAAATATTTTTTACTAGAATTATCATATTTCTTCAGAAATTAGCTGCTTTGTGCCTTCCTTTTCCATAAAAAATTGTCTCCCAATCCCATAAAGGCATTTTCCATGGTGCATCGTTCAACTAATTTGACATGTACGAAATTGAATCTTTTTTATTGTAAATATTTATTAGTTTAAGAACAATTATAATCCATCATTCAATTCTTTGGTGTGTTTTGGAACTCAACAATATTATAGTTTTTAATCATAAATTAAGAAATCTCATTTTTCATAATCACAAAATGCCTAAATTAAACAAACTGTCGGTATCTCATCGTATTTTTGAAAAAAATACATTTACCGTGATATTTTTTTCATTTTTTATCTAATATCCCACCATTAAATAAAATAATAAATAAAATAAGATGATAATAATTTAATATAAAAATTGAAAACTAATAATAAATGATGGAATTATTTTTAAGTGATAAGTATATCCAGACATTTGTGTTTCTAGGATTCAATATAGGTTATCCATGAAAATGATTCCTACTAGGTTTTCGTACATAACTATTTGTTCATGTCCTTCAGAATGGTTTATATCGAGTTTGTGAATTTAAAAAATGAATCCCTCAGGAGTATAAAACCATGATACCAGTAAGTCCCGTTGTCGTGTACTGGGTAATAGTCAATTCAATCCTAAAAGTCCTTTTACATAATTATAACCACTAGTTATATATGTTCTAGAGCCACATCTACATGTAGTATCTAGATTGGGATATAGTTTCTCAGTAACCACTCTCTCAATAATTCACCATGATTCAAGGATATAATTTATACAAATTATATTATCCATAGACTTGTCCTTATTCAAATCCATAGACATATCCCTAGGTATATCTCTAATCTTTTCCTATTCTGGATTCAAATTTTTATCTAAACAATTTCTATGATATAAACTCTAATGAACTAATATTGTTACACAAATCATTATATGATTTTTGTCTTAATATTTTATTTATTTCAATCTAAATACCATAAGGAATATTTTCTTAGGATGTATAGGTTAGTAATATATAAATGTGGGGTTAAAAATTTATACATTTGATTATCCACAATGAACTCATAAAACCTTTAGAGCTCTAGAAACTACTTGATATATCCTAGGGAATTCATAGAAAAAGGGGTGATCTAAAAATTCCAATAAGTTAATAAACATGATAATAAAGCCTAATGTGTGAGTAAATGGTATAATTTTATATCATAAAAGAATAGGCGCATGGGTAAAGTAATGGAAACATAAATTAATAAAAATGGTACCACAAGATCATGGAATCATAGTTAATATGGAAGAAAAATCATACATGAATTAAACACAAGTCAACGCTAACTTTTATGACAACATCACATTGTAGACAAAGTCCTATAATTGATTAGGTTCACACCATAATGTCATAAATGATGTCTCAAGAGATACAAATAGTACCAAATTGATAAGAGGGATATATAATTATGCCCCCAATTTCCACATTCATTTCATTCAAATGCATACCCGTTCCACATAATAAAGTCAATCAAAAGGCATAAAAATAAAAATTACTCATGGAAATAGAATGTGTTACATAATATTACCTCATATAACAATCATTGGAAATTTCCTAACAAATGAATTTGATAAATCAGTATAAATAAATTATTACCTAATCAAATGATGGGAGAGTGAGAAATTTACATATGTAATATATATATATATATATATATTATAAGTAGTCTATAAAATTAAATGGTATTGTAGTTTTTGGCCTAAAATAATTTCAAAAAGAACAAAAAACACTTCTTGAATAAAGCATCCTTTTCCACTTTGAAAATATCATTAAAAAAATTCACAAAATATTATGGGAATAAATTTGTTTGAAAATATACTTGAAAACATATAATGAATTATTTATTTAAAATTATAGATGTTAATTCCATAAATTTCATATAAGTTATAAAAACATTCCATTTAAAAATTTAATTAAAATTTAAAAGGTTCATTGTTCATAAAATGATAGAAAGATTCCTTTTAAAATATTCTTATAAAACAAGGGTATAAATTACATTAATAATTAAATTTATAATATTAATAAAATATTTTTTTTTGAAAACATGTATTTAGAATGAAAATGGATTTTGACAGAGTGAGAAATGAAGTCAAATTTTATTAAAAACATTCTATCAATAAAATTTATTTACCGAGAGATGAAAATGGTAATGTTAAATGATACTTTCCAAAATTTAAAGTGGAGAATAAATTGAAATTGTTTTATTAGAAAAAAATAAAATAATATTATTCAATGTAAATTTAGTCATAAAAACTCTCTATTAAAATGATATTGAAGAATAAACCATTTCCACCTTGTAGAAAATGGTATCACAAACCCAATGAATTGATTAAGTGAATGAAAAATAAAATAACATGATTTAAAAAGAGTTAATTATAAAATATTTAAATGGTTATTATATAAAATTTTAAAAAAAATAGGTGTATAAAATAATAATAATATCAAAGATGGATGTTTTGGAATGGAAACCCTTACCTCACATCCAGACATTGTCATATATATCCTTTACCTCATGTATAATTAACATATATGAATTATTTGTTTCCATAATTTCCATTTAAATTTTTATACTCATATATATAAAATATTAGATCATTTATTTTAGTGATATATTTAATTACTTAACCATTTATATCCACATTGGGTGTTTTACGGACGTTTGATTCATTATTTTAGAATAACATCGGGGTGTTCACCATGATGAAATGATTCATTGTTCCATCAAATCCATAATAATAAGAATTTTATAATTATCATTTAATATATATAAAGTATAATTTTAAAATTAACCATGTGATATGGTAATTAAAAATGAACTATTTGACAATCCTGGAAACGATAGGTTGTACGTACAAATGTTTAACATTTCCATTTTCAACAATCTTTATGAAAAAAAATGTAAGTGTTATTTTATCATAAAAATGATAATAATATCATATATTTCATATTATTTATTGAAATAATATTAAATTTAACATATATGTGATGCCTTAATAAAAATTCAACGAAATCGCTTTGTGAGGTAGCAGTTCACTATTCACACCAACAATGCTATCATTATTCAATAGATGATCATATAAGAAATAAAAAGATATATTTATTTTAAATAATAAAAAATATTTAATTATTTTCCTATAACAACATTGAATACATTATTATTAATATCTTTGAGAACTGATGATGGTAAAGAAATTGCATCGATTTAAGAGACAATAGTCCTCAATACACATGATTGATAGCTTTGTTTTTACTGTTGTTGGAATTGTATGTGGATTTAGGATTTACATTAAGATAAAAAAAATATTATTTTATTTTAGATATTTATTTGAATATTTTAACATGATTTAGTAATATTTGAAGGGTGTGTAAGAATAAATAAAATAAGATGGTATCTGAAGAACATTACCTCTTCTTTGGACCACTTTTTTTGGATTATACCTAAACCCTCCCTATAATAAATTTATGATAAAAATTTTATTATATTATGATATTAGTGAATTATTTATGTTTTTTATGGAAGCTATTGTATTATAAAATTGTTTTTTATGTATGTAAATAAGAGGATAAGGGGTACCCTTTTGTAATGGTGGAGGACAGAAATTTTTCTAAATACACAAAACTATGAAATAATAAGAATTCATTCTCAGTAGAAGTACATAAAAATAGAAAAATAAATAAATTTAGGAGTTATATGAATTTGAAATATCTCTTACATTCTAAAGAAACATTTTTTAAAAAAATTACCCTCATTACCTAAATGGTTACTCACTTTTACCATTTTATTTTTTAACATGATAACTAACTTTTTATATTTTTTGTATACATTAAGTCAAAACATTAATGTGACCATATTATATAACATAAATTATTCTGATACTAAAATTTAAGCCATTTTATTAAATTCAATTAACAAATTTGGAGAAATAAAATTTAACGTAAACAAGTATAAGTGTAGAAAAAATTTCCTAAATACATTTTTCAAGATTAACATAATCTTAGAATAAATATAGAAAAGTAATAATAATTATTTTAATTTAATGTAATATATGTCAGCATATTATCTATAAATTTAATTTAAATAATTTCTCATTATGGATTATTTCAATTATTTAAAATGGACAATTTTTATTCCCTTTAGAAAAGTTTTATGAAAAAAGTTTGTTGAAGAATAAAAAAAAATTATATAAAAATATTGTACAAAATATGATTTAAATGTAACTAATTAAATTAAATATATCTAAATTATAATAATTAAACTTTTAAATCATACTAACTAGTAATGATACTTTTAAATTATTATATTTATTGTAAAAATTTATAGTTCCACCAAAAATCAATTTTTTCAATATTCACAAAAAAAATTAATATTTTATGAAAAATAAAAAAAATTTAATACTCATTTAGTATTGATATAATTTTTTAAAAAATTATTTTAATTTTATAAAATAAAATTTATATATGTTCCAAAAGTTTATCAAAATAATTTCTCTTAAAATCAATAAAAATAATTTTTTTAAGAAAACATTTTTTTATAGAATAAAATACACTTATGAAGGATGAGTTATTAATTAATTGGAATTCTGAAATAAATTTATATGTAGTAAAATATATATATAAATCTCATAAATTAGTTATTAAAATTTATACCCAAAAATTTCATTTCTAAGTTAAATCAGTAAGAGTTTTTTAAAAATATTTTAATATTATATTGGAGTTCATTTAAATTCATTGTTGTGTGTGATAAAAGTTATCAAATAAATAAAATTTATTTAAATATAAATATATTAAAAATTATTGGTGTGTTACAGTAGTATTGAAAATTAATTATTAAATAATGAGTTTTCTTGGTTAATTTAGCCTCAGTGTTGTGTGTCATATATGTTATTAAACATAGCTTTTTTTTCTAAATGCATGTGGTGTTAAATCTGTACCATAGTATAGTTATTTTCAATTGTGGTTTTTTCCCATGAATGTGGTTTTGGGACCAAGGATTCTGATGTAGATGGTCATAATTATTATAGAGATTTCAAAGGCATGCTTATTACAAAAGGATTGGTTTAAATAGTCTTCCCACACATCTTGGATGGTGATACAGTGAAACTCCATCCAATCTATCTTCAATAATAATATTAATTGTATGAATATTATTGGATCCCATAATATATACAGTCACTAATAGGGATGATGAAGAAAATTCCATTGTGTTTTGATAGTGTATATAGATTTAGTGTGGATTTGGACACAATTATAATATTTTTAGTGATTACGTCTTCTTTGATTCCCTCAATATCATAAAGCACTTCCTCTAAAAAAATTTAAGAGGATGTTGGGTTCATTATGATATTTATCTTTTCATAAGGGGTATTTATATAAATTTAATTAACAAATATCATATTTATTTTCTCATCCATATAAGTTTTTTCTTGGTTGGGTGTTCTTTGAACATTGATTAAATGTGATAAGAAATATATGAGTGTCTTGAATTGTTTGAGAGTTGGCTTAAAACCCCATCATTTTATCTATCATTATTATAACAAATTAGACATATCCCATGAGGAGGTATTTCATGGTTTCACTTTCAATGATATACAACGAACTTGGGCCATTACAAGTTGAATGAATTTTTCCCTTAGGATTTATTAAGAATGATCAATTGTCTTATAGGATGTCCAATTATAAAACATTTCATTATGAAATAACATAACCTCTTTCTAGTATTATTCCACTTTTGGTTAGATAATAATCAAATAAACCACAATAATTTGATGTCTCCCAAATTCCATTGTCGAGAAGCAACATTGTTTTTGGAGTATATCATTGAAGACAATGTAATCATGGGTAGTGTCACGACCCGTCCTCAGGGCCCCTGCCGTGACTACCCTAAGCCCGCCTTCCATAGGCCAGGGGCTGGCGACTAGCACCAAGGTGTAATTCACAATAAAAAGGGAAGGAATTGCCTTTGAAAAGTAAAAAAAACACTACAGAGCAAGCAAGTAGAAGTAAAAACTAAGTAAAAAGTGGGTACAACAGTAAGTGTGGAAAAGTAAGTGGGCCAGAATACAAACCCAAACTAAAAGTAAAGTACAACTGAAAAAGGGAAAACAAAAACTGAAAGGTAAAACCGCAGCCTCGAATCATCCACTAGAAGTCCCACCTGAAGGGTGGGTACAGATAGCCTCCACAGCTCCTCGGGTCCAGCCGTCTGCTCTGAGTACGTCCCGCCCAGTGGTCTACCTCCGGGTACCGTCCTGCTCCGCAAGCCTCAACCCACGATCAGCGCTGTCTGTCGTCTGCAACCAACACAACGTAGTGCGGGCATATCCCGTGTAGGGGTGAGTATAAGCTACTCAGTAGGGACCCCGAGGCCCCCGAAGGCCTCCCAGAATCCAAAAAGGATAAATACAATCACAAAGTAAAACCCGACACTACTTAAGTATATGCCCATACATATACCTAAGTCACCAATTCTCATTCAGCTTCAACATCCGAGCTCAAGTACAACCCAGTCCACACATGAAATCACAACCCAGTCCACATAGGAAAGCAAAACGTAATCCAGACAGGATAACACAACACAATCCACATAGGAAAGCAAAACAAGATTCATCTCACACAGGTATACTTCTTCGTAAGACGATAGAGATGATCAGGTGTAGCCACTGATTCATCTAAGTCGTCGGACCCACACAAGATCGATAGGTACTAACCCCCGAAATGACCCACAAAGGATCGATAGGTAACTAACCCCCGTAATGACCCACAAAGGATCGATAGGTAACTAACCCCCACAATGACCCACAAAGAATCGATAGGTAACTAACCCCCGCAATGACCCACACAGGATCGAACCCACACAGGATCTGTAGGCACTGGCCCACACAGGACTGCTGAGCACTGACCCACACAGGATATGACCCACACAGGATCGGTAGCACTGATCCACGTAGGATCACTGAGTGCTGTAGTCGTCGTTGTCGAATCCAAGGAGGATTTCTGTACAGTCGTCACAGTCGTCACAGTCGCAGCCAGCTCTAGGGTTCCCGCACACAACAAGATCATTCTGGAGGGTCCGCTCCACGAGTCGAGGGGCTGATACATCAACTGACACATAGTCCTGAGTTGATGTATCCAAAAGTTCCGTATCGTCAACAGGAACTAAACGTCACAGACGGCGCGTCAATCAGACGCCCAGTCTGAGAGTTATTGGCTTTTTCGTCCCAGGGGCCCGGTTGGTTTTTAAGTCAAAACCAACCTAATACTCCAACTGTGTCCAAATCTCGAGCGGAGTAAGCCAAAAGGTCTGTCTCACTAAGAGGAATCCAACAAAGTCGACAGCACGTCAATCGGACGTCCGGAGCTCAAGCTATAAGTGTTTCCGCTCCGAGGGCCCGGTTTGTTTCGTGTACAAACCAATCTGGCCAAACCCAAAGTTCTCCCAAACCTTGAGTGTAATATAACGAAACGAACTTCTCAATCCAAGGATCTCTACGCAACTGATGGTGCGTCGATCGGAGGTCCGTAGCCTAATTTATGGGAAAAATACCGAAAGGGGTCCGGAAGTGGGGGTTTCGGGCCCGGGCCGACCCGGCCCGAGACCCCCTGGGTCGGCCCGAACCGGGTCGACCCGAACTGGGTCTGGGTGCGGCCCGCTTGGGCGTGGCCCAGCCCGGTGGCCGGGTGGCTCGGCCGAGCGGTTGCGCAAAGGGGGGCGCCACCCCCTTGAATGAACCGAGGCCCCGCGTGGGGGCTGCCCCTTGCCAATGGACGCGGCCGAGCGCCGGACACCGCTGCCTCCTGGCAGCCGGCCGGTGCCGGCCGCCAGCGGAGTGTTCCGCGGACCACCGGATGAGCTCTAGTGGTCGTTTTTTCCTGCCATCTTTGCCAATGGCCTTCCCAGGACCGGTTGTTCACTGCGAAGACCTCACAACGCCCGTGCGGCCTGCTTCATCGTCGCCCGCTGATCCGCACACCAAGAACAAAGAGATGGTGGGTTCAGACTTGTTCTTTGGTCCGCACCCACCGCGTTAGCAGTTTAAAAAGGCTTCCGACAAATTTTAAACACATTCCGATGAAATAAATCACATAGATTTAATTGAACCAAAACCCCTACCTCAAACGTCGTCGAGCTGGGGTTCGTCGTGGAAAAGCACGTTGTGGAAAAAGGCGTCGCGGAAGGGGGATAATCGCGTCGCAGAGAAGGAACGTCACGGGAGAAGCGTCGCGGAAGAAGCGTCGCAAAAGAAGGGTCGTTGGCGTCGCGGTACACGACGTCGCGCAGTCGATCTCCGAGGATTCAGCGTTCTTCGTCGGAGATCGGTGCGTTCTTCGCGTTCTTTGCGTTCTTCGCGTTCTTCGACGAAGAAGATGAAGATCTTCAAGCCTCCCCTCTTTCTCTCAATCCCCTCTCAACACCACTAGACTAATAAAATAAGAGTTATCTTATTTTATTTCACAAGCCACGCATTTTAAAAATAAAAAACGAAACAAACAATTAATTGAATTAATTGCAACGTTTAAACTGCACAAATTAAATGAGGCGTTTCATAACAGAAAAACTCAAGGGTTGAGTTCCAATTAGTAGGTGGATATGTAGAAATTTAAAAATACCAAGCTAATTCTTTCATGAGTTTGAAAGAAAAAATCCTTATTGAAAATCCATATTCATGTGTTGAGAGAAAACTAATGTGAGGAATGTGTGTTGTGTTCATGGGAAGTGAATAGAAGTGTAAATGGATTGGATGATTTGAATTAATAATTTGAAGCATGACAGATTTTTATTATTTGTGATAAATTAATAAACTCCATTGGTATGTCTTTTGAATTTTCCTTGATTCAATGCCCATTGGTCTAGGATTCCAAATGCTATGTGTGGGGTAATTGACATATCTAATATTTAAACTATTTTTATATCAAATTTATGGATTTGAACCCTGAAAATCTATCATCTTTTGTGAAATTGAATTTTTTTTTGGATTTTAAGAATGTTTTGAGATAAATTATGAAAATTCCATAATTCCATGATTTTAACTATGTATTCTAGGACTGAAGGTAAAATAAAACTTAACGTTTCATGTGAAGCGAAGTGGAGTGACAACGGATTTTGGAGAACATAAGAGGAGATGGAATTTTATGAATAATGCCAACACGATATGTACTGACCTTACATATCATGAACTTTTCAAATATGAATTTTCACACAGGACATGTTGTGACTTCAAAACACACCATGAAAATAAATTACCCAATGTGTAGCCTTGGTACACATCTTGTAACTATTTATGCATAGACAAAAAAATAATTTGATGTGGACTGATGTTTTAATGGGAGTGCATATAAAAGGCACCAATTGGCTGTTTTTTTGAGTCACTCTGGTCAGAAAGGAGTAGTTCCACACCGAAGGCGGTCCTCCCAAAATATACCAACTGATTTGGATCCATTGGAAACTATTCATACAGAAGGATGCCCTTTGGTTTGTGAAATGCACCTAGAAAATTTCAAAGGTGCATGATTAGAATCTTCTCTGAATTTTTTAAAACATGAATGGATGTTTTTATCAATGAATTCATAGTCTATGTATCATCATTTGAAAGTTGTTTGAAACGTTTGGGTATGTTATGAAAACCTAAATTGATAAGAACCTTGTTCTAAATTATGAAAAAAATCCATTTTAAGGTCCGTAAGGGGATTTTACATGGACATGTTTTTTATAAGAACCTGGGTTTTTAGAACGGGTCAAAATCCCGAACCTGTTTGAAATTTTTGTTTGACTTGTTTCTGGGTTAAACTTTTAAAGTTGGGAAGTTCATGCAGGTATGCACGGTTGGCGCATTGTCTGAACAAACCATGCGGATAAGTCGTGTGAAGTCTTTGGGTGAGACAGTGGGCTCCGCACGGGCATCACACAGTTTTTCAAACCGTGCAGGATGGTCATGCGAAGTTCCTGGGTGAAGTAGTGGAAACCGCACAGTTGGCATACGGTTTTCTAAACCATGTGGGGTAACCATGAAACCACTTAAAGTTAGGTTTTTTAAGTTCCGGGCCACTCAGGATTTCCAATTTTCTCCCTCATTCTTCCTCCCACTCGTGGCTCACGCGGGAGTTCCAATTTTCTGAGGCTGGGGGAGCTCCTTGGCTCGTTTTGGAGGCAAATAGAAGGGGTTTCTTGGTGGACCGAAGTCGGTTCTTCTCAGGTAAGTCTCTTCTCTTGGTTCCTCTTTGGTTTTCTCTAGGTTTTCTTTTCCCTCTCTCTTAGTTTCTTAGATCTACAAGGTTGCATATAGATCTAGGGTCGTGTTGCCTTAGTGTGTTAAAGGTTGAGCTTGTTGATGTTAGGGAAGGGTATTTTAGGTGATTTCGAGGAGGCGTTCACCATTTTGTAGTGCATTTGGGCGAAGGGTTGATTTCGCCAAACCCTAAAGGTAGGTTGTGCATATCTTCTTTTGTGTTTTCCTAGTCATTTGGGTAGCGCGGCCTATGGATCGTATTTGGGTATTTTGAGAGAGACCCTAATTTATCTTCTATTGTATTTTACATTGCTTATTAGACCTATGGGATACCTTGGGTATTCCCTTTGTCCTGTATTGATTGAGCAGGGCCAGGTGAGAGTTCATTGCTCCAAGGGGAATTTTGGCCGGGGTTTCCAAAATGATAACTCTTGAATTGTATTGGTTTAAACTGTTAGGTTTAGTTATTTAAACCCTGATATGAATTGTTGGAGACCTTAGAAACTTTAGTGATGGTATGGGATAACACTTTCTTAGTGAAATTCATCTGTTTAGATGGTTTTTCCCGTTATGTGTTCTGTTTAAATGTGTTTTACATGTAATTGATGAATTGCATATACTGGACCCCTCAGGTTGTGTTGGGCATGGCCCAGACATTGTTGAGTGATACTGATCACAAGTTGGTCTTGGCCCAGGTTACCTTGGGTGGTTTTGACCATGGGATTGGGCGTCATGGATGTCGGCTTGATGCAGTACGACTGTCAGGTTGGGCTTGGCCCGGGGTTACATTGGGTGGTTTTGACCATGGGATTGGGCGTCATGGACGTCGACTTGAGGCAGGATGACTGTCAGGTTGGGCATGGCCCATGTTACTTGGATGGTGGGGCCATCAGACCCGAGCGGCATGGTCGCAGGGGAATGAGTTTTCAGAGGTGTGGTGTCTTAGGTACTATTTTGGTGATTACCACTCACCCGGAACTTGAGTAGTGTGCACACAGAGATACTCCGTGATTAGGTAGTTTTGACCACTCGTGTGGGTAGAGGCCCCTGTAGATGCGGTTTAGGTACTTTGGTTGTGGGTGCTTACCGTAGGAAGCCATGTGGGAGGTGAGGAGCCTCTAGGGGATAGCTTTGTGGCTATCAGGTTGGGGGATGAGGCTCACTGTGAGTTGAGGGAAGGTATCACTGTCCCTTCAGTTATTTATTTGAGGGCAGGTATCGTTGTCCCTTCGGTTACTTATTTGAAGGAAGATATCACCATCCATCCAGTTACTTTATTTGAGGGCAGACATCACTGTCCCACTAGTTATTTATTTGAGTACAGGCATCGTCGTTCCTCCAGGTTACTTCTTGGGTGTGCCTTCGGGACGTCGGTACTTGAGGCACGAGGTGTCAGGAGGCACAAGGTTTCGGGTTACTATTCTTGGGCGTGCCTTCGGGACGTCGGTACTTGAGACATGTGATGTCGGGGGGCACATGGTGTTGGGTTACACGACAGAGATTCCAACGTTGGTCGAAGCAGGTGACACTCCATGGTGGCCGCTGAGCACCAATGGAGTTTTTTTTTATTTGTGCTTCGTATTATTTACTATTTTCCTTATAAATGCATGCCTTATTAAACACATATATTAGGTATGCATCATTGGGTGGTATCCTACTGAGATTTGTCTCACACCCTGCACGAGCCCTTCAGGATGCATGCAGACTTTATGGATTTATGTGTAGGAAAGAGGCCAGCTTCAGGAGATGGGCTGCATTAGCTGTTGCATGGATATGGTATGGACCTTGAGGTCTTGCCTAGATGGAGTTTATCTTGTTTTGTTTCCTTTCCTGTATTAGAATGCATATTTTTTATGTATCTATAGTTGGTTGGCCATTGGTGGCTTTATATATATAAATACATGTACAACCTGTTTTGGATACATGTTTGTTATTTAGTGGTAGTTACAAGTGATTAGCATGTTGTTGTGTTTATTTCTGCTGTTGTTGATATATTTATTGCTTCCACTATTTTTCTATATTGATTATGCTTCCACTCTGTGGGTCTGGTTTGAGTCTACTGAGTCTTTTATTCCGCTGCATCTTTACTGTTGTACTCGGACCAGTACCATTATTATTATCCTCCGAGAGGGTATAGCCTCCCCACTATACCTATCATATCCTCGCTGATAGTCAGAAGACTTTGGTGTTCAGGGAGGTGCGCCTAAGGTAGTAAGACCCGACCCGTTTAGCACTATTCGAGTGGTTGTTCGGGTCCGGGTCATTACATTTTTTCCCTCAATGGAATTCAAGTTGATCAATCCAAAGATGAGGCAATTTCTTTGTTTCCCTAACCAAAAAATGTGGGAGATGTGAGATCCATCCATAGCCATGCTGGATTTTATAGGAAATTCATTTAAGGATTTCAGAAAGGTAGAACATCCATTATCAAAGTTCCTCCAATAAGAAGCCCCATTTGTATTTTATTAGAATTATTGAATGGCCTTTCATGAGCTGAAGAAAAAATGGATAACCCCTACAATTGTTCAACCAACCTAATGGGACTTGACTTTTGAGATCATGACTGATGCATCCTACATTTCTCTTAGGGTAGTGTTGAGTCGATGATTTGAAAAGAAATATCTTGTGATTTCCTATACCTCAATAAAATTAGAATAGTCTCAATGAAACTACACAACATTGGAGAAGGAACTATTGAATGTTACCTTTGGTCTAGAAAAATTTAGATCCTATCTACTGGGATCTAAGGTTATTTTTTTCATAGATCAATAAAAAATAAGATTTTTTAATAATAAGCATGATACAAAAACCAGACTTTTGAGATGGGTATTGATGTTACAAGATTTTGTTGTTGAAATAAAGGGTAAAAAAGGGATGTTATAACCTTGTTGTTGATCATTTTAGCATGATACCATCTGTTTTAAATGAAAAACATTAGACTTGTCCACCAATAAAATAAACCTTTCCAGATGAGGACTTGTTTACCTAACAAAGTGAAAGACCGTGGTTTTCTAATCCTGTGAAATATTTGGATTCTAATTCCATTCTAAACTGGTTTTCTAAACAACAAATTAATAAACTAGGGAGAGATTCAATGAAATACATTTGGGATGATCCTTACATGTGGCACATTGGTAGTGGAAAATGATTCGAAGATGCATAACAGATTATAATTTTCAATCCATCTAACATTTTTTATACACATTGAGTTGTGGAGGAAACATTGGCCCACAAAGAACTATAATAAAAGGTCTTGATTCGGGTTTTCATTGGCCCACAATCTTTAGAGACACATTCAAATTTTGTAAAACCTTCAAAAATTGACAATTCCCATGAAAAATTTCCAAATAGAATGAGATTCCACAAAAACCACTTTTGTTTTATGATTTCTCTGATGTCTAAGGAATGGATTTCATTGGTCCTTTTCTGAATTATTTTTGACATCCTTAAATATTTATTTTTTTTGATTATGTATCCAAGTGGGTGGAAGCTATTCACACAAGAATTGATGAATCCAAAATTGTGTCCAATTTTGTAGAAGGAAATTTGTTTTCAAGGTTTTTGAGTCCCTATGTTCCTGATTATGAATCAAGGAACCCATTTTTATAATAGTAATTAGGAATCTTTTTGGAAGAAATATGGATTTCATCACAAGGTCTCTACACCCTTTCATCCTCAAACAAATTAATTGGTTATGTATCCCAAGAGAGAGATCAAACCAATTGTAGAGAAAACTATGACCCCAAAGAGAAAGGATTGAAGTTTGAGACTTGATGATTCTCTCTAGGACTACAGGACCACATTCAAAACACCAATTGTCATGTCACCATTCATATTAGTCAATGGGAAAGCTTGTCATCTACCTATTCAGTAAGAACATAAATCTTTTTGGGATGTCAAAACTTGTAAAATGAATCTATTTTCTGCTAGAAATGAATGAAAATTATATTTGTAGGGGTTGGAGGAAATAAGAAACAATGAATATGAAATCACAAGGATGTATAAATAAAGAACCAATTCATTCCATTATGGGATGATTCTCAACAAAAACATCAAAGAGGGAGACAATGTTCTGATGTTCAATTCCATATTGAATCTATTCCAAGGAAAATTTCATTCCAAATGGTATGGTCCATTAATTTTTACTCATGTTTTTCCATTTGGTTCTATATAGATAAAAGAAACTGAAAAAGGGACACAATTCACTGTCAATGGGAATAGGTTGAATTTTTTTAGAGAGGATGTTTAAGATCCTTCAGGGGAGTAGATCCAACTTCAAGACGTTGAATACAATACATGTTAGTTTGTTTCTTTCCTTATCATTTATTTTTATTATGTCTTTAATTTAGTGAATTTATTAAAAATATTTCACAATGAGGAAATTTAAAAGAATATGTGTTGGGGGAAGGAACAATTCCAGGACGATTAGGATTTTATGAGCTTTCCTTTGACCTTTTTTGTTTTCTTTCATTTTTTCGGTGTGTTTATTTCATTTTATTTTCAAATGTTGTGTATTTTATCTCAAATTTTATTAATAATAAAAATATAAACATGTGAGAATATATGAATATATTCTTCAATTTTGAAACCCATGCTAAAGAGTGAACCAATTGATCATTTGAAACTGAAAATAAATGAATGTTGAAAATGGAACTATTTTAGGTTCAATGATATGTAAATTTCATGAAATATCCTCTGATTTTTTAATCTCATTCCAAAAATAACAGATTTTTTAATTGAAAATACCATTCTTGTGAGGCCTCTGTACCAATTTTGTCATCTTCTTCACATTCACCTCATTCATGAGAGAACCAATCCAAGCTTGTTTGAACTAGAACTTGATCTATTTCCCTTAAAATCTAAGTGCTCGGATACTTGTGATTAAAATGATTGAGGCATTTATTTGGATTTTGAGGGCCCTATTTTCACTCTTATCATTTTAATTTTCACTTACCTTACACATTTGATGTTTCATGAGCCCTTAGTAGACCTGAACATCCTATTATGTAAGCCACATGGTAAGACAATTTCCCTATCCAACCTACTATGTGAGTATAAATGCATGATCTAGTTAAACATTAGTGTGTGGGGGGGGGGGAGATAACTTGTGATGTGATACAACATTCGGTGTGGATTTTGGTGGGGATTTAAATTTTGATGAGAATCTTTCAATAATAAAACATATTTTTATAAGAGTTGTGCCCATATAAATCTCTTACATGATATGGACTTGTTCCAATATGGAGCACTCAATTAAAGAAATAATTCCCCTATCAAGAGCTTTCCAAAAGAAAAAAAATAATTTCATTTTTGTTTCTAAGATTTGGATAGAATGGGGTGGATTTAATTTTCTTCATAGGAGGGTAAGGAGGAGACCATTCTTGATTAATAATTAGAATCTCACATTTATACTTTAAAAAGAGCCAAACCCTCCTTTTTCATCCTCAAAATATTTAACATTTGAAACCTACCAACCCCAATCCAAAAAACCTTGTAAAGTACTCATGATAATCACATGTTCTTGGATCACATCGGGTGGATATGAAGAAATTTATCAAGCCAATGGTAATTCTTTCATGAGTTGGGATGACAAAAGCCTTATTGGAAAAAAATATTCATGTGTTGATAGAAAATTAATGTGAGGAAAGTGTGTTGTGTAAATGGTAAGAGAAAGAAAGATGAAATGGATTGGATGATCTGAATTGAGAATTTAAAGCATGATATCATTTGATTCTTTGTGATAAATTGTTGAAATCCATTGGTATGTGTTTTTAATTTTTTTTTGATTCAGTACCCATTTGACTATCATTCCAAATGATAAGTGTGGGATAATTGATAGAGATAATATTTTAACTATTTTCCATATCTAATTTTAGAATTTAAACCCCACTAATGTGTCATTTTATATGAAATTGAATTGTTTTTAGAATTTTAGATTGTTTTGAGCTAAATTTTGAAAGTGATATAAGTCTGGGATTTTAACATTTTTTTAATTTTCTTATGTATTCCAGGATTTCTCATACTGGAAGCTTCACGCTGCGAGCAAAGAAAAGCAGCACGACAACAGATTTGGGAGAAAAGAAGAAAAGTTTGAAAATGAAGCATAATTCCTACACGACGTGTATTGACCTTAAACGTCATGACCTTTTCATATAGGAATTACAGAGCTGCACATGTCATGACTTCAGAATACTCTGTGAAAAGAAAGTACACAACGGGTACCCTTAGTACACCTCATGCAGTGAGTCAACTAGTCAAACTAGAATAAAAGATTCATGAGACCTGGTAGAGAATGTGGATCTGGATTACAATATGGGTAGCTTGAAAGGATCATGGGCCCACAACATATTCCAGTGGGCTGGGGATATTAAAATGTTCATCAATGGATCAATCGTATTTTTCAACGCCGACGATCCGAGCCTCAGGAATGTCTGGGGATCTCTCGTAAATTGTAAAGAGCACAAAAACATAAACAGAATACATACCTATCCAGATCTGAAGCTGCAGATGACTATAACTCGTTAATGATGATTTTTTCTCAAAGGGTCCAAAGCATAAACCCTCTAGATCGCCAACACACACATCTAAAAACCCACTGGAGTGTCAATTTTCAAATTCTGGGTGGTATCATAGAAATCCTACAATGCCTTCGACATCCTGACATCACTGCATCGAGATTCCTTTGATGCTTAAGGAAGATATTGATCGAGTCTGTGGATCAACTTCTTCTCTCTCTAGGAAGAGAGAGGAGAGAGAGAGGCTCTTAATTTTCATTCCATGAAAGTGAATAAATAGTAGAATGGCCACATGAGAGAGAGATCTGCATCCTTTATTTATAATGGAGTTAATAAATACCTAGTAGTATTTACCAGCCCCCGTATAATTCAACATCCACTAAATAAGTAATTTTGACGAACTAAACTACCCCCAAAACTATTTATTATTTTATCACATACTTGTAATATATATATATATATATATATATATATATAATATTACGTGATAAAAACCAAGCCATTTAACTTGACTCGCAATATTAAATGAACCTTCAATATTAAAATAATATTCATTCGATTAATATTTTCTCATATTTACTAAACATATAAATAAATTAAATAAATTCAATCCCAAATATTCATAAATTGAATATTAATTAATTAATTTAATTTTTTTTTGATCAAAAACATGGACAACACCTGGACCTCATGGTAGGGTCCACCATGTCCATATACCTATTCAACTAAATAGGGCGGATTATTGAATATACTATTGAGTGTGTCCATTTTGGCCCTTATCTCGATAGCAGTGAATAAATCCATAGACCAAGAGTGGAGTCTAGAAACCCATCATGGCCCCTAAATAGATAAGGATTTTCAAGGTAATGACAACCAGCCTATGAACACTGACTATGTAATATAATCTCTTTTTCATTAAATATCTCATTAATTCAGACGAACACTTATCACATCTCCCTTTTTTTCTTTATTATATTTTGATATATCTAGATGGATATTCCTTTCAACTGATTTTTCCAAAGACTTACAAATCTAGCACCATCCTCATCAGCTAGGCCTCAGATATACAACATCCTAAACATGGAAGCGACAAATCCTTTCTTAACCATTCATCCAATGTCATACCTCCAACGACACACCCAACAAAAGCTACCTCACCATGATTTCAATTCCACGGGTTTTTACTTGCATCAACGTATGCAATCAAATGGTATACACTGGTAATGCTATCAATTCAGGGGACCAATACACATATCTGTAGATAGGAACAACCAATAACACCCAGAACATGTGTTGTCCCTATTAGCAGGTCTGTCCTCCTGATCTCACTACTAGAGATCACCAAGTGCAAACTTCATGAGAATAAGTCTCAATGGTTTTGAGCCCCCATTACCTGATAGTCAAACATCTTCTGTGTCTAGTTAGTAAGATGCATCTAGACCATAGAACATATATATATGACTAATTTCATAGTATCTCCAGGTTCTCATTATATCCTGGGATATGCTATAACTTCTCAATACAACAATTAATCTTTGTAAATTACTATTATAATAGTGGATGCTGAAAAGTATACACTATAATGGTAAGATGATATCATATATAACAAACTGTATAGATGATATGGTAATCAAAAGTACTACATAGTTTGGTCTAGGGAAGCCACTATTTCAACACTCTCACTTTCACTGGAGACATCATTCTAACCAAACTTGTTAGCTACTCACATGATAAAGATCATGCCTCTACTGAGTTATGGATTCAATTGATGGGCCTACCACATTTTCGTTATGGGGCATATCTATTTTATGAAACCTCATCTCCTAGAGTAAAAAATCTCAAGATAATGTATCCCTGAGTATATCACTTTCTTCCATTGTCATAACTTGACAACTTTGAATGTAAGAATATCATAATTTACATTATGATAATACTTTTCTCACAAGGTGTGAATCCATGAACTGGAACAAATCGTTTCATTTAACTACTTCTTATCTTCCTTAGAAGTGGAAACGTACTCAGTATTTGTAGGTATGTCTATCACAAGATATTATGAGATTGACTCGCTCATCGCCTTATCTTAACTGCGACACAAGATCAAATTGATCTAAGGATGACTAGTTTGTGCCCCAAAAAACTAGTATACCTTCTTCTCTATATACCAGGTACATATCATTTGTACTTTCCGAAGTACATGATGATAGTTTTGACTGCTACACTTATAGTGCTCCTGGATATAATTGATATCTTCCAACAATAACATTTATCCTGGCAGTATTAATTCTTCTACATATGATGGCATACGTGATTGATCCATCGTTGGAGCATATGGAACTCAATTCACAACTTTAATCTCTTCTCGTGTTGTAAACTAGTCAACTTGAAGAGATTAATCCATGTGGTATTGGAAACA
The DNA here is from genome assembly GCA_963277665.1 of Viscum album. NCBI lineage: Eukaryota > Viridiplantae > Streptophyta > Magnoliopsida > Santalales > Viscaceae > Viscum > Viscum album. The sequence continues at coordinate 137,285,659 of OY728152.1, read as the reverse complement.
ATTCTGAACATGAATTGTTCCAACTTGTATTTTTCAATACAATTTCACTTTATGTATGATTGGATAGGTCCAAGAAACCATTAGATTTACATCACTAGATCTTGTTCCCTAGAAATTAGGTTTCTAATTCAAGTCAATCATTGGAGTATTACCTTGAACCTGATCTTATCTAATAGTAATACCAATAAATGTTTTCCATATGTTTCTGAACATATTTCTCTTAGAAAACATTAGCACTCCAACTATCCTTTGGCACACAAGGAAATAATTCATTTTAAATTAATTCTCTAAGATCTTGTTTCTTAGTTTAATCCAAAACTGGATTTCAGTAACTTTCAACCATAATTGGAATCATATGATGTCATTATCCCTTTCTAGTTGTGTCATATGGACACCTTCCAAGATATATGATCTTGACATCTAGTAACCAATATAATGATCTTATATGTTTAGTTATGACAAGTAAAATTCTAATGGATTTTGGGGTACCGACATTGTATAACCAATCGAGCCTTACTGGTACCAATCTTGTACCATCCATGTATCATCTCATAGGAATTCACACCACAATATTCAATTTATAAGCCCCTTTGCTATTTGATACATGGAATCCATTATTGAATTTTAATTGTCTTGTCAATCTTAGCTAGTTGACATATTCTACTTAATTGTGGCATACATTATTCTCAATGAATAATTTATCACCGGCCGCAGTGAATATAAATCCATCACCATGGTTTCATCTTTCTTACGCAATATGTGTCATTGGAACATTTCTATTCCACATGAACTTGTGGAATTTGTTCCTATGACAACCATTTGTGCATCTCAAGCATTGACTAATTCCAATTAAATTCAGATCCCACTATCTCTAATAGAGATGTGCACTATAATATAGAAATGTCTTCTAATACATGACCACGTCATTTCAATCTTAGGGATTTATGTAATATCCTAAGAAACTTTTATGATAATTACTTAGATTCACCATGTGTTTTTCTTGATTCATGTTTGTTTACATATTTACAATCTCTTTGCATCCTAACACATGATCTATGACATAATGGATTTTCATTATACATAGACTCATATGATATCCATTTTTCATATATTAGTTTGTATATTGGTTATGGGATTTCACCGTTATTTGTAAATCACGTCATGAAATATAATGGAAGATTCTGCAACTTGAAACATTGATACTCCATACATCTTAACTCTGATGTATTTAAAGTGCGTTTAAGAATTCATCCACTGTACATTTTTTTGATCAATGTTAACATGTAAGAATCATCATCGATCTTCATTATGAGCATCAATATTGTGATGTAGATAATGTAACATGCGTTTAGGAATTACTCCATGCTACATTATCATGATCGATGAATGTTTGGACAAGAAAATATTCGGCATTCCAATCTGAATAAACTCATATCTTATTACCAAACATATACTTCACTATTATATTCCATAATAACATAAAAGAATTTTATAAAGTATCTTTACATCTAGCTTTCCTTTGGAATAGTTCATACTCTCTTGTTGAAATAACCTAGGAAGCTTTGTGTCATACCTTTATTTCTACTGGCTTCTTTTTCTAAACTAATGATTTCAATAATAACAAAGGTGTTTAATTGTTCCAAGACTAAATAACATATTGGGTATATTCTTGACGTACACTTTTAGTTTTACTTGATAAAGAATTATATTTTAACTACTGGGTAAGTCTTACATTTATATATTCATCACTTATTATCTTTGATTCAAGTAGTTTTGAAATATTTGTTGTGTATCAGATACCATAAACAACATTCATTCGAAAACATGGAATAATGTCCCATTATGTCCAAAGGTCATACCTGATAAATGTTTTTTATACTCAACAATATGTTAAATTTTAATCAATCACTTGGAAATTAGAATTTTTGTGTTTCCCACTACTGACTTAGGAATCACCATTTCTCATCTTCATGGAGAAGACACTTTACTTCTTATAATGTTCCAATACTTACATGGTTAATGTATTTAAATACACATATGTAATAGGAATATTGTATTAAATACCCAAGAAGTTTGTTAGAAACATTTATATTGATGAATATAACTGAATGAGAAGCGGGTACTAACTTATTTTATTTCAGTCTATTTCATTTTTAAAATTCCATAAATTTATTTCATTATGTGATGAAAATAACGTCATGTAAGATAACCAACCACTTTTCTTTGAAGGACAAGACAAAGGTGTCTTTGACGTAACTTTTCATAGTCCTTTTCACCTTGTCTTTCAAAATATTATCCATAAGAACAAAAGATAGTGTTATCTTTAATGTTCTTATTACTTGGTGAATGTTACCATAAAGGTAACAAAGTTATTACTCTATACTGTTATTTTGTATCCTTAAACGAAACTAGAGTAATTGTGTGTAATAGTTATAAGAATGGGATGGAATTAAATATTATGAACTATCTTTCACTTTACACAAACCAAGTGCATTCATCTCATTCAAATCTTGCTTAACTTTCTACTTTGAAACTACATGGATTTGAGACTACCTGTAATCATCATCCATGCCATGATTTAGCGACCACAGCTAACATCATAAGGTGGTGATTACATTATGAAATTACCATCATATGCATGATTAGTGAGTCTCTTGTAAGAAATTATACACCTTCGCTTCATGAGGTGGCTTAACAGGTTGGGACACTAACACCTTGAATTTTTGTTATAGTAATATATGTGCGAGCGCCTATACTAAATTTGGAAATTCGTATTTGTTTGGACATTAACATTGTACAATATTTATCACATTTTTATTATGGTATTATATTCCATTCTCTACAAATAAATGTTAGAAGATTATACTTTTATGTTGATTAATGAATGTGACATTACTGATTAATTTAATAATTAAATGCCTCCCGCTAATTTTTCAAATTCTAGGAACTCTCTGTACTAGAATCGGAATACGCTATCTTTTGAGTATTCTAGTGGCAAAGATCCTTGAACCTTCCTCATAGTCTACAAGTTGTGGCTACGCCACTACTCGGAGGGTCCAAGGTAGGCTTTTGGCTGGTCAACCACATTATCTCATAGTTCCTTGATCTGTTGAGGGAAGTCTCGGCTTCAAAAATCATAACATGATTTACTGAACGTTTGCTGGTAATATTACAACAAGCTAGCTATGGCTATTTATTTGCTGCAATTTTAGTTAAGTTAACCAACCACCCTAATAAGTACTCCCCGATAGTAAGAGACACCCTCATCTATGGAATGACTGGAACCCCGAACACCCAGTTTTGTTTAAACATGAATGATGGAAGGTTTTGGTGACTTAATATTTCGTTGAGGGTTTTATTGGTTTTCTCTCATGATGAATGTAATCCATTTCTATTATTCTTTTTTTATCTATGTTGTGGCACTCACAACTGAACATTGATAGAAAATCATACACTGCTTCATTATGCATTTTGTTATTTATTATCTTATGTATTTTTGTGCTTTTTTAAAATGCATAAAATAATAAATAAATGGATAAAGGAGAACTACTACTCGACTGGTCCTGAGCATCTAAATGACCTAAGGGCATCATACCTGAGTCGAAGGTTGACTCTTGCAGCTTGCCCCCTGTCTTGTATGTTTGCTTCTCTTCTAGAGTATCAACTCGTCTTGGCGGGGTCCACATCACTTCTGGGAGTACCGCCTCTTCTTGACGGGGTCCACATTGTTCACCGTCTTTGCCCAAAGTATATAGATACTCACATAAAAATGAGGAGAACTAAGGGTATAAATGTACATCTAGTAAAAATTGGGCGCGCATACCCTTATACAATTTAACCGAAAAAGAAGAATGATGTGTAGACCGTCTATTTGATTAATTACAATCATCGCACACAGTTAAATAATTAATTAAATAATTAATTAAATACAAACTTACAAGGGTGGGTGCTCAAGACCAGTAGATGAGTAAAATGCGCCATAAAATTAATATGCATTAATTAATTGCAAGGGTTATAAACTAAATTAAATGAATTAAAAAAATTAAAAAAATTAATTATTTATTGGTCGTCTAATTAATATAATTTTAATATCAAAATGAAATTAATTAATTTAATTCAATTAAATAATCAAATTGAATTACTTTTTTCCAGTTATTAAAATAATTAACCAGCATTAATTTTTACTAATTAAATTTAGATACTAAATCTAAATTAATATATTTTGATTAATTTAAATGGCTGCGAAATGTCAATGCATGTCCAGTGCGGATCCGGCGAAAGAAGCCGAGCTGTCACGCCGCTGGGGAGTCACGTGGTTGGGCGGTCGTCGGTCGGGTGCGCGATGAAGCTCGATAGTGCCGGTGTGGCACGCTGATGGCGGCCAGAATGAGAGCCGGGGCAGCGACCGGAGAGCTGAACGGTGTGCCAGTTTGTAGCGGCGGCGCTCGGTAGAAGGGAGGCAGGTTGGGTGGACGGCCTTCGGTGATGGGGTTGACGGTCGCGGAGGTCGGGGTCGACTGGGGCCAGCGCAGGTTGTCAGCCAGGTGAGGAAGCAGCACTTTCGAAGGAGAGGGGGTTGGTGATAGCTTGGCAACGTACCGAAGTCGGACGGGAGGAGGCCAGAGGCCAGCGGGCGGGCTGGATTGCCTGTTCGGGGTGGCGGGGCCTTGCGGGTTTTGGCATACTGAAGAAGCTGGTCGGGAGGAGCCTCAGCCAAGGAAGAAGCTACTTCTTGTTTGCCATATCATTTCATGCGCCTCCCCCAACACCTTTTTAGGGTTTTAGTTTTTCCCTTTATGACATGACCAACCCCTTTTTTAATAATAATAAAATTATTATAATAAGATAATAATTTATTATTTTTATACTATGATAATAATAAAAAATATTATTATAATAATAAAATTATTATGATAATTAGAAAAATGAAAAATTTATAATTTTCATATAAATTTAATTATATTTGTTGAACGATATAAACTTGATCAGTCCTTCAGAATGAATTAAATTTAATACCCGCGATCACACCACAAAAGTGATCCAATCTGAAAAGTTCAAATTGTCATAACATGACCATTCGAGATCGAATTGATGCGCATTTTGAACCACTAAGACCATTTTTGAACCCGCAACTTATTTGTAATGGAAATTTAATTTTCTAAGATCAGAAAATTTAAGTGATCCCTCTAATACCAATGAATGCTTCTGGGGCCCATAGCGGAAGCCGTTGGGCTAGGGATTTTAAAATTTTGGTCGGTGGATCGACGAGACTTGTTGATGACGACGATCTGAGCCCCAAAATGGTTTGAGGATCTCACGTAAATTGTAAAGAGCACAAGAACATAAACATGATACTTACCTATCAAGATTTGATGCCACAATCAACTACAACTCGTCGATGGCGATCGTTGATCGAAGGATTCGAATTTGAAACCCTCTAGATCATCCACACATGCTTCAAAAACCCACGGGAGCGTCGATCGTCGAATTATGGGTGCTAGTGCGGAGATCCGATGATGCCTTCGACGCCCCGACATTCACACATCGAGATGCCTTCGATGCTTGATGAAGATCTTTATTGACTTATTGGATCAATTGCTTCACTCTCTAGAAAGTAAGAGGAGATAGAGGCTCTCAATTTTCATTCCATGAAAGTGTTTGAATAGTAGAATGGGCACATGAAAGAGAGTGCCTCATCCTTTATTTATAGTGGAGTTGATAAATACCCGGTAGGGTTCCCCAACCCGTGTATATTTCAACTTCCACTAAATAAATAATTTTGTTGAACTAATCTTTTCCAAAACTATTTATTAATTTATTACATACTTGTAATATATAAAAAATATATTAGGTGGTAAAAACTGAGCCATTTAACTCGACTCAAAATTCCGCGTAATATTAAATGAACCTTGAATATTAAAATAATATTCGTTCGATTAAAATTTTCACATATTTACTAAACAAGTAAGTACATTAAATAAATTCAATAACAAATATTCATAACTTGAATATTAATGAATTTATTTAATTTTTTTGGTGACCGAAAACAAGGACAACACTCAAACCCTATGGTGTGACCCACCATGTCCATATACCTATTCAACTGAATAGAAAGGATTCTTGAATAGGCTATTAGTGGTGACCCTCAAGGGCCTTATCTCGATAGAAGTGAATAAATCCACCGACCAAGAGCAAAGATTAGCAACCCGTCATGGCCCCTATAGATATATGGATTGTCATAGCAACTAACAACAGTCCTACGGACACTAACTGTGTACTATAATGTCTTTGTCATTAAATTTCTCATAAACCAGGATTCTCACTTATGTCTGCAGGATCGAAATAATGAATGAAGATATTAATTGTAGTATCTAATGATATAGATGCTGAATATACAAGAGGGGGGGGGGTGAATTGTATACTTTAAAAATTCTTTAGGAACTTTTAAAGTTGGTTAGAAACCTTACTATTATTTAACATGGTTAAACAAGGGAATTCACAAAACCTCTAAGTTCTAAAAACTTACTTGATGCCAGAAATATGATTCCGAGAATGTAATTCCAGAAAAGTGATTCCAAAAATGAAACTTAACGAAAGTTTACAAAGACAGAGATTCTACCTTAAAGCGTATAGAGTCTTGATAAATCAGAGTACAAGTATAAGAAATTATAAGATAGTTATACTTTCCCCAACAATAAAAAATGCAGCGGAAAACTTGAAACAAACACGTAACAAGTAGTAAATCTTTTATCCCAAAAAGTAGGGTATCCAAAAACCTTGGATAAAGATCCCTTGATTTATACTTTCAAGAAAGTCTGTCTTACCCGCACCAGGGTAAGCCCTCAATACGAAGATCAGATTCTGTTTTGCTATCCCCGCAAACCCTCAACTTCAAGGTAGTCGGCACCTCTGTCTTCCTCAGCAAGGAAGTCCCTGAGCTTTAAGGTAGTTGGAACCTCTGTCTTCTTATCCCTGGAATCCCTCGATTGTACACAGCAACAATCGGAGTTGCATGAAGCAATCTAAACAAGAAGTTCAGTATGCACTAAGCATGCGAGTCTCTCTCTAGAAATCACTTCAACAGCATGCAATCTCTAGAGTCGTAGAACAATTCATCAAAGTTATGATCTCTTTTAAATGTGCTCCAATTTATAGGCACATCTCCAATGGTCGACTCCCTCCTCCAACGATCATATTTTTCCTTGAATTTTGGAGGGACCTGTACACGTGTCACTCAAACAACGGTTAGTTAGAAACAGAATGTATGACATCGTTTTATAACTATATCAAAGATGAGAAAAATATGGTTGCTTAATCAAAAGAAATTTTTCGGAGTCTAAGAAAAATAAATGTTTGGAGTCTAAGTAAAAATATTCGGAGTCTATACTACAGGATATTCAGATTCTGTTTATTAGGGAATTCAGAGTCAGAACTCATATGAATTTGTAACCTGAATTCGGTGTCAGAACTCAGAAGAATTCGTTATAAGAATTCAGAGTCAGAATTCATAAGAGTTCGTAATTAGAATTCGGAGTCTGAATTCATAAGAATTATTATTCATAATTTGGAGTCTAAATTCATAAGAATTTGTAACCAGAATTCGGAGTTTCAATTCATAAGAATTCATAACCAGAATTCAGAGTCTGAATTCATAAGAATTCATAACCAGAATTCAGAGTATGAATTCATAAGAACTCGGAGTCAGAACTCAGAAGAGTTCGGAGTTTGAATTCAAAAAACTCGGAGTCAGAACTCAGAAGAGTTCGGAGTTTGAATTCAGAGAATTCGGAGTCAGAACTCAGAAGAGTTCGTAACCAGAATTCTGAGAATTTGGATCCTAAAAAAGAAAGATTCATATATAGGTAATTATAGGATTCCGAGGTTTTGGATACAAACCAAATTTTACATTTAAAAAAATTATGATATGAATAATGAAAACATGGTAAGGATACATTTTCCTTATGAATGAAAAACAGGGTAAGGAGAAAATTTTCCTTGAGAAAGTAAAAATTTCCTTAAGGAAAATTTCCCTTATCAATATAAAATGCATTTTTCCTTAAAATAGGTGTTTGTGATTTTTAAAACATGAAGGAATAGAAAAGTCATAAGGAAGCCTTATTGACTCAACAATCTCCCCCTTTTTGGAAAGCACAAATATCCTTATGAAAAAGAATATAAGGACTTGGAATTTTTATGCTCTTGAAAATAAAACTTAACTCCCTTTACTTATGAATCAAATTGAATACGACTAACTCCACCTTAGGCTTTGGAACCACTAAGGATCATATTCTATTTTATGGAATAGAATTTTACATTATCTATCTTACATAAATCTTTAAGATGAAAAACTCCCCCTTTAATAGGGAAATGTCTTCTACACTTAGTATTCTTTTTTTATATTCCTTCTCCCCCTTTGTGATTTTCAAAATGAAATACAGGGAATGGAAAAGGAAATTATGGTACTGGAAAGATTAGTACAAGACAACACAAAATGGAAGAGATGAAGCAAAATTTCATTAAGATTGGAAAGAATTTGTACAAGAAGGAAAATACAACAAAAGATCGGATTTGGTCTATTTTCCTTCCTTCTCCTTGGGTATCAATTTTTTCACTATGGTTTTCTGCTTTTTGAGTTCCATGTGGTCTTCCTCTACTTACTTTAGGATATGATCTTGATCCTCTACTTCCTTCTCTAAAGCTTTGATCTTTTCTTCCTAAGCCTCCAGAGCATCTACTTGAGCCTTCAACAACTCATCTTGCTTAACTAGCTTCTCTTCGATCTCGATCTGAAGATCCCTTTACCTCTTCCAACTTTGGAAAACAGAATATAGCTTCCCATTCAGATCCTTTACCTCTTGAATTCGAGTATTCTGATCAAGAGTTATATTTTCTTCAAAGCTGCTCGTGTGATCCTTGATCTTACCATCTTCTATGTCAAAAGTCTCCTTGACACCATCTTGAAACTCATCAAGTTCTCTCAAATCTTTAACTATCTTCTTTGACCAGACAACCATTTTCTTACAAGACCTTTTATGGGCATCGTAGTTAATAAAGAAATTCTTGAGATTATCCTCAAGCTTTACACACTTGTCCATCACCATGGAAACTGAATCTGATTTCTGATTTAGTGTGTGTTGAAGCATCTGACATCTGGAATCTATGCTTGAAAAAATCGGAATGGTCCCAAAATGCTTCTTCAAGTATTGGACTAAGAAATCATGTCCAAGGGAAGATGATTCCAAATCCGAGACTTTTCTTGGTCAGGGCTCTGTCTCTAGCTCAAGAATCATCCTCTTTCAAGACCACCATCATCTTTCTTCTTCAAAACTGCTTTAGTAGGTGTATCAACCACCACCTGTTTACCCTTGTCAGTTCTCCGAATGGATTCCTCATCCGGAGATTTATGTTCACTGTCAGACAGCTGAACAATCTTATCTTCATCTATATTTTCTTTGTCATCTCTAGCCTCAGAATCCTCAGGGTGTATGAAATCATGGTTTGAACTTTCTTCCTCAGACAGTTTATTAACTTCTTCTTCACCCTTCTCATCTTCACCTTCCTCATCCTTCCTAGGAGTTGCAAGCTTTGAATACTCTGCTTCATAAGTTCGGATTGACAGTTTCTCATATGGGGTTTCCTTTTCATGGAAATCTTCAACTTTATTTATAAGATCTTTGGTGCCACCACTACTTTCTACCTCTTCTTCTTCTTTTTCTTCAACAATCTTTTCTTGGGATTTTTCCGGAGTGACAAACTTCTTACCCGGAGTTTCTAGTAAAGATTTTAACATGAAAGATTGTGGTATCAGAATATTCTCGAATGGTATTTCAGTAGCCTTCAAAAGATATTGGACTAACTTAGCTTCAGTCATTTTCTTCTTTTGCTTCTTTTTTTAGCTTGCTTCTCAAGCTCGTCAGCGGTGTTCTCTTTTAAAGCCTTGGCCTCAGCAGGATCCAAACCAAAACTTGGCTCCCATGCTTTCCTATTCTTTTTGTCTTCCCTCTATTTAGCTACAACATCATCTAGATAAGATTTCTACTTCTTGGGATTTGGAGGTGAGGATTGGGTTCCTTTGGCCTCTGGGATTTTACCTTCAACTACTACTTCTTTCAACTTACTCTTCTTTCCTCCCTTTTTCGATGGTTCAGGAACTTCTTGTTCCTTCAGAACAGCTTCAGCCTCTTCCTCTGGTAAGTCATAGAATTCTATGGAATCATTAGAGAAACCAATATTTATTTTCTTCAATGTATCATCACTTACTAAAATGACTTTGCAATTCCTTGGCTTGGAACTACAAGGAATCTTGAAAGACTCAAGGTACCGAACAATTATCTTAGAGAGGATGACTAGATACATGATTATCTGAGCTTTCAAGTTCCCATTATTAATATTCTCAATCATAATGAGAATATGATTCATCAAGTTGATTTTCCTTTGGTTTACCAAGAAGTCCAAAAAGTATATATCACTCTTCTTCAACGTGTCCTTGTCACCCTTTCTCAGAATGATGAATCCTTGAACCCATAATTCAAGGATCCGATTATTTGTAGACAAATGAGAAATCTTTGAAGTCTTGACATCTGAAAGTCCAAGACACTCCATAGCCTTCAGTTTATTGAAACTTACTTTATCATCAGACAATTTATGGGAACATAATTCAACTTCCCCTTCATAAGACAACCCCACCAAGCTAGCAGCCTTGGTGTATGAAAGGGCATAAGTTTTTCCATATCTTTTGAAAGAAAATTTGCTCTGCTATTCTTCTTTGGAAAACCTCAAAAATTCATAAAATTCCACAAGAAAATCCAGATATACTACATCTTGAGATCCTGGCTTTGATATGAAAATGCTTTCCCATCCATTCAACTTGATGTTCTTGGATATAATGGAATCGTACTTGGAAAAGAAATTCGTATGCACCAACCTCTCTCTATAAATATGCCACTCCAAAATCTACTTGACAGTTGACATATCTTGAGAAGGAACTTCAACAAAAATTCGGATTTGAGAAATATTTGAGAGGTTCAGAATGGGATTTTGAAATGGGGGTAAAGCAATGACACACAAAGTCTTGAAATCTAATGCGGGATCACCTTCAGGGGGTCCTTTATATAGGCGTTTGATACAACGATTGAACTTCCAAAGACAATACAATGGTTGAAAAGTATTCTGATTAGATTTGATGGTTTAAATGATATCCATAAGGAAAATTTAGTAGGATCCGATCTTTTAAGGTTTTTAAAGGAAAACAATCGGATTTAAGGAAAAGAAAATCCGAAGATTTTAAAACAAAAAACAAAAAACCAACAAGTAAAATATGATTTCTAAAATTTAAGAAAGGAAATCATACCTTTCGGATTTCCAATCAGATTTTTTATAATAGGTAATATTCTTCTTGAAGAACTTTAGATTCCCAAAAAAAATTGACTACAAAAACCTCCATTACGAAAATATTCATTACAAAAATTTCAAGTACGAAAATATTCATTACAAAAATTTCAAGTACGAAAATATTCATTACGAAAATTTCAAGTACAAAAATCTTCATTACAAAAATTTCAAGTATGAAAATATTCATTATGAAAATTTCAGTAACGAAAATATTCATTACAAAAATTTCAAGTATGAAAATCTTCATTACAAAAATTTCAGTATGAAAATATTCATTACAAAAATTTCAGTACGAAAATCTTCATTACAAAAATTTCAATACAAAAAATTTTAAGAACTAAATTTTCATTACGAAAATTTGAAAAACCAACTATGAAATTTTTTGAAAAACTAACTATGAATTTTTTTAAAAAACTAACTATGAATTTTTTTGAAAAACTAACTACGATTTTTTTTGAAAAACTAACAAAAAAATCTACTCCCTCTATGAAAAGAAGTTTATTACTGTAAAGATATTGGTTCAACATGAAGTTAACAAGGAAGATTAACTTACAATTATCATTCCTAACTTCTGTTTAATGTCTTCAAATCTATCAGAGGGTAAACATTTTGTAAAAATATCAGCTAGTTGATCTTGCATTCTGATAAATTGAAGAATGATATCTCCTTTTTGTGTGTGATCTCTAAGAAAGTGATACCTAATATCAATGTGTTTTTCATGATAGTGATGTGCATGGTTTTTACTAAGGGAAATGACACTTGTATTATCACATAAAATTTGTGTTTTGGTAAAACTCATACCATAGTCTGTGAGTGTGTGTTGCATCCGCAACACTTGAGCACAAAAACATCCAGCTGATACATATTCAGCTTCAGCAGTGGAAAGTGATACTGATTGTTGCTTCTTGAAAGACCAAGAAACTAAAGAATCTCCTAAGAAATGACAAGTTAAATATGTACTCTTTCTATCCATTCTACATCCACCAAAGTCAGCATCTGAAAAACTTTTCAAGACAAAATCATTTCCCGAAGTATAAAAGAGTCCTAAATCAATGGTTCCCTTTAAGTAGAGAAAAATTATTTTCACTAACTTTAAATGAGATTCCTTAGGATTCGATTGATATCTAGCACATAATAATACTTAGAATATTACGTATGGTCGACTAGCTATCAAGTAAAGTAAACTTCCTATCATACCTCTAAAAGATGTTTGATCTACTAGTTTCCCAGCTTCATCAAGATAAAGTGTGTTTGAGGTACCGATGGGAGTACTTATACTCTTAGTGTTGTCAAATCCGTACTTTTTAAGAAGATATTTAATATACTTATGTTGAGATATATAGGTTCATTCTGGTTTTTGAGGAATTTGAAAAACAAGGAAAAATGTTAACTCACCTATCATACTCATTTCAAACTCAGATTTCATTATATCCGCAAAGGAATCAATTAAAGATTGCTGAGTTGAACCAAATATAATGTCATCAATATAAATTTGAACTACCAATTTTTTTTATTATCTTTATTTATAAAAAGGGTTAGATCTACATTTCCCTTAATGTAATTATTTTGAAGAAAAAATCTTGTAAGTCTATCATACCAGGCTCGAGGGGATTTCTTATGTCCATACAAAGTTATGGTAAGTTTAAAAACATGTTCAGGATGTTTTGTATCTTTAAAACCAGGAGGTTGTTCAACAGAAAACATCCTCTTGAACATAACCATTAAGGAACTCACATTTCACATCCATTTGAAAATGTTTGAAATTGAAGAATGCTGCAAAGTCAAGTAAAATACAAATAGATTCACGTCTAGATACTGGAGCATAGGTTTCTTCGTAGTCTATTTTTTCTTGTGGATTATAGCCTTTGGCAACAAATATGGCTTTGTTTATTACTATGATTCCATTTTCATCACACTTACTTCTGAAAACCCATTTTACTCCAATAACAGAAGTTTCCTTAGGTCTTTCAACCAAGGTCCAAACTCTATTCCTTTCGAATTCATTTATTTCATCTTGCCTGGATTTAATCCAATCATCATCACCTTAAGCTTCATTAGTGATTTTTGGTTCTAATTGGGAAGGGAATGCTAGATGTTCTATTTCATTTCTTAAGGAACTTCTAGTCCTTACTGGTTGATTCACATCATCAATGATACTATCACTGGGATGATTCTTAAGAAACAACTGATTTGGGTTTTGAAAAACCTATTCATCAACATAAGGTAGAGAGTCATCTTGGTTAAATGCTTCAGAAAAATTTCTTGGACCTTTTCCTTATAAGAAGGATATTATATCAAGGGTTGATAATCAGTTTTTAAAAACACATCTGAAGATTTATGTTGGGGTTGTTTAAAAACAAAAGGACCAGTTTCATCAAATTTGACATGTACTATTTCTTTAACAGTACAAGTGTTTTTATTAAAAACTCAATAAGCCTTAGAAGTTGTGGAGTAGCCTAGGAAAATTCCTTCATCAGATTTTGGTGTGAATTTGTGTAGATTATCTTTAGTATTCAGAATGAATACCTTGCAACCAAAAACCTTGAAGTAGGAAAGTCTAGGTTTTCTTCCATTCCATAACTCACAAGGAGTTTTATTAAGAAAAGGTCTAATCAAAACTCGATTTATAGTATAACAAGTAGTACTTACGACTTCAGACAAAAAATGTTTAGCTACAGAATACTCACTCAACATGGTTCTAGTTATCTCTTGAATAATTCTATTTCTTCTTTCAACAACACCATTTTTTTAGGTGTTCTGGGTGCAGAGAAGTTATGAGTAATGCCTTTTATACTACAAAAAGTTTCAAAATCGGAATTTTGAAATTTTCCTCCATGATCACTATGAATAGTTATCAAAGGAAGGTTTTTCTCATTTTTAACTTGGGATCTAAAACTTTTTAAATAAGAAAAATCTTCATACTTCTTTGCTAGAAAATAGACCCATGTAAATATAGTGTAGTCATCAACTAAGACAAATACATAATATTTTCCACTCATGATTCCAGTTTTTGTTGGGCAAAAAACATCCATATGTACTAACTGGAAAGCATCAGTAGTTGAGACTTCACCGATTGAATTAAAACTATATTTATGTTGCTTTCCATATTGAAAAGGTTCAAAAACTTTTGAAGAATCAAATCTAAGCTCCGATAGATCCTTAAATAATATTTTCATATAAAGTTTTCATAGGTTCTTAAGGTTACAATGACCTAACCTTCTATGCCACAACCCAGAACGATCTTCCATTAAACTAAGGCAAGGTATGTCTTGGATCCTAAGGTCTTCTAAGTTTAGTGTGTATATATTCTCTTTCCTATGGGAAAAAAGAATAAACTCTTCCTTGGAATTGTGTACTAAGCACTTGTCATTCCTAAAATTCACAAGGTAACCTTCATCACATAGTTGACTTATGCTAATGAGGTTGTGCTTAAGATCCTTAACAAATAAAACATTTGAAATCAATGTTTTTCCAAGAGGAAAGATGTTACCTATACCAATAATTTCTCTCTGAGCATTATCTATGAAAGTTAATTTTCCACATTTCATCTTGATAATCTTTTCAAAGTAGTTTTTGTTACCAGTCATATGTCGGGAACATCCACTATCCATGTACCATGTATTGCTATTGGTAAATTCTCTATTTTTCTGAAAATAAAAGAGTTAGAATTTCGTAATCCAAACATTCTTGGATCTGAAAATTTCAGAAAGAAAAATATTTTGCACCCACATTTTCTTAGAAAAACTGGCTTTATGAAATTCTAAAGACTGAGTTTTGTTTAATGAACAGTTTTTTCCCAATTCCCACTACACTGACATTTAGTACAGAATGGAGCACTTTGAGGAACAAAATAATTGTTACTAAAGACCGGTTTAGAACTAGTATAACCAAAACCAGAACTATTCCTTAGAGGTAAAATTTGAGAATAAATCTTATCAAAATTTTCCTTACCTAAGGTAAAGTTTGACAAAAAATTCCTCAAGGAAAAAATTTCAGATTTCAGTTTGATAACTAAGTTCTTATCTTCCAAAACATTATATTTTAAACTAGAGTTAGGATCGAAAACATTTTTCTTAGAAATTACGTTTTCTAGATCCTTAGAAAGTTTATTCTTCTCATAATTTACTTCCTCATGTTTTTTTGAAATACTTTCAAAATTAAGGGTTTTCTTATCAAGATATTTAGAAAGATCTGATATTTCCTTAGTAAGTATAGAAGTCCTAGAATTTTCCTTATCAAGCTTCTTATTGATGTTAGAATTCTCATTCTCAAGAAGCTTAGAAAACCTAGAAACTTCTTCATAGGAAGGTAAAGTATCATCTTCATCAGAGGAAGATTCTTCGTCTGAAGATTCATAGTACTTATAATTACTATAATTTGTATTTAAAGAAACATTGGTCATTGATTCAGCATTGTATACCATATCCATTAAGAAATGATTTCCAATAGGTAGTCTAGATATTAAACCAAGATTCTTCTCTTTAGAAGATTCGTAATCTGATGATTCATTAGAAGAGTCACCACCACTGGCACTCCAGGTGTCATTAGCTTTCAAGACTTTATTAGCTTTATCTTTGTAGTATTTATTTCTGTTTCTCTCAGAATGCTTTTCCTTTATTTATTTTCTCTTAACCATAGGACAATCAGGTCTTATATGTCCATCTCTCTTGCATTCATAACATGTAACTTATAAATATTTCTTATCTTTACTTTCTTTCTTATTATATATTGATTGAAAGTTCATCTGTCCAACTATCTTGTTTATCCTTCTAGCAAGATTGGCTAGATAATTTTCTGAGGATTCACTTCCACTAGATTCGGATTGTATAACAACCTTCTTAGATTTGGGTCTTGTAACTCTCTTAGGAGTCTTGGATTTTGTATGATTTGAAGTTGTAGTAAAAGAAGCACTACCATTCCCATTCTTCTTCTTTACATTATCAGCATCTCTCTTCATTCTAGTCTCATGTTGAAGAAGAGTTCTAAAAAGTTCATCAAGAGAAATCTGAGTAACCTTTCTATTCTCATAAATAGCAGTCCTCTTGGATTCCCACTCATTGGGAATGATGTCTATTATCTTATCAACAAGAGCTTCATCATCTAATCCTTTCTCACCCATAGATTGTAAAATGTTAACGATAGTCATGAATCTTTGTTGCACCTTACATATGGGTTCTCCATAAGGAAAGAAAAAACCATGATATTCAGCTCTGAGCACGGCTCTTCTAGTTTCAATGACTTTTTAAGTTCCAAAGTGTGTAACTTTAAGTTTCTTCCTGATACAATTCACTGCTTCACAAGATGAAATTTGGCTATATATATTTCAAGTCAGGAACAAAGTAATGTATTTCGTACCTTTTAATTCAGTTGATATTCATGATTTTCTTGATTGGTGAAATTACTAACTTCCTTATCAGAGATTTTATATCCTCCAGTAAGCATAACAAAATTTTCTACTCCAGTATTGATAATGAATTTCTTCATGCGATCTCTCTAATATTCGTAATCATTCCCATCAAAATTAGGTGGTCTTGTTGGATTTAGGCAGTCATAGACCTCCTCTGATACCAATTGTAGGATCGAAATAATGAATGAAGATACTAATTGTAGTATCTAATGATATAGATTCTCAATATACAAGAGGGGGTGGGGGTGAATTGTATACTTTAAAAATTCTTTAGGAACTTTTAAAGTTGGTTAGAAACCTTTCTATTGTTTAACATGGTTAAAAAAGGGAAATCACAAAACCTCTAAGTTCTACAAACTAACATGATTCCGGAAATATGATTCTGAGAATGTAATTCCAGAAAAGTGATTCTGGAAATGAAACATAACAAAAGACTACAAAGACAAAGATTCGACCTTAAAGCATATAGAATCTTACTAAATTAGAGTACAAGTATAAGAAAGTATAAGATAGTTATACTTTCCTCAACAATAAAAAATGTAGTAGAAAACTTGAAACAAACAAGTAACAAGTAGTAAATCTTTTATCCTAAAGAGTAGGGTATCTAACAACCTTGGATAAAGATCCCTTGATTTATACTTTAAAGAAATTCTGTCTTACCCACACTAGGGTAGGCCCTCGATATGAAGATCGGAGTCTATCTTGTTATCCCTGCAAGCCCTCAACTTCAAGGTAGTCGGCACCTTTGTCTTCCTCAGTAAGGAAGTCCTCGAGCATTAAGGTAGTCAACACATCTATCTTTCTATCCCTGGAAGCCCTCGATTGTACACAACAACAATCAGAGTCGCACAAAGCAATCTGAACAAGAAGTTCAGTACACACTAAGCATGAGAGTCTCTCTCTAGAAATAACTTCAACAACATGAAATCTATAGAGTTAAAGAACAGTTCATCAAAGTTATGAACTGTTTCAGATGAGATTTTATTTATAGGCACATCTCTAACGGTCATCTCCCTCTTCCAACAGTCATATTTTTCCTTGAATTTCAGAGGAAACTATACACATGTCACTCAAACAATGGTTAGTTAGAAACAAAATGTACGACATCGTTTCATAACCATACCAAAGATGATAAAAATATTGTTGCTTAATCAAAATTTTTTTTTCAAAGTCTAAGAAAAATAAAAGTTCTGAGTCTAAATAAAAATATTCAGAGTCTATATTACAGGATTTTCAGATTCTGTTTATTAGGGAACTCAGAGTCAGAACTCATAAGAATTTGTAACCTGAATTTGGTGTCAGAACTCAGAAGAATTTGTAACAAGAATTCTGAGTCATAATTCATAACAGTTCGTAATCAGAATTCAGAGTCTTAATTCATAAGAATTCATATTCCGAATTCAGAGTCTGAATTAATAAAAAATTCGTAACCATAATTCGGAGTCTGAATTAATAAGAATTCGTAACCAGAATTCGGAGTCTGAATTCATAAGAATTCGTAACCAGAATTCGGAGTCAGAATTCATAAGAACTCGGAGTCATAACTCAGAAGAGTTCAGAGTCTGAATTCAGAGAATTCAGAGTCAGAACTTAGAATAGTTTGTAACCAGAATTATGAGAATTCAGATCCAAAAATAGAAATCTTCATATCTAGGCAATTATAGGATTATGAGGTTTTGTATAGAAACCGAATTTTACATTTAGAAAAATTATAATATGAACAATGAAAACATGGTAAGGATAAATTTTTCTTATGAATGAAAAATAGGGTAAGGAGAAAATTTTCCTTGAGAAAGGAAAAATTTCCTTAAGGAAGAAAAATTTCCCTTATCAAGATAAAACGCATTTTTCCTTAAAATAGGTGTTTGTGATTTTCAAAACACGAAGGAATAAAAAAATCATAAGGAATCCTTATTGACTCAACAGTGTCATTACCCTTTTCTTTCTTTATTATTTTTTGACCTATCCTCATGGATTTTCCTTTCAACTACTTTGGAAAAAGAACAATAATGGTAGCACCATCCTGATCAACCATTCCTGAGATATACAACTTCTTAAACATAGAAGATAAAAATCATTTCTTGACTATTCATCCAATGTCAAACCACCAATGACTAACCTAACACAATCTACCTCACCAAAATTTCAATACCATGGTTTTTTCATTGCATCAAAGTACGCAATAAAATGGTATAAACTGGTAATGATCTCATTTCAGGAGACCAATACACATTTCCATAGATAGGAACGACAGATTACACCCAAAACATGTGGTGTTCCTATTGGAGGGTATGTCCTCATGATCTCACTACTAGATATCACCATGTGCGAACTTCATGAGAATAAGTCTCAATCCTTATGAACCCACATCACCTGATAGTCAAACATATACTGTTTCTAATAAGTAAGATATATCTAGACCATATAACATATATTTATGATTAATTTCAGAGTATCTCAAGGTTCTCATTATAGCCCGATATCCTTTTTAACCTCTCAATACGATAATTAATCTTTATACATTAACATTATAATAGTGGATGCAGAAAAGTATACACTGTAATGGTAAAATGACATCATGTATAACTAACTGTATACATGATATGGTGATCGAATGTATCACATAGTTGGGTATAAGAAACCAAATTTTTCAACATATCTCAGGCACCCATCGTGTACTGGTCAACACACAGGAAAAAAATTAATGTTACATGGCTCAATAATTCAATGCGAGTGCATATAAAAGGCATGCCTTGGCCGCTTTTTTGAGGCACTCTAGTCAAGAAAGAGAAGCATCACATCAAAAGGGGTCCTACCAACATCTGTAAACCAATTCAGAGCCTTTCCTCACCATATTGGAGGACATGATCATGATGGATATTCTATCCATTGACATTGAAATGGAGATAATGGGGGATTCTTTAGTGATGTGTGGCTAATCCCCACATGGTTGTGGACAAAAACACCAGACAAACACTCTATTCTGAGTTTTGATCTCAATATGTAATCTATTTTTGAATCACTTTTGAACTTATATTTTTGAATTAAGCTGGTTGATTTCTTTCTCAAATAAAAATTCAATAGATTTGTTTTTGCTGGTTGTTTGATCTATAATGAAATTTAATCGACTTAATTATTGTAATATCATCGGCAAGGTCTTGCTGTTGAGCATATGATTTCAATTAGGTTTGATTTATTGGATGTCTTCAAATAACTAAACCACAACTATAGATGGAAGAAAAATCATATTACAGTCTCAATATGACGTCTGATCAAATTTGACTATTCCCCTGTGGGTCCTTAGGGTGAATTTATAAATTAAATTGGGAAATATTTACAAACACGGAAGAGGGGAATGATTCAGAGTTGTATGCTTGTTTGTGACCTCTATTTTAATCTTGATTTCAAACCCACATTTTTATTTTATTTTATGCCTTCCACATTAGTTTATATTCAAATCTAGTTTTCAAACTATTAAACAAATCCACTAAATTTTTGTTCTTGCAAAAATAACAAACAAAAGTGAAAGTTTGGAAGCTCTAATTGCAACATCCTCGAGGGACAACCATGTGGTCACCACTATGATACATTAATAGGTGAAAATTTTGAATGAGGTTTTCATGAAAAAATCACTCACATCACATACCACTATATCCCAACCAGAGTACATTAGGAAAGTAATATAATGTAATGTAAATTGGGATAGAATATAAAACCACCAAAAAAGTCTAAAACCATTAGTCCTACCTATATGAATATGTATTGGTTTTATTGTTTATAGACGTAGGGACACCTTGGTGTGCCAGATCTCATAAAGTACCATCAGGTCCTAGTCTACCTAGGACTCTATCCAATGGACTCTTGTCTGCACAAGACATGACATGTGCGGTCAATACCCGTATAGGGGTGAGTATAACAATAGTTAGTAGGAAACCCTAAAACCAAAAATAAATAAACAAAGGAAATATATAGTAGGATCTAAACTATATATGTTTATAGAAAATAAAACAATTATATCTAGATATAATAAATCCATGACACCCAATCTAGAGGTAAGACACAACCAATGTATACCAGCACTTGGAAATTAGCTCAAAGATTCCACGAAGCAGTCATCTGGGACAAAAAACTCTTGAGTCTAATATCACTACTGATGTTCACCAGAGGTGTAATGTTTACCAGGAACCATCATGAGATATATACACTAATATATTTGAAGATAATACAATACCATAGATGAGGATCATAGCTAGTGACATGGGGTGAGACCAACAACTCCATCTCGATTAACCTATTATGTGGAGGATAGACGCCATGTAATGTTGGTCACGTTAATACCAAAAACTCTACCAAGGGAATGAATAATGAAGAAATGATCCTTCTTTGGGAATCTTGAGGGATTTCAATAAATCTATCTCTAAAGTCCTACTAAAGGGATAATAGTCCTATGAGTTGGAAATGATTTATACTGACCATTAGGGAAGTGATAAGGGAACGAATCCTATTGAAATTTGTCCTAGATATGGAGGTCAAGGGAATGAATCCATGTAGAAAGGTATACATGGAGTTTAGTAGGGTCACATGCCATGTCCCTTGACCTCGAGTACTTCCCATTTACAACAGTCCATTCTGTGAGAACATGTCATATAGAGGATGGGTACATGCCATGTAGAAGGAGTCACATGTTGTGTTGTTCCATCCAGGGTCCACTTGTGTACTATGGCCATGTACCAGTACATAGATTGATCTCGTTTGTCTCTCCCCATGTAAAACTACAATGGGTAGTCCATGTACTTGGTATAGGCCAAGTCGGGTGGTGGGGTGCATCCCCTGTAGGCAAGCCGTGTAATCAACCTAGTGTCTGTGGATTTCTTGAGATACACACCGAGTATTTGGGAAGGGCCTATACACCATGTGATTGGTGTAACATGCATGTGACATTTAAAAATCATCCGAAACCCTATCCACTACTCAATACGGGATACACATCGTGTATCACCGGATTACACACCGAGTTCGTTGGGGTTTTCCAAAAAATCATTTTCTTCCTTCGCGCACTTTGGCGTATCTCCTAGGTTCCTATTCTGTGGTCCGTTCACCACAAAACTATGGATATAGGATCATTCAATTACCCTAAAAACTAATTGAGGTTTTTGGGCCTTTAATCGTCTAGAAAAAATACTTAAATTTATTCCAACCAAAACTCCTTAAATAATAGTTTCTTCTGAATAGTTCTGATTTGTCTGTCACCATTGCTGCCACACCTATTCTAGGTCGTCCCAAAGTGATATATTAAATTTCGGATCATTACACCAAGAAAATATGGTTCAACAACCATTCATTCAAAAACATAATGGAAAATGAAGAACATGCATAGAAAATGGGGGAGAGAAAATCAAAATGAACAAATACGAGTAACAAACCTCAACCATTGATCACGAGGGACTTGATCTATCCCTGTAATAATGATCAAAAATAAAATAAATTCCCAAATAATAAATCCCCAAAAATCCAAAAATTAAAACCATCCTGCAAGGAATGATTGAACCGTGGATCAAACTATTCTTCAGTCTGTCCACATTCATCATTTAATTCAATAATGGTGGAGGAAAATCCAAAATAACGCATCCTAAATAATAATTGTATTGTTCTCTATTGAAGATAAATTACCTCTGGTGAGATCCTTCATGACCGATCACCAATCCATTCCTCTCACATCGTTTTAAAGAGAATTATCCAGGGTTTATCTCTATATCCTCTAGGGAATTATAGGGTTGTGAGCCTAAAAATGTATCTCTTCCTAAAGACATACATAAAATAATAAGAATTCATGCATCGTTGTATCGATAAAACAGAGAAATAAAATAAATATCCAATTTATTTTATTTCTTTATAAACACCCAAAACAACTTTTCATGGTTGACCTATGCTGATCGATGTTATATCGTGAATAAGGAAAAGTCACTACACTAAACACAACAATGCCCTCATATTTTGGATCAAGTCACCTATTTATAGGTTATTCCTCTTTTTCAAGAAAATCATAAGTGTGTGATAGTTAATATTTTAATATTTCTAAAAAATTTATTCTATAAAACCCAAGCCTCTAAATCACACACCGTCTTTGTTCCTAGTCTCAAAATTAATCATTATAATATTTAAAAATAATACATGAAAAATATGGTACATTACTAGTAGCAACAGTTTGGACATGTTTGTATGATTTTTCAAAAGTTTTTTGCGACTTTGAAGTTGATGGATTATATTAGATTTGTTTCATATTAGATATAAAGTCCCATGTATATTATCTAGATTCAAGAAATTTTCATATGTTATGAAAATGAAGTTATCCACAAAATATTTCTCACAAAATCGATTGGGAACATATCTAATTTTTTACGATGAAACATTTATGAGAATCTCATAGACATCCCTGAAATGTAGGATAAGGTGTTATATGGTGTTTTATTCCATTCATTCATTTCCTTTGGAAGTATAATGGAATTTAGGGGAGCACCTTAGAACGTGAGTTAGAGATATGCGCTTTGTTTCATGATTTTTTTCAGGTATGTTACTATTTTAAATAAATTTATGATTATGTATTGACCATTGAATAACTTATGAGGTAGATATATATTCCTTTATTCCTTGTTTTCAGAATTGTGCTTCACGAGAGGTATCTCGTGGTGTGGTTATTCAGATGGCCATTTTGCATTCCATTATATTTAGGTTTGGTTTCAATTTTCAATGATGAATTTTTTTTGTCAAAATATGATTTCATTTCCTTGATGATTTTGGTCTATTCTATGTGTTTTCCTAAGGATTAGTGTCATATATAGAGTTTTGGAGATATTATGGAGGCTAAGGGGTGGGTTGACCATTATTGGGAGTCCCCACACCTAGGTGGTAAGTTTATTGACATTACTGTTAGTTTTAAGTGTGCGTAAATGCTATTTTGGTATGTTTTGTGTTTTTTGATGTTCCATTACCACTAAAATTGGTTATGATGTTTTTAGGAGGTTTTTTTGTCCATGGGGTCATCCTATCCCAAATGGACTGCCATGAAATGAAAAAAGTGGGAATACAATTGAGTGTTGTTATATGGAAGATATCATATCGAAAAAGGGGATGTGGAAATGGATTTTTTTGCCCATATTGTGTCCTTGGATAGGAAAGAACATATTGGGTGTAGTGAAACTTCCTTGGAATAATATTTTATGGGTTGGAACATAGAAGAAAATTGTGGTTGTTATAGAGGCTATGATGAAAGTTGTAGTGGTTATTAGGATTGTTTTAAAAGGGATTAATTTATATTTATATTTTTAAGGATCTAATTTGTTTCTAATGGGAAACATGTGTATCATAAATTAGTGTTATTAATGAAACATTAGTTTGATTATTCCCCTTTATTAACTAATCTGTGATTCTCCTCATAAATTCCATTGATTTGTAGATGCCCTGGTGATCATAGGCAATGGTTGGTTATATATTTCATTGAGGCTTGATTGAAATGAATTATCATTGGTCATATGTTCTTTCTAATTATTGTTGGTTTTCTTTAATCATCTCCCTTGAGGACTGTTACATGAATATTGGAGGATCAAGAAACATTGGTTCCGTGTTCCTTTCCATCATATTCCTCCTTTTATTTTTATTTTTATCCTAAGCAGTCATTTTCAAAATCCCATCTATTTTCATAACATTTATTAGTGAATTTTATTGGTGGGTTTCATACGGTAGGTTTGGGATAGTTTTTCTCAGTCTTGATGGTGTTTATCAGGGTAGAGATTATTCTTTAATCATCTGTAATTGTATTGAGAATGTGAAACTTCTAATTATGGTAGGTGATTCATTAGATCTCTTTTTTTATTTGAAATCATAAAATTTTAACACATTATTTAATTCGGTAATAATAGAATTAATAATATTGAATATTAAACTATTATTAATGAAGATAATTAATTTATGACTGTAGTGGTAACATGTTTTTATACATTGACAATAATTTTCCTATTATTTTTAAAGATACCTTGTTATTTATATCTATGATAGGGTTTACATTTTTTATGTTTTGAAATTCGATAAAGAACATAAAACTTGAATTTTATAATTTTAAAATAATTAAGAATGTTAAATTACTAATGTTCTTCATAAAATTTATGGAACATAATTGTATTCTTGAATAATGTTTAATTAGTTAAAAAATTATTGGTAATATATTCCTTAGGCTCCATGAGGATGTAACATTTGATAAGTGAATCAATTAATTCATTATGGTATATAATTGGTTTTTTGAAAAAGATAATTGTTTGTAGTCGAAGGAGCTAATATTTTTATTAAGGGATCATACCTAGTTTTTTGGATTTATATTGCCTATATAAAATATTATTTTTTCATTCATCCTGGTGTGATTTCTATAGATGTGATCCCTGTGAAGTGACATGATATATTCCTTGTATGGATAGTGGTTTGGGTGACATGGGCCGAGATTCCTAGGTTTTTTGTAGCAGTCAGTGGATATGTTGGGGGGATAGTTGGTGATATGCATGGTGGAATCAGAGATGATAATAGGATTGAAGGAATGGGATGAAACTATTCTTTCAAAATTTTAATTATCCTAATATATATAATTAATTCTTGTTAATTAATAAATTTTAAAGGAAGGATTAATGGGTTTTTTATTTCAATATTTATCCACATTAATTAACACAAATATTTGTTAATGGTTGTGAAACTTTTATTGTGTCTTTTAATGAGTCCCAAAGTACCTATAAATACGAAATGATAACATTAATGTTGACTATTTTAACAAATTCTGTAATATATAGGATTAAATGAATGCCAAATTATTATCTTTATTGAGTAACCTAGGTATTAATGGTTTATTCCTAGAGTGTATGAAAATTGGTTGTTAATTAATATTATAATGAAATGTTTAAATGAAGGACATCAGTGAATGTCTATTAAATTATTTTTGTTCTTATAAGATATCTTGGAATTATTAGTGTAAAATATTTTTCAACAGCATGACAGTTATAAATTATTTTGTGTGATGATTGTTTCACATAATGTATTTTAGAGATATATCTATTTTCATAATTTATGATATTTCATACACTATCCTACCAATGTTGGTAGGACCATTGACACCATTACACACTGAATGATGTTTTCCCAAACATCCAGCCTGGAGAGGAAAAGATGAATGACTACCCCATATTTACCCACTCCCAAATCTTGGTAGTATTATGTTATAGTATGAAAAATTATTTCATTTCTCATATATGTGTGTAGAACATAACGTCTACCATTAGTGTGTGTTATGAACCCTATATACTTTTTACCAACCTGTGGCCTACTATATTTGGCATTTGGGAATAATTTTATCTCTAAATTCATTTTCAAACCTAGAGGGGTATCTAAGGGTAGTGGGAAGTGATATCCTCCTTGTGGGTGAAGGAATTTCTAGTATATATATTTTCTAATTTTTGTTACAAGCTTATAAATTTTTCATAACAGTAATGACGTTTCACAATATAATGAAACCCAAAAATTATTTCATAGATATTTTAATATTCTAAGGGTGGAATGATTGAAATAGGATAACCATACTAAACATTTTTATACAATAGTTTTATTCCATACTTTTTTAATTATTTTAAATTTCTAAAATCCAATATCATAAAAAAATTAATTTCTCTCTAAAGTACATTGTGTACATGTATTATCTTTTAATTTTTATGTAATTAATAGTCCTATGTTATATAAAAAGAAAAAATATAACACTATTGTGATGAAAAAAGATGTGGTACTCTTGTGGAATAAGTGATGTTTATATCTTGTAAAAAATGGATAAATCCAATTAATGTGAATACATCATTCATTGGAATCATTGAAAAAATATTGGAGTTGGATTATAAGATATTGTAGGTACTTATTTTTGTTTGGATAAAAAATGGATTTATAAGGGGAATTGAATTTAAATTTATGATTTGGGATTCATGAATGTGAATTTTATTAATAAAGTGATCTATGATAAATCATTCATAATGAAAAAATAGATAGTAAGTAAAAGTATTCTATGCCACATATCCTAAAAAATAAATTTGGTAATCTATTATATTATTGACTAAAAAAAACTATAAGTTCATTTAAACATTCAGTTTTGGATCACCCTTTCATTAGGATGACATAATAATTTCATGGTTGTACCAATATTCATATATTCTTATATGTCATAGGGTTCCATAAAAAAGTGATTTAGAAAATGATATACATTCCAAATCCCTTCAACCATTAAAGAGAAAAATATCTTTCAATGAATATGTCAAATTACTTTGATTTTTTTGTTAACTGATTCCTAAAAATGCTATGTGATCACTACTATATTTACACACTATAAATGAAATGATTCACTACATGTGTACATAATGATTTCTCCACCCAATGAATCATCCAATATTGTGCAAGAATATATTGAAAATGATGAAATTGTGAAAATGATATAAGTTGAATAATATATGTTTGAGAAATGAATAAAGTGGAATAAAATAATACTATTAGTAAAATTTAATTGGTTAAGAATTAAAAGACTAAAATTTAAGATTATATACAATTCACATGGTCAACTAATTGACCCCAACATGTACACTTTCAATATTATATGGAAACAAAAAATAACTAACACATTCATGTGCAGGTATGATATAACCTATATTTTTATTCTATAAAATAGTGTTATATAATAATGAATACTAATTTTACAATATATATTATCTATATTACTCATTAGAGTTGTTATCTACTATACTCAATGATTAATCAATTTGAGTAGCATAGATTATTAATGAATGGTATGGTTGTGTTAGAGGTGAAAATTATTCAAGTCGCACAAAGTATACATTGTGAAAGAAAAAACATAAGGGGATGAATATGATGAAATGAAATATATTTAGGCATAGATAATTGGTATAAATGTAAAATTTAGTTAAATGGTTGACATAATTTTTTTGAAGGGTTAAATGAGATGAAACAATAGACGCAAAAAAACATCATAAAGAACCACTCCACCATCTTTGAGCATATCCAAAACTGCCATAGGCATACCATACCCATGGTTGTTTGTTTTTTCATAGTAGTTTCTACTAAATTTGAATTAATAAACAAATGGAACATTTTTTGTACTAAAATATTATATAGGAAAATTTAATATTATTTATATTAATTATCACCCACTAATATCCTTTTTTATGGGTTATAGTTTCAAATATCCAAGGTTATATTCTAAAAAATAAATAACTTCCAAAATATTAAGTGAGAGTATGGATTCCAGAACTTAACAAGAAATACTATAGGATACATGTTCCCATTGATAATCATGATGTTAATATTCTCAAAATTTATATTGAAACAATCAAAACATGGTAATTACAACATATAATGGTGTATTATCACATTTAGTTATATCTATTCCAATTCATTTCTATGAAAAAAATTTAAAAATATATGAAAATCATAAATTTATGTATTTTATTATAGAAGGTGATATATAAGTAGAAAAAATATAGGTTCACAATAATATAATGAAAAAATGAAGAGATCAAAATTGTCATTAAAACGTACCATTACCCAAAAAATTCCACTAAATTATTTAATGAACTTTTAATTTCATTTAGATAGAACATTATAATATAATACAATGTTTCATACATTGAATATGAAGAAAAAATGAATAGAGATTCCATTACTGACATGGTTTCTCTTGATAATGTAAAAGAAATTATAAATCATTAATGATTTAGTGGCTTACTAATGAATTTATACATGAGTTAGATTTTATAAATATGATTATATAATAACTTTTTTATTATATTTATTATAGTTTTAAACTATTTAGATTTTATACAGTAGTATATATCACACAATGGTGTAAGGAAGACCATGTGGAGAGAATTTATTATTCATCAGTCCTCATGTCACTTCTACATTTTAAACATCAATAGATGATGATGATATTATATTAAAATCACACCATGTAACAAAAATTTATGAAAATAAATTAATATATGGAATACTATTATTAATACCTACAATGTTGGGGTAAAAATATAAACTGTTATCTTATAAACTTTATTTACATATTTATCAATAATTATTAATTTCTTTTGGAATAATTGGACACTCACTGCGATCAATTTGAATATTTTTTATGATTATATGAATTTATATCCAAAAAATAGAACATACATGTTATCCCTTATGAGTTTTTAATATACTACATGAAACATTTTAAAAATAAGTTTCAAATTATAAGTTATATATTTTATTTTGAAAAGAATTTTTATATCATTGGGCGGTCTGTAGTTACCTATTAATTCATTGTATGATGAATACTAATGCACATAAGAAGTATACAGATTCCTAAAAATAAATATGCATCACAGTATATATAATAGAGTTTCAATATTAATACACATATCCACGAAAATTACTTATTTTTCATAATGTCTCTATAATTTATAGAGAATGTAATGTCTTCAACTGTAGTTATAAAATTACAATATTTAATAAATATATCACATTACATATAAAATATAGGTTAATTGAAGAGGTATTTCCACATGTAATTATGTTGGGAAGAAATTCCTCAAGGTAACATTGATTCAATTTGGGTTTGATTATGTTTGTAGTAAAATTAGATATCAATTGTTAGTTGTGAAGTTCCATACTTATTGTAGACATGATATATTGACAAAGATCTAATACAATTGAATGGATTCTCTCAAGGTTGTATAAAATAATCGTATATAAGGTTGTGTCATTTCTCAGTGTTTTCCAAATTTTCGATTCAAAAAATTGGAAAATGATGAAAATTGTTTTTGGAAAAGGATGGTTTGTGCAAGGGTCAAAGTGATTTTGAATGTTTTTCCCAAGTCATTTTCAAGATAATTACATTAAGATATTACAAAGGAATGAAGGATGCACATAATATGGATTTTTGCGACAGGTGAGTTTGTGTGAAAGGTTAGTTTATCAGAAATATCCTTGTTCAAATGAGACATTACCATAGGGTAAATTTTCACATAGGGTCGAAAAGGTCTATAAATAGGTGGCTACCCCAATTTTTGAATAGTCTCAACAGATTGAGGAAATCGGAGATCTGAATCTCACAAGTAGTGACTGGCGTATAAGGATGTTGTTGCGTGCATGTTGTGAGTTTCACATAAGATGTGAGTTTCAAGTAAAGAGGTAGTTTTACAAGAGTAATATGTTATGAGAAAGTTTGTTTTATAAGAAAAGGGAATAGTCTATGTTCAAGGAATTAAAGTTATGTTAAAGTAACCTAAGATTTGAGTGAAAGTTGTATTTCTCCTCATACATCTGCATTATAGAGGAATTTATCAAGTGGTAGAAAGTGGAACTCAATGATATACTAAAATATGTTTAAAACATATTGATTCATGAAAACGAAGAAGGATATTCTAAATAAGATGTGAGAAAAATTAGGTTGAGATAGTAGTGAGCTTTCAAATTGTGGTTGGTAGTATAATATAATGGATAGTGACATTATTCTGATCATTGTAAACAACAATGAAATTTTAGTGGATTTGGAAAATTACCACATTGTTGTTGTATTATTCTTGTATGTATCTTAGTGATGGTCAACCATGTAAAATTGATGTTTCTCATAAATGGTTTAATTTAGTTCCATCCATTACTGTGGAAAACAGACCGAGATTTATTTTTTTAACAATTAAACAATATCAAAAGGGGTAGTATTTTTAATCATTCGCACCCCGATTCACCCACCTATCTAGTTATTTAACCTTGTCGTTCAAATAAGTGGTATCAGAGCCAATGGTTAATTTCAGTGTTTTTCTCATGGATGCCGCTAATCAAAAATGGATTCTGATATTCTATGGAAAAAATTTAAATTATGGAAGATTTAGATGTATCACTATTTACAATCCTTAGTTATGGATGTGTATAAAACATGAAAACATGGAATTATGAATCGTCTGTATAGTGTTGCTTTGTTAGAAGTTGACTGAATGGAATTAGATGTTTACTCTAGCGGTTCCAATTCATTAAAAGGAGACTTATCCAATGAAATCTATACAACGGTGATGTCATGTATGTCTAATCATGAAATGTGGGAAAAATACTGAACATCTATGGAGTTTATTAAAAAGATAAAGAAGAAAATTTAAAAGTTATCTAGGAAAAATATGACGATATGAGAATGAACCTCAATGAATCTATTGATGTATTCTTAGATTGGTGGAATTTTTTTGGGGAAGACATTCACAGTTATAGAGAAATTATTAAATATGTAAAGATCATCAAGAACATCTAGATAATAATTTATCCTTAGTTTAATCTAAATGTTTCTCTGTTAGAGGATAATGATCAAAAGAAGTTGACATTGGATTGCCTTCATAGTACTCATGTCACTTATGAGATGAGAAATAAAGAAATGAGTCTATATAAAAAGGGTCTTCTAAAGAGGTGGAATTCAATTCCATTAAGAATCCCACCATTTAATATTGGTAGGATGAAGAAGAGATAGTTGATTTAATGTCATTACATTTTTAAAATATACAAAGTGGAAAAGGAATGTTAAATGGAAAACTTACACAAACATGATTTTGATGTAGAATGGTCAGTCATCATGTATCATGGTTCCCCAAAAAGTTCCAATAAAATGATGAGGATGAAGTTGAAATTCACAATTAGAAGTCTCCAACCTATATAAGAGGGAAGAAACAATTAAAAAGAAATTTCATCAAAATGATGATTCTTCTTGCCTAAGAAAATTACAGTTTAGATGAATCTGAGGATGTTGATATACAGAACAGTAAATATCGTGGAGAAAATGAAATAATAGAAGATTGAAATAACTATTATAAGATGTATGAAAGTGACATTGATGAAGAATGGGTCAAAGGAAGAGTTGATAGTTGGCAGAATTTGAAGCCACTCGTGAAGAGATAAATGTTTTTAGAGACAAAACGAATAAATCCATCAAAGTGGTTTGTGATGCCAAACTCTACATGCAGTAGTAGAAAGAATAGAAATCTAAGTTAATGGAAGAAAATGAGAATATCAAGTCTTCATTTCCAAAACAATTAGAAACAGTTTTTGGGTATAAACAAAAATTTGATGAATATAAAATGGTGATAAATGGTTTGAATAATAGAGAAAAAGAGAAAATCTGATGCATTGAAAAACCTGAAGAAGAATTCATCATCCTGCCAAAAAAAATTAAGGATCAATAGAATATATTTACTCCTAGTATGTAATTAGGAAATCATATTATTCGAGAGAAAGGAAAGGTAGAGGTTGATCATAGACGTACAAAAGAAATGAATAAATAGTCATGTTCCAATGTTAATGAGGATTTGGGGCTTGTCCAGAAACAAATATATGTGAAATTTGATGTTTGAACACAAGAACCAACTTCGAGATTGAAGACAGATTTGGGTATAATGATGAACTGGAATATGCAGAGAACCCATGAGAAAACAAGTGGTGTTGAAGTGAAAAACAAAAATACACCCTACATCATATGTTATTATTTTGGAAAGATGGGACACTCAAAAAATTTATGTTCAATAGATAAGAGACACTAAAGGGTACACAAATATAATTTGAAGAGAACCGAACCTCAATACTCTAGAATATAATTCTATAATTCTTGGGAAATTGTTTTTCTTACTGAGGTTTAAAGAACACAAATAGATATTTTGTAGTGGAATGTGCCAAAGTAGAACAAAAGAGGTCACATATAGCAAGTCAGAGAATCAATTGGTGATAAAAAAAGAAATATTTATTTTTAGCTCTACAAGATGATAATGG
This sequence comes from Viscum album, assembly GCA_963277665.1. Taxonomy (NCBI): domain Eukaryota; kingdom Viridiplantae; phylum Streptophyta; class Magnoliopsida; order Santalales; family Viscaceae; genus Viscum; species Viscum album. Next base: position 137,253,003 of record OY728152.1, on the reverse strand, counting down.
TACATTATAATCCAAGAAAGTTTATGATTTCCAATCAATAATAAGTATGCAATTGAAAAAAAGAAAAAAAGAAGAGAGTTCAGAAGGAAGTGGTTACAGAAATTTCCATTAAAGCATTAAATTGTTTTGGTCTGTGGATGCTTGATAGTAGTTTCACATCCAATATGACATATAATAAAAATATTTTTATAGGAATAAAATATAAAAAATAGGGTGATGTAAAATTTGGAAACGATGAAGGCCTGAAAATACTTGGCTCGAGAAAGACCATTTTTGCGGGGAAAGATATGAGACATTCTAATGTCTTAGTAGTATGAGGTCTCAGTCACAAAATTATTAGTGTCAGTCATCTATGTGACTTAGGGAATGCTTTAATATTTAATAATAACTTTTTTATCCTCAAAAGAAGAGATGGTGAAGTTGTTATTCAAGGAAAAATGTCAAAGGGGAATCACTATATTGTTAGTGGAGAAAAAGAAATGTGCTTTATTTTCCAGAGGGGAAGAAAACATGTTGTGGCATAAATGACTTTGTCATATATGCATACCATCCCTAGAAGATATAGAAAAATGTAATGATTTTAGAGACCTTCCATACCAATCATGTGATTTTACTCATATGTGTGATTCTTGTTAACATGTGAAGATTATCAAAAAGACATAGAGGGAAAAGGAACAAAAGTCAACCAATGTACTTGAATTGGGGAATGAAGATATATGTTGACCTATACCATCAATATATATTTAAGGTAAGATATATTACATTCTTTTCGGTGATAATTTCAATTGAATAGACAATTTATTTTTCATTTCCCATAAGACAGAGGTGTTCAGTTCTATAAAACAATATCATAGGGAATCATAAAGGAAACTTGGACAAAAGATTATGAACTTTCGTACTGATAGTGGTACAAAATTTACAAACATAAAATTTTAAGTTTATCTTAAGAAACATAGGATAAGACAAAAATATTCGTTAGTGGGAACACCTCAATTGAATGGAGTGGTTGATAGTAGAAAGATAGTTATCAACAATATGTCCATAACAATGCTAATTGAAAAAGATATATAAGAGAAATTATATAAAGAAGCAGTCCTGATAATGGTCAACATATAAAATTGGGCCCTATTGTGTTTGGAGGAAGAGAAGAATCCTTATGATATGTGGTATGAGAAGAAGCATACATTGAAATAATTTAAATATTTAGATGTAATTATTTTATTCTCAATAAATAGAAACCATGAAAATTTAATTGATGTGGATATGAGGGGATATTCCTTGGATACCCATGAATAAGAAAATCATATAAAAGATTAAATATGAGGTGGGGAAATGTAGTTGAATGAAATGATTTCACTGTAGTCGAAAATGAAACAAAAATCAGCAATACAATGAACAGTTCCCTGATGAATGCAATGAAGAGGAAAGTAACACAAGGGGAGAATAAGTGGAAAATGATTATTCCGAAGAAGATACTGATGATGATTAGGAAAAAGTAAAATCTATATCTATATAGAAGCCAAAGAGTTAATATGAAATTGATATGAAAAATATCATTAGGGATCATACATTTCTAGATCAAATAAGATGAATGATGTCATTATGGTCGGAATCCTTACTATCTCCATTAGATACTAAATGATATGATTAAATACATGGAGATGAATAATGGGTTCAGGATATAAATGAAGATATTGACCAAATTGAGAAGAATCAGACATGGGTTATTGTTTCAAATCCAACAAATAAAAATTTCATTAGAACCAAATGAGTATTTTGAAAAAGATGAATGAATATGGAAGTGTAATTCAAAAAAATGCATGATTAGTGTTCACAGTGCACTCCAAGATAGAGGGTATTGATGTTGATGAAACATTTTCACCCTTTTCAAGGCTAGGGACAATTATTTTTTGTTGGGAATTTTAGTGAAACTAAAGTTCAAGGTCTTCCAGATAGATGTCAAATCTGCATTTTTAATGGAGTTTTGGGAATAAGAACATTATATTGAGTATCTAGATAGTTTTATCATTCATGAAGATCAAAAAAAAGTTTTTCATCAAAAGGAGGCATTATATGGGTTGAAGCAATCACCAAGAGTATGGTATTCAGGACTAGAGAAGCTTTTAAAAAAGTTGGGATTTTAGTGTGGTGGAGATGATTAAAATATCTATATAAAAAATTATAGTATTATAAGGATAATGGTTCTAGTATTTGTATATTAAACACAATTTGGTGGATTAGATAAATCTCTGTGATATCAGTTCACAAAATTCATTAAAAGTGAGTTTGTAATGTTAATGATTGGTGAACTGACATTTTTCCAAGGATAAAAAGTTACACAAGGAATAAATAGAAAATTAAATTCTCAAAAATAATATTCCCAAGATGTTTTAAGAATAAATTGAATGGATAATTCAAAGGATATGACAAAATCGATGGCTACTTGGATGAAACTATATTGGGATGAGGAAGGAAAGATATTTAATATCACAGAATACAGTAAAATCATTGGAGATTTTTTTTAATTGATAGAGACAAGACCTAATATTATTTTTTACACATTCCAAACTACAAAATATCAACGAAATTTGAAGTAAATACAATTTATTTTAGTAAAAAATAATAATTCAATATATCAATGGCACACTGGATTTGGGTTTTCTATACAATGACAAATCTCAGTAAGAGTTAATGGGATATACAAATGCAGATTGGTCCGGATCAACTGATGATAGAAAATTACCAGTATGTGGTTCATTATATCTTATAGGATTGTGTATTGCTTTTATAACAAAGACATTAGACTTCATTTGATTAGGAACAATATAAGTTGAGTAAATTATGACTATAAAATAAGGCACACAATTATTGTTGATGAAGAAGCATCTTAAAGATATGGGAGTTAAAGTGAAGTATTTGATCAAAATTTGTTATGAAAATTAAAGTGTTATAAATGATATAAAATAATTATTTTATCACTCAAGGATAAAGAACATTGAAATAAAATATTACTTTATCAAGGAGAAGGTGGAGCATGGCCCAATGATGTTGTAGTTTGTTCCTACATAACTATAGGTTGTAGAAATTATAACAATGGAATTACCCAAACAATCATTTGAAAGGCATCAACTAGCTTTGGGATTTTAGTTGACCCCCCACACTTGAAAAAGTGTGTATGTGGGACCCCTTCTTCCTTAAAGTATGATGTATTTTTCTCTAATTCACAAATCAGTGTTCTTTACCCTATTGTAGACTAGAATGAAGTGAACTTCAGGTTTTGGGAATAAGGGGTAGTAAGTGTGGTTATGTAAGGAGAAAAAATTTATTACTTATGAAAAGGGAAGAATATGATAGGTGTATCATTAATATAGGTGGATAATTTGATATCAAGAGTTACATGTTGAGATTTCATCTGTGTTATGATGAAATGACAAAGCATTGTTTGGAAATCTTTAGACATTCCAAATAATGAGAACCCAGGTAGTGAATTAGGGGGATTTTTAAATCTGAATATGATTTAAGTGATCAATCCTAGGATATATGTCATGATATATGGATTTTATGATGAAAGAAGTTTTTTAGTTTTCAGAATGAGGTGATTCATTGATGAAATTTTCATGCAACTCTTGATTCTCATGCTGAGCATGGCTCATGTGGGGTTAGAGTGTGTGTTGAGAAAATCATTGATTTCTATATGAGTCACATGAAGAGAATATTTTTATAAGATATAATATTATTTAGTGATATATCAAAATTTTAATAGTTGATAAAAATCCAAAGGGGGAGTTGCGTGCATATAGTGAGTAGTGCACAAGAAGGGAGTTGTGCACAATTAGTGAGATACCCATAGGAAGTGAGTTGGGCTTAAATATGGAGTTTCACATAAGTGTTATACTGGTGTAGGTTGGCTTTCCATGAAAAATGAATAGGTCGTGTGCATGGCATTAATGTTTCACACAAGTCACCCAAGAGTTGTGTGAAATTGGAATGTTTCCCAGTACATCTATAGTAAATAGTAATTAATCAAGTGTAAGAATGTGGAACTCAATGATACAATAAATATGGCATAATACATATTGATTCAAGAAATCAAAGAAGTGTTGTTTGGATAAGTAGTGAAAACACATAGGTTGATAGATCAATGAGCATTCAAGTTTTTACTGATTGTAAACTCTTAGGGATAGTGAGTCCACTATAAACATTGTAAAAAATAGTGTACTTTTAGTGTATTTGTTACATTGGCACATTTATATTGTTTTCTCCTAAGAGGTATCCCATTGAGGGTGAAACAAGATCAATATACAAGTCTCGTGCATGATTTAATTTATGTTCATAAATTACTATGTGAAAGAGAGATAAGAGAGTTTTATTTAACAATGAAACAATATCAAAAGGGGAAGTAGTTTTATTCTGCCATACCCTAATCTCTCATTAGGGTATTTAATCTAGTTGGACTAAAAAATTTCAACTTAATATAGAATATTTATTCAAAAAATTTAATCTTTATTTTTTTTACTTTAATAGAAAGTATTTTGATATTCCACATATTCATAAAAATGAAAAATATTTGTTTCAAAATGAGTATAGCATAGATGGTGTTATAAATTTTATAAAGAACATGAATATGTGGTTTCCTTCAATCATATAATTATTTATATCATAGAGATCATGAAGATATGATTTATTGACTTCTTATTAAAAATAATTTCATAACATTTTTTGGTACTGTTAGGGAGGGAGACTTTAGTATACAAATGTTTTCATAATATTAGGGATAATAAAAAATATAATTAGTTTTATTTTAGAAATGGATTATTTTTAAATTTTCAAAATATTATGCTGAAATCCCAGGTTATTTCAAAAGATAATATTTTCAATATTTATGCTCAATTTTTCAATTTTATTGAGATATTAATGCAAAATTTTCTTATTGGATTCAATATGGATGGATAAAATGTATAAAGGATCACATAGTGATTTGTGACTATAAAATTCCATTAAAATTGAACATTAAATTTAAAAGTAATATTATTATAATAGTTATTGAATATATTAGTGAGAGTTGGCCTTCATTAAGATGTCTGGAACAACAATTTTTGGATAAATAAATGAACATGTTAATATGGACATGTGGGCATACTAATAAGGATAAGATCATAATTTAATGACGTTAAGAGAATATTATTGTGGCTTTGATGGGTGATAGAATAAATGAGACTAAATTATGATGGATTATACATGATAGAAGAATACATAGAGAAAAACCTATTATTATAGAAAATTGAATAAAAAATTTCACTTATTAATGGTTATATATATATATTTAAATAGTTAATTTTGTTTTTGTAAAATGAAATTTCCACAAAGTAAAAAATTGGAAGACACACTCAAAATTTATAGATATTTAGTATCATTTTCTATGATTTATTTGATACATATATATCTATCATAGGTTAATAAAAAAAAATATTATCTCTATGATGACCAAAACTAATAGTTTTCAATTAAATGTGACATTATAGTTCATAACTATTTGTTTCATACTCAAAATCAAGGACAAGTGTTTATATTTTCATATTACTTTAGTATAGTGATTAATAATTCATTTATAATGATTATAAAATAATAACGTGTCATTATGACACTCGATGTAGAATGAGTAAAAGTTCATGGTTTTAGTTTAAAAGGTTTATTTCAATTAAAAATTCATGTAACATATTAAAAATTATGAAAGTTAACTTGGATTGTCATAATTCATTTAGGAAGATATATTTTATTATTTTTTGAGGCATATGAGTAAATAAAAATTTAATATGAATCATATATTTTTTGTATGACTTATTTTTTTTTAATCATTTAAAAGTGACATTTGAGATCACATCATGCATCACATACTCAAATTTAATAAACAAGAACATATTTTATGAATTTTTTAAGATAAAGGATTTTTGTGATGTGTTGGAATTAGTCTCACATAAATCGGACATATGGTGTGCCTATAATGACTATCAGTTCATGTTTTTACGTTGAAAAGTGATATTATAGTTCAAAACATGTTTTAAATAATCTAAATACATAAATAACCCTTTAATTATCATGATAATTTATAACAAACCTTGGTAAATCATTTTTGATGAGTAAGAATCGACCTCATCTCAATCGAGCATACTATGCGACAAAATTAGAAATGTGGGATATTCCTATTATACTATATCAATATTTTTTCAATACTATTAATAAAGAGTTTCGTTTATAAAAGATTTATATGATCCATTGGTAAATAAGAAAAATAAATACCCTAGATTAATAGTTAGAAAATGAATGGAAAATGTTTCCCATAAAAATTTATTTTTTAAATAATTTATATAGACTTTCCACATATATACTATCCCTAATCATTACTCCCCCAAAATCCCAAATATTTTCCCATACCCTTAAAACCTCCCATACTACTCCATTGGAGATTCACCACCATTAATCATTTTGTTTATTTGATTATTCTTTAACATCAAACCATTGAGTTTCCTATGATTTATTTATATCAATATTCATCATTTTACTTTTATATAGCTATCAAATGCCCGTTGAGATCATGTTACATCAATATTCATCCAAATTCATCTAACTATGTTTCATTTAAATTATAATTTTTAGTGTTTTATAATTAATTTGATACAGTTAATACTATTTTAAAAATTAATTTACTCAATGCATCTACTAGAATCCAATTTAAAATTATTATTATTTATAATATCCATTATGGGATGATGTAATTATTGATTGAAGTAATTTTTTTAAATTTTTTTATTAGGTGGTAATGAAATTATTCACCTAATTATTTTATTTTACATAATAAATGAAAAAATATAATTAATCACAATCTAATGTTGTGTCAAATTTTTGAATAAGTTTTTTTTTATTTTAAATATTTCATATAAATGTATTTTTAATCAAAATGATCATATTTAGGGATTTTTATGATACTTATTTTTCCATAGTTACCTTTCATTAGAATTATTATAATTATTATCATAGTTTAAATTAGATTATTGTAGCAAGAGTGGTTTAATTGAAATCTAAGTAGGTGGAAGAGGTATAATGAAATATTATAGCTTATATTAAAACCATTACATGCATTAACATATTTTTAATTGTTTTTATAAGAATTTTGATGTGCATATATTTGATAAATTTTCATAAAAATCTTGATAGATGTGAATATTGGGTTTATTGGGTTCATAAATGAAAATTTTCAAATGCAATTATAACAATATGTTTTTGAAATGATGGATTAAATTATTTTTATAGTTTTTATTCCAATTATGAGATATATGTGTTTATTATAGAAAATATAATTGTCATAGAATCATGTTTTATAAATGGTACTATTATTTTTTAATTTATATTGCATATTAATTAAGTTTATAAGATATTTTGATTATTTTTAAATTATCAATAAATTATTTATGTTGTAACATTATTTTTTATGTAATATATATTAGGGGATAATATAATTCATTAATGAGTCACTTCTTGAACCAAAATTTAATTATTTTAAATATTCATTGTCAAAGGCATATCCTCTTGGTGTTTTTAGTTTTTTCGTAAAATTCATTTACATTTATAAATACTAACCCATACACGGGGCCTTTCATATGCCATAATATGTAATCATCTTCCCTATAAATAAAGAAGTTATTATATTAAAATGTTTTAATATGTAAATTCCTTTTCCCCATGGATACAGTCTATTTTCCATATTTTTTTTATTCAATTATGTTTTAAAAAATTTAAAACTCATTTCGACTAGTAGAATCTATTGTTTTATTAAATTTTATTTGTTGTTTCTTAATTTAGGTATTTTGATTTTATTTTCATGAAATTACTATATATTCATTATTCCATATTTCATGTCTTTACATTGTTTGTATAAGTACTATTATGTGTCGATTATAGAATATTCCCTCACGTATCCATGGAATAGAATGCTACTAGCATGCATTAATGACTTTCATATTAAAATTGGTTTTTAGATTTTCTTATTGGTAAGGTTTTGTAAATTTTTTTAATTATATATTGATTACGATTTTAAAATTGATTTCTTAGTGTTTAAGTTATATAAAGATGGAATTGATTTCTATTATATATGGTAAGGATGCATTATTACTCAGATATAGAAGGAAACATATTTTCTATTTTGGTTTTAGAATAGGAAAATATGTCCAGATGTTTCATTTATTAAATTCCATCATTAATAAATTTTGTAAAAATAAATTAGGTTTTTTATATCCAAAATAAATATTTTTATATTAATTTTATTTTCAATGAAAAAGTATTCAGTAAGAAATTTATTTTTGAACAATAATTAAATTTTATAAAAACTAGATGTATTTTTTAAAATTATTTGGTTATAGATTTTTGAAAAATAAAACATTTTTTAAAATAAAATCTTTTAACACACATTAGTAATGAATTATCTTATGGGTTAGTTACTGAACCAAAATTGAATTATATATATATAATTTTTTGAGAAACTACCATCTTGGAGATCATCTTATTTTTTAAATATTTCAATCACATTTATCTATTATAAAAAAATACATCAGTCATTTGGTATGCCATATGAATTAACCCTGTTTTTTGAAAAATTAAAATATATTAGTTGAATTTATTTAATATGTAATAATAATTTTTCCATGGATACTATTTAAAAAATAAAGTAGTTATTTTCTGAAAATATATTATTATTACATCAAAAATTTATTTGGATGTGTAACAAAATTTTTTATCTTATTATATATTTCTGTTGGTTTAACCTAACAATTGTTATTAAATTAGCATTATAATAACTTGTATTAGTTTTTACCTATCCCATTTTATATACTTTATATATGTTTCTAATATTATTCAATGATTTTGGTATATTTCATCACTAGAAATTTTTTTGAAAATATAATCATCAAATTTGGTTGATTTCATATTAAAATTCAAATTTGGATTATCATATTAGATATTCTCTATAGACGCATGATATTGAATTATGTAATTATTGTAATATTAATTAATTCACTAATAAAAGAGTATGTATCAAATATGGGACATTTCATGTAGCATGAAATAGTGTTATTTTTTAATATATTTTTTTCATTACAAATATTAATTTATTAAGTTGTGGAATTATATTTATTCCCTAATAAGTATTGTAAGGATTCCAAAATACCTTGATTTTATAATTATATTCTAATATGTTGATTTTAATAATTAAACTTTCAATATAATTTATAGAAATTTGATGTAAGATACTGATTGAAACTTAACCATGTTTCAAAATAAGATATATTTTTCTATTCTAAATTTTCAATGCTTCAGTAGAAGGACTTTTTAAAATAGAATGTTGATATTATGGTGGAATAACTCAGTTATGTAAAGAATTTGTTACCTACAACAAAAAAAATTTGAATAAAATGTTATGTCTATTGTTATAATGGAATAAATCAAACATTATTCATGATTTAAATGATAGGAGTGGGCTGGAGAATTTTATATTTCACCATTTTAAATTTATTAATAATCATGAGAAACATATTATTTCAATTCAAGAAGATAATGATATAAGTGCACATAATACAACAAATAAAAATAATTATTTTGAGAGAGTTACAAAATTGATGTCTGATGTAAGGAATCTTGTATTTTCAGTATGGGGTAAAATGGAAATGTGATTTTTTTATCATAGGAAAACCATATTTACTCTTTATATTAATATCAATGATTATCTTATTACCTTTTTATGTCCTTACATATTAATGATGCTCATAATCCCTTAAATCATTATATTCCATGGATGTTGATTGATCATATTGAATTTTCAAACTAACCAAATTCATAGTTTCCTAATGGATTATAAAGTATTTTGGGATGAAACAACAAGACTAAATGATTTTAAATAATTAAGTATATATTGATGGAATCTAAATAAATATGGAAGAATTTCTCTATTGATAGAAAACATATTATAACACTTTATATTAATTATTTGGATCTAAATTATTTTTATATCTGGATAAATAACTTTTTATGAAATGATACATATAGAAATAATGATTTTTTAGTTGGATTATCCTCTAGATGAATTAACTTTGCAGAAATTTTATTCACAACTTCATGATTTTAATGTTGAGGTATGTAATGTGAGGATGGGTCTATCTTGTTATTTTTTAATCTGTTTGGTTAGATGTTTATATCACATTTCACATGGATAGTTTCCACAAAAATTTATAACCATCCATCAAGGATGTGTATGAACGAAATAATCAATTTATTGAATATTCTACTAAATGATTCTAATGTGTACTTTTAACCATTAATAAAATAGTTTAATATTATTTGGAATATGGGAATGTGCTTATAATTCAATTTCTAAAAATTACTATTAGATACACATGAAACAATTATGAGGATGATAAATTAATTTTGTATTTATATAATGATGTCTGGATAGATAACAAAAGGAAAAACTGTAATGTCCCATCCTAGTGGGGCCCGTGCCGTGAATCCCCAAGCCCGCCTACAATAGGCCAAGGGCTGGTGTCTAGCACCGAGTAGGCATATCACTAACATGGGAGGCATTACCTATGTACTTGAACATGCACACATACCTCCAAGCCCAAAAATTCTAAAATGTAAAAAAACCACTATTGAACAAAATGCTTGCATGTAACTAAACCCAACCAATTGAGTTCAAAGAAAAGAAAAGTAATGAAATTAAACTGGGATTGAATACAAGAAAACCAAAAACATGTGCCTACAATCTACAAAGACCAACCTGTAAGCACAAAGAGGTATTGGGACAACAGCTCGTAGCCATAGGAACACCTCAGCCTGTAGGGAACTCAGAAATCTTGGCCCGGTCCTACTCTTCCATGGACTCCATCAAAAGTCCACTCATCTACACAAGACATGACCCATGCAGGCAAGGTACGTGTAGGGGTGCATATAGTAATACTTAGTAGAGGACCTTGGAAACCACAAATCAAAACGAAACGTAAAGGTACAATCACCTCTACATAGTATATGTCTATTGAATATATAGCAAGAGAAACAAAATTTGGATATACTCAAACCCAGACCCGTGGTATAGAGATGAGTCACGCAATAGCATACACCTGCTAGTGATTCAGTGTGAAGGTTTCATGAAGCACTCATCCAGGAGAACTCTCACCCCGATTCTGATTGCTCTGATAACATATGTCTGAGATAGATACCCTTATTCTAGGAGAACACATTCCTGATTGGGGAAATATCATGATACACAGATGGAGATCATATCTAGGGCCATGGAGGATATCGTGAAACATCATGATTCAACTTCTAGGTAGAGGATTGGCGTCTTGTAGGATTTTTCACGTCGATCCCTGACTCCATGTTGGGTCAAGAATGGATATAGGATCTTTCTCTAGGCCTCTCATAGGGATACCTGACTCTATCTCAGAAATTTCTGCTAAAGGGATCATACTTTTGGGGATGGAAATGATACATGATGTTTAATGGAATGAGAAAAAGGGTAACTAACCCAAACCAAAAATTTCCAAGGAATAGTGGACAAGAGGATCAATCCTTGTTTTAGGATATACATGGTGTGTAGAAGGGGTGACACACCATGTCTCCCAACTATTAGTACTACCCATGTAAAACAACCCGAGTAATAAGAACATGCCATATAGAAAAGTAAGTACATGATGTGTAGTACGAACCACTCGCTGTGTCCGAGTAGCCATGGTTCCCTTTGTGTACGTGGCCGTGTGCCCATACATGGTTTCAACCTGTGTGTGCCATCCTGTGTAACCGTTACATGGGTTAGTCCATGCAGCTGGCCTAGTCTAGTCATGTGGTAGAGTACACAACTATATACCCACCCCATGTCCATGAATATTCTAAGATACATTCCGAGTTCGTGTAAGGACCCACACTCCATGTGACAATAGTCACACGCCATGTTAGTGCTTCCCGATGCCCAAAACACCAGCAGCTACTGGATGGGGCCCATATGCCGTGTCTCCCCGGAGGCACACCATGTTCTTCATCACATGCAGTGCATAATCCCTAGCCACTGCCTCCATTACCACACAATGTGTTCTTCAGGATACACACCGTGTGTTCTAGAAATTTATAGAACTGCGGACCTGCTCTGCCGAGCCTCAGTGATGCTATGATCTTCAATCCGATGATCCGTTTTCCATGAAACACTAATTTTAATGTCACCTCGATTTATTGAAGTTGTCTCCATTGTTTTCGAGCCTTTGATGGGCCCTGAAAATGCGCATCAATCCACCCGAACAAAGAATGCTATAAGAATGATCCCTCCTGATCCGACCCGATTCGTTGTCTGCCATCATCATAGAACCTCTGCTTGGTCGTCACAATGACGAAGCTCTGTTTTGGGACCATTTATCCATGAAATGGACATGCAATGATTCCTCAATCATATCCTTGTGAAGAACGTGAAGAATACAGAGAACATAGGGAAGTGGTGGAAGAAAATAACCCCACAAATGAGGAACAAACAACTGCTGTTGTTTTCCACGATGTTAATACTCTCTCATTAGAAGGTTTAAATTGGGTAAATTAAAAATATTAGAACATAACAAATGAATCCCCAGGAACAAACCTGGTAAAGAAAATCCCTCCCACAAGAATGACGATGCATGGGTCAACCAGTTCGTGGGTTGATTGGAATTCATCGTTTAATTAAATAACGAGGAAGTAATAATTTAAAACTTAACCCCTACCTCTCAAAGTGATCGATTGCTAACAGAATAATCACACTATCCTTTCTGCCGAGAAACTTCAACTCTTTTGGCTCAATGATTCATGTTTTTGATTCATCATCATTCGTTTTCGAGAGTTCTCTCCAAGGCTCCATGAATTTCCCAGAGTTTCTCTTATCTTTTTTCCAACGATCAACATTGGTTTAACATATTAAATGGAGGGAATGAATTTCATAATTCAATTATGCTGTGGAATTAATGAGACAGTGTTATTGTTTCAATTTCATTAATGTATTGTAATTAATTATCAAAACCGCTTCCTCGTTGAGGTGTTGTAGCGAACGTTTCCAAATAAAATAAAATTTGATTTTTGATTTTTTTTATTTTACTAAAAAATCCTAAAAATTAACATTTACCCTCGACCCTCACATGTCAAAATTATGCCCTTTTTTAGGTAAAGTCATCATCCCAAATGCTATAGTGCCCTCAGATTTTTAATTCGTGAATCCGTTTGGAAATTTCCACAACCGCGCACACACGCCGACTCACATAACATAAAAAGTTCAAACCACCATTCCAGGATCCCCAGGCCATGGAATGATGTTTCATCTCCATGATTGGTCTCGTAATAATTCTATATACTTTTTAAAAATAATACATAGAAAATATGATACATTATATTCTCCCCACCATGGTGGTTTGCGTCCCTGAAAAACCAAAACAAGTGCTACTAAAAAAGATGTGGGTACTGGGCACAGATCTTAGCCTCCCACTCCCATATGCTCTCCTGAAGATTCTCGTGCTGCCACTAGATGCGCACCAAGGGAATTGATTTCCCACAAAGGATCCTCTCCTGATAATCCTCAATCTCTACCTGGTACTCTTCTAAGTTCACACCATCCTTGATGTCTATCACATCCCAGTTGATGATATGTGACGGTTCATGCATGTACCTCCTCATCTGCGACACATGGAAGAAATCATGAACCTAGTGCAACTATGGCGGTTGTGCTTGGAGGTATGCCACCTCGCCAACTCTACGCAATATCTATAATTTTCCAATGATCCTGGGAGATATCACACCGCTCCAACCAAATCTCTACAATCCTTATCGAGGTGAGTCCCAAAGGAAGACACGGTCTCCCTCCTCAAACTCTTGGGGTCTCTGTCACCTATCAGCAAAACACTTTAGCTATATTTGTGCAATCTTCATCCACTCCTAGATGATCTTCACCTTTTTCAGTGGTAGCTCGCACCAACTTTGAACCCCTGATTGATAACTCTCTAGGGTCGGTCCAGCAAAGCAGTGACTAACAGGATCTCCCGTAATAAGCCTAGAACGATGCCATACCAACGTTGGAGTAGTAGCTATTATTGTATGAAAACTCCACCAGTGGTAGGTATTCCTCCAAAATTTAACCAAAGTCCATGATACTGGCCTCCAACATATCCTCTAGAACCTTAATGGTTCTCTCTATCTGACCATATGTCTAGGGATGGAACATTGTTCTCAAGTGTAGATGAGTCCAGAAAGCCTCCTGAAATCCCTTATACAACTAGGATGTGAAACTAGCATCATGATCTGAGACTATTGTTGAAAGGAATCCATGAAGCCAAACTATCTCCTGCATGTATAGGTGTCCTATGCTCTCTATGGAACTCCGCTCCCTAATAGCTTGGAAGTGGTCTGACATGGTGAGTCATTTAACGATCACCCAGATAGAATCTTGCCACTTGGAATTTTGTGTTAAACCCATCATGAAGTCCATTGATATTCAATCCCACTTCAACTCTAGACCTTCCAGTGGTGAGGTAACCCCGCTGGAACCTGGTGCTCAGCCTTCACCTACTGGCACGTAAGGCATCAAGAAACAAACAATGCTACTACCTTCTTCATACCTGATAACCAGAATTTCCATTAGAGATCCTGGTACATCATCTCCACACCAGGGTTTAAAGATAAGGGGGATGTATGAAACTCCATCAGGACCTCCTCCTGCAACACCTATAGTACAACAGTACACCCTCTGAAAAGAACAATGTGCTCCCCATTTTTAAAATTTCCATCAGAAGCATGTCATGTGGTTAACTGAGCATGGAAAGCCTCATAGTCAACATACACAATATGTGCCTCGATATCTCATTGTAAGAGTGGAGGGGTGATAACCATCGACTAAAGGGAAGATGCATCATCTCTATCCATGAAGAATAACTATAACGAGGATAACTGCTCTGTTTCCTCAATCAACAGATGTGATCTCGAACTATAGCTGAGGGAATCTTCCACAACGTTCCCCTTCCTTGGAGTATAGATGATCTCAAAGTCATTCTCTTGGAGGAACTCTAGCCATATCCTCTACCTCAGATTCAGATCTGTCTGCGTGAATATGTATTTGAGTCTCTTGCTGTTAGAGTAAATGATAAAATGCTCTCCCATAAGGTAGTGTCACCATATCATCTATGCAAAGAATAACAATAACAACTCGAGATCATGAATCACATAGTTCATCTTGTGCGGTCTTAACTTTCACGAATCATAAGAAATCACCACCTGTCCCTACATCAGGACAGATTCATGCCTGGTTCCTGATGCGTTGCATAAAAATTTGTACATGACACCCTCCTCTGGAAATCTAAAGATCGGGGCACTTTTCAAACTCTGTCTCAACTGCTCCAAAGCTATCTTGCACTTCTTTTTCAACATGAAGTGATTCCCCTTCATTGACAAGGCTCTCGTCAGCACTGATAAGCAGGAGAAATCAGGAATGAATCTATGGTAATATCCTGCCTACCAAGGAAGCTTCATACCTCTATCATGCTCTGAGGTGGCTCCCATGATAAAATTTACTCCACCTTGTCTTAGTACATAGCTACACCATCTGCTAAGATGACATGTCCTAGAATGTGGACCAACTAAATCCAGAACTGGCACTTCAAGAGCTTCCCATAAAGCTGGCCCTCTCAGAGTATGTCTAGAACCTTTTACAGGTGTCTCACATGCTCCTCCTATGACACTAAGTACATGAGGATGTCATCGATGGAGACCACTATGAACAAGTCCAATTATGGATGGAAGAGCTGGTTCATAAGTCCCATGAACACTATGGGGTGTTCGTCATGCCAAAAAAAATCACCAAGTACTCATAGTGACCATAGTGGCATCTGAAAGCCGTATTAGGTATATCCTTATCCCGTACTCATAACTGGTGGTAACCTAACTGAAGACCAACCTTCAAGAACCATTGTGCCCCTCTTATCTGATTAAAGAGGTAATTGATCCTTGGTATTGGATACTTTTTCTTAACCGTTTCCTGATTCAGGTGCCAGTAATCCACACACAATATCAAACTTATGTCTACCTTTGTGGAAAATAAAACTGAGGCCACACAAGGTGAAACACTGGGTCTTACAATGTCCTTTCCCTGCAAATCCTTTAGCTGCACCCTCATCTCACACAGCTCTGCAGAAGACATCCTATATGCTGGTGGGGATATCAATGTTGTCCTGGGCTACAAGTCGATGAAAACATTGATCTACCAATGGGGTGGTAGTCATGGAACATCTTCGGGAAAGATGTCCTTATACACTACCACACCTGTTGCAAAGTGGAAGCTCACAATATATACTATTCTGAGTGTAAGGGTATCCAACTCATGAGTGATCAGTTTCACCCTCCTATGCATGGACCCATCCTGTGCTGCTTGGGTCTTTTTTTCACCGACAAAGGAAAACCTCATACCATTGCTGCTGACACACCACACACTTCTCCTAAATTAGTCTATCTGGTTATGGTCTGAAGATAGCCAATCCATACTGAGAATTTTGTCGTAAGGCCTCGACGCTGCCACAAAGAGTTTCGAACCAAATCTCTCACCTCTGAGGGAAAGATCAAACTATCTACAAAGATGCTTGATCATCGATTCTCTTCCTTTAGGTGTCTCCAATCATAAGGGTCGAGTCAACATCTCAACCGGAATCTCATGGTTTTGAAAAAGACATGTGGCGAGGAAGGAATGGATGGAACCTGTGTCTATAAGAACGGAAGATAAGGTAGAAAAGACATAGATCGTACCTCGGATCATCCCTAGAGCCCTTGGGTCATACCCCTCGACCACATGCAGTTGTCCCAGCCTCTGTCCCCCAACTCCCTGAGCCTGGTGTAGACCTCCTGGGGGTGGTGGTGGAAGTAGATCGAAGCATTTTCCACCACATGTAGCTCTCCCTACTCCTCTACCACATACGCTGCTTGGAAGATCTGTCCTCTCCACTCTCTACCTCTACATCAGTGGTCCATCCACCGCCTCTTTGTCTGGAGCTTGATGGGTTGGACAATCTCTAGCGAGATGTCCCCTCCCATCGCTTGAGTATCATCACCTCTCCCTAGGCTGACTAGATCCAGCCTGAGAGCCCTGGACTATCAATACCCTTTATAGGGTCCTCCTGTGACGTCTCCCACATCCCAATCTCTATGGTTGACATTGGATCCTTACAACCAAGGTCTCCACACATATCTTCCTACTGCTAACTGTCGTCAGCTTTCACTGATCTTCCAAGAAGCTCTCGATCACCAAGATCTACTCGTGCACTCTTTCATAAGTCAATATACATAGAGGCACTTCACTAGCTCATATGTCCCATCATAGACCTTGCTCTAAGGTCCGATCCTTTAGTTATTGGTCCCAGAACATATCCATTGAGTACCTAAAGATGATGTTGAACCTTGATGAATAGTTATAAACCTTCAAAATACCCTGCTGGAGGTGAAGAAGCTCCGAGATACGCACCACTCTCGGTGTAACCAGGGAGAAATCCTCCCTAAATATTCGATCAAATTCTGTCCATAAAATAGTCTCCTCATCACGAGTCTACGTGTTCAGACTCCACCATCATCCCACTAAAACATGAAGAAGGCTCGATCCTAGGATCCCCATCCAGTCTTTTGAAGTCCTCACTAGAAGGAAAACTCTTCTCACCACCTCAAACTGATCGTCAACCGCCTTGGGGTCAGGCTCTCCTTGGAACCCGAGGGATCAAT
Organism: Viscum album; assembly: GCA_963277665.1. Classification (NCBI taxonomy): domain Eukaryota; kingdom Viridiplantae; phylum Streptophyta; class Magnoliopsida; order Santalales; family Viscaceae; genus Viscum; species Viscum album. Next base: position 137,235,201 of record OY728152.1, on the reverse strand, counting down.
GTCTCTAAAACTCATAGAGCGTGTTTAGCCTGATCCCCTCATATTTTAGTACTTGAGGTACCACAGGCTGCTTTGCTGGTGGTGGTATAGCAGGTGCACCCCTTGGAGGTAATGCCTAGGGAACTGGTCCATGTATTGAAGCCTTGTCACTAAGGGGGTCATCCTCATGATGGAGCCAATGAATCCTAGAAGGTGTGAATTGCAGAGGCATCTAGTAAAGAAACAAGATGTTCCATGGTCAATGATTATATTTGGATAGCAGACACAAAGGAAATGGATAACACAACCCATTCATATATGATGAAAGTACCATTATTTTACTTCCCTAAAACTAGTGTTTTCATAAACCGAGTTGAAAAGTAGGTTATCAGAGTCCTGGTGTATGGATACATCATCCAAATGCACCAAAACTGGAGTCTTTGTCCTAAAATCCGAGCTCGAAACACTTAACATTGTTTCCCCAAACCAAACTCATAGACTCTTGGTTATAAGGTAGAACCGACCACCTCTGATACCACTTCGTCATGACCTGTCCTAGTGGGGCCTGTGTCGTGACTCCCCAATCCCACCTCCAATAGTCCAAGGGCTGGTGACTATCATTGAGTAGGAATATCAATAACATGGGAGGCATTGAAAATGTACTTTTACACATGCACACACCTCCAAGCCCACAAATTCTAAAATGTAAAAAACCCAATAAGGAACAAAATTCCTACATACAACGAAACCCAACAAACATAGTATGATGAAAAGTAAAGTACTAAAAGTAAACTAGGAAATAACACAAGTCCACCAAAAAAAAGTGTCTGAAAACTACAAAGTACAACCTGTAAGTACAAAGAGGTACTGAGACTACTGCTTGTAGCCGTAGGAAGACGTCAACCTGTAGGGAACTCAGAAAGCTAGGTCTAGTCCTAGTCTACCATAGAATCCATCAAAAGGTTTCTCGTCTGCACAATACTCGACACATGTGGGAAAGGCTCGTGAAGGGGTGAGTATAACAATATTGAACAGTGGACCCTGAAAACAACAAAGAAATACACAAAGTAAAGGTAAAATCAGCTCTAAATAGTATATGTCTACTGAATATATATATAGGAAAAACCTAGATATACTCAAACCCAGACCCATGGTCTAGAGACGAGTCACACAAAATATTACCCCTACTATGGATTCAGTTCGATGGTTTCACGAAGTACTCGTCTGGGAGAACTCACTCCACGAGTATGATAGCTCTGATAACGTCCGTCTGAGAAGTAATTTTCGCCGGGAAAGGCCATGAGATATTGATACACTCATTCTAGGATAAGAGACTCATGAGTGGTAAAAGATCATGATATGTAGATTAGTATCTATTTTAGGGCCTTGGCTGACACCAAAACTCTTCTAGAATGACCTTCTAGGTAGAGGATCATCGTCCTATAGGATTATTCATGTCGATACTTGGCTCCACCTAGGGTCAATAATGGATAGATTATCTCACTCTGAGCCTCTCGGAGGGATTCTTGACTCTATCTCGGAAAGTCCTGCTGAAGGGATCATACTATTGGGGATGGAAATCATACACAACCATCAGGGGAACAAGAAAAAGGGGAACTGACCCTAATGAAACTTATCCATGGAATAATGGAAAAGAGGATCAAGCCATGTTCCAAGATATACACGGTGTGTAGAAGGGGTCACACACCATGTCTCATGACTCTGGGTAACACCTATGTAAAATAGCCTAAGTCAAAAGAAGATGCCATGTAGAAATGTATGTATATGACATTTAGTACGAACCACACTCTGGGTCCAAGTAGTCGGGGTTCCCTTCATGTATACAGTCGTGTGCCTTTACACAGTTTCATCCTGTGTGTGTCATGCCGTGTAACCAGTACACAGGTTAGCTCGTGCAGCCGGCCTAGTCTGGCCATGTGGCAGAGTACACAACTGTGTACCCAACCTGTGTCCATGTATCTTCCAAGATACATGCCAAGTCCGTGTAAGGACCGACTAACAATGTGAAAATGGTCACATATCATGTTAGTGCTTCACGTTGCCCAGAACTCTAGGAGCTTCTATATGGGGCCTATAAAATGTGTCTCCCCATAGGCATGCCGTGTTCTTCATCATATACAGTGTGAAAACCCTAGCTGTGGCCACCACCAGTTCCAGATGGCGTGTTCTTCGGGATACACGCTGTGTGTTCTAGAAATTTCCATAACTACGGACCTGCTCCACTGTGCCTAAGGAATGCTCCGATCTTAGATCTGACAATCTATTTGCCTCGAAACTCAAAATTTATGGTCATCATAACATCTCGAAGTAATATCTGTTGTTTTTAGGCCTCTGATCTTCCCTTACAATGCATATCAATCCAATTTCATGAAGAACGCTATAAGGATGGTCCCTCTCGATCTGAGACAATTCATCATCTTCCATCGTCGTTGCACCTCCACTAGGCCATTGCGATGCTGGAGCTCCATTTTGGGATCATTGCACCACAAAATGGGCACACAAAAATTCCTTTTTTGTATCCTTGAAAAGAACACAAAGAACGCGAAGATCGTGGGGAAGAGGAGGAAAAAAAACAGCAAAGAAGGAATGAACCTCCACCATTGTTTGTCATGGAATTAATCCACTAATCTTAGAAGGATTAAACATGGTAAATTGAAAATTTTAAAACATGATAGATGAATCCCCCGGAACGAACCCGCCAAAGAAAATCCCCCCCACTCGAACGTCTATGCGCAGGTCAATCAGTTCGTGGGTTGATCCATGTTCATTGTTTAATTAAAGAATGGGGATGAAACAATTTAAAACATAACCCCTACCTCATGAAGGGATTGATTACTGACGAAGGAATCAAAATGTAATCACCATAGAGATCTTTTAACTCCATTGGTGCAGCGATTCGTGCCTTTGATTCATCATCATTGGTTGTCGAGAGTTCCCTCTAAGGCTCCAAGAAATTCCTAGTGTTTATATAATTTTTTTTCCAATGATCAACATTGGATTAACATATTAAAAGGAGGGAACATGTTTCAGAATTTCATTACGATGTGGCATTAATGAGGCATCATTTATGTTTCAAAGTCATTAATTTCAAGTTATTAATTATCGAAACAACTAACTCATCGTTGTGCTACACCAAATGTTTCCAAATTAAATAAAATAATCTTTTAGAATTATTTTATTTTAGTTTATTTTACTAAAAACAGTTGAAAATTTACTTTTTCCATCGACCTGCACCCGTTAAGGATATGCCCATTCTTAGGTAAAGTCATCGTCCTAGACGCAACAGTGCCTTCATATTTTTAATCTGGGTATCCTTTTGAAAACTTCCACAACCGCGCATACACACCGACTCACTTAACATAAAAAGTTCAAACCAGAATTCCAGGCTCACCAGGCATCAGAATGATGTGCCATCTCCATTATTTGTCTTGCAATAATTATATATAATATTTAAAAATAATACAATGAATATCCGAAACATTACAAAAAATATATGGTCAAATTTGTATGAATAATAATTTTTCAAAAATGAATAAGTAACATCAATGTTTTAGTTACATGGGACATTAATGATTATTTTTAATATATTTTCTACACTATAAAAACCATTATAGGTTTGAAAACCCCATTGTGACCCGGAATCCACCATAGTGTATATCTAGTACTAATGTTCATAATGAATTGAAATATTTCTCTTTTTACTGAGAAAGGTATAAATAAATCTTATTTGAGGAATTATTATTTCACTAAATAAAATTTCAATTTTTTTAAATAAAATAACCATGTATTATTTATCTTATAGGTTAACCATTCTTTTAAAAAATTATTTAGATTTAATTAACATTGAAAAAAATATGTGAAATATTTAATTCAATATTTCAAAATATCATGGGTATGAAAAATGAAGATTTATGATCTTGGTATGTATTGGTGGATTATGATATCTTTCTATAAAAATATACTTAGTGTATCAGTAAAAATAATTGGAAAGTTCCCTATGAATATTCTGGGAGATAAATTCTGATAAAAAATTACATTAAAAAGTACATTTTATTATAATGTTCTCGATGGAAATTCAATAAATATATTCCAATGGTTCAACATAAGTGCGTTGAAACAAATATATATGAAAAATCATGAAAATAACTTTATTTTTTCTGAATTGATTCTTTCATAAATATATGATTTCTAGTCTAATAATGTAATTATGGTGATGGTTTCATTGTTTAATTTTTATAGATATATTATTTATCAAAACTTTTTAAAAGTGTTTCTTAAAATATGAAGGATGTGTCTTTATTTTTTATGTGTGAGTTAAAAAAAATTATTTCTATATTATTCCCTATTATAATGAACCAAAATTTCCATATTCCAACCAAAAAATGGTAAAGTTTATCTTTTACTTTCATTCGGATCTATATGAATAAAATAAATTTCTACATAATGATGTCTTATTACAGGAACCTTAATCATAGTAATGTTTTCATTATAAAAGGTTATATAGATCAAGAAAATATGTATTTTTGTTCAACCTATTTGGATGATGTCAGCATGATATATATTTATAATGAGAAATAAATATAAACAGTTTAACAATATTTATCACACTATTCCATCACTTCCCTAAATTGGAGGAATTTATGGATTGTATACATTGGATTCATTGATCCTTAATGGGTGAGAGATGTTACATATCACAATATTATTTATTTATGATTCATTCAATGAATACATATATAAACCAATTCGAATATCTATGAGTTATCCCATCATATATAATAGTATATAAATATTAAATTATTTTTTAGTTTTATATAGGGAACATAAACCATTTTTAATATAATTACTCATTCATTAACATTGAGAATGAGAGAGACTATACGTAGGAAATATTTTTTTTGGAAATCGACAGAATGATCATTAGAATTATAAAATTAGTAACTAATATTAATTTGATCATAATAGAAAGATATATTTTGGTTATTGAGTATATCAGTTATCCCTATCCTTGATGAAATTAGATCAGTGGATTTTGATCAGAATAATTTGGTCCATCAACAAAAATATATGGTGATTAATTGATACAAATTTGTTATAACCAATATATAGGTGAACTTAAGAACACAACATAATGGATTTATTAAAGCATCAAAGATATTAAATTATATTATTGAATAAGATATTCCACATTTGTATCAAAACGATGCATATTATGAAGTTATTGAGAAAATTATTATTTTGGATTATTATCTCAATGGTCAAGTCACTGTCATGATATTCCAGGGGATTGATTCAATAATACTACATGAAATATTTATTAATGAATATATATTTATATATTTCCTCCAAGAGTAACGCCTTACCTACCTCTGAGCCATATATTTCAGAATCAGTAGTGCGACCAGTGTTTTATGTGAAATAACCCCTAAAACCTCAATTTTGTTTCAAAACTAATGCGATACCAAAACATATACTCAATGATAGTGGTGATGAAATTTAAATCCTCCCCGCACATAGGTTTCTTCATTATTATATTGTATATGATGACTCAAATACTTAAATTTTCAAATATAACTGTCAAAATGTTGTAATAGTATGTAATATTTAAAACCATGGTATGTGGTCCCAAAACTCTATTTTCATTCATATCATTTTTTCATAACATAATGTATAACTCATAATATAAAAAAGAAAAAAATTATTCAAGTCTATATGAATTAATTTTATATACATTCATTATAATTCAAATGAAACATAACTCACTCACTTTCAACCAGTGTAACTATAGTTATCATCAAATACCTAATGTAAACCAATCTGAGAAATTAATGTTTTGGCACAATGGTTATATTGAGTTTGGTCCAAAATTTTGATATCAAAAAATTAAAAAATGTTTTTAGTGTAGTTTAACAATTTATATACATTTTCATTTTATTTACAATGTGATATGAATAACTAGATTATGGTATCTATAACTAAATATAATTAAACACATGAATTGTTGAAAAATGGAAAAATATGGTTTTGAAATTCTATGATAAAATGTAATTAGTACAATCAAAATAATATTAGATCCTATAAAAAAAGTTAAAAAACATATTTCCTAGCTGATGTATATTTTAAAAAATGCATTAGATTTCAAAATCATAATAGATCTCATCAATATAAATTATTTATCTAAGTATATCATCAAAAAATTATATCCAATAAAATTTAAAATATATTGAATTATGATTGAAATACCACATGAATTTTAGACTAAATTGAGAACACTCAAACAGTTGATTAATACTTCATTGTAGATTAAGTAAATGGTGATAATCATTTATCTATCTTACTCAAAAGTAATAGTCCAATTATACTGAATATATCCCATGTTATAATCATAATACACCACAAAATATATTTATCATAAGATATTTTCAAGTTTTTTAATTTTCCCCATATATCAAACCCATGTGATTTAATTCTATATTCCAAGAAGTAAAATATATTCTTAAGAATATATGACGAATATGAAATATGTGAAACATATATAATGTGGATATTTCCACATAATTACTACTTCCCGTTATAGATTATGTATTATTTGAGACCTTGTTTTGGGGAATCTATCCTTTATAGTCATCGTCTATGAATGATAATTTTTATATCTATGATGATTAGGGAATTGATATTTTAGTTTTGTCATTAATGTATACTTTCCACTAAATTTAATATACTATTTAAGCATAGAAAAGGTTGTAATTTTCATTGATCATTATTTTTTTCATGAATTTATATTTAATCATTTGTAAAAAAACCAATTTTTAATAATGAATCAAAATACACAAAGTGAACAAAAAAATTTGAAACAAAATCTTTTAAGGTATAATAAACATTAAATAGACAAAAAATAAATAATAAAATTGAAATAAAAAATAACAAAAAATAAAGAAAAAACATTATAAGAAGCTCTAAACCAAGAAACAAAATAAACACAACAAATAGACAACCAAAAGTATTGTAAGATAAAATAAATTTTACAAAATAGACAAAAAAGTTAAACATAGTGTAAAATATACCTTAATCACAATGGAAAATAAAGAAACACATAACCAAAAAAATGAAAAATCACAATAAATACATAAAAGATATAATTAATAATCCATCCTAAAGAAAAAATAATCCAAACACAAACTATTTCCAACAAAAAATAATAAAAAAGTTAAAAAAGGAAAATTAAAAATATAAACACATAAAAAATAAAAAATACATATTGAAAAAATAAACATGAAGTATTTAAATACATAAAAAATTAGAAATAAAAAATACATATGAAAACATATAATCAATTTCCATCCATGATATAAAAAAATAGATAATGGAATGAACATTCATAGAGAATAAATATATAAAGCACAAATAAAGGTTAATTAAACCAAGAAAAAATCAACAGAGTGAAACATAATTTAAAAAATAAAAAAAAATTCAATGAAAAAAAGGATATAATACATAATATAAAGAAAAAATTTATAAAAAAATATATAAACAAGAAATTAATTAATATCAAATATGTAATCAAATACAAAATAACAATAAAATTTATAAAAATAAATAATGTTAAAAAAAGAAGAGAAAAAAATCGAATAGAATGGAATTGAATTAAATATGGAATATTTTTACATTAAAACCAATAATCATTTTAGAAAAATTAAAATTTAACTAATGGAATATTCTCAATCAAAATAATTCATGGAATGTAAAATAAAATCAGAAATAACATCAATCTCATTTTACTAAAAGAACAAGACAATAATAAATCCAACCCAAATAAACATAAATAATATAAATATAAACCAAATAATCATAAAATAATAGAATCATATCAAACAAATCATAATAAAAAAATGTAAACCATATAAAACTCAAAGATAAATCATTTTGAAACGAACCACCCTGATAGAATACAAATTTAATTAAAATTATCTAAACTAAATATTAAATAATTTACCATACAATAAGATACCCATACCTTAACCATGTTAATAATTATAATAAGTTTGTGTTTTTATGATATTCCATATATATTATTTTTGGATTGAATTTTTAGAATGCATCACTTGATTAGGTAATGTCACCACTTATCTGTAGTATATCCTAGAATTGGCATTGAATAATCATATAATTTCAGCTATTATGTCCTATTTTCTTTAACAACTAGTAATTGATTTCTATTTAAGTGAATTTTTATTTTACCAAAAATAATATGATAAATATTTAAGAGTCATATTGGTAGATAATGTCTAAAATTGATCAGCAAAAGATAATGATGGTACTTAATCCATTGTTTCCTTCTATGTGTATTGTATTTCAAATAAATTTGTATTTTAATTAAATAATATTTAATGGAATTTTTTTTATCATTTTAAAATTTTAATCAGGAACCAAAAACTAGGAAGGAACTATTCTCTAAAAAGATGAGTAATAAGGACAATAAGCTGAAAAATTTAGGAATAAGTTTTCTTATAAGTACAAGGATCCCTCTTAATACCAAATCATTCCAAACCAACTAATAGATACTATATTGATGAGATTCTCTCATCCCATGGTTTCCTATAATTAGGAATTATTATACTATTTAGGATGTAGAAAATAAGAAAACATCGTGTGGTTCAAGCATTTTTTATGTGTTTCAGTCATTGATATAATTGTGGAAAATTGTTACCTTAAAAGTCATTCACTTTATAGTAAGTATTGTTGTACATTAATTATCATGTACCTCAAGAAAATAAAGTTTTCTTGATTAAAAATAGGAAATATATCATTTTTGATAAATATTATATACATGATATGACTTAAATATTTATTATATACTATAATTTTTTAACAAATATTATATTTATATTTATATATTTTATAATTTATATACTATTCTATTGATGATATTTTGGAAATTAAAGATGACAACATAATCCGTAATGATCAATTTTGATAAGTATTTGGTGGGGTTCACTTTTAGATCATTTTATTCCAAACCTGGAAATCTACAATTCCCAATTGTTATTATATAACTACATATAATGGAAACACCAATGCTAGTACTATGTTCCAATTAAAAGAGTCATGTGAAGAAATCTTGAGGAAAAACAATTTGTTTTATGGGAGTGTGGAAGAGGGAAAAAATTCATCGACTAATTGATGAGAGTAATGATGTCTATGTTTCTATCATGTTTTCCAGATTATTCTAAGACTATTAATATATATCTATCAAATATACAATCAATGTATGAAATTTTGGGTGATGGGGATGATGATACTAAAGGTGACTAATGTAAGGACCATCTTAGTGATGATGGTAATGAATTTTTGTGGGAAGATGATTCTTCAAATGTGCTTCTAGATGATAATGGTGGTAGTGATGACCATGATGATTTTAGTGATACTGATAAGGATTTTTTAGAGCAAGATATTGATCCTCAATAGTCCAGAATTCATATTTATGGCATTTAAAACCTTTTGGATAATGTTTTATGTTTTAATTTTTCTATATCTATGTTATATTTTTATTTGTATGTTTTTAATTATAATAATATAAAATATATAATATTTCATATTTTGAATTTGTATTACAAATTGTTGAATATGTGTTTTTATAGTATTTAATATTTAATTTAATGATTTTTTTGTTACTGTTAGAGTAGAATGGATTTTATTCTTAGTGGAAGGGAATATACCAATTATTCATTGAAATTCTTGTATTTTCAATGCCCATAGTTCCATTGAACCATTGGTTCATGTCATCTATACCAATCAATCTCAGCATCCTTGGGTATGAACCATTCTGAATGGAACAATATCAATTGTTCCAATTAATTATTAGCATATAACATTCCAAAAAACCTAGAATCCAATGGTTTCCAAGACTATACAAGTAGTTACAAACAATTTGTAATTAAAGGGTTTCAAAGAGTGAGTCCATTATTATTAAAAGTGGGTATTTCCAATTAAAAGTGACAATTTAGTTCACAACACATGTCAGATTCTCAAAAAATAAGAATTTTTTTGGTTATCTTAATAATTTTTACATAGATTTATAACTCTTTAATGTAATATAGAAAGTAACCCCCCATCGATTGAACACACACTGTGCTCAAGATGACTGAAAATTCATCTTTTAATTTTAAAAGTGACATTTTTATTCAAAACATTTGTCTCTTAATCAAAACCATGAAAACATAATAATATATTCATGATACTTTAGAAAACAATATTATTGATTCATTATGGTGTGTAGGAATCAACCTCACATTACTCCAACTAATGTTGTGGTTGGTATGAATAATACCACATGTTTAAATTTAATGGGTTTGTTATAGTACACAATGAACACTACATACTGAAATTATAGAAAATAAACTCTTATTGTCCTGATGATTTAAAAAAGTATCAGTAATTAATTATTAAGGATTAATAATTAACCTCATATTAATATGACACATAGTGTATCAGGTATGACTAAAACAACATGAATTCAGTTTAAAAGTTACATATTAGTACAAAACACACATCACACACTCAAAACTAAAAATACATAATAATTGTATCATAATAATTTCTTAAAATTAATAATGGTTTCTTATGTGTAGGAATCAAGTTCCCATAAATCAAACACATTTTTTGGTCCGTATGAATAAAATTTCATGCTTTGATTTAATTGTAACATTTTAGTTCCATATGAGTGATACATTATAAAAACAAATAAAATGAATCGATATTTCCATTAAATTTTAGTAAATGGATTAAAACTATACTTTTTTTATTAGGAATTTAAGTCACCTCAATCTGACACCTAGGGTAGCATGTATGATTAAATGTTGATGTTTTCATTTATGAAGTTCCATGTTTGATCAAACTAAAAATCACATTTTCAAAATAAATAAGTTAAATTATGATTATAATTTAACCATATTGAAATAATTCCTTCTTATTTTTTCATCATCATGTATCTCCCACACATGAATCTGAAATGTTGTGTTGTTCAAATTTCTGAAACTGAATATTTTAATTTAAAAGATACATTTTAGTTGAAAACACATGTCACATACTCAAATTCAAAAAAAATAATAATTTATTTTCTTTTTACATAAACTAAATTATCAATGATGAATTTTCAGATGTAGGAATAAATTTCAATATAATATAACAAACTATGTAGCATGAATGAATGAATTTTCATGTTTGTAGTTTTAACATAGTATTTTAGTTCCAAACACATTTCACATACTTCAAATCAAGTATAAACACATTATTTGTCTTTATAATTTGGAAATAAATATTGAATATTTAGTATTTATGTGTAGGAATTAAGAACATTATAATATAATACAAAATTTTTCTAAAAAGAATAAATGTTTTTTTTATTTCATTTAAAAGTTACATATTAGTTTACAAAAATTATCACAAAATACAAATAAAAAATAATTTTTATTGACTAAATAAATTAAAAAAAGATAAATAAATAATTAGTTATGTGTAATAATTAATCTCAATTAAATTGGACACATATTGAGGATTGTTTGATTAGTGTTAATGATTTCATTTTAATTTGGCATTTCAGATGAAAATATGTATCACATTCTGAAAAAATTATTAAACCCAAATAGACTGTCTTTATGATTTATAAAATATATCTATAAATAAGTTTTTACATGTAATAACTAACCACATGTCAATCTGAAAAAATATGTTGTTGGTATGGCTGAAAATGCGTGTTTTTCTTCAAAATGAAAATTCAGATTAAATTGTGAAAATAAAGAAAGCACAAGAAAAAATGATTTAATTAACATTATAGTTAATAAAATTTTTATTATATATATTTATAATGTATAAGAATTAACATCATGTGAACTATTTTGTGATGTGTCAATCATAACTTAATGTTCTTGTTTTGAATTTATGAATTTAGTTAAAAACGCACTAGAAATTGTCAAAAAGAGAAGTAAGTGTTCAAATAAGTGTTATATTTTTTTTTCAATATAGAGCTATCAATTTTTATATTTTTAGTAATTGAATCCACATCAATATGAAACATGGGGTTTCTACTTAAACTAAAAGTTCATCACATAGTTAAATCACTATAAACACAGTAGGTATTTTTTATTACATTTAAATATTTTTTAATTATTTTAATATGATATCGTTTTAATTTTTTTTTATTTTTTCATTAATTTTACACTTATTATATATTATATTTTTATTGATTATTATATTATATTTAATATTTATTTATTTCATTATTTTATTTTGAAAATAAATATTTTTTAACTATAGAAACATACTTCATTTATCTGGACATGGCGGTGTTCTCTATAACTAGTAGCATGATTTTTCCTTAATGAATGGGGGTCCCAAGGATAACAGAATATTGGGCCACCCTATCTCCTAGGAGTAAGATTATTTTTTATTAGGTAAGAAATTTTAATTGTTACCAATAAATTATACATATAAATTAAATTTTACTGTATCGAAATGATTATTTATTTGTAATTTATTTATAATTCATTTATGTTTCATTTATTCGGATAATTTATTGTGTTATTCATATAGAGAAATAATTATATACAAATTAGTTTTTATTTTTTAAGAAACACATTTTTATAACATGAGTTCATAGATCAACCATTCTCACTTCTATATATTATGATTAGTGTATCATGTGATAATTGGTTTTATAGACCATTCAAAGGCCAAATCCAGGTATTTGGAATAGCGAATCTTGTAAATTAATTGTTCCCACTCGATTTCAGTTAACTAATGTGGTAGGGATTTAATAATATTAAAAACATTAGTCACATTGATATGTGATGAAGGTTTTTCCATGGTGGAATGTTAAATAGAAATTTCCATTGATTCAAACCTACCACCTCTCAATGAATCCATAAAAATCCCAACATCTATTAGTATCTAGGTATCCTATAGATAATCAGTTGAAGGTCATAAAACTTGTGATAAAAAATTGTTCATTTTATTTTAGTTTCATACAACTCAATCCAAAAAGGCACATATGCATTTACTTATTATAACATTCACCAAAAAAATGTTTCATTGTTTAAATTATTAGTTCATACAACAAAATTCCATATAATATATGATCTTATGACATAAAACTGATTATGTATAGTTTAACAACATAAAATGTGGGATAACTATCATGATGTAATATTAGGGAAGATTCATTTTCATAATAAAAAAATGGCTCAAAAAATATTCACAAACATTTTTACATATTCATAGACACAATATGCTTGGGTGAACTTTTATATAGAACAAAAATTGGACTAACGGTCTTTGAACCAGTTTTCCTCTCATGTTAATTGTAAATATGATAAAAAATTGTTTTTATGTACTTTATATTCAAGTAATAAGGATTGTAGGAACATCATAGATTAAGGTATTAGAGCTTAGACTGAATTATTAATTTTTTTCTATTAAAAGATTTTAAATATTCGATGGGATGTTTATTTAACAAATATGCAATGAATTTAAACCTACATTGATGGTAATAGGTAAAACACTATAGTGTAATTAAATAATGAATGGGGAGGATTATGGATGTCACAAGGCCCATGATAGGATATCAGGTCATTATAAAGTATCCCATTAAAACTACAATTAATCCAAAAATGGTCATCGGATGGAGATCAATAAAAAATAGTAAAACCACATATATTATGATTTTATGGAACATTGGAATAGGAGTGAGAAAAAAAACCCAACATTAATTATTCAGGTATTATCCTTTGAGTTGGAAGAATGGATAATATTGAATTGGGGGTATACATATACCTTAGTAAAGAGGTTCATGTGTCAGTATGATTCTTATGATTATAGGAATCAATCCATCAAAAGGTATTAAATTAGTATTTCAAATAGTGGTATAAAATTTATAGGTTATTATGGAACTATTAACACATAATCAACAATGTGGGAATAAGAAACCCAAATTCCCAAGATCATCCATGATAAAATCTAAAACCATGTAAAACCAAAATGAAGATCATTTTGTGTGTACCATAAAATGATGATTGGATAATCATCAGTCCTCATTTCAAATGATTGATTATAATATACTAATGTAATAATTGGATGAAACTAAATAAATAATAAAATCACCCTTATTCTCACAACATTCAATGATATTCAAGTTCCTCTTAATGAAAAAAGAGAGGAATAAATAGTGATATTAGAAAAATCAGAAGGATTTTATACATTGAACGTTAACCAATTTCCATTCCTCAACCTACTTATATATGATTTCATGGATACCCATTGAGTCCTAATAATTTACTCATAAGTTAAATAAAAAATTACTAAATGGAATATGATTTAAACTATTTTTAATCCATCATCCATGCACATAAATATTATTTTCATGGATTTTCCTCGTGTCATGATTCTGTTTTAGGAAACAACATAAGATAACCCTAAATAGGGTACATGAGTAAGATAATAGAATGAATCAAAGAGAATTACTTATCCTAAGAGGGTGAAAAATATTATGTAACAAACAATATATATATATATATATGTGGAATAAATTCACCAGATGGAACAAGGTAAAACAGGATATCCCACAATGTTTTTTCACATGACCACTCTATAAATCAAATTATCACCTAGATAAAATAATAAAGATTAATAGTATTACAAACTAAATAGGTTATCTTAATATGAAATAAACCATTAAATATAAAAAATCTAATTATTAAGAAAAAACACTCAAATGGAATCAGAAACTCATCTTTAAATACAAGAAAGGCATAAGAAAAAAGGTAACATATGAAAAAGAAATCCAACATGACATAACACACTCGAAGAAAAAAAAGATAAAATTAGAATAAGGACCACAAAAATATGTCTTAGAAGTCCTATTTAATCATCTTCCCTTACATCCTCTAATATACCCAAACTGAGATCCAACAACCAACCACTATTTCAAAGTAGAATCCCTATGGAACATGTAATATGAAATGCATGAAAAAATAATTACAAATAATATTCCTTCCATATGAAATGTATAAACTCTAAAAGTGAACTAATTTAATGCTATTTTGAAATAGAATATTAATGTAAGATTTTCCATTTTTTATAAACAATTAACAAGAAATCATTATATTCCATGAAATAAAACAAGACATACCATTTTTATTTAAAATAAAATGTAATTTTTCAAATGAATGAGATAGTTTTAAACATACATTAGATGAAAAACCCATCCTCTAATAAATATTTCATGTTAAATAACTTTATAATTAGTGTTTTTTCATATTTAAAGGGTATAAATAAATATATAACCCACATCTATATTAATAATAAATTAACGCAAGATAAAAATTGCTCAATCCTTATAGGAATTTTGTAATAAAGATCATCATATTGTAAACTACAACCTCTAAAATATCATTATAATGTTTTGTTCCTAAAATGGGGTCACTAGATTGATTGGAATAATAATTGATGAATCATATGTTCTATATTTTCTACCAAGCTACTCTTGGCTTCCCATGACATAAAAATAAGGTTAGAAAATAATTTAAATCATAATGTGATAGTGGTAATAATAAAGTTTGTAACAAACCATAAACTATAAAAAAATCATTTAATAAACCTCATTTCAATCAAATATAACAATATAATAACATTTCCTCTAACTATGACACCATAATCCACTATAAATCACATAAAAATCATATCATCTTTTATATATCAATATGAATGGTCTCACTTTAGGGGTATTAGAAAATTAATAAATCCATTTTTTTAATTTCAAACATGGACTTTATATAAAATTAAGAGAAACAAATATATAGAATCATATTTGATAACCAATTCAATGAAATATAGTCATTTAATTTAAGATAACCATATCAAACACACCCTTTAATAATTAAAATACTTTAAAAATAGTCATTATGAAATTTCAATAAACACAATGCCTAGATATTTGTCATTAAATCTGATTTATTATCATTTAAATTTGAGAGACTTGTATTTATTATTTAACTATTAGTGGGAAAGAAATATCCTTTTCAAACAAATAAAAAGATGTACATAAAAATCCATTAAAACCACACGAGATAAGGCATAAAATTGAGAAAAACATGTGGTTAAATTTATAATTTTATGTATAGAAATACATTCCTCATATTTAAAATGAACTTTTTATATAAATTTCACTATATAATCTATTTTTAGATTGAAGATATTGATGAATATAATGAAAACATAAAATAGGGCTGAACATCCATATTTCCTGTATGACTGTGACAAAATAAGAGGAAATACGAATGAATAGAATGGGAATGATTGCCTCACCATAAGCTATCAATCATATCTAATAGAATTTGAATTGGGCTTGAATTGAGATAGATCCATTACAATAATAAAATAGATTTATAGGAGAGTAAGTGAAGATGTGATTCAATGGAAAAAATGACAAACCCCATTCATTATCCTTTAATATTGAATCTATTTTTAATATTATTATTTTTTAAAATAATTTGGGTCATAGAATGTGAATAGAGGTCATGGGATGGTATTTATCTCTTAGGATGAGTCATGAAACCCATACATAGTCTATCATGACCTGGATTTCCTTTTTCTTAGTTTGAATCCCCTTCCCAAAATAGCCTTATATTTTTATATCCTTTCCATTACTTTCTCTCCAAACTCGCTTCACCTCTTTAGACACTCATCATTGTGGGACCTGTATACAACAAGATATTTCATAAAGGTATATTGCAAGTATTTTTATGGGGATACATAAGGGTTTGGAATATTTTAAACATTTAGATAATATATAAAGGTTAGAATCATTTTGGGGAGTCACTTATTAGGGAAACAATCCCATTTCACATAATTTTGGTTTTTTTTGTCTAGATACATATCATGACACATAAACATTTTTTGTGGTCCCCGTGTGACCTACACTCATTAAATAATGAATATCATCCTCTAAAATTTCCCACAAAAAATTAAAATAGTTACATGAACCTCATGTATTATAGAACCCATACGTAAGAGTGGACTCTTACACATGGTGACCCTTACATATTGTCATTTCATGACCTCCCATAGTAATGAAATAAAAGTCTCTTTACTTGATTTTTTACAATGTATGAGTCCCTTACAAAAGGGGGGGGGGGGTAATCGTATGCATGTTTCAGAGAAATTATTTTTCCTTCATAGATACCCATCAATCCGTGATGTTTCTTATACATGAATTTACTTTTCCCATTCCCAAAAATTCAAAACATTATTCACACTATGATACCCCCACACAACTAAGTAACCAATACTCTTCCAATATTTATCGAACACAAAAAACAAAAAATATATTCAACTCCAAACTATGAATAAAAAGAATTATACTAGTGATCACTTATCTAAATACAATATAAATGATAGAAATCAACAACTAAATGAAATAGTTATGAGTTGTGAGTTAATTCTATGTCATTTATCTCTTTTATAACATGTTTCCACTAAA
The DNA here is from genome assembly GCA_963277665.1 of Viscum album. Taxonomy (NCBI): domain Eukaryota; kingdom Viridiplantae; phylum Streptophyta; class Magnoliopsida; order Santalales; family Viscaceae; genus Viscum; species Viscum album. The sequence goes on along the minus strand of OY728152.1, from coordinate 137,217,671 downwards.
TTTTATAAATATAATTAGAAGAATTTTATCAATGAAAAGATGATGGTAACATTACCATTATAAAATCAATATGGAAATTTATGAAATTTTGGAGACTCACTAAATCAATTGTTTGAATATTAACATGATATAATTACCAAGGAACATCATAAAATGGAACAAAAATATGGAACATTATATTAAATATAGGGTTTAGTTTACAACCCACATTTGGTGATATCTTATAGAGGTAGTCTCAACAAACATTAGATCACAATATTAAAAATGTGTCTTGAGGAAATAATGAGATGATTATCCTTGTAGGTCTTCACATATATTTAAAAATTTCTATAGTGAATCAATTCTAAAAAAATAATAATTGACTATTCCCAAAAATTGACAAAGGGAAAAGGACATGATATTTGTGAGAGTTTCAAAAAAGATTCAATTGAAGTATCTGATGTATCCACTATATCACCATAAGGTTTACCATGTCATACCATGTCATATTTTAATGGGGTAGACATAGATATACTTATCTTATGATCAAACCCACTAGAGAACATTCATAGATAATATAAACATCTACAACTATTCCATGTCTTCAGAGCATCCTATATGAAGGATACCTATGACCTCTCTTACCACACTAATAAAATATGAGGTGTATATTTCGAAGGGAATCCAATAAGATTATCCAAAATAGTATTTTTATACCACCACACATTAGATCATACATTTCATGTTAACCTTTTCATCCAATAGTATTTCCTTTACCACACCAGTGAATAGATAAAATTTCAACCACATCAGGGATCATGAAAATACTATCCTTAACATGTACAAAATAAACTAACACCTCAATATAAGTTTTAATTAAAAATAATGACCATTTTAACTACTTAAAAATGAGAATACTCGAAAACTAACTGGTCACTATGCCCAAGGTAAAACAATTTCATTTTCTTAGACACACTCCCATTTTAGGGGAAGTAATATTTTTTGAATAGAAACATAAAAACATCCTATTGGTGGAAAAATATTAATTTAGTCCCAATTATGAATTTACACTACTTCAATCTTATACCCTCAAGCATAAATGTAGTGAACATTATATTTAAATACCTAATGCAGTAAAGGAGGTTAAATATTATCCTAATAGTCCCTAGCCAGACATACACTTCATATGAATATTTATATCCATGAATAAATAAGGGATCATGTTCTAAATATCTTGAATCTAGAATCCATGATTAGATCTAATTGGAAGAACACAATGTTACATAACTATAGTAGATGAAGAAATATTCTTAGAAAACAATTTATCAATTAGAGAGTTTTATTATGGAGAATCACATGAAACTCCATCATATTTTTCCATGAGAAAGTGATGGGGGTGTACATTAAAAATGTAATAAGAAAAAAAAAATCATATATGCCTCATGATCCAAGACTTCACAAACCCAAATGTACAAATATATAAAAAACCAAAAAATATTAACTGAAATCCATATATAATTTAGTAATACCTATTTTTTAAAATTTAATTTAAAAAATAAATTACTTATATAAAATCATATTAAATAAATTAAAATACATAAAAATGTTATGGATCAATTATTTAAAACATTTATAAGAAGAAATGAATCAAATATTAAAACAATTATACCATAATCCACATCAACGATCCTATAACATTTTAAATTTTATACCTAAATACATTTTTTAAAACCCAATGAAATGATAAGTTAATAAAAGAAACATTCCATATAAAATCCATAGACAACTCATTACTTTAGCTTAAATAAATATTAAAATAAAATTATTACAATAATACAACATGTTAAAAAATATTTTTTTAAATGATAACTTTTAAGAACATTTAATGATTTAGCTCTATAATCTTGTGACACATTCAGAAGCCACATAAATTACACTATATGTTACAATATACAAGAAGTTTTTCTGATGAATTTATTCCATATCATGCATAATAACAACAAAACCACATTATTATTCCCATTTTCATCCAAAATCACAGATTTTATCATAATGAAAACATAAAATAACATATAAAAACATGAATTCCAAAGTAATCACAAAAAATAATGATAATAATAAAGAACATTGATCAATTTCAAGAAGCATACATCATTAACATACCTTTTAACTCAGCGTTAAATATAAAAATTCATGGAAATACACTTACTCATAAAAACCCATTGTGCACTAACCATCCCATCTCTTATGAACAATGACAAGAAAAATTACAACAAGTATCTAATTAAATTTTTTCACACACCAAAATGTGTTATACCATGCTTAAGAACTCATGACGGTATGTGATATAGATATAAATTCATTCCCAATACTAGCATTCTAGAATAAATTTCCTAGGTGCCAAAGTATACACTTAAGGGACCAATTTTTTTGGATAGAATAAGATTGAAAATATAACTCCCACACAAAATCCGAATATAACCACTCTATATTATAAATGATTTCTCATACAAAACATTTTGGTGTCAAAATTAAAAACAAAATATTCTTAATAGTAACATGTAAATCATTAAATTATATCAAATCTAATGAATAATTCCCATAGAAAATAAATACATCAAAAATAAAAATTTAATTAAATTACTGATATGAATCAAAATATAACTAAGGAGAAGAAAAAGAAACTGGATTAATAAACTAGTAGAAATAAAATTAAAATGTGGAAAAGAAAAAAAACCACCAATCTACATTCTCCATGCGAATTTACTTTAACTAACATCGACAATGTACAAAAATCAAGATCTAATAACAAACCACTCTATCCTTGTAGAATCTATATTTAACATTTCATATGATAAGAAATGAAAAAAAATCATACTAGTTTCATCCCCACATCTATGAAAGTACCACTAAAATAAAATACATTTCATACTAATTGGGAATATAATTGGATGAAGTTTATTTATTTTCTTAATAAATAAGTAACATTCATTCTTTAACCAAACATATCCATTCCGGTCATTTTTATTCCACACATTCGAAAAATCCAAACCTTTATGATTTTTAAGAAAACCTGAAATTTGAAAAAATTGATGTAGTTTTAATTATTACTTTAAAAATAGTAATGTTTGAGAGAATAAATGAGAAAAATAAATCTTTAGAAAATATTTCTTGTTAAATATATATAACAATTTTGGTTTACTATTCTTTTAAAGGGGATAAAATAATGATTATCCCCACATTAATAATAAAATGATATCAATATAAGATATGAATAGCCCAGATCTTATAATAATTAAATAATTAAGATTATCATGGGAAAATATATTAGTTCTACATATAATCTAATTAAAATGAAAAATATAATAAATCTAATAAACTTTGTGCGGTATCCAATATCCCAAATACATAGTTATACCCTATCAATCCAAACCTTGAGGTAAATTCTTCAAACTAGTAAATAATCCCAACATGGGAATTCCAGCCAATACGGGAACATAACCAGTGAAAAATGTGTGCCACGAGTTCCCACATAGATACCCCTACATTCCCATTAAATTAAATATAGTAGAGAGAAAATTGTAAATTAGGAAGTGTTAGTGTTAATAAATATAATCATAACTCACCCACACCTCTTACCATCCTACATATATGAATCTATTTTACAAAATAGTAAAAAAATTAAATAATCATGTCCCCTAATAGAAAATTTGAATCTATATTAGACCACATAAAAATCATTTCAAAATTTACATATTAACATGGAAAAGATCACATAATGTGTATACATTCAAAACATACCTTTATTATTATTTATTTACTAGGAACATTTAGAATCATTAAAAACTATGTTATAAAACTATATTTCAATAAAAAATTTAAGTAAACATAATAAAATCATTTCCTAAAACTCTAAATGGGATGGAATACAACAATTAATTACTAAAATAATTTTAAATGAACATAAAATTAATTTTAAAAAACAAAAAGTGTGAATAGATTGTATAAAAATCCATTTCAAATCATTTAAGAATTGGAAAACCATTTAATTAATGAAGTGAAAGAGAGAAATCAATCTCTTTCAATAAAAATAAATATATGTACAAAGTATGGCCTTTAGAACATATTGAATCTTTTCATGGAAATTCATGAGAAATCATGGATTTAAATTTTAATTCATATAAATTGATTAAAATAAATTATAATTATAGTAATCCATTTATCATATATAAGTAGATAATATGAGATCAGATGTGATTAAATAGAGAATATGATTAATATAATAAAATAGGGCATAAATGGACATAACTGATATAGTACAATGAAACAATGTGAGGAACTAAGAAATAATGTATGATGAATGGTATAGTCACGTTAAGCTATAACCCATATCAAACAAAATTTTAATTAATGATGGAACATTACAAACCCATATAAAAAGAATTTTGATCAAGAGGATCATAGGGGAAGAGGTGTGTCACTAGATCAAATGAGGAACCCACTTTTTTGTCCTTCAATATTAAAATCATTTTTAAAATCATTTTTTATGAAAACTATCCTAGTCATGTGTCTTGATGTGATCGTGTAGGTCACGGTCTGTAAACCCTATATTTTCTAGAATTAAGAAACCCCTCCCACTAATATCATCATGAAATGGCCTTCCTCTATGGAATGGATAGTCTTCTTAGCCATTCCTAATAATGAGACACCATTTCCATGGATTACTCCCCTATCGGGCTTCATGTCATAAACCACTAGTCATGTCATGAATATCCTGAAATATGAAATTTCACTAAGTTTATGAATATAGATTTTTAAGTGTACATATAAGGGTTTTTAAAGCAAAATGAATTCCTAATTTTTTTGAATATTGTTATAATGGATGTATTCCCTTGATCATGACATTATTCCCATGTCACTCATTTTTTATAACAATTTTCATTACCATTAAATATTGCATAACCCTTATATATGATCACTATCTAATCACACCAAGTCATGTTGTGACTTTCCTCCTCTTACCATTACACCACAATTGTTCCCTAATTTAAAAATCCTTACAGTTGAGGGAACCCATACTTATGAGTAATCTTTTACACATCGTGAAACTTACATATAGTCACACCACAACCTCCCTCGACATAGTGTGAACATAACCATACTCTATTTTTCAACATGTCTATGAACCTTAAATATAGGGATTACCCTTAAAACTAGTACATAGACACTTTGTTTCCTTCTCAGACACCCTATATTCTATGATACTCTTTACACATTGTTTTAATTCTTCAGAAACAAAAAATTAAATCCATCCATCATGCATTGATACCCCTTGGTCGTGGTGTGTCCTATATCCAACCAATAACCACAGAACACCAAAAACATATAAAATTCACAAGTTAAAAATAAAATCACCAGTTTGATCCGTGATTTTAACTAAATCATAAAATAATGAATGCAAAATAAATAAATAAATAAATAAGAAAAAGAAATGAGGTTAAGGTGAGAAAAAGATTATGTGGAAAAAAATATGAATGTTAAATATTAATAACAAACAACCATATAAATTGTACACTATAATATATAAAATTTTTAGTAAAGTAAAATATTCATATCCATCCTTTTGATTTTCCTATAATAATGGACATTGAACATACTAACATGGACTATATAAACAACATGCATGATGGTTTTAGGGAAAATAACATTCATTTTACCATATACACTAAATCCTAAATGACATAGTAAAATTTCATATAATAATGTATCATATACAATTACATGTGATGAAATTTCTATAAAAACATTTAGATGTACTTAAAAATATTTTTGGAAGTATATAATCAACTTCACATAGATCCACAAAATTGTCACTACCTTGTGAATACCCATTGTAAAATCTTTTTGGATAAACATTATAACAGTTTAGAGAATCTTCCCAATCCAAACATAATCATTATTAATTCACACTCATCATATAACCCCAAAAGAAATTGTGTCATTTTGAAAATTAATTCCCAAATTAAATTTTTTTAACAAAAACCACATACTCTAGAAATGAATTAGTGTTACTAAAACCACAAAGTTATATGATGTGATATGAACTAAAAAATTGATCACTAAAACTATCTCTTCCAGTAAAAATAAATTTTTAGAATGCATTTTCAAATAATCCATCTGTACAATAAATCATGTTATCATGGGATACTATTTTTTCAATCGTATATAACCACCTATTAAGATATAATAAATTTTTTAAATACAAAAAATGTCTATAAATACATAACATGTAATTTATATTTATGGATAACCACATATGACTCCACTAACCCAATATATTATCACAAGATATATACTATCTAGGATTGAATGTAAATATACATTTATATATCAATTGAGGGAATGACTTCATACTTATCCTATGAGATGATAAATCCTATCATGGTTAAGCTCCAACTGATGAAATGATGAACAATATTCCAACCACCCCCTGATTAGGTAATCCCCAAGGCATGTGTAAGAAAGATATCAATATATGATGATTTTAATGATATTTATATTTAATAACTCTGATACTAGGGACTCAAAATATTAACCATGAAACCATAATAAAAAAATACATAGTATATGACATTTTTATTGGAATACTACATAAAGAATCTAGTGAATAAGAGATTTTTTGTAGCCTAAGGGTATATTTTATATTCTTATATAATAATCATACATATTCTAATCATAAAATTTCATCATAACCTTCAATACAAATGGATGAAATTATATTCAAATAACTTATAGTAATAATTTTATAGGTAAGTTATAATTTAACATCATGATATATTCACATATATACACATCCAATATAAAAGAATAATATATTTTTTATTGATTATTTGATCAATATTATAAATTATATATGTTTACCTCTTTCATGAATATTTTAATAAATCATATATAAGAACATGTATGACATAAAATATAAGGAAGACTAATAAATCAACCAATTTTTTGATGCACACTTCCTTGTTTTGTTATACACATTATATCTCAGTGAAATTTCTTTCACATATATATGTTGGCATTTGATAAAATTTTCCCACTAAACTCATTAGTGAGTAACATTAATAAAGAAATATAGACTGAAAATTTAATGACATAGGAAGAATATTCATTATTCTCAACTATTATAACAATTATTCAAACTCTTTTACATTACGACATTAATTTTTTCATTGAAAATAACAATAATAATATACTAATGATTCTTTCTATTTCCATTATCATTGGCATCCTCAGAACCACATCCACAATACTTTTTAATTGATATTTTCTTGTAACTAATTTGATTCATTAAATTACTTATTTATCAATATAGCCTAAAAATTTATAGTATTATGTAACTTATATAGAGACCCATGATTTTTATAGATAAATATTACATCATTTTAGATGAATATTCAATAAATATCATTACATTCCCCCCCAGAATCATATAGGTCTAGTATCTTTGGAAACTAAGACTCTTAAAATAATAGTTCATAAATAAAACACCTTATATCCTAATTAGATCATTATAATTAGAACCATTTTTTGAAATGTAAAACAAAATACATTTAATCATATTCTAGGGAAATGAAACATAATAAATTGTGAGCTCAGATGCTCAATAAGGGTAATAAGGAAAATAATAATGATCACTTAAACATAATATAAGAATTAGTGTATGAGGTAATGAAAATAACATTTGAAAAACCATATCCTTTATATCAATGATTATAGTATTTAATAATTTCAAAAAGACTGGCAGTTCATTATACATTATTTATATTTGAATCAATAAACATGATCCATGAGAGCATAAAATAATCACATAAAAATAGTTTTTTTCATGGACATAATCATAAAAAAAATTTCTTTTGTAATAAAGGCTCATTTCCCAAACTATCAATGGGAAATGGTTTTACTCCCCAAATAATTATAGTAGTCGTGGGTAACACAAAAGACCATCATAGTGGAAAAATTTCCATATCAAATTGGGTTCACTCGCCATTCTAATATTGTTTTTATACTAATATAAATATCATTACCAAATGAATTTGAGAGAGATATATATCCCACCCATACTCAATTATAAAGTAACTATCATCCTTGGTTATAATACAACCATTCTCATTTGATATAATTTAACAACCTCCATTTATTATAACGTAACCACCATCCTTGGTGTCAATGAAACCACTATAAAATAAATAAAACCACATATTTATATATATATGTTCCAAAATATCATAAAACATTCATAATATAAGAACTATTTAAAATAAAATGGTTTCATAAAAATTTCATTCTAGCATAACCCGTGGATAAGTAATAGGTTTCAGTAACATGTTGTGATTGCAAACATAAACCACCCAGAGAATGTATAAGGATGGTATAATTAGATTATACCTCTATTAGTGGTTAATTAAAATCACAGGATTTCATATTATATGGAAAATATTCTAAATGATCATTAAAAATATATCTTTTGGAAACTACCCTTTGAATTATTAAATTAGTTCATAAAAAAATAAACATAAGAAGGAAACCCTTTTAGTGAAAAAAACATTTTAAACAGGAAAATAATTATTCAAAGAGTGTAATATTCATGATTGAAGGAAAATAATTTCATGAAATATTAGATAAAAAATCATTCCTTTCATATTTTTTCAAATAATTAACAAAGTACCTCATTTTTGGAAAATTACTTTAATATTATTTTAAAAACATCTTGTAAAAAGTAGATCTTGGATAAAAATGACATTAAACAACCATACGAGAATAATAAAAAATTTGAAAACAATTTTTGAAAATTTGGATTTGTAATAGAAATATTCCAGTGTGATACTTATACATAAATAATCCTGAATGTTGACAAGATTATTAAATAAACCCCTATCAGATTGGGATTTTTTAATCTTAATCCATGTGAAATAAATAAAACTTCATCAATTTGAAAATCCCAATAAAATTCATATTTTGTTTCTTAGAACACGTTCGTGGGTAGTATATACACCACAAAAAAATAAAGAGGTTGTGAGTATGGAATGAGTCCCACCAAAATGAATGTTATTCGAAAATATCGCACATCGAGTTCAATTATATTAGAAATATCTTTGAACTAGAGTATAAAAAATTAAAATTTTATATATTTATATATTTAAATCATGGTAATTTATATTATATAATATTTATTAATTTTTAATATAAAGAGACATATATAATTAAAAATATAGATTATATTACATGTTTCATGGATATTTTAGTTCATCGGTATGCATGTATGTAATTCTAATTTTTTAGGACGGAATAAAATAAAGGTAAAAAATAATTCATCTTTACAGAATAATATTATACCATAAAATCATATAAATTTATTATATCCATCTATATTACCATCCATGTAAAACATCAAGGAAATAAGTATCACATCGCTTAGTGGAGGTGATAGACTAAATGTAATAATGAATGAAGTTATCATTTTCCAATGCATTGAAAGGTATGAAGGTAGATATGATAAAATCATTATATTATAATAATTATTTCATTAATATCGTAAATAAACATTAAAATATCATACTTAAAATCCAATAATGGTGGTGATGGAAAAATTAATTGTATCAATATGTGGAGATGGTATGTCATACGTACAAAATAGCGATGTATTCACTTCCCAATTGATGGATATTGGGTGAAAAAAATGTATTTTTACAATCACACTTTTTTTTATTTCTATCATGTATATAAAAGATATAATTTGAAAAATAAATATGAAATATCTTGGGGAGGTAAATGGAGAATAAAAAATATTATGATCAGTTGATGGGATTATCTCATCTATCAAAACAATGACTTTAGATTTCTAATTAAGGAATTTTGGTATGGTATATTTGGAATAGTAGCACATTGAGGAGGTGTATATGGAGTTTTGAATGGATTTTGTAGGGTATGATCAAGTTATAGGGATCAAATTGGTTTGAATTATAGGATGAAAGGGTCCTTATTTGTAAGGGACAAGAAGGATATGCTTGGAATATCTTAAAAATTGAAATATAATAAAGTCCTCATTAATCCAGATGGTTCCAAATCGCCTATAAATGTGTATAAGATGAAACATTCAATGATAAATTACAACTTTTCACTTTTAGAATATAATTGTGTTTTAAAAAAAATTTATTATAATATTATTATGAATTAATATCATGAATGTCAATTTTCAAACATTTAAGTTAATTTGAAATAAACGACATAATGAAAAATATTTGAATTAGAGAATATTTTTTTAAGAAAACACCAATATTCCATATTCATATATAAATTTTTTGGACACATCAAATCACTCAAATAATAATACTTTTAATAATTTTAATATAATTTAATATATTTTGTATTAATTAGAGAAATACTGGTGTGGTGTTATATAAAAAATTATGGTCATTATATAATTACTAAAAATTCAAATTAAATTTCCATCAGGAAAATAAATTCATTAATAGAAAAATTAATATCATTATTTTTTCATAAGTTTTTTCCTTATGTGAATATGTAAATTATGTTCAAAACTAAGAGGGTGACACTATGTCACTTTGATTGATTTAAATAATAAATATTTTATTATCATTGAAAAAGGGTAATTAAATAAATCTATTTAGAAAATAATTTGTTAAGGATGTAATTACCTTCATCTAAAAAGAAATATGATGGATATATATGGCCTTATCAATAATTTTTAACCCTGATTAACCTAATTTCCCTTTAACAGTGGGGATTAATTTTACTACTATTACTATTCAAGTTGAAAAAAATAAATATGTAATATTTACCAAATATGAAAACCTATATTATTTATTTGTAATTAATTTTTTATAATTTAACATATATAGCTTGAAAAAATTAAATAAAATTAATTTTTGAAAAATTTGATAAAAACTGTTTTTCAGAATAATACATTTATCCAAAAAACCACATTTATTCATATTCTATTGCTAGAAAAATATTTTTTGAATTTTTTTAAAAATAAATCAGGTAAATAATATATTTCATTAATATCATTCACCGATACTGATTATTCTAATTTATTAATATAGAAATTTATTTCACTCTTAATATCAATTTCAAATAAAAATCACATTTATTTTTCCTTTTATTTATTTTAAATTATTATAATTTGATAACTAATGTATTTATTATATAAATGTATATAATTTTTATTTTTAATCATTTAGTTATTTCATTATATGGCTGGTTATCCAATGTCTAGGGGATAATAGACACATAATATTTTAACAATGTGATGTGTATCATCTAATTTCATTGTTGTGTTTAAAGAAATATATCAAATAAAATAAGTTTATTTAAAGTGAAAAATTTCATAAAAATATAGAATTATTCATTTTAGCCCCTATAAAATGATTAAAAAAAAGAAACTTTTTACTCTAATATAAACGTAAGAGGATACTTTTGCCTCATCAAAACCTCATGTTATAATGTAGCTTCCTCAAATTGGTAGTTTCACTCTAAAACATTGACCATGTGAGTGGTCTTATTTTGTAGAAATTTATTTCCATGATATATAATATCTACCATTTTCATTTTATAATAGTCATCATACTCTAGTGGTATGAACACTTAGTTTAATTCATATAAAGGACCAGGTATGTACTTCCATAGGAGATTTACATTGAACATATCAAGAACATTAGAGAAATTTGTTGGATGTGTAAATTGATATGTTACCACCATAACATGATTGATAATTTCAAAATGATTGATATACATAGGGAATACCATTACCTTCATTCTAAATCTCATCCACCTCACCCTATGAGATATTCATAGGAATTCTTTTTCACCAATGTCAATCTCTAGGTCCATCCGATGACTCTCAGTATATATTATTTTTTCAACTATGAGCTTCCCTTATGTTATGTTGAATGAATCTAACCTTATCTACCATTTCTTCATGTATTTTAGGTAACAATATCTATAATCCTCTAACTATATTCCATTATTTTGGACTTTTTTACATCACACCATATAAGGATTAAAAATGATCCATATAACTATTGGAGTGAAAAAAATTGTTTTATAAAAATTCCACTATATGAAGGTGTTAATACCCACAACCATTTAAATCCACAGTTTTGGATGTAGACATGAATTCTGTAATTTGAATGGTTATCTCAGACTATCAATCCATTTGAGGATAATTAAAATTACTAAAACATATTCCTATATCTATATATTGTTTATGAATTTTCCCAAACATTAATGTAATCCTCATATACCGATATGATACAATTTATAGTGGAACACCATAAAATCATACTACTTCCATAATGTATGACCAATTAAGATAATCAATAGATAAATCATCTATAATTGAAATAAATTGTGATGAATTTTTGATGTGATAAAATATATCCCAAATAGGATTATTACATTTAGACATTTTGGGGATCCGGATGAAAAAAATCCATGGCGATGTTTTCCCATTTCCATTTTGTAATGGGAAATGGATATAAAATCCCCTTAGATATTTTTCTCTTTGCCTTAATTTATTGACATATGAAGAACTGAGAAACATATAATAAAATATTTCACTTCATATCTTCCCATTAAAAATACTCTTTTCAAATCTCAATATATCATCAAATTTCCAAGATGAATATATAGTTAATAATTATAAGATCCATCAATCAACTACTTAATTAAATATTCTACCAAGGGGACACATACATAGTTAATGATCTTTATTATTCATTTAAAATCAAGGTAGAACTCAACAAAATTTAACACCTTCCATGGAATCTCTATATCATCCCTCTTTTCTTGTTTAATATTCACTTGGATATATGGTTAAACACTTATTCTATAAAGATTATATTTCTCCATTTTCTTTACTATTTAAAGGAACTTCTTTTGGATGTCCAAAAATATGTTATCTATTTTTATTCTTGTCACGTATATTCTTGAAATATCCTTTCGACTTAGAAAATATTCCACACTATTCCATTTTTAGGGTGGTAATATGTTGAGCCCTCATTCTCATTAATCAACTATAGCAATCTTCTTGGGAACATATTAAAATTTTTTGAGTGAATATATTATCTACATTATCTTTATCAGTATATATGATACATCATTCTATATTAATATAATTATTCTTTATCTTTATTTTAATAAATATGTTAACTAACTATAAAGAAATATTTGGGTAATTTTTTTCCTTGGACTTAGATTATTGTTTGGTATAAATTATAACCATATTGTTTGGCATGAAGATCCATCCCATTTCCTTTATTAATGAATCAATATCGATATAAAATCCTTCTCCACAATAGGTGAGTGTAAAAACTACTGAAATAGACTAAAATATCCAGGGTTACTTAAAATAATCCTCACATTCACCAGTCTATATGTTCTTGGATCATTTCAATGTCATTTGGCGATTAGATTCGATATACGTAAATTTGTTTTTTCAGAAAAGTTCTACTAATATCCTACCTAACAAATAAAATTATAGATCATTTTCATAGTGGCCAGTCTAGAAGAATGTTCAATAATTTATGTCCATGAACAATATACTAATATAACATCACTTAAGATTATATGTCCAATGCATGATACCTTATGAATCCAAAATTCAAAATAGGTAAATTGGTCATAATGCTTCTCCTTCCTTAGGGACTCTAGAACAATCTTCAATTGATCGCCATGATTTTCCAAACTCTTTGAATAAAAACCATAACAGATATGAAATAATGATAAATGTAATCTCTAAAGATAATATTCATTAAATACGTGAGGATAATGGGGTAATTAGTAAAGAAAAATGGAATTACTATATACTCATACTATACATACTATATTCAAAATGATTTATTGGGTATATCAACCATCTTGAATCCCAATTGTTGATATCCAGATTGATGTTCAATATTATAAAATTATTGATCTCCACACCTTTTATCAAACTTGTCATCAATATATGATATATGGTATTTTTTCTAGATAGTATTCTTATTATGATATCTATAATCAATGTAGAGTTGCATTGATCCATATTTCTTTCTATAAAATTGAATAGGTACACCCAAAGGTGACACACATGGAAACATTAATCCCTTATCAAGATTCTCTATGAGATACTTATTCAATTCATACAATTCAATTGGATACATTCTATATGTATTCATGGAAATAGGTGTAGCCCAAACTATGTGTTCTATTGGATACTATAATTTAGAATTTGGAGGAACACCATGAAACCCTTTTGGAAATACATAAATAAAATACCACAAAACTAGTATATATTTGATATTTATTTTATTCACATATATCTTAGATAAAAACCCCTTATGAATAGGAATCATGATTCATACAATGAATGTAATTTCACCTTGGAGTTCATTTTTATAACCAAACAGATAGGTGATCATAGATTTGTTCATTATATCAATGGTAACATCATTTCCTCGAAAATTGACACATGATTTATATAGAAAAATCTATTAAATTTCCAAAATAACAACAAACTCAACGATGTGGTGAATAAAAATATTTTTAGGAAACACATTAACACAATATTTTACCAAAGTAGAAGAAAATAACATGATAATTCATCATCATATAATTTGTTGTTTTTTCTGCTAACTAAACAGCTATTAATTGTGGTGGTACTATGACACCCATATATAATTATTTATATATAAATGAGTGGTTATATCTAGATTCAAATTATAAAATTTTAATTATATAGTGTAATATATGTATACCTTTCATAGTGTCATTCTCATAACTCACATTGGATGTTTTGATTGAGTGTGATTTCCCATTGTTTTTAGGATTGTAAGGTTATTAACTACTGTCATAAAATACTTTCTAATTCATGAAATAATTGTAATAATTCTGAAACACCATGAATTTGATGAATTGTATTATGGTTAGTGCATTATTCAATGTCATACATTCCTCCAATGTATGATATATCCTTTTCACATTATTTTTTTCATTCAATAGATCAAGGACCAAACTTCTCACATATAAAACCATTCTTAATTAAAATCAATAAATTTCCATGATATTTAATCTTACATTTTTTGCACGTAGGTGATCAAAATTTCATTCCACCATGGGAATTATTAATCCTCTCATGAGATTTAATATTTCATTTATTATTAAAACTATTGTAATAATGAGGATCTCCAATTTATATTTAAACCATGACTAAAAATAAAACAACTACTTCATATCTACTCAAATTTATTATTTATAACACCTATCAGATATATAGTTATAAGACACAAAATAATCAATCATTTTTAGTGATGATTATAAAAAAAGAATCATACATTGTATATTAAGTAATATTATCTCTAATGGTTACAATGTATTCATCATCCTTCCGTATGTGTTAATAAATTTATTCTCCATACTTATGAAAATTATCTGGTGGAATTACATTCTTAAAAGTATCCCCTTAAACTTATCTAACACCATAATCTCAATTTATTCATCTTATATAGTATTTTAGATAATATTACTCTATTTATCTACTTCACCTTCCTATAGATAAATATCATGAATAAAATTTTCATGTTTTGAACACCATATAATGAAAAATATATTTTCATTTTTACTATTCTGATGCTCTACACCTAGGAGATGATTGGAAATAGTAAAAGAGGGTGGATGATTCCTCAAAAAAGGACCCAAGTGAATGTTGTTCCCTCATTTCATTGTTTATAAGCTTATCATGATTCACAACATGTGAATGTTGTGTAAAAATAACATAATTATTTTTCAATATATCTACAATAACATTCAGTTTCTCAGGTGGACAATCATTTCACATTCCATCATATTCATCATTAACATGATACATTCATGTTCCATCCATTAAATAAAACATAAAATCATAATTTTAGAAACAATAATAATTGTGAGAACCAACATAATCATGAAAAATAAATTATAATATTTCTGAATTACAACACATTATTCTATGAAGCCATTGGTTTTCCTAAGGAAATTCCTAAATATTAACAAATATTTAGGCTTTTATCATATACCCAGACATAAACCTGGGTTTGATACTAAATTTCTCTCCTCCTAGCTTCTAATGGTTAACTAATCCTTTCCCAGATACCAATAATAGTGATCCACACTTTTTATACATATATGTTACATCTTATTAGATGAATATTAAATACATACCATTAAAATAAATTCCAATGTAATATAGTTCTTGTATATTTGAAAGTTAGGACAAATAAATAAATTTCTCATAAATGAACTACATCATATCCTATTTAGTTCTTCATAACTATAACCCTTCTTAGACACATCAAACCTATTAAATTTCCTCATAAATCGGGGAAAGTAAACATAAGAAAGGATTATCTAAAATTATCAATATGGTAAAAAATGGAGATATCTATGATTATATAAACATAAAATGAGGATAAGGGAATGAGAACATGGATATAACATTTTCAACCCACCCCTTTCATATCTATTATCATAATCTCGAGTCATATAATAAACCATGACAGTTCTCTAGACATGAATTATAAAGTAATCAAAGAATATTTTCCATGAGACCACTACATAAGCATAGAATATTAATTTTCTTAATATTCATAAGAATAAAAATCATTTACACATTAGTGAAGGAACATTGGTAAAACTATCACAGTGGAATGGGTTCACTGTCCAGAAAAATATTATTACGACGGTTCACTCCCAATACAATAAAATTTGACATAGTTCATTGCATGACCAAGTTCACTCCCCATTCATATCATATTGATCTCATGAAATATAAATGATTATCCAATTCATTAGAGGGAGAAATAGGTCCCACATATCCTCTGTTGTAACATTACCACCAGCCTTAGTTAAAACCTAACCATCATCCTTCATTATATCATAACCATTGTCCTTGGTTATAAAATAACCACTATAATTAGTTAAACTGTTACCACCATTACATAATTAAATCCATATATATGAGTTACACAATATAATAAAAAACTCATAATATCATAACCTATGAAAAAAAGTATTTCATAACAATCTCATCATAGCATAAACAACGGATAAGAAACAATTTTCATAATCTTTTTTTATCATATATGTAATCCATATTGAGAAATAATAAGGATATTATAATTGGATAATACAATTATAAAATTATTAAGTAACATTAAATTATTTCAACATAGATGTAAAAGGATTTTGAAATATCACTTGGAGTATCTCTTTTGACAAATACCATTTTCATTTTGAAATCACTTATTAAAAATAACTACACACATATGAAAGAAACTTGTTTATTCGAATGCAAACTTGTATAAATTAATTTTAATATCCTCAAAAAATACTATTTTTGATGGTGGGAAAATCATTCCATGTCACGTGAGTTAAAAAAAGCATTCCTTTAATATTTATGTTTGAAAAGACACAAATTATTGTGTTTGAAAAATGACAAGGTGATTATATTAAAATAGTGTTGTTAAAAGTGAATCATTGGTAATAATTTATTTAAAAAACATAGGAGAATAATAGAAAATTAAAAATATTTCTATAAAATATAAATATGGGATAGAAATATTCCCTAGTATATAATTAAACACAAAAATTATTTAATTTTGTTGCGATTAAGAAAAAAACTTACCACTTTGGTATAATTAAATTCATAATCAACATAAAAGAAATAAAATTTTACAGATATGTAAATCCAAAAAAATTTAACAATATATATCATAAATATAATTTATAGTCTATATATACACCACACAATATAAATAAATAGTTAATGTGGAATGTGTCGAATGGAAATAAAAAAGAGACGAAAATCCCTTAACTTGATTTCGACATGCATCAAAAGCTTACTAAAATCATGTATAATAAATTTAAATTTATTTTATTTATAGACCATAAGAATTTAAACTATTATTATATAATATAAATTCATTATGTATATATATATATATCTACATTCATAAATAATTACAAATATTGAAAATGAATTACATGGTTCTTGAAGATAGTAGGTCATATGTATTAATGAATGTTGTTTTAATTTTTATGATGTATAGAATAAATGAATTGTAAATAATAATTCACCATTAAAAGATCATTTTTATATCATATTAATCTTATAAATTAATACCATCCATACTCATTATAATCAAGTTAAAATATAGCTGAAAAATAAATCACATCATTTTGTGGAGGTGGTAGGACACACATGTGCATGTATAATTTAATCATTTTCCAATGGTAAGGAAGGTAAAAATTTATAAATAATATTTTAATTACAATAGAATTGATTTTTAATTAATATCATAAATAAACATTAAATCCATAATAATAACAATTTGTCAAATATGGTGATGGAAATTGAATTATATCTCTATGCGGAGATGGTAAGTTTTACAAACACATGTGTGATACATTAACTTCCCATTTCAAGGAAATATAGTTAATTAAGGTAGTTTCATGTTGATAATAATATATCAGTATATTAATCATACTGAATTTGTTATTTAAGAAATAATATAACTTATTTTTAGGAGGAAAATAAGAATAAAAAATAAAGTTATCCGTTAATCCAACTACACATTATTTGAAAAAACTCTTTTTGATTTCCTCTTAAGGAATGTAGTGTTTTTCTTTTGTGAATTCCATCACCTATAGAATGATGCTAAGGAAATTGTGAAGTTATTTTAGAAGTTTATGGTTGAGATATAAGGATCAATGTGATGTGAATAAGATTATGAAATTTTTTCCTTTTATTAGGGAGGTGAAGGAAATAAATAGAATGTTTTAAAAGATTGAAATACAGAAAAGTCCTTGTTAAGAGAAATGGTTCCTAATGGTATATAAATTCACATGGTTTAAAATGTTTCTCCATCTATTATCCTATTTTTCATCTATTATATTTTTATAATTTTTAAATAATTTGTTAAAATATTATTTTGATAAAATATTGTTAATATCAATTTAAATAAAAATCACTTAATTTGATTTAAAAGCAATAATGTTAAATTTTGAATTCAAATATAATTTGTTAAATTAACAACAACATTTTATATTAATCTAAAAATTCTTGACACAATTTAATGAACTCAAATTATGTTACATTAAATAATTTTTATTCATTTATTCTATTTTTTATTAATTAGGGAAATTATGCATCAGTGTTTCATAAGATTTTATGGTCATTGTATAAATAATAAAAATTAAAAATAAATGTATTTAAAAAAATAATCTCATTATGCTCAAAATTACTATATATATTAGGCCATATCTAGTTTTTTCTTTATCTGAATATCGATTAGATATTTAAAACTAAGAGAGTGCCTCTTTGTAACATACATTGATTTAAGTGAAATACAATTAATTTTCATGTAACATTTCCTATTAAATAAATATATTTCAATAATAAAATTATAAGGGTAGAATTAACTTCATAAAATAATAATTAAGATGAAAAAATGGGTGTTTATCAATTATTTGTAACCTATATTAATGTGATTTTCTTTTTAATAAGGTGATAATTTTTACTAATATTACTATTAATATTTAGCAAATATAAAAGGGGCATATTTAACAAATTTCAACTTCTTGATTTGAAATATTTTATTCATTTTATAAAAATTAATATTAATAAATTTCCAAATTAATTTTTATTTTAGTGTGAAAAATATGGAAAAAACATCTTTTTAGACAAAAAATACATTTTATTTAACAAAAAAGATTTATTCCAATCATGTTCCTAGAAATACATTTTATGAATGTTTAAATCATTTGATCAAGAAAATAATATATTACATTAACATAATTTATTGATAGAGATTATTTTAACTTATTAATTAAAAATAAATTTCACATTTAAGAATTTTATTTTATAAAAAGTACATTAGTTCTATCTTCAAATATTATATTTATTTTTATTATTAGTAATTTTATAAAGAATGAATTAATTTTATAAATATTTAGGTCATGTATTTTTCATAATTTATTTAGTAATATTCATATCCACCAATAAAACATCTATTTAATAATATAAACACAATATTTTGATAATGTTATTTGGTTAATCTATACTCAATGTATCTTATAATGAAATCTATTAAAGAAATAAAATTATTTAGAAATAAAATTTTCATAAAAATCTCAGGTTTTGACGAAATTTACATTTCATTTTAGCATAAATAATCCTTTAATTGTTTAATTTGAACTAATATATGTCCACAAAAACTCACGCAAACATCTTAAACACTAAATTATTTTAATAATATCTTCTAATGATACCCAAAATATATTTTGTGAAGAATGAAATAATAATTCATTTTAGTTTAAATATTTTACAACAAATATATTATTCACATATAAAATATGTTATTCTATATATTAATATAATATTGATAAAATAAAACATTATACATTAAAATATTCCCCTAATTATGGGATCAAATCAATAAAATTTTAACAAACATAAAGATAAAATCCTTTATCCTAGACACAAAAAATTATCCTTATAATATTTTATACTATGTTATATAATCTCATGAATCTTAAAACATATAATTTGAATATATTATTCTAAATTAATGATAAAAACTCATTATAATGAGAAAATTTCATTTATCTTATAATTGATATAAGATAGAAAAAATAATTCCTTTATATATATTGATTCGAGCATGAAAAAATCCTTTATATTTAATTTCATGATTATGAAAACTATTTATTCATTATTTTAATAAATACTACAATCTAATTTTATTTTTTATTGTCATTATTTCATTATCATTGTCAATTATATTGAATATATGATCATAGACTAAATTTCCTCAGTTTATTGTTCATATAATGTTAATGAGACCTGAAGTGAATCATTTTATGATTCTCATGACAATCTAGATTCTTTTATTGAACTATTTCCATATTTGGATACTCAGGAAGGTATTACTAAACAAAAAGAATTTTATTAGTCACTCAAGTAAAATTATTATTTTTACATGTTTATTATGTTTCTTACATTAATATTCTTCTTTAAAATGATTTATCTCATATCTGGATGGCTGATTTATCCAAAAAATAATATTTTATATGTTGATTATCATGTTTTATAATTTTTTTTATAAATTTATTAAACTAACTACCATTGAAATTATGACCTCTTTTATAATACATCATATCCTTTATTGGGAGTGTTCTATATATTTTTATGACATGCACTAGTGATGCATGGAGATTACTAAAATTTATATATATTATGAAATAAAATCAATCATATTTTAATGAACCAATATAATTAGTTCCTCTATTAAACACCCAAGATGGGCCTCCATAAGGCCTAAATAGAATTCTTTATCCCCATGGGTTTGTGATATGAACCCTAGAAAGGAATAACTACGTTTGGAATTATTATTCACAATAAAAAAAATAAATCAGTAGTTTCAAAAAATTAATTACCTATCTATATATTCAAAAATAAATTATAAGATGAATTTGCATGAATAAATAAAGTAGTTTATAAAATTTAAAAAACACACCTAAATATCTTGTTCAATCAACACTCAATGAAATTTATGGTGATTAATCCCAAAATTAGAAATAAAAATAATATAGGCCTAATAATAAACATACTCAATAGACCACCACATACCCTACCACATGCCTGACCTTTAATAAAATATCCATTTTCAAGATATTTTGAATATACATTCAAAAATAATGTTTTTAATATATATTTACATAAAAGAATAAAATATGGAATCATGAGGGATAAACAACCATTCTATAAATTCATTTTAAAAAAACATTATTCTAAATCATTCTCCCAACCTATGAAACTTTTATTAAATATAATTTTTAAAGACAGTTGTATGGATTTTAAAACTTGATTTCCATCACACAAAAGAAATTCATTTAAAAAACCTTTCTAATAAAAACATTCAATTTAAAAATAAAACCCCCTTTGGTGACATTTGAAGGAATTAAATAAAAATATTATTCTTACAGTAGTATATGGAAATCACATTTATAGAGATTTTAAAACAGATAATCCATAATATAATAAGGAATGAGAAAAAATGTGTGATACATTCAAATTCCAAGTCATAAGAATTAATAAATTATAATAATCAATCCATTGAGTCAAAAATTTCAAGTAAAAAATGGAATACAATATATATTCACCACAATTGTCAACTATTTTCATGGGCATGAAACTCATGAATAAAACAAAGCATACCTAGGCCCTAGCCTAAGATAAAATAATAATAATAAATGAAAGGTAATCTATGATGACATAATGTGATTCCAAATGATATCAGGTCTTGCAATAGTTTTTTTGTATCAAGATAAACCAATAGATTCCATAACATAATGATTGGATATCCATAATCTATAGTGGTTCCTAACATACTATAAACATACATATTTCTATAACCCCTAGGTTCCCAGGTAAAATTTTTCCATATTAGGCCATGAAATAAAAATGATAGGTGATCAATCAATAAGAATATGATACATGCACTAACAACATAATCAATTCAGTCCTCCCTCATCTCTTTCACCATCATACTCAATAACCCCATCTAGTAATTCATGAAAAATAATCACATAAATCATTCCAATACAAACAACCACTGTGTTTCATAATATTCAACAAAAAATTACAAAAGGGTCTTCATTGGGTACTCCCCAAAATTCTTTTACATATCCATTTAAATATTCAAATAAGTCCATATAATTGAAATGTCTTGTAATATTATTTTTTCTTCATTTAAATGTTTTATTCCACTTCTAACCATTTCTTTTAAAAAAATTATATTCTATTCATAAAATCATATCCAACACTATTTTATCTGGAAATTATTTAATCAAAATTTGGGAATAAATAAAAGATTTAACCCATCATCATTTATTCTATAGTGGGCAAGAACCCCCCCTTAGTGTTGTCTCATTACTTAAATGGGTTCAAATAATATCCAAACAAAATATTTTTTACATTGACCCAATAAATAATTTTCAAATTCATTTAATTTAAATAACCATGTGAAGTAATGATGATTCAATTAGAAAATTAATTTCCAAATCCAATTCAAACCTTTAGAATTGAAATTAAATATATTATAATCCTACTATAGAATTTCAAAACTAATTGATGTTATCCAAAAATAAAATCTAGCTTTCAAAACCTCATTTAAAATTAGAAAGAATCATTTTATTTCATGGAATACTTAATATATCAACATTTAATCCATTGAAATCCCATACATAATATAAAAGATAACATTTTATAATTTAATTATTTGAATTAAAGACATTAAAATCTATGATTCCAAAATTAATGCTCCGAACATATGAAAACCTACCTATAATCTATGGCGTATGGTCCAGGACATTCAATATGGGATGCATAGAGTGTGGATAATAGATCAAACACCCTATAAATTTAAGACAGTAGAAAAATCGATTAACTCAACATCCATAGTTTTCTTATATGGAGTGGAGTGTGAAGGGGGATGAAGAAAACATAAAAAATTGAAGAAGATAAGGGGGATTACTCATCACCATAGAGTTGTGATCCCATATTTTAAAGAACACACTCAAAACACCAATATTGAAGGATGTATGAAGGGAGGGAGATGCACAAGGGGGGTTCAACCAATGTTAAGGTCAGGGATAATGAATGGGAAGATAGAGAGATATATCTAGGCTATACATTGATCATAGGGAAAATGTGAAATTAGATGTGTCACAGTTGTGCATCATGTAATAATGATTGGGGATGAGGTGTATTAAATAAACCTTATTAGGGATTGGTATGTAACTAATAAATGGAGTTGAAGGATACCAAAATTAGGGTCTTATTAATTGTTATTATTATTCTTAATACATTTATTTAATTTAATTATATTTATACTGATTTATGAAACACTAACAAGATAAGGACCAATACTAATAAACCCAGTAAAAATATTCAAACTTCATGATAAAACATTTATGAATTTAAATAACGAAATTAATATTAAATTAATAAAATTGAAACAAAAGGGGTATTAAATTATCCCCACTATGCTAATGTCTTCCCCTATCATTTCCTTATTTGAATTTGGAATGTCAAAAAAGCGAAACCTCCAAAAAGGAATCACATGACATGATATATCCATGAAACCAATAATCTTGAGAACCATACCTTGTATTAAATGATGAACCAAGACTCACTAAACCTACAAAATTAAAAAAAATGGACTACACTCTATTTAATAATCCCAATTGTTGAGTGGGAGACCTAGAATGGACTCCCCAATATTTATAATTCTTATAAAATTTTGAAATGAAAGTAGATTATATTCATGAAAGGCCTCACTGATTTCTTATGAGAAGACACTCATCCACCAAAAAAATAGATTACTTTGAAAAATGATCCACATACCATGAAATGATGCATCTATAAAGAGAAAAAACAACCACTCACACTCACTCAAAAGTTAAATTAAACAACCTCAACCAAATTATTGATGAATGACATGGGACCTACCATGACTCAGTCTACCATATGTTAACCTAAAATATGAAAAATGAAACATTTTCATTGTGAATTAAGTCAGAATAAACTAGTTATCATCCAATACATAACAAAAACTAGTGTCATACACACCTAGGACACCCAACTGTATCCCCAAGGGTCCTTCCAATTACATTCCATAAAATTTATATACAAAGGAAAAAATTATAGAAAAAATAATGTTCACTCTAAACTATCACCAGCATACCAAAAACACATTCCATGAGACTTTAAGAAAAAAAAATCCATTTATAATCATCAAAATATCATCACAAATACATATAATTATATAACTCTCTGTAACAAAAAAATATAAAATGATCGTGTCATAAATATGACTAGATTGTGATAATTAGGGAATAAACACAAATACACACATGCTTAAAAAACAATTTACATGGTATCTACATTGGTTCATGTAACGACAACAATGGTAACTCAGATAAAATTCACCAAACACCTTACAAAGTTATCCACAATAAAAAACATATACTTTTATTCAAACAATCAAACCAACAACCGACCATAAATGGTTAACCATTTATAATGTTATTATTCATTCCATGTTAAATGTCACTCTTAATCACGAGGAAAAAAATCTATAATAATGATGGACCAATAATGAAATTGTCTGTATCACCATAAAATTATATGGTATGAAACACTCTAACCACAACCACCAATAAATGATTACCCATCATCACATAATGAACACAATTAATTAAAGGTTACTCCAAATCCTAAACAAAAAAATATAAACAAAGAGAGAATCCCAATAAACCATTACCCAAATCATAGGATTCTCTAATAACTTTGTCTCTTATAATGATTATAATGTATCTAATATGACTATCCCACACTGGTCCAGTTACTAAAAGAAGCCTAAAATATACCTTAGACAAAAATTTATTATTAAATATGCCAAATATAAACTTCCGAAGAAAACACTGATGTATATCATGATTTCATCAAAAATAGAAAAACATTTCCATACACTCGCTAATAAGTATTGAAAACAGAATGAATAAAAATGATGACCACCACTATGGGTGAAACTTGACTACAAATCTAAAAATTCATATGAGGAATACATAATGTTTTATGATAAATGACTACCAAATAAATCATGTTACTTAATGAAATAAAACAATTATAAAATAAATCAAGGAAAATAATGAAAATCTAAAAATAAAATATGGTGATGAAACACTTTTTAAAACGTTCCCTTTGAAAAATTAAATTTGGAATCCTCTGAAAATAATTCCAAAGAGTGAAAAATATCTCATTTTAAAAAAACATGCCCACATTTAAGATAAAACTCTTTCATTCAAAGAATTAATTTTTGAAATATAATATCATGTTTTTAAAACCCCAATGAAATTGTATTTCTTCTAAAAAATGTCTCCTAGTATTGGTTGAAAACCAAAGAATATTTCAAAACACGTTCTTATAAAAACCACAAGCCCATTTTTAAAATCAATATCCGATAAGAGATATCTAAAATTCTTTATAATTGGATTTTTTTTCATGATAATTTTAGTTCCATAAAAAATAGATTAATATTTCACGTCATAATTACCCACATTTCAAAAGAAATTTCTATGTGAATAAAAATTAACCATATATCAAATATTCTACATTAGTTTAAAACAAAAATTCTTTTCATGATTTCATAAAAAAATAAATATTTTTGAAAATGTATTTCAAAAAAATAGAACAAATTATTTAAACAATCATAATGGATTCATTTAAAAAAATTTAAATTCCAATTAAAATAGTTTGCTCACACAAAAATGATTTTTTATCCCAATTGGATAAACAATATAATGTCATTAACCAAAACAATGGAACAACCTAAAAATATTATAAACCCACTGGGATTCCTTTCCAATTTAAAGACTAAGCTAGGAGACCCAATATCCATTATGACTATATATCAAAACCAAATGAAATATTGAAATGTTATTTTCATGGTCTCATTATTTTATTTTCCATGATCTAATAATATATTATTCCTCTCATCATTCCAAAATCATATTGGCAATCAATTCATAGTTTGAAGGACACTACAAGCCAACCTCAAAACCTTGATTCACATTTCATTTACATAAAAAAAGTACATATCAAAAGCCAATGATACTCACACCATGTCAATAAGGTTCAAATTCTGCAATATAGATCACCCAAAAATGTAATCAAATAGAATAAAATTCCAGACTACCTATAATAACTCAAGTTTCATCATGATAGTTCAGGAACATACTCATGATCTACCCCTAGAGTTATACCGAAAATAATATTCATAATGCTATTATGCATAACCATGTAACAATGATTTGACTCTAACACAATTTTTTAATAATCAATCATAATTCATTCCTCCAACGAACACTAAATTTAACCTATGATAAGGTCTTAAGGGAATTCTTATTCCCCACCAGATGGGAATAAAGAAATTGGAATCCATTAATATTAATGGGATAAATTTTTATGAATAAACATAAAAACTAAATACAGGGAAAATAAAATGGAATGAATCACAGTTATATTGGATTGAAATTACAATTATAATTTAGTAATAAATGAATAAGTTATTAAATATAAACAAATAACCCACTTAAATCCCTAGTACAATCAATGTTCAATGGTTAATCTTGACTTATATCCAAATACCTAAAATCCAAATAACATAAACATGAGGATATACATACTCATTAGACCCCAAACCACCTTGACACATGTCATAAAATTAATGAAATATCCATGTTTACGAATGATTAAATATACACTCAAAATTATGGTTTATAATATTCCATTACATAAAAGAATCAAACATGACATTAGAAAGGATAATTTTTTTTTTTAACTTATATTAAATAAATTCATTATTCTAAATCATTTAGTTGGCCTAATTCACTTTTGTCAAACATACATTTTAGGGCCAATTAAAAAAAATTTAGAATGTGTTTTTCATCACACATTTGATATCCATTTACAAAATTGTTCTAATATAAACATTAACATTCCTAGTATAACCCATTGTTCACATCATAAAACATTTACTAAATCATATTCTCTGAACACTGAAAGGGAAAAATATTTTAATATATTTCATAAAATATATGTCATATCAAAAAATGTTCTGAGAATTAATATGTTAAAAAACCAAAAATTGTGCCATCGGAAACAAGAATATAATATAAGAACACCAAGGAGTGAAGGATGTCTAAAAACAATTGCAATATAATTCAATTTCATAAATCATTTCAATAATTTTCATGGGAATCAAACACAATCACAACACGAATAATACCTGGTCCATATCTTGAGGTAATATATAACTTCGAGATAAAGGGAACACTAATACTATATAAACTGATTCATAATGCAACGTGTTAATGTTGGGTCGGAGAGAGATGGAAAGAGGGGGGGGGGGGGGGGGGGTGAATTGCCTTTTTTAAACAAGTTTAACAATTTAAAACAAAGTTAAAGCGCAGCGGAAATAAAAGAGGCAAGACACAAAACTTGATAACGGAGTTCGGCTTAAACCAAAGCCTACGTCTCTGCTCCCAACTCAACCGTTGAGAGATTTACTACCGATTTCTTTTTAATGGTTTTAGCAATAAACCCACTAGACTTTAAGGTAGTCTAGAACCTATTACAACTTGCTTTTAATGGTTGAGCAAGAACCCACTAGCCTTCTTACAGGTGAAGGCTAGCTCACCTATGACTCAAGCCTTTTAAAGGGAAGGCTTGACTAACCTCTTCACACCTTGAAGGTGGTGTGAAAACCCAAACAAAAGGAAGATAAAAGAAATGGGGGTTTGTAGGCACAAACCCAAATTGATGCTCAAAAAGATAAATAATGAAAAAACCGTAAGAGGAGAAGCCTTGGGCGCCAATGGATTGATTGGAGTTGATGCAGAGCGCTCCCAAGCTTCTATGGTGATGCTCCTTGGATGTGGAAATGGGTTGGAGCAATTGAGGTTCCTTGAAGGAATCCGCCGGAGGTTTTCCAAATGATGAAAAATGTGTCCGTTGGCTTCCGTTGGCTTGGTTATTGTTCCGCTCTTGTTCCGGGGCTTCCTAGTCCTTTATTTATAGAGGGGGAACCCTCATATGGCCGTTCAGGGTCTTTGGAGCCGTTGGAAAAGTCTTCGGAGCCGTTGGGAGCAGGCTGGTCAAAGCCCAACGGCTAGTTTGACTGGCTCCACCGGCTGACCGGTGCTTGGCCACCGGTTGGCCGGTGCTTTGGAAAATGGAGAGGCCTTCTGCCCAGGCACCACCGGCTGGCCGGTGAGGAGGCCACCGGTTGGCCGGTGGTGAGACAGTAGGTGTCCCTTCTGTCTGGGTTCCACCGGCTGGCCGGTGATGGGACACCGGTTGGCCGGTGGTCGGGACAGAGGGGATGCCTTCTGTCAAGATTCCACCGGCTGGCCGGTGGTCATCCACCGGTTGGCCGGTGGACTGAAATCAGTCCACTTTTGCCTTCTGGCTTTCTTGGCCCAATTCCTTGGCAACCTGAAATCATGCCTATCATCCAAAAACACTTAAAACAAGATTAGATAAATAAGAGAGTGATTGTGATCATGAAAATTAAACCACGAGGGGTACGAGAGGTACAACAATCTCCCCCTATTTTGATGATCACAATCACCAAAACAAGAAATGTAAAAGACTGAAATGAAAGGCATGCTTTAAAGGATAAAGAAAAGCATGAGAGAAAGATTTGTCCCCCAATCAACCAAGAATTTCTCCCCCTTTGTGATTATCAAAATAGCACAGGGCATAAAACTTGATTGAGGGAAAGGTTAAAAAACAAGATAGAGTTTTTAAACCAATTGAAATTTTTGAGATTTGAATTGAAAGTTTTGAATTGACAGTTTTGAATTGAAAGTTTTGAGAGAAAATCACAAAAAGGGTTAAACGATCCTAACTCCCCCTAAATAAAAACAACAAATCACCGGGGAGAGGATTTTAGAACCGAGACAAATTTTGGTCCGGAGAGACTCGCTAAAAGGGATTTTTCAATCCAAACTTGTCTTGTGGCGGGACTTCTCCTATGAAATTCATCATTAAAGGAAATGGTTTTGGGCCTTCCATACCAGGCATTTTTTCAATTTCACTCATAAATTAAGTGCCCGGGTTTTTTACAATAGTTGCAAAATTTATATTGGGAGCTCCCCCTTACAAAAATAGTAGGAGCATGGGAAGAGGAAGCTTGCTTGGAATAGCCAAGCCCTTGGGTGGTTCTAGATACGCATTGGGAACCAAGGAGCTTCGAAAGGTTATGTTCACCTTCGGTGAACTTGGCTAGGGATTTCCTTAAATCCTTGATTGTTAATTCCATAGAATCAACATCAGGAAGGTTTTGGATCTTGAGGGACAACTCCTCCTTTTCTTTGAGAAGTTGTTCCTTTTCGGAAGAATGTTTTTTGAAATTCTTTTTTAAAGCAATAAATTTGGAAGAAAGTTCGTGAAAGCCTTCCTCCAATTGATCTCTAGCATGTTGGAGATCCTCATAAGATAAATGATTGAAATAATTTGAAGAACTAGAGGATGAAGAGTCGGAAGAGGATACCTCATGAAATGCCATTAGGCATTTTTTACCGTTGTCACTTGAGGAGGAGGAGGAGGAGGAGGATGTGGAGCTATCACTCCATGTGGCCTTGAATTCCTTCTTCTTTTCCTTTTGCTTGGCCTTTTTCTTGTTGAGTGGACAATCGGGCTTGTAATGGCCTTTCTTGCCACACTCGTAACATGTTACCTCGGGCTCGGATTTTTCGTTGGGTTGAGCCTTGCGGGATTTCTTATTCTTGTGCTTCTTCATGAATTTGTGCATTTTGCGGGCAAGATTCTCCATTTCTGAATCACCGCTTGAAGAGGAAGACGATAAGGAGGAGGAGATTTCTTCTTTTTGAACTTTGAAGGCGATGTTCTTTGGAACATTGATCGGTTTGCCTTCCTTTTCAGCTTGCCTCCTCATGGTGATCTCGTAGGTCATGAGGGATCCGATGAGCTCTTCGACCGGCATGTTCTTGATGTCTTTTGTTTCTTGGATTGCCGTGACTTTTGGTGCCCATGTGCTTGGTAAGATCCAAAGGATCTTCTTGACCATCGTTTTTGCAGACACATCATCACCAAGGGACTTTCTCCCATTGCAAACATCAGTAAAAAGTGTAAACATTTCAGTTATATTTTCAGATGGATGCATGGTAAAAGACTCAAAATCTTGACGGTACATATCCAATCGAGTATCCTTAACTTTGTTGGTCCCCTCATGGGTAACCTCCAATAGTTTCCAGATTTCATCAGATGATGTGCATGTGGAAACTCGATTGAATTCATTACGATCAAGGCCGCAATGAAGAGCGTTCATGGCTTTGCCATCAAGCTCGAAATTTTTAATATCGACTTGAGTCCATTTGGATTCATCGGGAGAAGAAAGAGAATAACCATGCATGACAATTTTATAAATAGGATAACCTATACTTCTAAGAAAAGTAGTCATGAGGGTTTTCCAATAGGTATAGTCGGTTCCATCAAAGAAAGGAGCACGGCCCAATGAATAACCTTCGGGGGCGAAAGAAGATGAAGCCATCACAATGGATCTTGAATTTGAAACCGGTTAAGGTATTACTCAAACACTATCTCTGATACCAATTGTTGGGTCAGAGAGAGATGGCAAGAGGGGGGGTGAATTGCCTTTTTTAAAAAAGTTTAACAATTTAAAACAAAGTTAAAGCGCAGCGGAAATAAAAGAGGCAAGACACAAAACTTGATAACGGAGTTCGGCTTAAACCAAAGCCTACGTCTCCGCTCCCAACTCAACCGTTGATAGATTTACTACCGCTTGCTTTTTAATGGTTTTAGCAAGAAACCCACTAGACTTTAAGGTAGTCTAGAACCTATTACAGCTTGCTTTTAATGGTTGAGAAAGAACCCACTAGCCTTCTTACAGGTGAAGGCTAGCTCACCTATAACTCAAGCCTTTTAAAGGGAATGCTTGACTAACCTCTTCACACCTTGAAGGTGGTGTGAAAACCCAAACAAAAGGAAGATAAAAGAAATGGGGGTTTGTAGGCACAAACCCAAATTGATGCTCAAAAAGATAAATAATGAAAAAACCGTAAGAGGAGAAGCCTTGGGCGCCAATGGATTGATTGGAGTTGATGAAGAGCACTCCCAAGCTTCTATGGTGATGCTCCTTGGATGTGGAAATGGGTTGGAGCAATTGAGGTTCCTTGAAGGAATCCGCCAGAGGTTTGCCAAATGATGAAAAATGTGTCCGTTGGATTCCGTTGGCTTGGTTATTGTTCCGCTCTTGTTCCGGGGCTTCCTAGTCCTTTATTTATAGAGGGGGAACCCTCATATGGCCGTTCGGGGTCTTCGGAGCCGTTGGAAAAGTTTTCGGAGCTGTTGGGAGCAGGCTGGTCAAAGCCCAACGACTAGTTTGACTGGCTCCACCAGCTGACCGGTGCTTGGCCACCGGTTGGCCGGTGCTTTGGAAAATGGAGAGGCCTTCTGCCCAGGCACCACTGGCTGGCCGGTGAGGAGGCCACCGGTTGGCCGGTGGTGAGACAGTAGGTGTCCCTTCTGTCTGGATTCCACTGGATGTCCGGTGATGGGACACCGGTTGGCCGGTGGTTTGGACAGAGGGGATGCCTTCTGTCAAGATTCCACCGGCTGGCCGGTGGTCATCCACCGGTTGGCCGGTGGACTGAAATCAGTCCACTTTTTCCTTCTGGCTTTCTTGGCCCAATTCCTTGGCAACCTGAAATCATGCCTATCATCCAAAAACACTTAAAACAAGATTAGATAAATAAGAGAGTGATTGTGATCATGAAAATTAAACCACGGGGGGTACGAGAGGTACAACAGTTAATTCCACAGTCTATCAGTATTAGACCTGCCCATTAGGTACTACAACATAATAAGTGCTTATCCATAATCTACATTGGTACCTAATTAACAATAAATTTTCATATTTCTAGAACCTATTGGTTTCTAAGTGGAAGAATCTAGGAGATCCTATGAAATGAAAAAAGAGAGATAATCATTCAATATGAATCACATATATTCACTAATAGAATAATAATAGTAAACCAGCCTCCCCTCCTTCACCCCCCAATCAACAACCCCCATCATAGAATTCATGAATAAGAGTCATATAAATAATGCCAATACAAACACAACATATTTTTTATAAGCTTCCACAACACAATAACTAAAGGTCTTTGATTGAGTTATCACATAGAATAAATTTATAAAAACATTTAAATATTCTAAATAGGCCTTAAAGGATATATGGATTATATTAAAAGATCATCTACCCATATAAATTGTTGAATCCACTTCAAACCAATTATTTTAATAAAAAACATTGATATTCATTATTGAAAAACATCAAGGACTATTTTTTAATGAAACACCTTTCTCAAAATTCATAAATCAATAAAATATTTAACTCATATTCTATTAAAACAACAAAGGTCAGAAACACCACACATTTGAATTATATATGATTCAAATGTTGTGAAATAGATTCCAAACACCATTTTTTATTTATATAAACCCATTAAATAATTATTTTAATCCATGGAATTTCATAATCCTCCCAATCTAAACAAATTCCATTTGATGATTCATTCAAAAATCCATTCCAATAAATTTTCAAATCCATTAGATTTATTAAAATCCAACCAATACATTTCATAACCAATTTATGTTCACAATAAATAAATTCTATATTTTTGAAACTCATTTAAATTAGAAAACCCATTCCATTTCATAGAAATCATATTAAATACACCATGTATACATGTAAATTCCATAGATAATATAAATAAAAATGATTCACAATTTAAAACATGGAATATAATACAGTGAATTCAAATATTCCAAAATTATTTTTTATGAAATATGAAAACCTACCTTGAATAATTTTTAGATAGTTCAATAGTTTCAATTATGGATGGATGTTATCTGGATTATAGATCACATACCCTAGACATGGATGAAAATAGAAAATTTGATCAAAATAACACTATTAGAGGTTTTCACTAGAGGGGAATACAACCGGGGTAGAGGAAATTGTAAGAATAGGAAGAAGATAAGGTAGAGGATTCATGGCCTTGCTGATCCAATCCAACATCAAGAATGTTGTACTCAAAATGATGAGATTGGTTGAGGTTTGAAGGGAGGTTGATTCACCCTGCGAGGATTTCCCATGGTCAGGTATTTCAACATGACTAGGAATTGGGGGAGATGAGTCCATGATATGCAACACAAATGGGGAAAGGGAAAAGAGATGCAACTCATTCATTCATCATTTTAGAAGAAATGGGAAGGATTTCATGTGCAGAAACCAATTAAGAGATGGCTGAATAGATAATGATAATTGTTGGAGAAGGATATCATAATTATTTTCTTTTTAATATTTATTATTATTATTAATTTATTTATTACATTTAATTATATTTACTACCATTTATGAAAACCCAAAAAGGAGACATTCTATGTTTAATAATACCACTAAAATCATAACACATCCGGCCTGAATATTCAATGATTTTAAATTACCCAAATTAAAATAAATAAAAAATAAAAATAACATATTGTGTTATAAATATAATGTATAAATTTTGGATAGTTGAATGGAAAAATCATTTCTTAATCGACCATATGGATTATCTCAAGGAAATTACTTTAGAGTCATAATTATTAGGATTTTGATATTAATTGGTGACAGAAAGTATAAAACATGAATTATGAACATATAATTTATGTTCACTTAATTAAATTATTATCATGCACAATATAATCCATGGGTAACAAGTTTTAGAAATTCATTCAGGGTTTGATGACAAAGGTCATGGAAAGAGTTTTCCTTTGAAGGAATCTAAAACAAAGTATATTAAAGGGATTTAATGTCACTTTCTTATCTCATGTTATTCTGTTTAAATGAATGTATGCTTTGAATTATTTATATTGGGATAATATCCCCACATCCAAATCAATATATTCAAATAGTATTAATTTTTAACTATTTACACAAGTCATAACTAGCCATACTAACCCAAATTAAAAGACAACTTTACTCAACTAATCCAAATTCAAAGCATTAAGGATGTTAATAAATTTCATTCAATTAAATTAATTTAACCAAATGATATATATTATCTACATAAAATTAATCTTGTAGTGATAGATAACCAACATCCACCATTTAAGGAAAGTCATAAGCCTCCAATCCAGGGAGGAGTCTGACCCAAATTCCATCTAACCAAGAATATATTACTAAATATATAAATCAATACCATGTTTATTAAAACATATAATATGTATACACTATAGGTGACTACATAAATCAATATCATAACTTGGTACATACCGTATTCAAGGTAAAAGGAAGATAAATCAATTTCCATGCCGAACATATAACTCCTTATACCCATGTATAGAAATTTATAGATGAACATTTTCAATTTACACTAAATAATAAATCAACACATAATATAAAAATTATATTTATGAATAAATCCATGAATAAATAAATGAATGAACAATTCATATAATTCAATATTAGTTAAAATATTAATGATCAATTCATAAATTGTGAATATAAAGACACTTTGTAATATAGTTATGCATTTTGGACACTCGATAAATAAAAAATAAAACATTATATGTTATTTAATATTAACTCCATCATTTTATTTTTTATGTTCAATTTTCATTAAAAAAATGATATTCAATTATATAAAAACAATATATATTGAAATTTTATTATGTTAATAATTTATATGATCCAAATATCACATTCTTCATATTAGTTAAACCTTTATCAGATCAATTATCCATAATACATGTGATATGTCTTAAATAATTTCATATGATGGCTTGAAAAACATAATTATAGTGATTCTGGATAGTCAAAAGATACAAACCTCCACTAACTAAGAGTAAATAACTAGAAAATATCGTATTCAATGATATTCCATGGTGTTTCGCTTATGTTAGGACACAATGTTGTTCTTCTATGAATCATCATTTTTGTACTATAAAATCCCAATGTTGCACATTAAAAAATATTAAAATACTAAAGGTTTGACTAGTGTAACATTTTATGATATTAAAAACCATACTTCATGGGAAAATCATATTTTTTTGATATCACATAACATAATAAAAACTATTAATTTTTTATCATATGTTATAACATGCATTTCAAAAAATGATTTCTTCATTTTAAACATAGATTCATGAAATATATGAATTGAAATTGTTCATATACCACTGATGGGTTAATATGGGTAAATTAACAATTAGTCATCACAACATAAAAAATAAACTCAAATCATGATGAATTCTGTGAAAGAATCCAAAATAATTTAAAACAGATATGGGGAACATGTTTTGTATACCTTACATTGAAGATTATTTGTAACATCGATTTTGATTATACATGATTTATGATGATCTAAAAGTGGGAATCAAATGACTCCCTTCATCATGGATTAACCATGGTTTGAAATTGAATCACCCATCATTTGGTTTGGATTCTCATCAAACCCTATGACATGAAGGTGTCTCACATTGAAAAAGATATGAGGAGATAAATATCCTGGGAGAATCAGTGAATGCGTATGAAAGGAATGGTAGAAAATTAAATTGACTCTTCTGATTTATATAATTCATTAGGGAAGATCAAAAAATTTACTCATGTGATATGTAATGAATGAGTAAATTTCCTTGAGTAACAATAGTTTTTAACCCATCTCCCATGAAAATGACACTTAAATGCTTTGATTCTCATTGTGTTAATGACAAATTTTGTGGAAGAATAATATGAGAATTTTCTATTAATGGTCAAATTCCAAATTAATCATAAAATAAGACATATAAAAATTGTAGTAGAATGAAATATTCATGTCACACCATATGATATTCCTAAACCAATGGATACTTTATACTACGATATATCCCACATACATCTTATCAAAAAATGAATAAGGGGATGTCGCTTCCATAGATCACTAATGAATAGATGATGGATTATGGGAACTTTAGTTAAGAAGGGGTGGGGAATACCAGATGGGAATGAATAAAAAATAAAATGAAGAAGTATAATGGTGAATGAAATAAAGAAGAATAAACTGGTTAGACTAGGAATGTAAGTCCATGTGTCACTGTATATCCTATAAATACTAGAAAATGGTCATACATATATTAATATAAGAGGTATTTTTTAATATATGTTTGTTGAAAACTTATATTAATAAAGACATAATAGAATTATAAAATCACATAGTTTCATTACATAATAGGCATTCAGAGAATAAATTAGGTATCTATGAATTTACTATACAATTATTACATCCCCAGAAATTATCCATTCTAGAGAAGTTGGTCCTAAATCACCAATACAGTAATATTCTCAACAATTATTACATAGAATGAAACAATGAATTGAATTTTTTAAAACTTTTATAAAATACTGAATTGAATTGAACCTTGCTAACATTGATGATTGAAAGTATAAAAGGAATATTTATAAAGAGGAAGGTGCTAGAGAATTATTAATAACTAGACCCTTGATGATAATACATTAAAAAATATAACGATTTCAAAACACATAATAGAGATGGATTGGTGTACCAAAAAACTACATTTTTCCACAATCAATATATTAAAAATTCAATGAATAAAACTAGGATATCCCTTACCCAGGTAACTGAGTTAGTCACTATAATAGACAAAAGGGATTTCCTGATCCCCATAAGAAGTGACCAAAAATTGGGAATCAAAACATGATCTATTAAAATTGTTTTTTCCTAATAAATTATGTGAATAAGAATGTGAAATCCACCTGAAAATTTTGCATGTGTAGTGTATAAATAGAATGATATCCCATAAAAAATAGATTATTCAAAATTAAAACTGAACTAAGAGTTGATATGGATGATATAGAAGATACAATTAAAGGATGAAAATAATAACATATATAACTACTACTCATATATATGAATAATATTGTCATAATCACATAAAACACTTATCAAATAAAATTATAAATCATTGGGACATAGGCCAGATCAATGTATAATTTTAGTAGAGCATTTGATATCATAGCCAAGAGAAAAATATACCCAATAGATATCATAAACACACCCTATTAATAAACATTAAAAATAAATCTATTAATATTATTTAAAAAAAAATATAAAATAGGTTTTTCATTTCTATATAAAATAATCAATAAGATTCATTCCTTCAAAAAACCATTACAAAAAGAATATATATTTTTGTAATTTAAAATTGGTATTTATGAATTTTTGATAGATAAATTTTAATATGATGAGAAATTGGGTTTAAAACATATCTTAAAGAAGACAAAATGAAAAATCATCGTGCAATAACCTTATATAAGTTAAATCAAAAACATCATTAGGGGATCCTAAGGGCCTTGGTGACAATTTTGGACTCAAATAACATAATAAAAATATAAAAATTATTATATCAGCAAAAAACAACTCTAATAGTCACTATTACCCTATCAGGAATACTCAACTCATAAATAAACCCATGTAGAGAAAGTTAATATGTAGGTTTATCATCCATATCAAGATACAAAACTAGTGAATCTTCTATTACTTAAACTATAACCTAGCTATCCATGATTACACAATACAAAGAAATAGATCTAAGATAAACATAATAATATTCATAATGTAATCAAATAAATAAAAAATCAAATTCTTATAGGTACCTTTCAACACCCTTTACAGAAACAACCAAATTTCGTCAAGAATCATATACCAATATAAACATACCTATGGTAAAAAACCATGATTTCATTATTAAAAAAATTACAAGTGTATGAAAAAGTTACATAGTCTTGATCAAAGTATCACTGAGATGGGGAGGGGTTGAATCAGTAATATATTTTTATTTTATGTTTCCCCTTTTTTAAACAATTTTTTTCTCATGTTAAAGAGTTATTTCCCCGCTGAACACAGACAACCACTAAAACACAAGATTTACATGTTCCACTACTCAACAAGAGTATCTACGTCCTTAGTAGGGTATATAAATAATCTAGTACCACATAATCCATTAGAAAACAATCCTTTATTGTGGAATACAATGAGTAGGATATTCAACTACACTCATGTTGCACATGGGAGATAATCCTCAAGTGAGTGTGCACCCCCCTTAGCACAAATAGGATTATAAAATATCTCTATAACTTTTTTTGATCCTTCTTTGGTTCCTTCATAGAATAACATTCACAAAATTCTTTGATAGAGTTTTTGAACCTTGTGTTCCTTTCCTCAGCTTTAAAAATATTATGTTGGACAAGTTCCAACTCATCTTCTTATGCCTTTAGTTTTACTGTCATATGATCATTATTATTATTTTCACTCTCAAGTGAATTCTTCAGATCATTAATCTCATTTCCAAATTTTTCATTATCATCAAGAAAACCATTTTGATCATTTAATGATGAGTTTTCATTTTGTCAATTTTCTATTTTCATTCTCATGCCTCATGAATATTCTCAAACATTCCTTCAGATCTTCTTTAAAATACTATTCATGTTGAGTTTCATCTTCTTCAAAACCACTGATCTCATAATCATCATTATTTACTATTGCAAAAATGGATCTCTCTCTAGCTCTCTCGACATCATATTTTTCATATCCTCTCTCACTATCATCAGCTTTTTTATTTTGTAAAAAAATTGTCTTCCTTTTGATTTGAAGATCTTTTTATCCTTACCTCTACTAGAGTATTTACATTTGTTACCCTATTTCTTCCATGACCTTATTGGTCTTCTATCTTCTTCATCATTATCTTCATATTTCCCCTTTTGAGGGAAATTATCCACAATGTGGAAAATAGCTCCACATTCAAAATATCTCAAAGGGAGTTTCCATTTGTATTTCCCTATGACTCATTTCACATTTCTAGAAAACAAGGAAAAAATTTCATCAAAATTTTGAGGTGCCACATTTTAAGAGTTGGATTTACTAGCTTTATCTTCAATAATAATTTTATTCGAATTGTATTTCTTCGTAGCCTTGAAAGACATTTCTCTATCAGATTTTATTTTCTCTTTATAGTCTTCTACCTTCTCATTTGATAAGTGATCATAGTGCTATGAAAACCATCCAAGGATAATGTTTCAGGGTCTCTATCTTCCATTAATGAAACTTTAGCTTCAAAATTTTTGTGAAGAATTCTCAGGATCATTTCAACAACTGCAGAATCCTCCAATTTTCACCAAGACATCTGATTTTACATACAATTTTGTTTATTCTGGTAATGAATTCTCTAACTGATTCATGCCCCCCATCATCATGTCTTTATAATTCAGCCTCTATATTTGAATTTTTTTTCTTTATTAATTTTTTTATTTCCTTCACATATGTTTTTCAGTTTGTCCTAGATTCCTTTAGCTATAGAGACACCATTTACTCTTAAAAATTAACACTCATAAAGAGATGAGAGTAATTCTTTATTATATCTTCCATAATTCTCAAGATTTTTCTTATCGGAAGTAGTAAGGGGAAACTTGTTATCAATAGCAAGAAATCCATCTGTTATAGTTTAAACAACATCATATCCAAGATACATAATATAAGGAATCATTTTGTCTTTCCAGATATGATAATTCCTCCCATAAAATATCATAATACCCTTAATTTTCACACAATTTATATTCCCCATAAATAATTCTCTTCAAAACATAAAAAAAAACAAACGTAGGGAACCTGGATCTGATAACAATTGAAGTTACCCAGTTAGGATCCAAGTACCACTTAGAGGGGGAGGGGTGAATAAGTGATATATTTTCTTTTATGTTTCCCCTTATATTTGAAACAACCTTCATCTCATGTTAAAGAGTTTTTCCCTGTTGAGCACACACAACCACATAAACACAAGATTTATAAGGTTGACTACTCAACAAGTGTGGCTACGTCCTTGGAATGGTACTGAAATTATACATACCCACAAAATACACTAGAAAACAATACTTTGATATGGAATACAATGAGTAGGATATGCCTTCACACTCATTTATCACTTGGGATATAATTCTCAAGCATGTGTTCAACGTCTAAGCACAAATAGGGTAATTCAATATCTCTATGCTTTTGGAAAACAATTCACAAATATGGACTTTGAAAACAACTCTTCTCTTTACTATCCAGAAGTTGATAGGTACTAACTAGACATTGTAATAATTCTTATTCCAATACCCCAGTATTATCATGATTCACTTGAAATAACTTCTCATATAATTTGGGTACTCAAATATTCAGCTCGCACAGCTCCTTCACAGAGCTCCTTCGTGAAGCTCCCAGCTTTGCATAGTACTCTAGTTCGAAAAGAAATCTTATTTCCAAATATCACTAGATCACAGAACTCACTATTTCATGGATCACAGATTGGTCTTTGCTAATTTCACTTCATTCTCAAAGATCAAAGGCTCTCCACAAATCTCCTTTCCTTCCTAGATATTACTACCTTCACATAGCTTGTTTTTCTCTGCAAACCTTTATTGCAATTCGAGAGCTCTAAAATTCCCATTATGTCTCTCTAATTTTCTTTAGGGGGTAGAGGACTATTTGTAGGCATTTCCCACCAACTCTAGAACCTTCAATCAACCTTAGATCCATGTCCTCACCAAATTCCAGAGCTCCGAAATTTCTGCTGAAATTCACTCTATTTCACGAAGCACCGTGGCTATTTTTGAGATTCGCAATGCTCATCAAAATCATGAAGCATTCTGTCATTTCCTTTGTTCTGTCATGATGATCCTTCTTCCATTGCACCTCAAAGATTACTTGTAAAGCTCTTCACCTCTTCCATTCATGATCCCCATCATAATCATGAAGAACACCATCAATATTCTTGATGTCTTCATGAAATCTACTTCATGAAGCCTATCTTCATGAAATTCATTAATTTCACAAATTTTGATGAGATCCTCATGGAAATCCACTTTTCGTAATGTTTTCCTGAATCCAAATTTTGGACCCCAAATATATGGAAAACATTGGGAAACTTCACCACCTTATACACCTAATTCTATAATACCAACCATGCGGATTGAATGCATCTTTTCTACCCCTTTTTTGATAATGCTTGAATCATAAGTTCTCCAACCAACTTAAGAACTTTGTTAAATACCGATATGAAAAGCATCATCAGATTTACCATGGAATGTATTGTAACTTTCTTATCTTTCCTCAGTCACTTATAAAAAGTGAAGTGATTTCCATTATTCAAAAACTTCCTTGAAAACAAATGAAAATACCTCATTCATCCAAAAACTACATCAGCAAACATGGTCCCATCAATCTCCCCCATTGGATTTTGTTGCCAACCAAGATTCATAAATCCCTAAAATTTGAATCCTCTAGAAATGGGTCACATATCAAACATTTTATGCCTATGTAAGCTAACTTGTTGTAGGAAACAAGAATTATTGAATGAAAGAACATGCAGTCCATAAGTAGTGACTATGAAATCAAATCGCCTCAACATTCATCCACAACCTTCTTCACTTCATTAAAATTCATGCAATAAAAAAATTTGTTTCCTAAAACCACTCTAAATCCATTATACAACCTTTTGCAACAAATAGTTAGAATAGTTTAAACACTTACATACTGAATTAATTGGTTTAAAACCACTCTACAACCCCTCTCACTAGTACAAAAACCTTTTTTTACGTCGATTTTTTTGCTTTTTAACATCGGTTTTTAGGCAACATTATTGCGAGCGACGTTAAAAATATGACTTTTTACGTCGGTTATTTAATAAACGACGTAAAAAATGGGGTAATATAGTTTTTAACGCCAGTTTTTAAAAAACCGACGTGAAATACATTCTGGAAAATGGCGATAAGAAGCCATTTTTTACGTCGGTTTTTGAAAAAACTGACGTTATAGGTCCTTTTTTACATCGGTTATTTAATAACCAACGTTAAAAGTTATTTTTAACGTTGGTTATTAAATAACCGACGTAAAAAATGTTTATTATCTCGTAGAAAATTTTCTAAGCTTTCATTTGATAGGTTATAGAGCTCAAAAGGATTTACGGATCAAAAGTTATGACCATTAGAAGTTTGATATTTTTTTCCGAGGAAAGATTCAATGAGCCAACCGTAGCTTCATATTAGAAGGAATTTTTGAATCCGTAGGGGGATTTGTAGTTTTATCATGATATAAAGAATCATCCATCATTATAATAAATTAATAATCATTAAATGGTATATCAATTAAGAAAACTACTCATAGAAAATATAAATCATGGGAAAATAATTACAAATACCTTGACGAGGTCGCGGAAATAAGAAATCGTTGATTCACATTGAAGATAAAACAATTTGATTCAGTGGAATGATGATGTTTGAATGGAATTATCATAAAATTGTATATCAATTAAAAAAAATCATAAAAACCATAAACCATGGATGTATGATTAAATATACCTTGACGAGATCACGGAAAGAATAAATAATTGATTCAAGTTCGAGAGAAAAAGAGTCGATTTGGGGGAACGATAATGGTTGAAATAAATGATCGTCAAATTAGGATGGGTGTATAATGGAAACATATAATTGAGATTCTATGAGAAAATGCGGTATTAAAAATTTTAGGCGGCAATTCAAAATTTCGATATCGTGCTATAAGAAAATTGAAATTTCGCGTTAGCGGGATATTAAAAATATCATTCACGTCGGTTTTATGATAACCAACGTGAAAAGATATTAAAATTTTAACTTATTTTTCACATCGGTTATTATAAAACCGACGTGAAAAATCAATCTTCGTCACTCTTTCACGTCAGTTATTAAATAACCGACGTGAAAAATAGATTTTCATGACTTTTTCACGTCGTTTATTTAATAACCGACGTGAAATAAGATTACAAAAATGTAGTTCATTTTCCAAGCTTTAATATGACAGGTCACAGAGCTCAAACGGAGTTACGGATTAAATGTTATGGCCTTTAGAAGTTGGACATCCTTAAGACATCGTTTAGAGATGGTCAACTTCTGAAGGCCATAACTTTTAATCCGTAACTCCGTTTGAGCTCCGTGACCTGTAAAATTAAATCTTGAGAAATGAACTACATTTTGGTAAACATTTTTCACGTCGGTTATTAAATAACCGACGTGAAAAATCGATTTTAATGACTTTTTCACATCGGTTATTTAATAACCGACGTTAAAAGTTATTTTTATCATCGGTTATTTAATAACCGACATGAAAAAAGTTTACAAAAATGTAATTCATTTTCCAAGATTTAATTTGACAGGTCACAGAGCCCAAACAGAGTTACGGATTAAAAGTTATGGACTTCAGAAGTTGGACATCCTTAAGACATTGTTTAGAGATGATCAACTTATGAAGGCCATAACTTTTAATCCGTCACTCCGTTTGAGCTCTGTGACCTGTAAAATTAAATCTTGAGAAACGAACTACATTTTGGTAAACATTTTT
This sequence comes from Viscum album, assembly GCA_963277665.1. Lineage (NCBI taxonomy): Eukaryota > Viridiplantae > Streptophyta > Magnoliopsida > Santalales > Viscaceae > Viscum > Viscum album. Next base: position 137,173,538 of record OY728152.1, on the reverse strand, counting down.
CATATCGGTTATTAAATAACCGACATGAAAAATACCTTTTAACGTCGGTTATTAAATAACCGACGTGAAAAAGTCACGAAAATCGATTTTTCACGTCGGTTATTTAAACCCGACGTGAAAAATAAGTGAAAATTTTATTATATTTTCTTGGAAAATAATTTTTTACGTCGGTTATTTAATAACCGATGTGGAAAAGTGATTTAGGTTGATTTTTCATGTCAGTTATATAATAACCGACGTGAAAAATCAGATACAATGGATTTTTAACGTCGGTTCTTATATAACCGACGTGAAAATTCAGCGAAAATGTATTTTCACGTCGGTTATATAATAACCGACGTGAAAAAATCAATTTTTAGATATTTTCACGTCGGTTCTAAAAAACCGACGTGAAAAATGGTGACGTAAAAAAAGGTTTTTGTACTAGTGTCTGTAACCATTCCAACAAACAGTTAGAGTAGTTCACACACTTACTTGCTAAATTCACAGCTTTCCCAAAACTCCACCATGATGCCTAACTCTATAAGTATAGATTTATGATAATTATTCCCCTTGAAAACACTATCCAAAGGTAATATGAGATAGGGGAGTGAAACATGTACCTCAACCTTGATGAGAAGGTGGTTGGACACCCATGTTCAACTTCAATTTAGAATGTTGATCCTTCGGTAAATTTTTTGTAAATATTCCAACAACATTATTCGATGTAGGATCATAATCCAACATAAACACAGTCATGTCCACCTAATATTTGATTAAGTGTTACTTTATGTCAATATGATTTGAATGAGAATGTTTTATCGGATTCCATGTCATATTTATTGCACATTGATTATCACAAACCAATAGAAAGTGAATGCTTACTTCAACCAGTAGATCATTAATCTGAGTCTCCATCCACATGAGTTGGGTAGAATCTTGAGTAGTAGAACATACTTAGCTTTAGCTTTGCTAAGAGTTACTGAATTCTATTTCTTTCTATGCTAACTGAAACAACTTTTCTCCAGAAAGAAAATTCCACCAAATGTGGATCTTCTATCATCAACATTTCCTTCCCAATTTCCATATGAATACCAAAGAAGATAAATACATTTTGAGCCATCATACCTATTTACAAAATTTGTAGTGCCTTTGATATATTTGATAATTCTTTTTCCAGCAATAAAATGTGATTCCATAGTAGCGCTCTGAAATCTTGAACATAAGGTAACAACATAGACGATGTCAGGTCTTGATGCAGTCAAAGATAAAAAACTTCTAATTAGCTTTAAAAACTCTTTCTGATCAACATCATTGACTTTTACATCTTTAAACAACATGGTTCCCACTAAAATCAATGTGGCCACTGGTTTTGAATTTTCCATGCCAAACTTTTTTAGATATTCCTTAGCATACTTTTCTTGAGACAGAAAAATGTGATTCTTATTCTGTGAAATTTTTAGCCCAAGAAAGTATTTCATTTCTCCCAGCATCGACATCCCAAAAAACTTCTTCATCTCCTCAAAAAATCATGAAATTTTTTTTTCATCATTCTCGAAAAAGATAATTTCATTGACATAAGAAATTAAGATAAGAGATAAATCATGACATTTTTTTGTAAATATTTATCTCAACTCTTCCTTTCATGAAATTCATTTTCCTCATACATGTATCTAGTTTTGAATACCATACCCTTTGTTCTTGTTTTATCCCGTAAAAATCCTTCATCATCCTACTGAGATAACTTTCATCCTTCCCAATAACAAATCCACATGGTTGATCAAGGTAAAATTCCTATTCAAGATCACCATTTGAAAATGTGGATTTTACATCCATACGATAAAATTTGTAACCTCATTGTGCAGAAATAGCAAGAAAGATTCTGATTATTTATAACCGTTCCACGAGAGAAAAGGTTTCATCAAACTCAAAGCCTTAAATTTGTGAATACTATTTTTAAACCTATCTTTCTTTGTTTCTTGTCACTTTACCATCTTCATTCAGCTTGTTCTGGAAAACCCAATTTGTCCCAATAATGTTCTTGTTTTCTGGATTGGGTAAAAGTTCCAAAGAATAGTTCTTCTCTATCTGATCAAGCTCTTCATTCATATAATGAACCCATTATGGATTCTAAAATTCATCATTAATATCATTTGGTTCAACTTTATAATAGAGATAAGTGAGTGTAATATCATTCGTGGTTATTCTTATTTGATCCCAATGATGGTGATATCCAATATAGTTAAGATCCCCCACTTATTTTCTCAGCCTAGGATGATATGTTCAGCTTTTATCCACATTAACTGAGATTTATGAGTCTGATTCCTCATCTTGAGTATGATTAACACAGTTTTCATCATTATCATAAATTGTTAACAAAATCTTATTTATCTGGCTCAACTTCCACATTGGTAAATGACTACTTTTCTTTGCCACCATTTTCAACAACTTTAACTTATAAAGATTCAATAATTCTTCTTTTTTATTTTTTTGAGACATCTATATCCTATACCTTCAGGATCATATCCAATAAAAATTCCATCATCTCCTCTTTGCATAGACTTTCCAAGGATTCCACCTTTCATCTTTATAATGCATGGACTCACAAAAACTCTTATGTGTTTGAAACATGGAGTTTTTACATACAAAATTTTATACAAAGTCATATCTGATTTTGGACTATATAAACATCGGTTCTAAATATAAACAACATTTCTCATCGCTTGCCTCTAATAATAATGAGAAAGACTCTGTTCAAGTAACATAGTTCTCCCCTTTTGGACTAGACTTATATTATTTCTTTATACAACCCCATTTTGTTGAGGTGTGTATGGTGAACTGAAATCATGTTGAATTCCATGGATCTTAAGATAACATTCAAACTCTTTATTCTTATACTCACCACTATTATCAGTCCTCAACTTATTCCCTGAATACTCACATTACTTCTCCTATTTCCTCCTGAAAATCTTAATCATTTTCAGAGAAACTGACTTATGTTTCATGTATAAAACACAAGTAATGTGAGTACAATCATTAATGAAAGTAATGAAGTACTTATCTCAATTTTTATATTTAATTATCATTGTTCCATAGAAATATGAATGTATAAGTTACAAGGTTTGTTTTGAGAGAATGTCATCTCTCTTATTCCTAAAGTTTGTAATCTTCTATTTTTCACAAATAGTGCAACACCAATCTATTCTTCTGGATAAATCGGGCATATCTTGGACACTATCTAGCATTGATAACTTAGACATGTTTCTCTAAAACATATTTCCCAGTATTTTATGCCAGAACTAATTTCCATCCACCACACCCATATAACAAGAGTTTTTTCCTTCACCAACAATGAACAAACTCCATTTTGTACGTTGGCCACTTGTAACTACATTTCCATCATTTTGGCTTTTCACTAGAAGCCCTTACTTTCTAATGCTAACATTTTTTACCTCATCATAGATTTCTGAGACACTTAGAATATTGTGTTTTAGCCCATCAACATCTAGTGTTTTCCTGGATTTTATATTTTCATTTCCAATGATGGTTGATTGAACACATTTATCCTTAGAGATTAATCATTTCCAAAAGTCATTGTTCCTTCTTTGAAATCTTTCTCATTCTTTAAAAATTTTAAGTCTCAGGTCATATGATATGAAAAAACACTATCAAGGATCCATGTTCATTCTCCTTTCATAGCTCTCAAAACAGTTTCACCAAAAAGAGCTTTCTGTTCATCCTTTTCTTCAACTTTTTATTGTGCTTCCTCCAATTTCCTATCCAAGTAAAAGTTCTCTAGCCAGAAAACCAAGAACTATTTCTTTTCGGACCCAACAGATCTGCTATTATTTTCCTTTAGGATCTATGGATTCTGAGAAATTTTAAAAATCATTTCGTGTTCTTGTAACAAAATCAGGAAACCCTTAGCCAGAATTCAAGGTCGATCACATCATTCACAGATAGTTTCTAGTGGTTGGAACCTATTCTGAAATTTCAGAACAACATTCTCAGATATCTTTGGGATATTATTTTTGATGTTTTTTCTTTTGAAAATATTTACTCCCCCTAAATCCTTATCATTCAAAACTAATATAATAGTAGTAATGTTGTGGTTTGAACCAACACATATTTTCTATGTGTCTGAATCCACCATAATACTAGCAGTATCCATAGAATGAATATTTCCCTCTGAAACTTCCATACTGATGGGAGTTTTTGAACATTCTTTTCAAAAATCTTCTTACCATAACTCCACTGAACCTCGACCTTCATATTTTTAATTGTATCTTTTTTATTCAGCTAAAATTTCTATTTAAACATACCAGAAATACAACTAGCAGAAATCTTTCTAGGAACTGGATTTTTAGATTATATTGATTTTTTAGTATTTCTAACTTTTACCACATACGTAGCCTTTCCATCATTATTCATATCAGAACCAGTTCTATATTTCATTTCTTCCTTTGAAGGTAACATTTCTTTATCATTCTTAAGTTCATTCTTAGCAGAACATTCACCATCTTCTGTAATAGAGCTGTGGAACCTTATGTTCCATTCCTTAGCATTAGAATGTTTATGTTGGACATGTTCTGACACATCTTTTTTTTTTCCTTCAGTTTTACTTCAATATGATCATTACAATTCTTTTGACTCTCAATATAATTCTTCAGATCATCGATATCCTTTTCAAAATATTCTTTCTCATTAGGAAAACCTTATTGATCATGTAATGATGAGTAATAATTTGTTAATTAACTGTTTTTCTTCTCAAACCTCCTGAACTTTCTCAAATATTCCTTCACCTCTTCTTTCAGATACTATTCAAGTTGAGTGTCATCTTCCTTAGAACTATTATTCTCATAATATTCATTATTTACAATTGCAAAATGGTACTCCCCCTATCTATCTCAACAACACATTTTTTTGATCTAGTCTTGCTATCATTATCATCATCACCATTTTTGGACAAAAAATGATTCTCCTTTTGATTTGAGGTACTTTTTATCATTACCTCTACAAGAGTATTTATCTTTGTTACCCTATTTGTTCCCTGAACATCTTGGTCCTCTGTCTTCTTCATCATTATCTTCTTCTTTCACTTTTTGAGGGTAATTATCTAAAATGTGTCCAATAGCTCTACTTTCAAAACATTTCAAAGGGATTTTCCATTATATTTTCATGTTCCTATTTTCATATTTTATAAGAAAACAAGGATAAAACTTCATCAATATGATGACATACATCTTTTTCAGAGTTGAATTTACTAGCTTAATCTTCAATATGAATTTTCTAATAATTCTCTTTCATTGTAGTCTAGAAAGACATTTCTCTATCTAGTTTTGATTTTCTCTACATAGTCTTCTCACTTCTCATTTCATAAGTGATGATAGTGCTTTGAAAATCATCCAGAGATAATGTTTTAGGGTCTCTATCTTCATGTGATGAAACATTAGCATCAAATTTGTCAGGAAGAATTCTCAAGATCCTTTCAACAACTATAGAATCCTTTAATTATTCACCAAGACATCTGATTATATTGAAAATGTTGTTTATCCTGGTAATAAAGTCCCTAACAGATTCATGATGACCAATCTTTAAGACTTCATACTCCAGCCTCTAGATTTGAAGTTTTTCAATCTTCCCTATTGTATTTCTTTCATAAATGTTTTTCAATTTCTCCCAGATTCCTTTGTCTGTAGAGACACCTTTCATTGTTAAAAATTCACTCCTAGAAAGAGATGAGAGGAATTCATTTTTATCTCTTCTATCATTCTTAAGATTATTCTTATTGGAAAGAGTAAGAGGGATCCTGTCATTAATAGTAGGAAATCAATCTATTATAGTTTGAATAACTTTATATCCACAATACATAAGATAAGGCATCATTCGGTCTTTATGGATATGATAATTCTACTCATCAAATACCAGAATCCCCTTACTGTTCACACAATTCAGATTCTCCATTAAAAATTCTCTTCAAAACATCAGCAAAGAACTAACAAAGGGAACCTGGCTCTGATACCAATTGATGTTACCAATTAAGGATCTAATTATCACTGAGAGGGGGAGGATGAGAATCAATTATATATTTTTATTTTATGTTTCCCCATTTTTGGAAACTACCTTTATCTCTGGTTAAATATTTCTCTCCTTGATAAATAGAAAAAAACCACTGAAACTAATGATTTACAAGGTTCACTACTCAAAAAGAGTAGATACATCCATAGTATTTTACAGAAATAATCCAATACTGCACAATCCACTAGAAAAAAATCATTTTAATTGGAATACAATGAGTATGATATTCCCTTACACTCATGTAGCACTTGGGAGATTATCCTCAATTGTGTATGCACCCTCTTAGCACAAATAGGGTAATGTAATATATATGAGCTTATTGATAAACATTCACAAATCTGAACATTGAAAACAACTCTTCTATTTATTATCCGAAAGTTGATAGAAACTACATGGACATTATAATAATACTTAGTGCTATACCCGAGTCATATCATGATTCAATTTGAAGAACTTCTTACTTAATTTTGTTACTCAAATCTTCAGCTCGTAGAGCTCCTTCATGAAGCTCTGAGCTTCGAAGAGCAATTTAGCTCACAAAGAACTCTAGTTCACAAAGCTCACTAGATCATAGAGCTCACTGTTTTTTAGAGAATATACTGGTCTTTGTGAATTTCTCTAATTTCACAAAGCTCAAAGGCTCTCCATGTAGCTCTATTCCTTCACGGATCTTACTGCTTTCAAAGAGATCAATTTTCTTCGTGAACATTCTTCACAATTAGAGAGATCTAAAATTCACATTAAGTCTCTCTACATTTCTTGAGGGTGTAAAGGCCTATTTATTGGCATTTCCTACAGACTCTAGAACCTTCCATCCATCTCAGTGCCACGTCAACACCAAATCACAAATCTCTGAAATTTCTGATAAATTCACTTTGTTTTGTGATGCACCATGGCTATTTAATCGATTTGAAAAGCTCGTCCTAATATAGAAGTGTTCCCTCAAATCCTTTGTGCCTATAAAATTCTTTTTGTTCCTTTTCACTTCAATTATTTCTTGAAAATATCTTCACCTATTTCATTCATGAAGCTCTTAGTAATCGTGAAAAGCACTGTCAACATTCTTCATGTCTTTGTGAAATCCACTACATGAAGCCCATATTCACGAAATTCATTCATTTTCCAAATTTTGATGAGATCTTCTTGGAAATCTAAATTTCACAATGTTATCCCTACTACAAATTTTGGACCCCAAAAATTTGGAAAACACTGGGAAACTGCACATCCTTAGACACATACTTCCGCACGACCAACCATGCTGATTCGCTGAATTTCCCCCCTTTATTTAATAATTCTTGCATCATAAGTTCACAAACCAAATTATGATCTTTGTGAAATACAAGCCAGAAAATCATCACCAGATTTACCATGGAATGTTTTCTAACTTACCTATCTTTCCTTACTCACTTATAAAAAGTGAAGTGATTTCCTTTCTTCTCAAACATATTGAAAACAAAAGTAAATATTTCATTCATCCAAAAACATCATCATACAACTTGGTCCCAACATATGGTTCCAAGGGATATCATTTCATAAAACCACATTTAAATACTCCCAAATGGGACTCATGAATATCTATTTTAAAAACCTTTTTTTGAGGTTATGTTAATCCAAATCGAATAAATATCACATAATATTTTTATAAAATTGAAAAAGAATATAATAACACCCATGAAATACCAATACATCATTCACATACTATTATAAACAATTCATAAATTATATGTTATAGAATTCATATTAAAAAGAAAATTAGGAATTTTAACCAAAATTAGGTGTTCTTGTGAATTTTAAAACAGAATCATACCGTTATTTTAAGTATAAATAACTTTGGTATTCAGAAATATTAAATGAAAACATGCTTCAATTTTCAAATATTATTATTAATGTTGATTGTATTTTTAAAAAACATAAAATTAATTTTAAAAAAACAATAAATCATGGTTTTAAATTTAAATGTTCATCCATGGAGAATATTACCTTAAACCACCCTCTTTAAATAGTTATGGTGTTAATTCACAAAAAAGAAGTAATGACGACCATTATAATTCAATTAGGACCCCAAAAATGTAGATTCTACCAATTAAAATTCATGAAGGCATGTACCATAGGTCATAGAAACAATATTTTGGAAGGATGAAAGTAAAAAAGTGTAATTGAAGGTAGGGAAATGACTCAGATGTGATTATCATTAATAATTGACCTCAACACTTGATTTAATTCATGAGAATCAATGTGTAAGAGAATCGAAATAAAGGGGAGAGTAATAATAGGTTTAATAAAGACAATAATAATAATTAAGGGTAATTAAGGACCCCAAAATGGTTAGATTGAGTGAGAGGAAAATTTTAGAATTTAGATTTATTTACTAAAAATTGGTATTATAATTTCATGGCTCATCCCCCATATCATATAATGAAATATCACCCTATAAACTCTAGTGAATAATTTTATATCCTTGTCATGGTGTCACCATGATATTTATATAGAAATGTAAAAAGAAGATGTATATATTTTTTATCATTAACTCCCTGTTAATGTGTGACCATTTTTCAATCCAAAATTACATAACTGGGTGATAGCTTGGAAACATTACATCTAGTTATAGAAAAACTTTCAAGTTTTTATATTGAAAAAATTATATTCAGAATATAGTAAATAATTTAAACAGTGATAATTCCAATTGAAAATTGAATATTATGAATCAATGGAGGTTGGGGTGTCACATGTTTACCCACTAAACCATATTATGTCCCAAGAAAGTCCTATAATAATTAGATGATCAAGGTAAAAACATGATATTAAATCCCCTGAAAACAACAAAATCAATGAGTATGAAAAAAATGAATTATAAATACCACTAATAACTAGATGGATCATCAATATTTGAATTGAGCATAGAATAAGAACCCAATATCTTCATATTAAACAAATCTAATGGATTTAAAATTTAATCCTCAATGGTTTCAAAAAGCATCCATATAAATATTCACAGTGGATTATGAAAATTTTCACTAAAAATTATTCCTAAAAATTTAATACCCTATAGTAATAATCAAATAAAGAATATGAAATTGAAGAAGATCCCTTATAATCCATAGAGATAATTACTGATACAACATACGGGTAGAGTTGAACAATCACTCTATGATGGGTGGCATTAGATAAATTGAAAATAATTTCCCAATAATCAACTATATCATACTCATAAGAGATAGAGAAAGACATATGCATCTAATGAAAACCATAATTACATACGATATTCATTGAAATCGTTCATCATTAATGATTTATCCACTATTGTAAGAAGTCATTCAAATTCTAAATCTATGAAATAAAATTGGAGGAGATACAAATAAAAGACATGTCAATTATAGAATACCATAATCGAGTATCACATTTACTCACAATGAAATGAGATCATCTAAAAATTCAATCCAGTTTATATTTTCTATTATCTAAATCAACATTACTCTACAAAAATTCTAAAAAAAATAATGGAAATAATAAATAAATAATAATTTAAAAAATAATTTCATCAACATATTGTTCATAGGGTTGGATTTTAATATATTTTTAAGGGTTTTATTAGGCTCACCCATTATTATGATAACCTCTTCTACAAGTGCTATAATGGTGACTAAAATGGTCACATGTATGAAATTCTTTAGGTGCCACTTTTTAGGATGTTTTTTATGTCAATAATACTTTCAATAATCGAATTCTAGGACTGTACTCCATGATAAAGATAATTTATTTAGAAATATTTATTTTTATAATTCCACCGATATAGTCATACTTAACTCATTTCCCTCTTCCTTATATAGATATTCCTTTCATTACCTCAAATAATATATAAAACATCATTCATCTCAGGATTCCTTCCATGAAAGTATCAATTATAGTACCTTATTAACCACTTCTTCATAGGTAATAAGAAAAATAATCTGAACTATTAATAAACATTTGAAAATTGATGTATTATGAAATTTTTAGATTTTAAGGGAATAATTATAAATATAACAGGCAAGTACAATAATAGTAAAATGAAACAGTGATCAAAATCCAATACCATTTTAGTTATATTGAAAAAAAAATTCTTCCATCATATTCATAACATTGATAGATTAATGGAAGTACAAATTGATGAATAGTTCTCTAAAACCTTCCAAAAATTCATCCTTTAATGGATTATTCTAGATAATGTACTTCCACCAATAAAAAACAAAGAGCTTATAGTGTGATTGTTTTGAACCAGTTCATGAGGGAATCAGGATGTCCGTGTTAGGTAATGATAATTTTAATATCTAACAATTATTCTTCCACTTCGTAACATTCTCACTATCCATGTAAATGAAGAGAATTTATATTCTTGTACCCTCAAAAAAAATTCCCCAAACTAAAATAAAAATTTTAAGTCTCTACTTTCCATGTCTTGAGTAGGTGAAATTTTAAACTTGGATGAGCATTAGTAAAATAGATGGTGTGATGGTGATGAACCATTCACATACCCCTTATAAAAATCTGTAATACTTAATTGGTGTATACTCTAAAATATAGGAGAGAAAAAATAAAATAAAATCATGTTAGAGAATGTCGAATAACATGAATCAAAAAATAAACCAATAAATCCTAGTCAAAATACCAAAATAAAATCCCACTACAATCAAAATATTTTTAAATAACCCCCTTTTGAAAATGATAATTAATTACTTTTACAACCATTGAACATTTTATATCATATTAAAAATCACATATGATTTTTAAAATATTTCTAGTATACATTATTACATAAATAAAAAAAAATAAAAAAAATTAAAAATACATTTTTTAAAACATTTAGATATAAATACCACTATAAAAGGATCATGTAATTTTATTAAACTCAATGTGGATATCATTAAAACACTATACATTAATTTTTTGAAGCCAACTCCTTTTGATAATTGAATCTATATTGAATATATTTATATTTGAAACACATTAAGGATAGTTTATAACGAATAAAATTTTTATATATCTTATCTTTGAATAAATTATATTGTTTTAAAAAATTCCAATCTCATTACAACCTAGATTTTTAAAAAAATTATGAAATTTATAAAATTCATATTTTTTTTAAAAAACTGACTATAAATAGTTCATCACAAATTCTATGTCATGGTATTTCAAATTACATCAATAACCATTAAAACTGAGCTCATTCCACATTAGTTTGAAAAACGTAAACATAAATATACATAAAATTTTAAATGATATAAATTTTTACAAATTAGAACTTCTAAAAATCAGGGATGATTTATCAACATGGCCTAGAAAACTATCAATTAACCATTTTAAGTCCATTAAAGCCTACAATGATGAGTTCATAAAGATATTTCATTGATTTACAAGACAAGAACAATCATTGTACAATGATAGGTCCATTTCATAATTACACATGAAAATAATTAATTTATCAATGTAACTCATAAACTCTCAATATAATACATACATATATTAATTAAATATATGATATCTCAAAATAAATCGAGAAACAAGCAATATTTCCTAGAAACACACTTCTCATATTGACTTAGTTACACCAGTTTAATTTCGAAAGGTAGTAATCAATCATCCAATCATGAGATACATATAGAGTTATGATGATACTATATCATATTTATCTTAACACCCAACATAAATATTATGTCATCAAAAACTATTTTTTCACAAACTAACGGGTTCTACACGTAACATTGGTACTTAAAATTAAAAGTGAGATGGGCCAAAGGTTGTTCATTATCCGTATAGGCTGGAAAATAATATTGGGAATCAAAAAATGATCCATTGGGAATGAAATTTCTTGAAGAAATAATATAATAATAATAGTTCCACCACATAGAAATACTGCATATCCAATCCATTCATCGAATGATCACCCAAACTAAATAACTATCCAAAATTAAAAGGGAATCCAAAGGAGGTAAAAAATATATAAACTTGACAAATAAGAATAAAATAAATCCAATAAATACATTCAAAACATCTTGATATGAAAAAATAACAAAATCCAATTATAGAGATGATATACGATAAGAGGTAAGTAAAGAATAGAGAGCCAATGAAGAAAATACTACCAATGAACTGAAATAACAAAATTATTAATAAGAATAACCACTACTCAACTATATCCCAAATTTGAGAATTATAACATAATAAAACCATTAATCTATTTCATAAATTATATATATATATATATTTCATGTAAGAATATTTTTGTTAAATAAATAATATGATATGTGTGAAAAAATATGGGCTACAGGTATCCTCCTCAAACCCCATGTATAAATTTCATAAATAAATCCATTCATTCTTGTTGAATTGAATTTCATGACCTGACTCAATGGTCCTACAGAAACAACTAATCCAATCACACATCAATAGTCTAGGTTTTGGTGACAACCTCTAAATGGAATAAACAATATGGGATTGCATTGATAAATTTATCTAGGTACACACAACTGGACATCTCCTTGAATAATTGCAGTAAATTAATAAACAAAAAGTGAAACATTTAGAGAATAAACCTTTTTGGTATAACCTCTAGGGAGTACAAGTGTACATCAATATAATTTTAAATTAAAAGGGGAAAATTTATCCCCAACAAATAAGATATCCTAAACCTAAGAAAATTGGAAAATTAAATGCTGAGAGAGACCAGTTCTAAATCCCCATGTTTCAAACATTATACGTGGTCAAATGAACCATGGTATCCCTATGATCATATTTATTAACCATTTAATAGTAATTATTTATATATTATATGACACATGTGGGAAATTACCATGCAAGGGGGAGTATATAAATACCTATTTGTACATCACAGAAGGTGAAGGGTGATAAGTAAGCAACAGTATTGGAATAGAAAGCTCATCCCACTACAACAGAGTAAAAAAATTGAACTACATGTATATAGATACATTTAAATACTCATTAAATTAATACAAAATGATAGATATAGTGTATCATAATCTCATATCCCATCACAAGAAACAAGTTCTATCAATTCCAAACATCCACCAATGATACCCATCATCCTATTTATCTGTAAAAAGTAACATCCTTTCACAGACACACCTTTACATTGTGCCGCATAGTTTAGGGGAAAAATATCCAGGTAGAGTACCCATTAACTTGATCAACATGGTGGTTCAACTCATTAGATAGATAGAGGAACCAGGTCCTCACCCAATATTAGTGTTCCACTCATTAGATCGAGGACCATTGCCCTATCATGACTGGAGGGTTCCTCTTAGTGATCGAGGACCCAATCCATGTAAATATAGGAGGGAACCCCTAATTAAATATATATAGGACCCATGATTTGACCTATATGGAGGGTTCTACTCTATGGGCAGAGGACCAAAGCCCTAAAATTATAGAGGGGTTCTAATATATTGGTAGAGGACCAATGATCTGACTCCACATGAGGGATCCACTCTATGTGTATAGGACCCATTCCTTAACTCCATATAAGGGTTCCACTATATTGGTTGAAATCCCATGCCCTGACACCACATGATGGTACCACTGTATGGGTAGAGGACCCACAACTTGACTCCACAATAGGGTTATACTCTATGGGTAGAGGACCCGTGCCTTGAATCTATAGAAGGGTACAACTCTAAAAGATCCAACCCAATCACTATCTTTTTTCTAGTGCCACCTCTAAATTAATCACACTCAAAACTTCTTGAATTAGGTTTCATAATCCACCATGTAGGCCACCATCATGTTATAAGTTTAGAAACCCTCTAAATAGGCTATTTTTTGGCTAAAATATATGACCAAATGAAGTAGATACGAAAGGTTAAAGTTTACTCAAAAGGATGTACATGACATGTATGGGGACTCACACATTATTAGGTCCCACTTATTTAACTATTAGTTTCCATGCAAGTATATAGACATATTCTAATGGGCCCTACAGAGTGAATAAGAGGAAAAAACTTTTTTCCTCTACCACCTAGGCTCATTTTTGTGCCCCATGGTCATGTCCGTGTACCTGGGCTATGTCAGCATACTCTGATACATGATGCATACTACTACACGAGGTCCTACTCATGTTATTATATCACATGGATTTTCGACCCATGGTTGGTAACATGGAATGTGTCCTAGAAACATGGTGTGTTATCCTAAAAATTTCTAGAATCCTAGCACTGTAGACACATGAGTGCTTCATGTCATGTCTTCATCCCAATATGAGTACTTTAGTCATTATTTCTAAAAAATATAGATATACACCACAAAATCAAAACCAACTATCTTGAATCCTACCATTTGGAATCCTGAAATTGGTGGATATTAGATCTATATATTATTTCCATCCATTCAATGGTCGAAAATCCAATCTCTAGTTCGTTGATCGAAGGCACACACACAATCATCACCTATGGAACCTCCTGCTACCATACAAGATATCAAAATCCACAGTATAATCTCCAAGATCGTGAAATATATCTGAAACCATCAATGGTTCATCTATCTATTTTCCATAGATGAATCTACTACAGATCTGGGGTCCTGGCATGCTCGATCTAGCCAAGAAATTTGGATCCATGGCCCCATACGATGATGGTGAAAATGTGAAGAACTAATTGGAGAAATGAACAAGAAAATAGGTTAAACAATAATATCCAAGGAGTTATTTTCCAAAAATTTATACCATAAATTTTAGGGAGATGAAAAAATGGAGTATCAGAAATTTATTTCATAATCAAATGTAATTCAATATATAGGTGCATGAAAAGGCTCAGTATAATGCATATCATAGAGAAGGAAATTGATCATGTCAATTGTTTAAATATATGGGAGGGAAACCAAAAATAACAATTCCAACCATATATTTTATCATTTATTGATGAAGAATGTGCTCACTAAAAAATTGGAGAAGACACTTTGTTCATTGTGCCTCACTTTTCCATGATTCGGAGGCTTGTTGTCATTTTATCACAATTATTTAATGATATAGAGCGGTGGGACCAACTCTAAAAAATCCCAGGGATTTTTGTCTCACCATGGAGGTACTAAAAATTGGAATAGTTATAGAGGAAATTGAATTTTTTCATTTAATTTAAAATTAAAAAATTCAATTTTTTATTTTAATTAACGGTACCCACCAAGGGCCATTTTATTTTAACTCCCCACACTGATCAATTTTAGGACACACCTTTGGAAAACCTCATGTTTCAAATAAATTCATGAAATCATGTTTTTATCTAATAATTCATTTAAGAGTTGTCTAATTTTGATGAAATTTTTTCAACCATAATATAAAACATATTTAATAATTTTTATAAAATTAATTTCAGAAACCCCAGGTCTGGGAATCCCTTGACATCCCAATGTATGGATATGAAAAAAAAATATTTAATCCAAATTAATATAATGTAATTATGGGGTCTCAATATTATTATTCATATCAATATTTTTTATCTTGAAAATAAAAAAATGAAGAAAAAAGATGTGAAACTAAGCCCTCATTTGACTCTCCCTCCCCTAGGAGCTCTCCTGCATGTTCTCATACTGCAACCACAGACAAACCAAATAGATGGTTCATCCAAGAAGGTTACTCTCTTTCTATTTCTCAATCACCACTTTGTTCTCTATTAATGTGGAACCATCATTGATATATAGATATCCCCAGTAAATAATGTGTGTGGGTTCATTCATGTATCCCCTCAATTGTGAAACAAGGAATACATCATGCAGCTGCTCCAACTATGAGGGTAAAGCTACATGATAAGAAACATCATCAACCCTATATAATATCTCTATTGGCCTGATATACATGATGGATATCCTAACTCTCTAAAAAATATTTACAACCAACATCATGTGGAGACTCTTAGAAAAATATGGTCTCCCTTCTTGAACACCAAAGGTATAAAATATTGATCTGTATAATATTTATTCATAATTTTGGACATCCTCATACCCTCGTGGATTAGTTGAAACTTCTCTATCATTTATTTCACTGTATATATCCTGAAAATATTTGTCCTAACAATCTCAGTATATAATAGGGGTGAACTTCAAGGTCTCCCATTCAAGGAATATAAAGTTTCCTTGCTGATTATTGAGTGGTAGCTATAATTGTATAAAAAATCTATCTAAGGAAAGTGATCCTCCCTACTCTGGAAAAAGTATTACATGAAGGCCCTCATATTATCCTATAGCTTATGGATATTGCACTATGTTATCCAATATATCTTGGGGTGAAATAGTGTACTATTCCCATTTGGGACCTAATAGCCACCTTCATGCCTCTCCATAACCATAATGTGACCTTTACATAAATGGTGGAGACAATAGTCAAGTTCCCCCCATGATGGAAAATGATCGCATGTTGGTAAAACATCCCCAAAATATCCACTAGACACTAGTCCCAAATAGCAAGGATGTGTGGTAACTTTGTGAGTTGGGAAAACACAAAAATGGAATCATGGCCTCTCACTATCCATGGTAGACCTATCTTGAAGTCCTTGGATATGCCATCCTATTTCCACTCATGTATCTCAAGAGACTACAAACACCATTTTGGATCCTAGTGCCCAACCTTCACATTCTAAAACATGATCCACCGAGAGATGAAATCATCCATGCTTTAACTCATGCATTACCACAAAAAATATCACGAAAAATATCTTTACATCATCCTCAAACTATGTTGAATAGCTAAATGAGATTTTTGATACTCACTCATTACCTCCTCATACGTAATTATTGGGACCAATTCCCATCCCATGAAAAGGCCAATATAATCACCTCATTTAGAAAAAACATCTAGTGAATATATTGATGATATATGGTTATGTAAGACCTCTATGTTGATGTATCTCAACTGTAACTCTATCACACATTGGAGGAGTAGAGTAGTCAACACCATCAACTAATGAAAAGAAGAACCATCCTAGTCAAAAAGTGTCAGATGTATTGAATCCAACATATCAGACGCCTCCTCCAATAAACAAGAGTGGGACTTCCCACTAAGGTAATCAACCACAAAATTTCCCTTTATTGGAGTATAGAATATATCAACAACATAGTACTACAGGAACTACAACCAATGACTATGTCTCAGGTTCATGTCTCTCTGGGTGAAAAAATACTTGAGACTTTGATGGTATGAGTAAAAAACAATGTGATCTCTCAAAATATAGTGCATCAACATAACCAAAGAGAAGAATAATAATACCATATCCAGGTTATGAGTTGCATAGTGCTACTCATGGGTTCTCAAATACCTAGACCAATATGTAATGAATACCTTTCTATACATCAAAATGCAACCAAGTATAGATCGCAATGATAAAAAATACTACATACTCCATGCCCTCCTCCTGTACTATCTAAATAACAGCACTAATCAGCATCAATCTCATCTCTAGGAAGAGTCTATAGTACTACTCATTCTAGGTGAAAGAAATAACATTCCACATCAGCGTGGTCAATGGTTATGAAATCCTTGAGAAGACTTCCACAAACCTCCTATAGTACCCCACTATGTCATGTAAAATTCACAACTCCGAAACAATCTTAAGTGGATCTCAATAATGATACACATTGATCTTCACAAGGTATATATCAAATACATCCTAAGAAATTGTATTCCTCATTAAATGAGTCGTTTGGTTCTAAAACTAGATCTTAAAGAGCCGACCATAAATTTGGTGCACCACAATAAAAATCTAAGACCATCCTCATGATTAATGACTTCTCCTCCTCTAATATAGAGTATATGTGTATGAAATCAATGAATACAAAATAAAATCATTAAATGTATGATAATAATATAAGGTTCATGAAAAATATAAACATGGGGGGGGGGAATTCATCACACTAAATGGAATCACCAAGAATTGATTGTGTCCATTATGACATCACAAGTCTAACTCAAAAATATCAAAATTATGAACTCTCAACGAGTGGTATCTAGACCCGAGATCAGTCATAGAGAAACATATAATGCCTCTGAACTGGTCAAAGAGGTCATCAATCATCAGAAAGTGTAATTTTTCTTTATTATGGTTGGGATAATGTGACAATAATACACACATAGACTCACTCTTGCATCCACCATTTTCATGTACAATATGATTGCTTCCTAGTGTGACACAGAAGGTCTCATAAAACCATTATATGGATGGTCCTCTAACTGAAATCTCAGCTATCGAATCTTTGTAGGGGCCATATGATATGTCATAAAAGATATTGGAGAATTATTAGGGTGAAAGGTGATGAAAACATTATCTACTTCCATGGAGGTAGTCTTGAGACATCCTTAGGGAAGAAATATATATAATCATCCATGAATGAATGAATAATGATTCCTAAAGAGCCTATTGTTCCTAGGGATACACTCACCAAATGATGGTTGATGGTAAAAAACATCATGCTCACAAAACTCTCTCATCCATATATGAGATATCTCTCATCAACAAAGTATATTCTCATCCCATCGATACTGAGGAATCTAACTTGCATATGGTGGCATTCAATCTAGGATCAGACTATGGAGTACCAATATATTCCAAATATTCCATCAAATGATCTCATTGAGACAACAGAAAGGTTCCCAAAGAAGATATCTCCACCAAGTGATAGCTCAAACTACTGGAAGATGAAATATATCAAAGAAAATATTCCCTTATTAACCTCAAGGAAAAGTTATTAGGCTAATTCTCAATAGGGTGATCTAGTTCCCTCATTAGTAGTAGAGCGATGAAGTGTAACATCCCAACCTGGGGGCCACTGAGTGGTGCTCCGTGCCGGTTGGTAACAAGCCCTCAAGCGCGCCTCCCTGTACGCCAGAGGGTGTCGACTAGCAGCGAGGGTCTAGTAAGGCAGTCATGGGGAGAATATACCCTCTGTTATTAGAATAAAATACCAGAGGAAGTAACCAAGTAATAGCAGAAATGCATGTAAATATAATATTACAATGTCACTAGCATAATAAAAACTGGAAATACAATACTCAACTGAAAGGTAAAACATGCTATGACAATGCAAGTGCCAAGTGTCTACAATGAAACTGAAAGTAAAGAGACATTGACTCCAAATGGGTCCCGACCCACATCTGGTTCCCTCTTCCATGATCCAAACCAAAACAAAACTCTAACCAGGTCTCTTTCCCTTGTCATGTCCTGCAACAACAAGTCTATTCAGGTACCAATCAAGCAGCCTGGGTAGGGTGTGAGTATGATTCAGTAGATCACCACCAACAGTGTCAAAAAAAAAATCCAGTCATAAGTAGTGTATGCAGTTGAATTAATAATAAAGAAATTAAATTGGTAAAACAATTATATTTATCAAATTAACCTTTATTTAATACGTTAAACATCCCGATTCCCAAGAACACCCAAAACACAATTCCTGCTTCGGCCCGTGTAGGAGCCTAAACCATTTCCCCTATTCAATTCATATTTACTATGCCATAATATTATGCTTAGGAATAGAAAAATTAAACCATAGTACAAAATAAATTAATGAGTGTAGAACGTCATGTCTCGCACACATGTGAGTATTTGGATCATCAGTCCCTATCTCACAACCCCATGGGTATTTGGAGCATCAGTCCTTGTCCCATAAAATATCAATTTCATGCATGTCATTGGTTCTAGAACGCCATGTCTAGAACCCCTGTGGGTATTAGGAGCATCAGTCTGTGTCCCACAACACTTTTTCAAATCAAATATCTAATTCACATATACAACATTATTCAAATGTTTAGTCATCCTTAACCTTCCATCATAACTCTCACCCATATTCTACTATATCAAAAATTCAAAAATAATCGCATAACCAAAACACCAATTAATTATTTATTCCATGACATTTATACAACTTCATACGCATAACATGTTGAGACTGTGGGATTGGATTTTAAACCACCTACCTCGATTTATTAATGGAAGTTAGCCCAATGAAAATTTCCAAAATCCGAGCGGCAAAACATTGTCGATCAAGTTCTAGATCCATATCCTTAAAACCATAAATAAGATCAAACACATCAAGATCTTAGAAAACTAGATCTAGATCCACAATCCTAGATCTATATCTTAACTCATAGGTTTAGATCCCTGAAAACGATTGAAATATCCCACGAAAAGATCCAAGAATGATAGAGGAAAGAACGGAAGAAACAACATGATGAAATCCACTTACTAGAAGGAGAGAAGATCTTTAATCAGAGCCTTAAATCTCGAGGAAAGGTGTTCAGATTGACTTAGGATCTCTCTAAGAGGATTTGGAAACACCTAGAAATTGCCAAGCCCAAGCCAAGGTCAGAAAATATGGAATCCCCAGGGTTCAGGTGGTTTTAAAAAGGATTTTTAGAAATAAAAAACTGCGCACACGGTTTCCTAGATAGTGGAACATGGTTAAGAAAAACCGTGCACAAACCATGCAGACCTCACTATCCAGTTTTGCACGGTCTTCATGGTTTGGTCACACGATTTGTCAAACCGTGTTCAAACCATGCAAACCTCTCTATCCAGTTCTGTTTGGTTGGCACGGTTTGGTATCACGGTTTGTCAAACCATGCGCAAACCCTGCACAACCCATTGTCCTTTAGTTTTACTTAAACGTTCACCCAAATGCACCCCAAGTCACTACTCCAAAATAGAGGTACTTAAAAACATCAAAATTACCAGAAAACGTGCCAGAGATTGACTCCAGAAAAGGTCGGGATATTACATTCTCCCCACATTATAACAGCTCATCGTCGAGCTGTACACCCGAACATATCTGAGATTCTGAGCTAAAAATATCAGGCCACTGAGTCCACATATCTTCCTCCCTTTCCCATGTCTATTCCTTCACACGTCCATGCTACCATAAAACATGAATTGTCGGTATGGTCTTTCCCCTCAAGACCTTCTCACTACAATCCAACACATGTGCCAGATGATCCTCAATGGATGCATCTATCTCTAGCTTAATATCATCCACATAGATCACATGAGAAGGGTCGGGGTAATGCCTCTGTAGTTGTGATACAAGGAAAACATCATGCATAGAACTATATTTCTATGGAAGAGCCAATTGGTATGCTACCAGCCACACTCTCTTCATGATCTCAAAAGGTCCAACAAACCTAGGTGCCAACATTCCCTGACTTTTTATCCTCCAGTGACCCAACCTAGGCGATACCCGAAAGAAAACATGATCACCAACTGTAAAATATAGAGGTCGCCTCCGTCTATCAGCATAAGACTTATACCGACTTTGTGCCATAGTAATTCGTTTTGGAATCAGCTGAACCTGTTTAGTCGTCTTCTGTATGAGACTCGGCCCCAAAAAATCTGACTCACCCGCTTCCATCCAGAATAGAAGTGATCTACATGGCCTACCATAAAGAGCCTCGTATGGTTCCATATGTATAGTTTCCTGATAACTGTTGTTATAGGAAAACTACACTAAAGATAGGTGATTATCCCATGAACCACTGTAGTCAAGTACACACTCCCTCAGCATATCCTCAAGCACCTGTATAGTATGATCGGACTGTCCATCTGTTTGTGGATGGAAAATCATACTCAATAAAACCTACATACCATGTGCCTTTTGCAAGCCCTTCCAGAAGCACGAAGTAAACTGTGAATCGCGATCCAAAAAAATAGTTCATGGCACCCCGTGCAATCAAAATATCTTCTACAAATACAGCTCTCCCAACTTCTCAACTATAAATGTTTCCCTTATAGGCAAGAAATGTGCCACCTTTGTCAGTCGATCCACAATGACCCAAATAACATCATTCTTCCGAAGTGTTTTTGGAAGGCCTATCACGAAGTCCATAGTCACGTCATCCCACTTCCATTCATGAATTGAAAAAGTTCGTAGTAAACCTCCAGGTCGTTGATGCTCCACCTTCACTTACTGACAGGTGAAGCATCTTGTCACAAACAATGCTATCTCCTTCTTCATTACTAGCCACCAAAACTATCGTCGCAGATCACGATACATTTTGGTTGCACAAGGGTGCTCCGCCCATCTTAAGGCATGAAATTCCCGCATGATCTCCTCTTTCATGCTTGTAGGAATGAAAAACCAATTATTCATATAAACAATATAATCCTCGTCTACCTTCTAGTCTAAAGGTGTCTCCTCGCCTTCAATGTTTTGTCTCAAGGATAAGCATCCAGTGTCTTCATATTGCTTGTCCCTGATCCATCTCAAAAGTGTAGACTCCACTGAAATGGACATGAGTGTCAGTTCCTCCTATCTCTCCTGAACCACAACATGCATTTCAGCTAGCAACGACATCATCCTCCACTCGACACTAGATTCTTGAACAATCTGAGTATGAGACTTTCTACTCAAAGCATCAGCCACATCGTTTCCTTTCCTGGGTGTATATACCAGCTCAAAATAAAAAGAGTGCATATATATTCAACCCATCTCCACTTTTGAATATTCAAATCGTGCTAAGAAATGATTCACTTCAAGCTATTGTGATTAGTATAAACTGTAAACCAATCACCTAGGAGGTAGTGTCAACAACAATTCAAAGCATAAACCACCACTTCTAACTCAAGGTCATGCGTTGGATAATTCCTTTCATGCGACCTCAGCTGTCGAGACCCGTACGCCACAACTTTATCTATTTTCATGAACACAGCTCCGAGTCCTATCCCAGAAGCATCAAAATACACCATGTACTCTTCACCTGACTCAGGTAGAGCCAAAATTGGTGCGAACATCAAACACTTCTTCTAATATAAAAAGATGTCTTGCAAGCCTCTGACCATTCAAACTTTACTCCCTTTTTTGTGAAGCCCAAAAGTGGTGTTGAAAAATGGGAAATGTCTTGGATAAATCTCATGTAATATCCAGCTAACCCCAAAAAGGTTTGGTTATCAAAAATACTCTTGGGATACCCCCAAGAAATCAATGCTTGCACATTCTCTGGATCCATTGATGCACTATTCTACGAGATGATGTGTCCCAAGAAGTGTACCTGATCAATCCAAAATTGACACTTTGATAGATTGGCATATAGCCGACGCTCTCTCAGTGTACTTAGGACAATGTCAAGATGTTGGGAATGATCGTCATGAGTCTTGGAGTACACCAAGATGTCGTCCATAAATACTACCATAAACTAATGTAGGTACGAATGAAAGATCTTATTCATCATAGACATAAACACTACTGGTGCGTTTGTTAACCCAAATGGCATTACAACAAAATCACAAAGCCCATATATACTCTTGGAAGCAGTCCTCGGTATATCAGAAGTCCGAACTCTCAATTGGTGTGACCCTGATCTTAGGTCGCTTTTTGAGAAAAAACAGGCTCCCTTCAACTGGTAAAAATGATCTTTAATACGCGGTAGACGATATCGGTACCTCACAGTCATCTTGTTCAACCTCTGGTAATAGACACACAAACGTAAACTCCCATAAGCCTTCTTTGCAAATAGTACAGGAAATCCCCATGGCGACATACTTAGATGAATAAATCATTTATCCTTCATGTCTTCCAACAGATCTTTGAGTTAATGTAGCTATGTCGGTTCCATTCTATATGGTGGAAAAGATACTGGCTCAGCTCCTGGCATGAGCTCAATAGTTAATTCAACATCTCTTTTAGGTGGTATCCCTGAGAAGTCATCCGAAAAGACATCCTGAAACAAAAAAACCAGTTGTAGAAAGACATATTGCCTAAAACCTTTTTCATGCAGTAGAAGACTAGCAACATGGGCTGTGAACTCTCCGAGTTGCTGAGTAATTGGTCCTGCTCGGCCTTCCTGGATATCCCACTCCCCACAGTGAATGTAATGGTCACCCACAGGTGACATAAATGTCACCATTCGAGGATAACAGTCAATGTGGGCTCGGTATGTGACTAACCACTCCATACCTAGGATTAGGTCGAAAACTGTCATATCAAGGATATAGAGATCCCACAGGAAATGGTACACCACGATCTTAAGAGAACATCCCTTGAACCTATAGATGTCTCTAGATTGTATCCCCAAAGGTGTGACTATCGTCATAGCCCCACTCACAAACTCCACCGCCAAACTCAAACCATTAACATGTTTTGTATATATATAGGAATGAGAGGCACCAGTATCAAATAAGGCATTAGCTAAAGTAGAAGCCACAATAATAGTACCTCTCACTGTCGATGGTACATCCTCACTATCCACAAGTGTAGATTGTACTGCATGCAACTGTGCTGCTTCTCTTCCCTGTGATGCCATCTGACTCCCCTGACTGGTACCACTCCACTGATATTGGCGTTGCTTCCCAAGAGCACCACATTTGTTACCTTTACCACCTCGTCCAGTAGAACTCCAACTCTGAGACTGAAAAGGTGCAAAAGATCCCTTTCCCACACTCTGACTATGTTTAGATAATCCATCACCACCTGAATCATTTGGGTTCCTGCAGAACTTCTAGAGATGTCCCATCCTACCATAGGATCTGCATTCAATAGGGGGTCGGGGAAATAGATTATGATAGTTTCCCATCCTTCCACACTGGTGGAAAAACACTCGGGTAAGGTCCTATGCAACCGACCCCTCTTCCAGGTTACTCTATCTCCCACCTCCCTGGCTAACATTCTTATAACGTCGCTTACTTCTCTCATAGGTCTCACCACCTGACCGTCTAGTAAAAACCATTTTTCTACCACTAGAAGCCTCCTTCAGTTTCCCCTCAGAGATGAGAGCCTGATTTACAACATTCAGAAACTTCTTCAGCCAGGAAATATTCACTTGAGACTTAATTTCATATTTAATTCCATCCTGAAATTTTCTGGCTGAAGTAGCCTTGTTTACTTCCAATGTTGAAGAAAAACGTTTTAAGTCTATAAAGCATCCAACATAGTCCATTATAGATGTATTCCCTTGAGTTAGCCTCATGAACACAACCACTTTCTCCTATCTGAGCATCTTTGGATAGAAGTGCTCAAAGAACTTCTCCTGAAATTCCTTCCACTCCATAGCTTCTAGCTGTCCATCCCGAGTCTGGATGTCCCACCAATGTTTTGCTTGACCACACAACATGTAAGCTGCCAAATTGACTCTCTTCTCAACAGGTGTCTAAAGGTGGTCAAGTATATTCTAGGTTGATCCAATCTAAAACTCAACTTTCTCCAGACCACCCTCTCTAGTAAAAGTCAGCCGGTGCTGCAACTGAAACTCCCTCATAAGATCAGACATACATTTCACAACCCACCTTGGGTATCTTTCCATCATTTGCATGAAATGGGTGAGGTTCTCTTGAAAATTTTCCCATTCTTCTTTAGTGGGTACTATTGGTGCCTCAGGTTCAACCAAAGGAGGACCATTTCTAACTATACCCCTGCTCATCCTCTCAACAAGAATCATGGAGGCATAATTCTACAAAGCCAAACATGCATCTTAGGAAATAGTTCAAAATGTTACCTCAATTACACACAACCAATTATTCACATCACTTGAAAATTATTTCTTTCAATTTCAAAATTAGACACCATTTTCTTTTCAATTTCACAATCAATTAAAAGAAATAGTTTAAGTTCAACAATCTACCCATAATCCGTTTTCACGTGCATGCCTAAAATGATGCATGTCACAATAATCCTGAGTGCCTAGAATGATGCATGTAGACAAAAAACTCATTCCATTCTAGGACACGAATCAATACTCAACAAATTCTAGAAATAATAATCAAATCACACAACAAGTTCATAAACCAAGGTGAAAAAATATTCAACTATAATGAAAAACAACAATAACAACAATCCCACATTGAGTACATGAGTTTCCCCTGTACATGGGTTTGCAACACCCATGCATGAGCTCATTATCAAGCCCCAAATTTCCCTAATACCCTGTCTACCTTCCCCAAATAGTAAGAAAAAGGAAGAAGAAAGAAAACCTCCTTTGATACCACTTTTTAACATCCCGACCCGGGAGCCACTAAACGGTGCTCTGTGCCGGTTGGTCACAAGCCCTCAAGCACGCCTCCCTATATGCCAGAGAGTGTAGACTAGTAGCGAGGGTCTAGTAAGTCAGTCTTGGGGAGACTATACCCTCTATTATAAAAATAATACCAGCAGAAGTAACCAATAAATAGAGGAAACACATATAAATATAACAGTACAATGTCACTAGCATAATCAAAACTAGAAATACAATACTCAACAGAAAGTTAAAACATGATTTGACAATGCAACTGCCAAGTGTCTACAATGAAAATGAAAGTAAAGACACAATGACTCCAAATGGGTCCTAACCCACATCTGGTCCCCTCTTCCATGCTCCAACCCCAAACATCACTCTAACTAGGGATCTTTCCCTTTTCATATCCTATAATAACAAAGTCTATTCGGGTACCAATCAGGTAGCCTGAGTAGGGTGTGAGTACGACTCAATATATCACCACCAACAGTGTCAAAAACAAATCCAGTTATAAGCAGTGTATGCAGTTTCATTAATAATAAAGAAAGGAAATAGGGAAAACAATTATATTTATCCAATTGACCATTCTTTAATATGTTAAACATCCGGGTTTCTGAGAACACCCAAAACAGAATGCCTGCTTTGGCCCATGTATGAGCCTAATACATTTCCCATATTAAATTCATATTTACTATTTCACAATATTAAGTTTATGAATAGCCAAATTAAACCATAGTACACAATAAATGAAAGAGTGTAGAAAATCATGTATAACACAAATGTGAGTATTAAGAGCATCAGTCCCTATCTCACAACCCCATGGGTATTTTGAGAATCTGTCCTTGTCCCCTAAAATATCAATTTCATGCATGTCATTGGTTCTAGAACGCCACGTCTAGAACCCCTGTGAGTATTAGGAGCATCAGTCCATGTCTTACAACCCTTTCTCAAATCAAATATCCAATTCACATATACAACATTATTTAAATGTTTAATCACCCTTATCCTTCCATCATAACTCTCACCCATATTCAAATAGATCCACAATTCACAAAGAACCGTATAAC
This sequence comes from Viscum album, assembly GCA_963277665.1. Lineage (NCBI taxonomy): Eukaryota > Viridiplantae > Streptophyta > Magnoliopsida > Santalales > Viscaceae > Viscum > Viscum album. The sequence continues at coordinate 137,146,472 of OY728152.1, read as the reverse complement.
CAAACCACCAATTAATTATTTATGCCACAACATTTATAAAAGTATATATGCATAACAAGAGGAGACCGTGAGATTGGATTTTAAACCACCTACCTCAATTTATTGAAGGATGTTAGAACAACGAAAATCTCCAAAATCCGAGCGGCACAACGTCGTCGATCAAGTTCTGGATCTAAATCCTTAAAACCAAAAATAAGATCAAAGGCATTAATATTTTTCAAAACTAGATCTGGATCCAAAATCCTAGATCCATACCTTAAATCATAGGTTTAGATCCATGGAAATGATGGAAATATCCCATGAAAAGATCAAGGAATGATAGAGGAAAGAACAGAAGAAACTACAGGATGAAATCCACTTACCAGAAGGAGAGAAGATCTTCAATCTGAGCCTTCAATCTCAAGGAAAGGTGTTCAGGTCACCTTGGAATCTCTCCAAGAGGCTTTGTAAACACCTAGAAATTTCCAAGCCCGAGCTAAGGTTGGAAAATAAAGAAGTCCCTCGGTTCAGTGATTTTAAATAGGATTTTTGGAAATAAAAAACCATGCACATGGTTTCTTGGACAGTAGGGCATGGTTAGGAAAAACCGTGCACAAACCGTGCGAACCTCACTGTCTAGTTTTGCAGGGTCTACACAGTTTGGTCACACGGTTTGTCAAACAGTGCATACCTCTCTATCCAATTATACTTGGTTGGCACAGTTTGGTCACACGATTTGTCAAACTTTGCACAACCCACTGTCCTTTAGTTTTACTTAAAATTTCACTAAAACGCACCCCATGTCACTACTCCAAAACAGAGGTACTTAAAAACATCAAAAGTACCTGAAAACGTGCCCGTGATTGACTCTAGAAAAGGCTAGGATGTTACATTCTACCCACCATATAATAGCTTGTCCTCGAGCTATACTCCCGAAGTTCTCTGAGATTCCATGCTAAAAATATCGGGCCACTGAGTCTGCGTATTTGCCTCCCTTTCCCATGGCTCTTCCTGCACACGTCCATGCTCCCATAAAACACAAACTTTCGGTATGGTCTTTCCCCTCAAAACCTTCTCACTGTGATCCAACACACATATCAGATGCTCCTCAAAGGATGCATCTATCTCTAGCTCAACATCATCCACATCGATCACATGATAAGGGTCGAGGTAATACCATTATAGTTGTGATACATGGAAAACATCATGCATAGCACTATATTTCTATGGATAAGCCAATTGGTATGCTACCAAACCGACTCTATTCACGGTATCAAAAGGTCCAATAAACCTCGGTGCCAACTTTCCCTGACATCGTATCCAGCGGTGACCCAACCTAGGAAATACCCAAAGGAAAACGCAATCACTGACTGTAAAATCTAGAGGTCACCTCCATTTATCAGCATATGACTTCTGCCGACTTTGACCCGTAGTGATTCGTTTCTGAATCAGCTGAACCTGTTCAGTCATCTTCTGTGCAAGACTCGGTCCCAACAACTCTGACTCACCCGCTTCCATCCAGCATAACAGTGATCTACATAGCCTACCATAAAGTGCCTCATATGGTTCCATCTGTATAGTTTCCTAAGAACTATTGTTATGTATAGTTTCCTAAGAACTATTGTTATAGGAAAACTACACTAAATATATGTTCTTCTCCCATGAACCACCAAATTCAAGCACGCAAACCCTCAACATATCCTCAAGCACGTGTATAGTACGCTCTGATTTTCCATCTATTTGCGGATGGAAAACTCTACTAAATAAAACCTGTGTACCAAGTGCATTTTTCAATCCCTTCCAGAAGTGCGATGTAAACCATGAATCATGATCTGAATCTATAGTTCGTGGCACCCCGTGAAATCGAACTATCTTCTGTAAATACAAATCTCCCAACTTCTCAACTATAAAAGTTTCCCTTATTGGCAAGAAATGTGCCACCTTTGTCAGTAGATCCACAATGACCCAAATAGCATCATTCTTCCTAAGTTTTTTTGAAGGCCTATCACGAATTCCATGGTCATGTTATCCCACTTCCATTCTAGAATGGAAAAAGGTCATAGTAAACCTCCCAGTCGTTGATGCTCTGCCTTCACCTGCTGACAGGTGAAGCATCGTGTCACAAACCCTACAATCTCCTTCTTCATGCCTGGCCACCAAAACTGTCATCGTAGATCATGATACATTTTGGCCACACTAGGGTGAACATCCTATCTTGGGGCATGAAATTACCACATGATATCCTCTCGCATGGTTTTAGGAAAAACAACCCTATTCTTCATATAAATGATATCATCCTCATCTATCTTCTAGTATGAAGGTGTCTCCCCACCTTCAAAGTTTTCCCTTAAGGCTAAGCATCCAGTGTCCTCATATTTCTTGTCCTTGATCCCTCTCAAAAGTGTAGACTCCACTGCAACCGACACTAGTGTCATTTACTACTGTCTCTCCTAAACCACAATGTGCATTTCAGCTAGCAACGACATTATCCTCCACTCGACACTAGATTCTTGAACAATCTGAGTCCGAGTCATCCAACTCAAAGCATCAGCCACATCGTTTCCTTTCTCAGGTGTATATACTAGCTCAAAATCAAAAGGATGCATATATTCAACCCATATCCATGGTTGATGATTAAAATCGTGCTGAGAAAAGATGAACTTCAAGATCATGTGATCAGTATAAACTGTAAACTTTTCACCCAGGAGGTAGTGTTTCCAACACTTCAAAGCATAAACCACCACTGCCAACTCAAGGTCGTACGTTGGATAATTCCTTTCATATGGCCTCAACTGTCGAGTCCCATACACCACAACACTATCTATTTTCATTAACACAGCTCTGAGTCATATCCCAGAAGCATCAAAATACACCATGTACTCTTCAACAGACTCAGATAGAGCCAAAATTGGTGCAGATGTCAAATGCTTCTTCAAATCCTGAAAAGATTTCTCAGAAGCCTCTGACCATTCAAAATTTAGTACCTCTTTGGTAAAGCCCTAAATTGGTGTTGAAAAATGGGAAAAGTCTTGGATAAATCTCATGTAATATCCAGATAACCCTAGAAAGCTTCGGATATCGAAAATATTCTTGGGTTGCTCCCATGAAATCACCGCTTGCACCTTCTCTGGATCCACTGAAGCACCATTATTCGAGATGATGTGTCCCAAGAAGTGTAACTAATCAATCCAAAAATGACACTTATATAACTTGGCGTATATCTGATGCTCTCTCAGTGTACTCAGGACGATGCCAAGATGTTGGGCATGATCATCATGAGTCTTGGAGTACACCATGATGTCGTCCACAAATACTTCCATAAACTGATCCAGGTACGAATGAAAGATCCCATTCATCATATCCATAAACACTACTTGTGCATTTGTTAACCCAAAAGGCATTACAACAAACTCATAAAGCCCATATCTACTCCTGAAAGCAGTCCTCGGTATATCAGAAGTCCAAACTCTCAACTGGTGATACCCCGATCTTAAGTCGATTTTTGAGAAAACATAGCTCCCTTCAGTTGGTCAAATAGATCATCAATACGTGGTAGAGGATATCAGTTCCTTATAGTAATCTTGTTCAACCTTCAGTAATCGACACACAAACGTAAACTTCCACAAGCCTTCTTTGCAAACAGTACAGGTGATCCCCATGGCGACGTACTAGGATAGATAAATCCTTTATCCTTCAAGTCTTCCAACTGACCTTTGAGTTATGGAAGCTCTATAGGTGCCATTCTATATGGTGGAAAAGATACTGGCTCAGCTCCTGGAATGAGATAAATAGTAAATTCAACATCTCTTTTAGGTTGCAGCACTGAGAAGTCATCTAAAAAGACATCCTAAAACAAAACAACCATTGGTGGAAGGACATCTTGCCTAACACCTTTTTCATCTAGTTGAAGACTAGAAACTTGGTATGTGAGCTCTCCCAGTTGCTGAGTAAATGGCCCTACTCGACCTGCCTAGATATCCCACTCCCCATAGTGAATGTAATGGTCACCCGTAGGACACATAAATGTCACCCTCCGACAATAACAATCAATGTGGGCTCGGTACGTGACTAACCAATCCATACCCAGGATATGGCCGAAGACTATCATATCAAGGATATAGAGATCCCATAGGAAATGGTACTCCCCAATCTCAAGAGAAAATCCCTTGCACATACAGATGCCTCTAGACTGTACGCCCAAATGTGTGACTATCGTCATATCTCCTCTCACAAACTCCACCGCCAAACTCAAACCTTTAAAAAGTTTTGTAGATATAAAGGAATGAGAAGCACCACTATCAAATAAGGAATTATCTAAATTTAAATCAACAATAATAGTACCTCTCACTATCAATGGTCCAGGCTCACTATCCACTAGTGTAGGTTGTACTGCATGCAACTGTGATGCTCCTCTTCCCAATGATTCCATCTGACTCCCCTAACTTGAATCACTATGATGATATGGGCATTGTTTCCCAAGAGCACCAAATCCGTTACCTTTACCACCTCAGCCAATAGAACTCCAAATTTGGGACTGAAAAGGTGTAGAAGATACCCTTCCCACACTTTGACTCTGTTTAGCTAATCCATCACCACTTGACTCCTTTGGCTTCCTACAGAACTTCTAGAGATGTACCATCCTACCACATGATCTGCATTCAATAGGGGATCAGGGAAATTGATTATGATAGTGTCCTAGACTTCCACACTGGTGGAAAAACACTTGGTTAAGGTCCTGTGTAACCGACCCCTCTGCCAGGTTACTCTGTCTCCCACCTCCCTGGATGACATTCTCATAACGTCGCTTCCTACTCTCAAAAGTCACACAAACTGACCATCCAGTAAAAACCATTTGTCCTCCACTAGAAGCCTTCTTCAGGTTCCACTTAACGATGAGAGCTTGATTTATCACTTCCAGAAACTTCTTCAGTCTGAAAATATTCACTCGAGACTTAATGTCACATTTAAGTCCATCCTGAAATCGTCTTGCTGAAGTGGCCTCGTCTACTACCAATACTGGAGAAAAATGTTGTAAGTCTATTTAGAGTCCATTATAGTCCATTAAAAACATATTCCTGTGAGTTAGACTCACGAACTCAGCCACTTTCTCTTGTCTTAGAATCTCTGGATAGAAGTGCTCAAAGAACTTCTCCTGAAATTCCTTCCACTCCATATCTTCCAGTAGTCCATCCCGAGTCTGGATGTCCCACCAACATTTTGCTTGACAATGCAACATGTAAGATAACAACTTGACACTCATATCAATAAGTGTATCCAGGTGGTCAAGTATAGTATGAGTAGATTCAATCCAGAACTCAGCATTCTCCGGACCACCCTCTCAAGTAAAAGTCTGTGGGTGCTGCAACTGAAACTCCCTTGTATGATCAAACATAATTTTCACAACCCACCCTAGGTCTCTTTCCATCATTTTCATGAAATGAGTGAGTTTCTCTAGAAAATTTTCCCCCGATTCTTCAGTAAGTACTATTGGTGGCTCAGGTTCAACCACTATAGGACCATTTCTAACTATACCCCCGCTCTTCCTCTCAACAAGAGTCGTGGAGGCATAATTCTATAAATCCAAACATGCAGCTTAGGAAACAGTTCACAATGTTACCACAATGACACACAACCAATTTATTCATATCACTTCACAATTATTTCTTTAAATTTCAAAATTAGACACCATTTTTATTTCAATTTCACAAGCAAGGAAAAGAAATAGTTTATGTTCAAAAATTTACATATAATCCGTTTTCCCGTGCGTGCCTAAAATGATGCATGTCACAATAATCTAGAGCGACTAGAATGATGCATATAGAAGAAACCCTCATGAAATTATGGGCCACAAATCAATACTCAACAAATTCCAAAAATAATAATCACATCACACAACAAGTTCATCACCCATGGTGAAATAATATTCAATTGTAACAGCAAACAATAATAACAGCAATACCACCTCGAGTTCTTGAGTTTTCCCCCGTACATGGGTTTGCAACTCCCATGCATGAGCACATTATCAACCCCCGACTTTCCCTAATCCCCTATCTACCTTCCCCAAATAGTAAGATAAAGGAAGAAGAAATAAAACCTCCTCTGATACCACTTTGTAATGTCCCGACCCGGGAGCCACTGAACGGTGCTCTGTGCCGGTTGGTCACAAGCCCTCAAGCGTGACTCCCCATACACTAGAGGGTGCCGACTAGCAGTAAGGGTCTAGTATGTCAGTCTTGGAGAGACTATACCATCTGTTATTAGAATAAAATACCACTGGAAGTAACCAAGAAATAGCGTAAACACATATAAATATAATAGTACAATGTCACTAGCATAATCAAAACTGGAAATACAAAACATAATTGAAAGGTAAAACATGCTATGACAATGAAAGTTCCAAGTGTCTACAATGAAACTGAATGTAAAGACACAACAACTCCAAACGGGTACTGACCCACATCCGGTTCCCTCTTCCATGCTCCAACCCCAAACAAAACTCTAACCCAGGCTCTTTCCCTTGTCCTTTCCTGCAACAACAAAGTCTATTTGGGTACCAATCAGATAGCCCGAGTATGGTGTGAGTACGAATCAGTAGATCACCACCAACAGTGTCAAAAAAAATCTAGTCATAAGAAGTGTATGCAGTTGCATTAATAATAAAGCAAGGAAATAGTGAAAACAATTATATTTATCCAATTAACCTTTCTTTAATACATTAAACATCCGAGTATACAAGAACAACCAAAACACAATGCCTTCTTTGGCCTATTTAGGAGACTAAACCATTCCCCCTATTCAATTCATATTTACTACGTCACAATATTAATTTTATGAATAGCCAAATGAAATCATAGTACAAAATAAATGAAAGAGTATAGAACATCATGTCTAGAACACATGTGATTATTTGGAGCATCATTCCCTGTCTCACAACCCCATGGGTATTTGGAGAATCAGTCCTTGTCCTATAAAATATCAATTTCATGCATTCCATTGGTTCTAGAATGCCATGTCTTGAACCCCTGTGGGTATTAGGAGCATCAGTCCATGTCCCACAACCCTTTTTCAAATCAAATATCCAATTCACATATACAACATTATTCAATTGTTTAATCATCCTTATCCTTCCATCATAACTCTCTCCCATATTCAACTAGATTCACAATTCACCAAGAACTGAATAACCAAACCACCAATTAATTATTTATGCCATGACATTTATACAACTACATACACGTAACAATATGAGACTGTGGGATTGGATTTTAAACCACCTACCTAGATTTATTGATGGAAGTTAGCCCAACAAAAATCCCCAAAATCCGACCGGCACAACGTCGTCGATCAAGTTCTGGATCTAAATCTTTAAAACTAAAAATAAAGTCAAAGGCATCAAGATCTTGCAAAACTAGATCTAGATCCACAATACTAGATCTATAACTTAACTCATAGGTTTATATCCATGGAAATGATGGAAATATTCAATGAAAAGATCAAGGAAATATAGAGGAATGAACGGAAAAATAACAGGATGAAATACACTTACCAGAACAAGAGCATATCTTCAATCCGAGCCTTCAATATCGAGGAAAGGTGTTCAGATCGTCTTGGAATCTCTCCAAAAGGCTTTGGAAACACCTAAAAATTTCCAATCCTAAGACAAAGTCAGAAAATAAGTACGTCCTGGGGTTCATGTGGTTTTAAAATGGATTTTCTGAAATAAAAAACTGCACATAAGGTTTCATGGATAGTGGCACATGGTTAGGAAAAACCGTGCAAAAACCATGCATACCTCTCTGTCTAGTTCTTCTTGGTTGGAAGGGTTTGGTCACATGGTTTGTCAAACCGCATGCAAATCTTGCACAACCTACTGTCCTTTAGTTTTACTTAAATGTTCACCCAAATGCACCCCAAGTCACTACTCGCAAACAGATGTACTTAAAAAGATCAAAAGTACCTGAAAACGTTCCCAAGATTGACTCCAGAAAAGGATGGGATCTTCCATGAAGGTATTACATTCACATATTTCTACAATTACTAAATAAAGAGTGTAATAAATACATATTGTAGTCAGTGGGTCATATGCCTCTATATCCTATAGTTGCACATGTCCCACCCTATTAGACCCCTTAGCCTGACATGGGATATTGGGTGGAGTTGTTGTATTGAGTTCACTAAATCATCCACCACACAAAACTCCTCCTCCCGAAGCTTCCCCTTTTCAACTTCCATCACTTCCTCCCGTCGATACTCCTACTCTTGTACGGGAGATACATCACATCACAACCTATATCATTTAGGTCTATCATATATAATCCTTCCCTACTCATCATTAAAAATAGGGAAATAACATTCCATATGACCCTTCCCATCACATTAATAGAACCACCTTATACCAAACATTCCTGGTCCAATGTACCATCTATGTACCACATGACCATGCATAAGAGTCTGGCTACGATATGTTCTACTTCATCGAGATTTTGTCGACTAGTGTCTACTGGCTGTAATAGAAGAATTAGTTCTATGACATCCACTACTAGCTCTTGTAGAATGGGGTCCTCATAACATTGATCTCTCACTCACCAGCACCCTTTAAAACACTTTTTCATAAGTGGGAATGCATAGGGGAACCACAGATTCATAGATGTATCCACGGAGACCATTATTATACTTCTACATTTGAAAGTAGTTGTGTCAAATTTTATTGAGGGATTGTCACATAAGGTTTGTAAACCATCTTGGATTCTACCCACAACCATATTTATATGCTTCATCTCCAGATTCTCTATAATTAGAACGAAGATCAATGATGAGGGATAATACTACTCAAAGAATTACTTATGGAAGTTAGTCAATGATTTTGTCGAATCATCTTACATCTATGTAACTATTCTCTACCAGTGCCCATCAACTCCTTGGAAAGGGTTTTCTTCAAACCCAAATACCTAATCAGTCACTATTTTGATAATTCTAAAAGCTTATGCCACATGATATTACCCAATCATCCTCCACCTAAAGATCTGGATGACCGTTAAGTGACAACGACCTATGGTGTTAGCATGCACAGAGTGTGCTAGGTCTTTGTTAATCTTTATCCTGCTCTTGTAGTAAGATCTTATACTTTATAGTTGTGAGTGAAACTACATGAATCCCAAATGTAAGAATCCCACAGTATTTCCCTAGAACAAAGAAGTCATCACTCATCAGATCATCATTATGATCCTAAATCGGTAACTTGGATGAATGTCATCCTATAGGAATACTAAAAATTTAATCATCTTTACCACTTTACGATGATAAATACATATATATATATATATATATATATATCTAATAGAAAAAGAAATGTTCAAAAGAATCAATCATATAAGATTCATGTACCATTGATCTTCACAATCAATTTCGTAGTGTTCAATATTGACAAGTAGGTAGTCAGGGTCTTATTGGATGGTTTCATCAGACACTATTCTAACATTGGGTTCGATGTCCTAAAATATACACTCAAAACAATTTTCCACAATTACCCTAAATCCCTACCAAATCCTCATAAGGGGACTAATAAAAACACCTTATAAGGGAATAAACATCTCTGATATAAATCTTTCATGACCCAACCCAACAGGTCTTAAGCCACAACTACCCTATTATTTCTTCCATATGCTTGGTGCTGGAAACAACCATAGAAAGTAATAACCAATATAGGATTAAATTTCTTAATGTACAATTATGACCACGCCCAACCATGTCCATTAATAATTGAAGAGTAATAATAAGATAATAATGAAACATTTAGACAATAGACCGTGCATGTAAAACCTTTATAGTTTTCAAGAGTATGACCATATAATATGTATAGAAGAGGGGAAAAATGAATTCCCCACAAGCAAGATATCCCATCTTTAAAAAACTATAAAATAAAATGTTAGTAGATCCTAACTCCGAATCTCCAAAATCCAACCACCTTACATGGTCAAATGCAACAACTTAACGTTATTATCCATTATAATCACCATAAAACTATCTATCATCTTAATAATACATGACTTGTGTGGGAAAATCCCAAATAGGGTTTATTAAATACTTACATAGTAAGAAACCCTAATAGTTGAATGGGTTAAGTTAGAGACACTATAAGAATAGATATATCAACTCATAGAAATTGAGTAAAAAAATCGATATACATGGATATATATATATATATATACTCATCATAGGAAGCCCATATGAGAGAGAATGTGGATCTATATCTCACTATCCCACCAAAAAAATATTTCCAATGGTTACAAAGGTCCAACAATGATTCCTAGTATCCAACACATCTTTGTGAAGAAACATACATGCCAAGACACACCACTTGAACCTTCTCCGCAATCTAGGGGAATAATCTCTTGGTGAAGGACCCTTGACCAGTTCAATGAGGGTTCCACACTACATAGAGACATTGGAATCAAGCCTTTACAAAGTAGAAGGATTACATTAGGTAGATTAAGGACCCATTCCTTGCTATGATAGGAAGGTTCCACATAGTAGATCATGGACACATGAACTTTTATAACATAAGGGTGAAACTCAGTAGATAGATAGAGGACCCATTCATTGGCCTGGTTGGAGGGTTAAACTCTATGGATAGAGGAAACATCATCTAAATTCATAGGAGGGTTACACATTATGTGTATTTGACCCATTCCCTGATAGAGTACAAGGGTTCCACTCAGTAGGTAAAGGAGCCATTCCCTACCTTCATAGGTGTATTTTTATTTATGGTTTGAGGACTTGTTAATTAAATCTACATGAGGGATTCAATCTATGTGAAGAGGATCCTAGAACTGACTTCCTTATAGGGTTCCACCCTATGGGTATAGGACTGATGCCCTAACACTGCTGGAGAACTCCACTGTAAAAGATCACTCCCAATCACTTCCATCATTCAATACCTTCTAAAGATTAATCAAACTCTAAAAATATCACATTGCATATCAAAATCCATCATGATGGACACCAATTCATTTAATGAAGATAAAAACATAGTAAAACGTGTTTGAATTCCAAAATATGTGTCTAAATGAATGAGAAATGAGAGGTATATGTTTCATCAAGAGGAGGGTATATGACATGTGTGGGGACTCACATATTTTTTTCCCACTTCATAGCCTGTAAATTTCAATTACAGTGGATGGACCTCTAACCATTTATCCCTAAAAAGTGTTTAAGGGGGATATATGGAATTCCTCATCCACCCAGGGTCATACTCATCCCCCAGGTCATGCCCCTGTACCATGGTTGTGTTATTGTTCTCTGATACACAGTGTATCCTAACCCATTTCATCATGCCTATTTAAATATATCATATGATAGGTCTACCTTTGTAGGGTCACATGGTGTGTGGGATACCACCCAACATATGATACTTAACATTTAAAAAACCCTTGTACCACAACCTTATGATTACTACACAATGTCTTTTCATCCTTGTACACATTATATTGTCATAAGTTTTTCAAAATCATAGATCTTATTCACATGATCAAAATTTCTCTCCTACATCATGAAACTAGATGTTATACCACATAATATTACTATATATCAAATTTGGTTAATATTTATAGCCATTTAGTGGTCACAAATGGGTCGATGATTCGTTGATCAAAGCTGCATGCTTTATCGTTTTCCATGGCTCCTCTCGATACCATAGTGCATATACAAATCCATTGTATAAACACACACAAGTTGAAATATATCTTGAAACATCCCTGATTCATAAATATATTCATCACATATGAATATTACTTAGATCCAGGGGTCCTATCATTCTTGACCCCACTGGGAAATGTCAAACTATGGCCCCGTATGATAATAAACAAGAACATAATGAACAAATGGGTGAAATAAACCAGAAAAATCTATCAACAATCCTTGTCCAAGAATTCCTAGGGAAAAATACATTCAGGATCTCAGGGGTGATAATTAATAATGGAATGGGGATTAATTTAATAATCAATAGAAAACAGATATATACTCCCATGTAAAGGCTTGATTTGAAGAAGGTAAAAGAGAATGAAATTGATCATTCTAAACCATTTAATAATATTCAAGGGAAACCAAAAATTAATAGTCCTACCTTAAATTGGATAACCCATTTTTGATGAACATGATCAATAATGAAGTGGAGAAGTTATTGTAATCACTCTGACACAATTTATTCAATTTCTCATGAAATTTTTTCATGCATCATATAAAATAAATATAATATTTTTTAAAAAGTTATTGTAGGATTTCATATCATCAAAATAATGTTCCATCCTAGTGTTGGTCTTCAAAACTTTTTCCAGACAACTTCCAATGTATTACATGGAAAAATTAGCATCCCCAAATAAAAGTAAAACATATTTTTCAAATTTTAACTTAAACAATTAACATGTTACCTTCCATTGATAAAAACCCAATATATATATAAATATAGATATTTCCCATGAAAAATAACCATTTATAGATTTTGTGTTGAATTATTTTATGAAGTCGGTAATATAATTAATTATTTTTATGGAAACCAAGATGCAATTTCATGGAATAATTAACATATATATGGTTAAATTATAAGAATCACCATGGGAGAGTAGGTTCCCTTGGGGAAATCAAGGAAACATCTATCATAAAACCAATGTAAAATACTATTAAATACCAAGAAACCAACACAAACACTTAGTTTAAAAATAACTATAATATCTGATTAAAACATCTACCCAACTATAGTGAATTTTCATATAGGGAATCTAAAGAGAGAATGTTAAAAAAAACTATGAATGCATGTGTTCCTAGACTTAAAACTAAGCTACATATGGTTACCTAGGAAAGAATAGTGGATTTGAGTTAAATATATTAACATAAATAATAAAATATCCTAAATAACTACTAAAATTATTACCCTCACCTATGAACACCATTTATATAACATCCCATTTTCATCATGAAAAATAAATTTATCTATAAAATTCTCTTTGAGGTAAAATTCAATTGATATTAATATTTTTTAAATTTATTATTTGTAAAAATGGGAATTTTTAAATGGATATCATTTTAAAAAAATTCTTTTAAAATATTCCATATGGGTTATATGAATATCATTTTGAGAAAAAATATTAATGGAGTTTAATTTGATACCAAATCAAATAATTATCCATAAAAAATCTCAATTATCCAAATCATTTATATAAACATTAAAAAGAGTTCAAGAACACACATGAAATTGAAATAAGGCCATTAAATTAATTTTTTTAAATATTCTTTATAAGCCTGAAACAAAATCTTAAAGAGTCATTCAATAATTCAAATTAGTTTTATGTGTGCTTAATTATTTTAATATTAATTTAGACCAATAAACCAAATATAAATTCAATTCATAAAAAATGAAATCCAAAAAATACTACCTTGATTTCAAATATATTAATTTATATAGTTTATAACATATATAAAACACATAAATTACTGAAACAATTCTAACAATAAATAATTTTATAAATTTAAATGTGAAATCTTGGAGTAACCATCCTTATATAATCTTATTTAAGTATTTAGGGAGTTAATCTAACATATAAAAGAAATAATATCTTTAGATTTCAAAAAGAACCCTAAATGTATGAGTACCCAATTTAAAATTCAACTAGGCCTACACCATACATCATCGAGACCACATTATCACTGAAATAATAAATAAAATGATGAATAGAGGAAGGGAAAGAGAGTTGGAGGATATTAACATGAATTATTGACCTCAAAACATAATGAGATTCATTGGAATCACCATGGATTAGATAATAATCACTTAGGAGATGTGTAATTGAGTTTATAGAGATAATAACATTGAGTAAGAGGAATTAAGTACACATAAACATTATGTGAGGTGAATGTCTAGATATATATTTTTTAAATATATAGAAGAGCATCATGACATGACCACCCAACCACTCCATGATAGGTCTCCCCTAAAACCCTAGTGTCTATATCTAGGGTAACAGTTCGGGGTGACCCTAAAACTAACTACTCGATGCCCAAAAATGGAGTTCAAAGGACATTGTTAAACCTCGTGGTAATAACAAGGCAAATCTACAGTACATAATAAATGAATATGATGGCTTGGTTTTCGAGTGAACAACTACAATAAAAAATACTAGTTACCCCAAAGCATTGAAAAATATTAAGAAACAAAATATGAAGAAAATATAGATAATATAAAATAAAAAATAGAATAATATGAACCTGTGGATGAGGGGTTGTGGAAAAATATGTTTATATTTTAAGTCATTTTAGAAAAAAAGGGGAAATGTTTTCCACATTTGGTGAAAGTGAGTAGTGACATAATATAGTTTCTTCTAGATTCCACTTTTTATTCAAATACTTCAGCCTCATTAGACTAAAACATAAGATTATAATACTTAAAAATAACTAATGTATCATAAAACCACAAGATATAAAAACTACATGCATTTTCAGTCCACAAAATGTTATTAGTAGTCATATATTATCCTTGGAAACTTTATTTTGACCATAGGATTTTTGGGATTTTCTTTAGTATTAATGGAATAAAATAAACATGATGTGGATTATTTTTATCACCGACTAGTTTTATACAATTTGACTATTTTATTTTAATGTTGTCTAATGTCTACTAATATTTAAAATTACATTGATAGAATAAAAAATAATTTTAATTATCTATAATGATACTTGTTTTCCAAAACAATCCACATAAAACATGAGTATGAAAAATAGGTATTAAATTCTCCCACACATAAAATATTTGACTATGTAAAATATGTCATATATTATATGAAATAAAACATATCATAATAGGTTAAACTCTTAATAAATCAATAAAAATATATCATTTATAAATTAGAATGTCTTAAAACATATATGTTGATATTTTTTGTTATTCAATCATTATTCATTAGTGAATCCATATCTTTAACTCTTCTTATCATTCACTACCATGCTTATAAATTCAATTATTACTTATGATAACATGTGATTTATCTAAAATTAAATTTCCTCCATCATCACTATATTTCATTTATTTAATGTCATGATCATTCATTATTAGGAATATTTTATCAATAAACTTTTAGTGAATCTAAATATATACATTAGAAAAATTACACCAATCGTGTATTATTTAAGCATGGTTTTTATGATGTTATGCGTTGGTGGATATGGATGTGAAAATTAAAAAATATCAATATGGGGGTTTAACCCTTAATGTATAATGAATATTTCAGAATATATGTTCATTATAAATTTATTAATCAATTATTTTTTGGAAAATATTATCGAACACCATACTTTTCCCTTCTATATGGTTAAGAATCCTACTAATGAAAAATGCTAAATTTTTACCAATTCATCATCCCTCATGTTAGATCCTAGTTAGGAAAAAGTAGTGAAATAATTGGGGAGTGAATTTTCATTACAACAAGATGTAGACTAACTAAAACAATATGTTTCCTCTGATGGTGGATACATGAGATGAAAATTAATCCCAAAAAATTTAGTATAGTGGGTGTGAATTTGAGGTAGAAAAATTATATGTTGGGAAAGGAAATTTATAGTTGTTTTAGATTTATCAATTTCACTCTCCAATAATTAAAAAGTATAAAAAAAATATTAATATGAACTATGTTTACAATAGAAAAATAAGTTTTTTTTATGATGAGATATTTTCAATTGAATCCATCACAAATATTTCCTTCTACAAAATATAATAAAAATAATATTTTTTGTGATGGACTATCATAATTAGAATTCTTGGAATATTATTTGAAATGGATTATTTTTTCCATTTGAAATATATAATTTATGAAAAAATTTTGGGATAGAGCGAGTATTCCATCCCAAAAATTTATTTCTAACAGAATAAAGATTCCATTGTAAAACAAATTTATATCATGCTTTTCAGAGGAATTTAAATTCCATATTAAGAAACAGGGGAAAAATTAAGCTAAATAAATATAAATTAAAACAGAATAAACATTCGTTATATAATAATAAATAATATATGACATGAAAAGATACATAAAAAATATAATAATAATTTCATAGATGGGGTGGAGGATCAGATTTAACTAATAGGGGGAGATCCCATCGCTAAACCACATGCAATTTGGTGAATATAATACACTATATACTCTTCTAAATCATCCTTTCCTCATTTCTTCTCTTCCTTCTATTGTCACTACTATTGTAGGTCATTGGTGAATATATATATTTACTCATCCTAATATTATATGATCACCTCATAAATAGTAATAGAAAATGATGTCAATAATGAATCTTTACCCTTTGATTCACATGATGTCATGACATCAATACCATTGACACTAGATGTGGTAAATCAGAAACATATATTGATGATCGAGACATTCTAAGAACTACTCATCATTGCTCAAATCTAAATTTCCTCATCAACACATGACTCATACGAGCCCTCATCCCCACCAACAACCTTGGGATAACTATTTCACATGAGAGTATAATATATTACATATGTTAAACAAGACACAATTAATAAAAAAAAATTATATTCTATTAAATTTTATCGCGAAAAAATTGTCTATCATATTTCATTGTTTTTCACAAATAATGTATCTAATTTCATTATCATTGTACATCCTCTGGTGCTCATAAAACTCTATAATATCTAGATCCACTACAGATAATATGAAATTATTATATAAATTTTTTATTTGAAATAAATGTATTTAATTATGATATAATATTACATATAAACTTTTTAATGATATATACTAAAAGTATGACTCCCATATTTTTTATGGTATTTAGTCTCCCTCTAATTTATCATCCAATCTCATATACCATTTTTAAATGATTTATTTTCCATTATGTATACAATGACACCCATACCTAAGCAAGGACATAATCTGGTTAATGATGCCTACAAGACTAGCCAAATTCAATTATATTAACACACTATGGATATCTATATAATATTCTATATAAAAATTAATGGAAATGATCATTCATGAAAGATTCCAATGCCTCCCAAATAGAGGAACTCATGATTTCACTAATAAGATTCCATAAATCTGGTAAATAATTAATAATATACTAAAAAACAAATTATATAAATTGAAAATTAAAAAAAATTATACGTACCAACCCGTACAAAAAAATATGATGATGTAAATAATCATGAACCTAATAACATGAAACCCATTGAGTAAAAAAATAGTTTCTCAATATAGAACTTGAGAGAAAATGGATTTATTAGAAAAAATTGAAAACAAGAAAAATTTGGAACATAATTTATATATAAATTATATTTAATTAAAATTAAAAAAATCATATTTAAACACACTTCATCTGATAGGGATAACTATGAAGGGACATACATCACTTAATAATAGGATGTAGAATCCTCAATCATGTAAGGCCATAATCCCTTGTAATAGCTAGTATCGGGTAAAAAACATGGATAAATAATTTAGAACATTAGCACCAGGTTACATATCATCACTCAAGAAAAGAATCATGTCATCATAATTTTATTAGTCCACCAAAAAAATATATTTAAATTTATAACATATTCTACACTACTTAAAAAAAATAAATATTTTAAAAATTATAGAATATTTTTTTAAGAAACGAGTTTAAAATTTTGTTACAAATAAATAGATATGTAAACTACCCAAATATGTTAAAATGGAAGATTAATTTATAAAAAATTTAGATAAAAGTAATCCATATTCAATGAATATGTACAAAAACTATTTTATTAATAATTTATACAAATTTATTGGAATTTATAACAATTTCATTAAATTATTGTACGAAAAAATAATTGTTGTTAATTGATACTAAATTATAGATATTTATAGTAATAATATTAATTTATTTTAAATTTTTCTGATTTGAAATTTTTTTATAATTTTTTCAAATTTATACTAATATAAAATATTTTTATTAATGTATATTTGATTTTAATAATTAATAATATTTTATACTATTTTTTCAAATTTATACTAAATTAAATTATCCTATTTTAATTTATAATAAATTTTAACATTTTATAACAATTTATATTCATATATACTAATTAATTAAGAATTTATTCAAATTTATAACTATTTATGTCAATATATAAAAAATTATAAAAAATTATAGTAATTTAAATCAATTTATAGTAATATATATCAATTCACACTAATTCATAAAAATGTATAATATATTTCATTAATTTATATTCATTTATACTAATGTATAAAAATATAAAGTAATATATACTAATTGATTCTCATTTAAACTAACTTATAAAAATTTATTCTATTTTAAAAATTTAAAAATTTATTTTTTATTTTATGGTAATTTATATTAATTTATACTAAAATATATAAATATATAGAAATTACTATTAATTTAAAACAACATATGAGGAATCAATTCTAATTTATATTAATTTATTTTAGCTTCTACTATAATATACTAATTTAGATTAAAATATATCACTTCATTGTAAATCCTATAAATTTTTAATAATTTGTATTTATTTATTCTAAGATTAATTAATTTATATTAATTTAAGCTAATGTATTTACATTTTTACAAATTTATACTCATTTGAACACATTTATAATTTTGGATACAAATTTATATTAATTTATTATAAATTATAAAAATTTATAATAATTTTTATAATGTTATATAAATTTAAATGTTTTCATAAAAATTTATATTAATTTATAGTAATTTATATTAATTTATATTAATTTATAATAACTTTTAACAAATTATATCAATATCTAATATCCTATATTATATTATACTAACTTACACTAATATAATTTAATTAATAATAACATATATTAATTTATAATAAATTAAAACAATTCATATTATTTTAAACAGAAGTATACATTTTTAATTAGTTCGTAACATATAAATATAGTTTATATTAATTTAATATTCATAATATTATACTATAACAATATTAATTAATTACTATTAATTTATACTGATTTATATTAATTAATAATAATTTATACGTAATTATATAAAGTTATGCTAATTTGTAAGACTATAAAATTAATCTTATTAATATTAATCCATTTATAATAATATTTTTCAATTTTTTATTAATTTATTCCATTTTCTAATAATTTGTACTAATTTGTACCACATTATAGTAATATATAAGACTTTTAAAAAATTAATGAATCTATAGTAATTTATATAATTTTATATAAATTTATATTAAATTATATCAATTTAGAGTACTTTTGTAATAATGTATATAAATTTTAATTAGTTTAGGGTGATTTATTAGAAAATGATTAATTTATATAAATTTTAAACAATTTTTTATGAATTTATATGAATTTACAACATTTTTAGTTTCGTTATACTAATTAAATATTATTTTTTATCATTTTAAAATAAAATATACGATTTTTTAAATTATAATAATTTATATGAAATTTAATTTAAATTTAATAAACTAAAAGAACCAATTGACCAAATATAATTTTATAATGTCACCACCAAGCTATCCATCGTACCGGTGACCGGACTGGTGGGTCACACGATCTCGAGCGCATCTCCTCGAATACCAGAGGCTACCAACTAGCAGGGAGGGCCTATGGTGTGTCTTTTAAGAGGATATGCCCTCATTGAATAGAGTATGCATACCGATTAACAATATGTAATAGAAATATGAAGCATAATAATAATCAATAGCAGCCGTAACAGTAATAAATTATTGAAAAGCTTCATAAGAATGATTCGACATAACTGAACAAAAGTGGCCAACACCAGTTTATAAAGTTGAATTCATTAAATGGTAATGATAGATGATGGAAAGTAGTAAACAATACAACATGCTTTAAAATACAGTACACTAATAAATATAATATATCAAATCCCCATTGGTGATCTCCATGAGCATCTCAAGCTCCAACTCTGTCCTTTTCTCCTAACTCTCTGGTACATGAAATACAAAAAACAACCACGATCCTTAAAATCTAAGGTCTACTCAGGTACCAAGGGTACTCAAGAACGGTTTGATATATAAATCTGAATAGGGTAGCACCCACATTGTCTTTTCCATTCATAAAAATGAAATATATATTAAGAAGTATTCCATAAGAAATAAATGTTGAGTGTTAAGAATTAATAATAGCAACATGGTTCGAGTTCCAAAACGGACACCCATTCCACACCACTTTCTTTTTCCTATGTCAGATATTAGAAAGTAGGCACCTATGTAAGCATAATATATGTTACAGTGCCAAAAGTAACAAGGAATCTCAATGAAGCGCACAACAAGTTTGTTCTTAGGCTTGGGGTCTAATTCCCTTGTCATCACGTAAGTATACTAACAAGCAAGAGAGAAAAGTCGCAAGTGTATTCTATAATATAAATAGTAGAAACACGTATAACATATGTACTAAACCAAAGAAATCAATCAATGCAATCCAATCAATCCATCAAATCCAGTAGTGGAGTCTGATATTGTCTCTAAGGTATATCTACGGTTTATCCATTCAAAATATCCAATGCCACTGAGCCCATCGAAGGTGATCCTATCAAAGGTCCATGTAATGGTTGTGGTATAGTTACCATGAGTACGTCCTGTTTACCATGCATAAGGGATTGATTATTACCCAAGGGTTGGTATAGCCATCTTTCCAACAAGTCCATTATCAGTTTCCCCTTAGAGAACCGATATCTCCCAATAGTATAGTAAAAATCTTGGGGGTTCCTTTGCCTAGAGAGCCTAAAACACTGCTTCCCTGGTGCGTTGTGCTACAACCACCCCATCATAGGAGTTCATCCATTAGTCTTTAATATGTATCTCATGTTTTCACTCGGCCCATATTAAGTGAACCATTGTAACCAAGGCACATTGTGAGCAAAAAATAAATAGATATATCCAAGGGAAAGCATATACATAAATCATGCTGCCAAACAAACACCATGAGCCATAAGCTATTCATGTTATGAAGTAAAATAGTCTAAACAATCATCATGGAATTAGGCATTTAGAATAAAAGTAACCTCATTATATAGGAATGATCACTAGGTAATAAGCGATAAACATAATCAAGGTTCAAGAAAGAGGCTTTACAATAAGCCATACACTCTAACAATTAAATTATACCAGAGTCACAAGGCATTAGAATTACATTAACCATATGTCATAAAAAACATATCAAGGTCTCAATATATCATGCATGACCCTTTATTTTATACAACCAAGTCAATATACTTTGTAAAAAATACATACACACGCATATATATAAGGCAAAATAATAATAACTAGGTATATACATTGTCAAAGATGTAGTTTATTGTTAAATTTATATTTTTAATTGAAGTTATAAATTTAGGACATTTGTCAATGGTACCACAAAATTACCCAATGGTGAAACAAAACTAAATACAATAGGTAAAAATTCCATTTATTATGGGCATAACCAATGGTGAGGCAAAAAGGTAAGGATAACACCTCAAAGGGTTTCTCCATAAGCGAAGGCCACACCAGACACAATAGAACAAACCAAACAATTTTATATGTGATAAAATGAATTGTTGGAAGGTTTTGTAGAGTATCAATTAGGAATATCATGATATAAGAGATGAATTAAGTGGAATATGATAGATTTTGTACACTGGTAATTATAATTAATAGTTGGGCCACACACTTATGAGGTGTCTTGGCCCATCTATCATTTTTTTCAAATGATGAGATGTTATTTATAAATAACCCAATGGTCCATGTATAAGCCTTCCATATTTCTATACAAGGCATTATGAAATAAAAAGAACATAGGCAACAATTCTAGGAAATATATTTAAAAATAAACTATCATTGTGAGTTTTCACATAAATCACACCTCAACATAGGGGTTTTATTATAAAACCATGATTTTGTTTATCAAAAAAAAAAGATTTAAAAAGATCAAAAATTTATTATTAAAAAAATTAATTATATGAAATGATTGTGTGAAAATAAGGGAGTTAATTAATTAATGAACTTTTAAACTTAAGGGGTTATGGAAAGTGATCCCACGTCAGGGAGAAATTAATTTAATATGCAGCACATGACAGAATTGGCGGCGTCCACTCCTAACAGACCCAACACATGCATAGACATACCATTATATATATATATATATATATCCTTAAATACAATCCATGTGTTCCCTATAACATGATGAAACACGTACATGGAATGTATATATATATATATTCATTCATGGGTATATGCATGAACACCATCAAAATTGGTGAAACCGCACTAGAAACATTAATAGAAACTCAAAATTATTGTGGAATAGACAGACACAACTCAATTTAATTACCAAGGACTCATAAATTACAAAACACCCAATTATAATCTTTGTGGCATCGAAGAATGAAGGAAGAAACCCACCCTAAATCTTTACTGCCGAACAAAATCAAGCTGAACCACATTTCCTTTTGTGGTGGTTTCTGCAACATGCACAAATGTGACTTGAGAGATCATTTTCATTCCCAAATATTGTAGGAGAAACAGAAAATCAGGTTATCCCTAACCCTAGGGTTTTTCCGAACCTCATTGGGTGATGTATTGAACCAAAAAAAGCTGAAAATGGATTGTGGAAGGAGTGTAAGGGCATACCCTGATGAATCGAGGTATAATCCACAAATATATTAGAAGAACCAATGATATGATAGGTTTTGGGGTTGGTGAGTCATGTGAGGCCATGGGCGACCCATGGGGGTCACGTCGCACTAAGAAGGTAGAAAAGGAATAAATCCCTCTGAGGATTTTACTATAACCCAAATTAAAACATACACTAATAATAAAAATAAAAATAAAAATAAAAATAAAAATAAAAATAAAAATAAAAATAAAAATAAAAATATTATTATTAAAAATACATTTGACTTTATTTTTCATTTGTCTCATTTCACATTTTTTTTAATTTGAAAATAATTATTTTTAATTCTTTGTAAAGAACTCATTAATTTAAAGTGTTCCATTATATGAAATTTCATTATGAATCCCAGTTTTGAAAGTATCCTATACAATAAGATTTTTTTTTTAAATTCCACTGAAATTTTTACCAAGTTCCAAATGTGGGACATTATAACCTTCTCACCTTAGAACTTATATTCCCTGAGAAGACTTCAGGAACAACGAAAAAATCACACAACCAACATGAGTTTTGAAGTCTCATTCAATATTTCATGTTGTGTTTCCCAACACCCAACACACATTTCATCACTTCTTAAAAAAACAACAATTAGGTTTCCAAATCCCAAGGAAATTATCATTTTCCAAACCAAACACTGATACGTGACATACCTAATCCTATTTAGCTAAGGACATGATCACATGATCATCTCCTTAGAAATCAGGCCAAAGGTACTTCCTACCATAAGGATTAATATTAGAGTGGGTAAAATTCAATGCCATGATACCTTCCACCTTTATAATTGTCTACAAGACATGGCCTTATAAATTTTAGTGATTCTTCTCATATTATTTATGAAATCATTAAAACAGATGATTCCTCATAAACATTAAATCGCATGTTGATCCATCATTTCAAGAAAAGATTTGGCTAACACAAACCACACTCATCACATGTAATGATGTGTTGGAATCATTCCATCACTATTTACACCATTAAACAAGATAGACAACTATTTGAGCCTCTATGGATGACTATTCAAGAAGATTCTTAGCTTCGATGGCTGGCATTTTTATAAATAATACTATGATTTCTTTTTCAAGGGATCTCGCATTCACCCTTTATACATTGAAAAAATTCCATATACCTAACAGTCAATGATGTTCCTTGATTTAAGCATAACTGATACTAACAAAAAGTCTAGTATAAACGTATATTGAAATGACTCGAGTGAAAGGAACTAATTCAAGGTAACTAATACTCCATGTTTACGAGTGCGATGTTGGTACATGGACATGTTTTCCACATCAAAACATTGACGGATCCTTGGGTGGAATCATCCTAGCGATCACCTTAGAGGAAATAGATAGTGTTCAAGATTTATTTTAAGTCATTCCAACAGAATAATCGCAAGGTCACTCAAGATTAACCAATCATTGATATGAACAATATGTTCAACATTTAGCACCAGGAGACCAATAAATCTACAAAAAAAAATTTAAACCACAACATGGAATAAGACCAACACTCTCTTAGTGTATCTTATATGATTTAAATATAAGGGACATGATCTTATATTATGAAGAGTACAATAAGAGGATTTAACATCTTCCAGTCAAACTAACAAAAACTAGAAATAAGAACAGTCGAACCATAACCAGTCAAATTGCATTGAATGAAACTTAGCTTCCCCAGTCTATGCTCTTTCATTAGCTTATCATCAATACATTACCACTTGAGGTGTCCTATTATAATTCATGATTAACCACATATGTACTCCAAGAACAATGCTGTTACCAAATTTTGAATTAACCGCTAACCATTCCAACATTAGGTTTACAAGCAAGAACTGACATGTTTTAATGTTCACAAGCCCCATGTAATTTAAGTCTTCCCGAACAATTACTAATGGTACTATTTAGTTTTTCTCCTTTTAGTTGTAAGGAATAATTATCAAGAACCAATGTGTTAAACCCCATCTTATGAGTGTTTTAGTCAATGAAGGGAATGAAAAATACCATCCTCTCCAAAGCGTGCTAGGTTAGATTCACCATAGACGAACATGTGACAATAACAACCTTTCTTTTTCTTACATTACTATTAAATCACATTAAAGATGAAAAACAAAAATTCAATACATAATGTGGATCCAATGGTTTAGAGTCGTGTGAAAATTAGGATTGTATATAACATTTAAAAAATAATACATAAACATTTATTTAACTCCTTCTTCTCTAGCTTATTTTTGTCCATTTTGTTCTCCTTAGTACATGAAGTCACCAGAGGATATACATAAAAAAGGATTTAGATAAAAAGCCCAGTAAGAGGATATATATAAACATGAAACATTAATACATGGGGTGAGAATAATAATTATCATCATAACATAGGCATATGATCATAATCATGAGATGAAGTATTAATAAAAGTCTTGCAATTTTGTAATGCACAATAATGAAACATGATGTCTTAGTGGTCAACTACCATAGATAGTTGTGAAAAAATATAAAATCATTTTCATGCATATTTAGCTTCAATAATGAGGATATTCACATTACACAATGCATTGGGGAGCTATATAATTCATGGGGCACCCATCACATCAAAATATTTATATTTCTCTATATAATTCTAGGTGCACCCATAACATCAAAACATTTACACTATAATGCATGCCACATAGAACATATATCAATCACGAGCATATAATATCCCAAGGAAAGGAATGTTCTTAATTTCATAAGAATACCTTAATAAACATTGGGTTCTCAAATTAATGATGGAATAACATACTTGATATAATAATCATCAACATTGAGTGTAAGAAACAATTTTGAGAAGAAAAAGGTGGTTTCTTTTTTTTAAGAGGAGTTATTTTGGAAAATATGGTGTTTTTCATAAACTTGTGTATAAAAAATGTATATCCCAGAATATATATGATAATGATGAAGATGTTATTTTTATGTAATATCCTACCCAAAAATTTATTGAATGCGGGAAAAGACAAAGAAAGAGATTTGGGATTGAGGAATTCTGTAACCTTTTGTCTGAAGAATTACTTCAAATTAATATACTATATAATCACATTAGATTAAATAATTAGAAATTATAAAACTATTTATACATAAATATGATAAATTATGGTTTTAATATGTTTTTATGGTACTTTTGATTAGTTATAGAGTCAAATATCATCTTTGTATGATATTCAATTTCATGGTTTTCATGATAAGTTCAACTACATTCATAAATGGAAGTTCATTTATAATGAGGATGAACATAATTTTTTTAATTATATGTTATTAATGATTATAAAAATATTAACTGATATTACAAAGTATTTGGTTAATAATAGGATGATTATTCATTATATCGAAGTTAACAATTATTGTTTTAGGTTAATTTTGGCGGGTTTTCAAACACAACAAAGTCGTTTTGTTTTATCATTTAGTATTATGAGTATATGTTTTTACCATGAACATAAAAAGGGTTATAAAATAAAATTTAAATTATATTTTAGGAAACTTAATGTTATTATTAACAGCCTTGAAGGTGATTATGGAAAAAGAATGTGCATCACCCACAATGTTGGTAATTTGACACATCACGAGAGATGATTTCATTTTTAAGATAAAAAGAGAGAGGGAGGAGTTAAATGTTATATATTAAATTAAAATGATATAATTATATTATATGCAATTTACTGGAGTTATCATTCCATTTTAATGATGTTAGGAGAAGAGAGAATAAGAAAATAAATTGAAATTTAATGGAAATTAAAACAAAAAGTGAGATGATTTATGTATAGAATTCAACTCTTGAGATCCTCTTCTAGGAACATAGGCTTGTTATTTTGAAGATACCATGAGATCATGGAAATGGGGGAGGGAATAGGGAAAATTATTTGGAAGAATATAGTCAATGATAAAATCTTGATCGGTGTGAGGAGAAGATGGTGTGATGGGTGGATTTTTTAGTGGAGGAGAGGGGAGTTTTATCATTATTTTAATCATTATTTTATTATTTTACTCAAGACAAGTAATATTAAGTATTATTGTGACTAAATATAGTAATCAGTTCATGTGAGTTTGAACCAATGGTTACTTGCATCATCCATGACTCCATCATGACTAAAAATGTTAGGTTTTTAGTATTTATCATAAATTATTGTATTTTACTATTAATAAAAAATCAAGTATTTTAGTTAAATCCAAAAAATTCAACATAACCATTTTTCTATGGGTAAAATTAAAAAATGAACTCCATTTTATGAAAATAATCATCTAAATATGAGTAATTTAATTTTTTATTACAATTATCATTTACTAGAAAATTATATATTTTAAATTTATAACTCATTTGGTAACACCATGAAATATTAGTTAAGGTCTAAAAAGTTTTTAATAAAACCATAAGACACCTAAAAATTAATTTCTATATAATTTTTTTGAAAATAAATTTACTTTAATATCAATTACTTAATAATAAAATTTAATAGAATATTTTTGACTTATAAAAATAAGAATACTTAATTGATAATTTTAAAAATATTCATTTACCTATATTATGATATAATTATATCACATTTTCACTAATAAGTTGGATAAATTTAATTTATATACCCATTGGTAATGTAAATATTTACTTGGATGATACACTATTCAAAAGGGTTATATTACTATTCATAATGGTATCATTAGGATTCATAAATGTAAGTTTCAATTCACCAATTTTTTTTTACTATCAAACTCCAAATATCTTACTGATCGCAACCGTGTTTGTCAGATTTCAAAAAAAATTAAAAATCGAATTAGAAAAATTATGTTTAACAACTAGTCTATAAATGTCACATATTATTTTGTAGTTCATTTATGCATGGTGTGGAAATGTGTTTCTTAATATGATTTTATTTGACATAATTATAATAAGGGAATTTCCATTGATAATAAATTTAGTCGTTACATTCTTCCCCCATTTTTAAATTTCTCCCATGAAAGTTCATTTTACAAAACTAGGTGTGGGTACTTTTCCTTCATCACCTCATCCAGTTCCCATTTTAATTCTTCATACTTATGGTTCCTCAAAAAAATTTAACAAGGTATATTGTATTTTTGTGTAGAACCTTATATATATCCTATTTAGAATCATTACTGGTTAGTCATTATTAGAGAGATCATCTTCCAGTGGTATGTAACACCCCAAAATTTTATGAAAAATATTCTTTTTAATTTCATTAATGTCTTGTGTTGTACGCTACACCAAAAGAAGCTTTCACAACACGCATCCTTGACTTTCCTTCCATTACACGCAATCACAAACTTCCTCGATAGCGTGTGTAGTACGCAATAACGAGTTTCACTAAACAGCAATATGCTATTAAAATATTATTAAAACTAGCCGTTATGAATAGTAATAACCACTTTTTGAAATTTTGTAAATTTTATTTTTCAAAATGGACTTTATTTTTGGATTCGTAATATCGAAATTAGCTTAGGGTGAAATTTTGGTACTTTTCGGATAACTTTCATTTTCTGATGAATAGTGAAAATTACTAAATTTTAATTAAAAACAAATTTTTTTAATCGAAATAATTAATAGTGATAAATTATTAATTTGAGTGGTTTTAAAGTATATTTATAATATATTTTTACAATTCAATACAATGTTGGTCATTGGATTTAATTTCACATTTACACCAGACATAAACAAGTGTTAATCTTTTGATCTCTTAAAAACACGCTATTTGTTGTGACAGCGGAAATTAATTATAAAATTAATTAATGCAACATATATGTTGGGAATTTTTTAAAATAGAAATCATTTTTGAATTCAGAATATCAATTATAGCTTAGGGTGAAATTTTGGCATTTTTCTGAAAAACTTTAATTTTTGATGAATAGTGAAACTACTAAGTGGTAGTTAAAAAAAATTAATTTTTTTCATAAATATTAATTTTACCGCTTCTGTGAATGGAATTTCAAAAATCTGAGAGACACGGTTGATGCCAGTAAGTAAAATGTGGTTCAATGAGATGAAAATAATTTTTGGTGAATAGTAATTTTTTACTTTTATTTACCACGGTTAAAAGTAAATAGGGTAATTAAGGGTAAAAATGATATTAATATTACCCTAACACATGTCCTAATCCTATTGGACAAGTTTATATAGACCAAAAACAACCTTAAGTGTAAAATATTATCATTTAGGCCCACTTGGATTAGATTAGGACATTTATTATTATTTAATTGAAAGAAGAGTTAAAAGAGTTAAAATCAAAGTTTATTTACTAAAACATTTTTAATAAAGGGTAATACATAATATAATTTCGACTATAAATATTCATTAGAAATCTAAAAAGATTTCCTACATAATGGTATTTTATTTGTAATTTTATACTTTAAATAATTTAATTTATTTATGACACAATGATGATGCAATAATTACCTTTTTAAGAAAATACTAACATAATTGATGTTATAAATGCCCAAATAAATGTAATTTGAGACTTTTTATGACTTACAATAATTTTCTAGGTTAATAAGACATGTTATTGTTGATTTAAGTAACTTTTTTTGAACTTATCATTCTGTTAGAAATTTCATAAAAATCATGTACCAAATAGTGTCAAAATTGACTTAAATTAGTTTTTAAAACAAATATTATATTATTAATTGTTATTTAATTCCTAAAAATATATGGTTCGGCCAAATGACTTAGATAAGGATATATATATTAATAATAAACAACTTGGGGTTCTTTTGTCTTGATATAGTAAGTTTATTAACCATATAGTGTAAGAAAACAAAAAGACACGGTAAAAGTTAAATTATTTAACTTAGAGTTAAATCTAATTGATAAGGTTAAAATAATAACCTAAACTTGTCTAAATACTATTGGATGAGAGGATTTAGACCCATACCAACTTTATCTTCGAAATAAGACCATTTGGAACCATTATAAACCGAATTTGACCTTAATATAAAATAATATTTTGAGATTTTCCTAAGATGCCCCTCTCCTCCCTTATAAAAGGGCACCTCCTCCCTCTCCTCCTCACACCAATTTGAGCATTCAAGCTCGGCCAAACCCTGCCAAAATCTCTTCTACACTTCCCTAGTGTCATCCTAGAGGTCCTGATATTCTTCAAAGACCACCCTTAGTTCTTTAAGTGGAGGTTAAGTGAAGGCGCGTCAAAAAGAGGTAATATCCATTACCGATCTTTTTCAATTTCTTTCTTCTTCAACTTCTTCTTCTTTAGTTGTTTCATGATAAATTAATAACATCACTATTTCTTATATACTGATATGTTATTATAAATATTAAACAACTCTAATTAACCTTCTATCCATCCTACGGAAAAAGGAAATCACCGCGTGTGCGTACGTACGGAATACCGTCTCCACGCCGTGGTGTAATCTATTTTCTGCCACCACCTTAATTGGATGGTTATAATGGTATAATGAGTAACTATATATGATTATTATAAATATATATTGATACTTAAATAGTTTAAATACACTTTAACACAATTCCATGACTATGGGAACGATATCATTGCTCGTGCGTACGTACAGATTACCGTCTCCACGACGCGATGAGATTCATTCTCCACATTAACCATTCATGAATGATTATAAAGTATATATAATAAGTACTAATGAAATATATGACATAATAATTATACTGGATTTATGTATACTTATATGTATGTCATCTACTTAATTCCATTCAATTCAACAAGGAAACGAAAACAACGTTCATGCGTACGTACGGACTACCGTCTCCATGAACGGTGTATTTCATTCCATTTATCAATATATTATATATATGTATATTCTGAATATATATTATATATAAATCATGTTTTACATTCTGGATATAAGTAATCATGATCCAAGTAATCATATTAATAATTACAAGTTAAAAACACGAACGACAAATGAGACGATTTTACCCAAAACGCTACTTTAACATGAATTTACAAAAGAACGGGTAATATAAAGTCATAAGTGGACCATATATGATATAATAACAATGAATATGATTCTGGAATAAGTCAATAACATGATTTAAATCATTATACAGGAGGTTTGGACACTTACAAAGAAAGTCGGACCTAAGGTAAGGGAAATATCACAATCTCATTTTTATCCGAGATTGTTTATACTTTGAAATTTACTGGGGTGTATTTTATCATCCAAATCCATGTTTCCTAAATATTTAATATTATTTCTATTCCCCTAAAATTGTTTAAATACTATTTTACCCTTCGGTGAGTTTTTAGTAAAAGATATGAAATGAATCTTTTGTCGTTTTTCATACGAGGTACTTTTTTGACTTTTTCGACAAAAGTACGAGAAGAATGTTTTTTAAACTTATACGGCATGAATGGATTTTTAAAACATTATTTCCAAGAAGCTTCCTTTACAAGTTTCCAAGTTATTTTTAATCAACTTCTTTTAGTTTAGAATTGTATGACATATTAAGAAAGGAAAAGTGTTTTTGAAGTAGAAAGGATATTTTCCTCGAGAATGGAGTTCAAGTGTTTTATCAAAATTATTTTCCATATAAGATAATAAAGGGTTCTGTTTTTATCCCTATTATTACATTGATTTGATTATGTTGTGATGGAATTATATTTTTATGAATTCCTTTATCTTATATGAATTATTTTATGATGTCACGATGTTTAAGATTCCCATTTTTATTACATGGGTTATGAAATGATGTATGATTTATGATTTTTTTTGGCACACATAAGAATGGTATCATTATGAGATGGGTGGGACCTATATCTACCTCCAATTCATTGGGTAAAGATTTTATATCTCATGAGATAGACATGAATGGAATGGTAGGTTATACCGGTTCAGTGAAACAGGACTGAAACGAGGGTGACTCGGTTCAGAAAGGGACTTTGTCCACTAAGATAGTCTTGGCAATGATTCTTGACTAATAAGAAATGGTTCTCTATGAATATGTGTGTATTCCACAAAGTTTCAGGTTTTAAGTTATGATTATTGGGATTACATTTCACTTCTATGATTTATCCCATGTTATGATATTATGATCTCTTTTACAGGTTAAGATTTCCAAAAGTTATGTTCTTATGAATATGATGTGATTGATATTTCTTTTGTTTACCCTTACTGAGCATTTGAGCTCACCCTTTTATGTTTTCTTTCCCTAGGATATAAAGAAAGGTTTTAGGTAAAAAAAGGAAGATCTTTATGGGAGATGTTGAAAATCTTTCACCACGATTAGAAGATTACGTTCCGAGTTTCCAAAGACACTAAACTATTACGATTTTTGTGTGTGTGTTTTTGTTATGTACTAAGTATTCCGCAAAAGTACTGTAATGTCTAGGTACGTTAAGCTTCGGGTCTCTACAGTTGGTATCAGAGGAAAGGTTTAGTCAACCTTTGGAAACTAGGATGCGAGAACTTTAGTGAGATCTCTAGAGATATTTATAAGGTATGTCTAGGGATGTCCCTAAGGATAAGTATACATATAGGATACAGTCCTAGAACTATGGTAATGATCATAGAATTTAACCTAAGATGTTAGATATTGAGGATACTCCACCATTATTATGTTGTTTTCCCTAGCAAGATTTTTGCCTCTCACACTATTCTTTTTTGGGTTTTTGAAAATGGCTGGAAACAAGATGATTCATGATAATGGAGGATATGATGGACAATGGAATGATATTCTTCATAATGAAATGGGATTTGGAAGTCCAAACATCATTATTATGCCGAATCAGCAATCTCATAATATGATCAATAAAGTAAAATTTGGTAAGTTTCCTGAATTAGCTAAAAAGAGAAAGATGGAGTTTCATGATGATCATAGAGGAAAGAAAGTTCAATTTCCCCTATGTAAATCATGTTGGAAGAGGCATCAAGGAGAATGTTTCAAGGGAACTGGAAGATGCTTTGGGTGTGGAAAAGAAGGAAACAAAGCATGTAAGTGCAAAGGAAAAGGTTCAGTTAACACCATGGATGAGGACAATGGTATTGCTATGACATCAAAAATGGTTAAGTGTTTTAAATGTGGAATGTACGGGCATTATGAAAACCAATTATATAAGGGAAAGTCTCATGAAGAGAATCAATATGGTCGTATGGGAAGTATTTATATTGATGATGATAAAGAGACTACAAATGATATGTGAGATGAAAGAATTGTTGAAGCTCGGTCAATGGTTTAAGAAGATAGTGGAATGATTACATGTTTATAAAGTGTAATGTTGTATAAGTAATCTCATGGTACTATGGAATAAAGAGACATCTAAGGATTGTTACACTATTGTCTTTCCTAATTTTTTAAAGTGTATGATTAATGGTACTAGTAACCATGAAATGTTATTCAGATATTTTTTGGAAAATAGATGATATGCGCATAATGAAGGATTAATAAGATAATGAGGTGTTTGATTGTATTAATGAGCTCATGACTGATATAAGGAGAAGGTTATATCATGGTTTGAGTATATAGAATTTTTGGATTTTGGTATGTGGAAAGAGTTATCTTTTAACTGCATTCATGTTTTCACTAAGGTTCAATGGGTATTCAAGAGAATACATGATTAAGGACTTTGAATGTTTGGAATGTGACCAACAAAACATATCTTATGATATATGGGGATCAAAAATGGTATTAAATATCTGGTAATCGTTTTCGCTATATTATGACAATGGACTGCAGTATTATGGATAAGCCTAAAGACTAGAATGGATTATGTTGGACATAAATTAGTATTGTTTAAGGATAGAAGTTCTTTTTTCGATATTATTGATGGGATGTTATAGTAATGTAGTTTTAGAAAAAGGAAAACCTACAGGACGGGCGACAACCCATCATGTCGGACTTGGCTGTGGGAATTGAACCTACAAATGAAGTGCGACTGACCTTTATCGCCTTCCACTGGCCTACAGGAAGTCCCTGTTTAGTAGAAACTAGTTTTATTATATTAAGCAGTATGATATATGAAGTATAAAGTCCATTTTAGGAACCATATATGATTAATCTCACTATAGAATGACTTATGTATATTTAATAACTTTTGCTAACCTTTTGTTTGAGACAGATGGAATGACCCGTCATTCTATCACATGATCTGCTAACACTTAAAGAATCACAAATTCAACTTCATTTATTTAAGAGATGAAGTGGAAATTGTTCAAGGCACGAACAACAGTGAGATTGTACCAAAATAAAGTATGTATTTATTCTAATTCAAATTCTTCAACTTTAGGAAAATGATCTTGAAAACCAAAAATGTTGTCCTAGTGCTCTTATATCTGATTAATCAGATGGTCCCTAAGATCATCACAAATTTATGGATTTTTGATTGTTGGCTTTTCCATAGCCATGTTCTCTACCACTCTTCATCAGAACATGATTGTTAGATTTCTCTTCCATATCCATATTTTCACCTATGTTGAAACCCAGTGATTAGTTTATCGGGGTAACCGTTACATTTCATACTTTTGTTTTTAAATATTGGTTTTGGTATTCCTTTTTACGATGTGGGTTTATATTAAAGAAACTTTCGAATAGTAAACCATTTATAACCCCGACGAATTTCGAGGGCGAAATTCATTTTAAGGGGGGTTGAATGTAACACCCCAAAATTTTATGAAAAATATTCTTTTTAATTTCATTAATGTCTTGTGTTGTACGCTACACCAAAAGAAGCTTTCACAACACACATCCTTGACTTGCCTTCCATTACACGCAATCGCGACCTTCCTCGATAGCGTGTATAGTACGCAATAACGAGTTTCACTAAACAGCAATATGCTATTAAAATATTATTAAAAATAGCCGTTATGAATAGTAATAACCACTTTTTGAAATTTTGTAAATTTTATTTTTCAAAATGGACTTTATTTTTGGATTTGTAATATCGAAATTAGCTTTGGGTGAAATTTTGGTACTTTTCGGATAACTTTCATTTTCTGATGAATAGTGAAAATTACTAAATTTTAATTAAAAACAACTTTTTTTAATCGAAATAATTAATTGTGATAAATTATTAATTTGAGTGGTTTTAAAGTATATTTATAATATATTTTTACAATTCAATACAATGTTGGTCATTGGATTTAATTTCACATTTACACCAGACATAAACAAGTGTTAATCTTTTGATCTCTTAAAAACACGCTATTTGTTGTGAGAGCGGAAATTAATTATAAAATTAATTAATGCAACTTATATGTTGGGAATTTTGTAAAATAGAAATCATTTTTGAATTCGGAATATTAATTATAGCTTAGGGTGAAATTTTGGCATTTTTCTGAAAAACTTTAATTTTTGATGAATAGTGAAACTACTAAGTGGTAGTTAAAAAAAATTAATTTTTTTCATAAATATTAATTTTACGGCTTATGTGAATGGAATTTCAAAAATTCGAGAGACACAGTTGATTTCAGTAAGTGAAATGTGGTTCAATGAGATGAAAATAATTTTTGGTGAATAGTAACTTTTTACTTTTATTTACCATGGTTAAAAGTAAATAGGGTAATTAAGGGTAAAAATGATATTAATATTACCCTAACACATGTCCTAATCCTATTGGACATGTTTATCTCGACCAAAAACAACCTTAAGTGTAAAATATTATCATTTAGGCCAACTTGGATTAGATTAGGACATTTATTATTATTTAATTCAAAGAAGAGTTAAAAGAGTTAAAATCAAAGTTTATTTACTAAAACATTTTTAATATAGGGTTATACATAATATAATTTCGACTATAAATATTCATTAGAAAGATAAATATATTTCATACATAATGGTATTTTATTTGTAATTTTTATACTTTAAATAATTTAATTTATTTATGACACAACGATGATGCAGTAATTAACTTTTTAAGAAAATATTAACATAATTGATGTTATAAATACCCAAATAAATGTAATTTGAGACTTTTTATGACTTAAAATAATTTTATAGGTTAATATGACATGTTATTGTTGATTTAAGTAACTTGTTTTGGACTTATCATTCTGTTAGAAATTTCATAAAAATCATGTACCAAATAGTGTCAAAATTGACATAAATTAGTTTTTAAAACAAATATTATATTATTAATTGTTATTTAATTCCTAAAAATCTAATGATTGGCCAAATTACTTAGATAAGGATAGATATATTAATAATAAACAACTTGGGGTTCTTTTGGCTTGATATAGTAAGTTTATTAACCATATAGTGTAAGAAAACAAAAAGACACGGTAAAAGTTAAATTATTTAACTTAGAGATAAATCTAATTGATAAGGTTAAAATAATAACCTAAACTTGTCTAAATCCTATTTTATGAGAGGCTTTCGACCCATACCCACTTTATCTTCGAAATAAGACCATTTGGAACCATTATAAACCGAATTTGACCTTAATATAAAATAATATTTAGAGATTTTCCTAAGATTCCCCTCTCCTCCCTTATAAAAGGGCACCTCCTCCCTCTCCTCCTCACACCAATTTGAGCATTCAAGCTCAGAAAAACCCTGACAAAATCTCTTCTCCACTTCCCTAGTATCATCCTAGAGGTCCTTATCTTCTTTAACGACCATCCTTAGTTCCTTAAGTGGAGGTTAAGTGAAGGCGCGTCAAAAAGAGGTAATATCCATTACCGATCTTTTTCAATTTCTTTCTTCTTCAAATTCTTCTTCTTTAGTTATTTCATGATAAAGTAATAACATCACTATTTATTATATACTGATATGTTATTATGAATATGAAACAACTCTAATTAACCTTCTATCCATCCTACGGAAAAAGGAAATCACTGCGCGTGCGTACGTACGGAATACCGTCTCCACACCGTGGTGTAATCTATTTTCCGCCACCACCTTAATTGGATGGGTATAACGGTGTAATGAGTAACTATATATGATTATTATAAAGTGATATTGATACTGAAATAGTATACATACACTTTAACACAATTCCACGACCATGGGAACGATATCATCGCTCGTGCGTACGTACGGACTACCGTCTCCACGACGCGATGAGATTCATTCTCCACATTAACCATTCATGAATGATTATAAAGTATATATAATAAGTACTAATGAAATATATGACATAATAATGATACTGTATTTATGTATATTTATATGTATGTCATCTACTTAATTCCATTCAATTCAATAAGGAAACGAAAACAGCGTTCATGCGTACGTACGGACTACCGTCTCCATGAACGGTGTATTTCATTCCATTTATCAATATATTATATATATGGATATTATGAATATATATTATATATAAATCATGTTTTAAATTATACATATAAGTAATCATGATCCAAGTAATCATATTAATAATTACATGTTAAAAACACAAACGACAAATGAGACAATTTTACCCAAAACGCTACTTTAACATGAATTTACAAAAGAACGGGTAATATAAAGTCATAAGTGGACCATATATGATATAATAACAATGAATATGATTCTGGAATAAGTCAATAACATGATTTAAATCATTATACAGGAGGTTCGGACACTTACAAAGCAAGTTAGACCTAAGGTAAGGGAAATATCACAATCTCATTTTTATCCGAGATTGTTTATACTTTGAAATTTACTGGGGTGTATTTTATCATAGAAATCCATGTTTCCTAAATATTTAATATTATTTCCATTCACCTAAAATTTTTTAAATACTATTTTACCCTTCGGTGAGTTTTTAGTAAAAGATATGAAAGGAATATTTTGTCGTTTTTCATACGAGGTACTTTTTTGACTTTTTCGACAAAAGTACGAGAAGAATATTTTTTTAACTTATACGACATCAATGGATTTTTAAAACATTATTTCCAAGAATATTCCTTTACAAGTTTCCAAGTTATTTTTAATCAACTTCTTTTATTTTAGAATTGTATGACATATTAAGAAAGGAAAAGTGTTTTTGAAGTAGAAAGGATATTTTCCTCAAGAATGGAGTTCAAGTGTTTTATCAAAATTATTTTCCATCTAAGATAATAAAGGGTTCTGTTTTTATCCCTATTATTACATTGATTTGATTATGTTGTGATGGAATTATATTTTTATGAATTCCTTTATCTTATATGAATTATTTTATGATGTCACGATGTTTAAGATTCCCATTTTTATTACATGGGTTATGAAATGATGTATGATTTATGATTTTTTTGGCACACATAAGAATGGTATAATTATGAGATGGGTGGGACCTATATCTCCCTCCAATGCATTGGGTACAGAATTTATATCTCATGAGATAGACATGGCTGGAATGGTAGGTTATACCGGTTCAGTGAAACAGGACTGAAACGAGGGTGACTCGGTTTAGAAAGGGACTTTGTCCACTAAGATAGTCTTGGCAATGAGTCTTGACTAATAAGAAATGATTCTCTATGATTATGTGTGTATGCAACAAAGTTTCAGGTTTTAAGTTATGATTATTGGGATTACATTTCACTTCTATGATTTATCCCATGTTATGATATTATGATCTCTTTTACAGGTTAAGATTTCCAAAAGTTATGTTCTTATGAATATGATGTGATTGATATTTCTTTTGTTTACCCTTACTGAGAATTTTATCTCACCCTTTTATGTTTTCTTTCCCCAGGATATAAAGAAAGGTTTTAGGTAAAAAAAGGAAGATCTTTATGGGAGATGTTGAAGATCTTTCACCACTATTAGAATATTACGTTCCGAGTTTCCAAAGACACTAAACTATTATGATCCTTGTGTGTGTGTTTTTGTTATGTACTAAGTATTCCGAAAAAGTAATGTAATGTCTATGTACGTTAAGCTTCGGGTCTCTACATGGTACCACATCTAAGTTCAGTACATGTGAGGGATCTAGAATGTACATAATCAAGAGTTATATATAGCTCGTATATGACCAAGGATCTCAAAGAGGCCATTGTACCTTGGTATTATCTTCCCTTTATTAAAAAAATGAAAGTCTCTCTGCTATAATTATATTCATAGGAAGACTTTTTCTCCAACGTCAAACTACAAGTCTCTTCAATGGTTGTCATCATAGTTATTTTACCAAATTTAAGAAGCTTTGATATGTTTCTAGATGTGCTTAACCTTCTTAGTTATCTTTAGCAAAAGATCAGGTCAATGTAGCTTTCTTCAACCAAAATCATCCCAATAGGTTGGATTTCTACATATCTTTACATATAGAGCTACATATGGAGCCATATGAATACCCAAGTTGAAGCTATTGTTGTATTATAACAAAACCAATGTGAGATGTTGATCCCATCCTCTATTTAATTCTATAGGGTAGTCTCTTATCATATCATGAAGCCTATGAAATGTCTATTCACACTATCCATCAATTTTGGGGTAATAGGCTATGTAAAAATTCAATTTAGTACTCAAGGCATGTTGAAGACTATTCAAGAATTTATATGTGAACCATGGATCATGATTTCAGAAAATAGAAAGTGGAAATCTATGAAGTCTCACCAATTCCTTCACATATATCTTTGAATTTCTTTCAATATATAGATCTTTCTGAATAATGATAATGTGAGAAGTCTTGGCGAATGATTCCACCAAAACCCATATCACATTATTTCCATAGGATGTCTTCGGGAGATAAATACAAATGTCCATGGTGACATTATACTGTTTTTACATAGATATTGGAAATGTTTGCATCATCCCTTTGGAATTTTGTTGCTCTTCTTTAACATGCTAACATATCATGCATCTTGAGATATATTCTACAATCTCATTTTCCATGTTATCCCACCAGAAGTGTTCTCAGAGGTCATGGTAAATATTGGTACCCCCATGATGGATATAGAATGTTTATCTATGTTAATTTTCCAATAGCTCATTAATTATCCTAGGTTATAATGGAACACATTGCCTTGTTCCAAATCGAATTACACCATCATCATTGATATGGAACTCTTGTTGCTTCTCTTCCTTTAGTACATTCACACTCTTTTGTAACTCTGAATCATCCCTTTGGGCCACCATAATAATTTCATGGATAGATGGTTGGGAAATCATTTTGGTATGGAAGGATTTATTCCATATAGTTATGACTTCAAAATCCATCCTTTTCATGTCCAATAATATAGATTCTTTCTCAATCCACGACATGGATAGAGCAATAGGTTCTTTTCTTTTTTGAGCATCACCTATCTTTTTTGACTTTCCATGATGATAGTGAATAGAATAATCATAGTATTGGATTATATAAAAACATATCCTTTGATGCGTGTTGAGATCTGTTTGTGCGGATATATACTTTATACTCTTTTTTCAGGTATATATATCACACTTCTCACCATAAAGGTAGTACAACCAGATTTTCAAGGAAAAAATCATAACTGCAAACTCTTGATATTTTGTCAGGTAGTTTTTATCATGGATATTAAACTATCATGATGTGTAGACTATCAAATTATCATTTTTCATGAGTACACAATCCATGAAATTCTAGTAAGCAACATTTTATATAACAAAACATTCTCCACTTTTCATTAAAATTAGTATAGTTTTAGTTATAAGCCTTCTCATTCGATCCTTGATTCTTTACTTAGATCCTTTAATCCAAACATTATTTACCCCTTTCCTTGTTAACATTGTTAGAGGGATTGAAAATCATAGAAATTTCCCACAAAACATTGATAGTATCCATATATGCCAAGAACACTATAGATTTATGTGTCACTAGAGTGTTTGGTCCATTTCACAATTGCCTTTCATTTTATAGAGTCCACAAAAATTCCCATATATGTGATAACATGTCCCGAGAATGTGACTTGTAGCATCCAAAATTACCAATTGATGAGATTTTCATAAAAATTATTGTTTCTTAATATCTCCAACACAAGCCTTAGATATTATTCCTATTCCTCCAATATCTTAGAGTAGATGGGAATATAATCAATAAACACTATCGCAAATTTTTTTGAGGTAATTTCTAAAGACTCTACTCATAAAATCTAGGAAGATTTATGGGGAATTAGAATTTCTGAAGGGAATCAGCCAAAACTAATAGTTCCCATAGAATGTATTGAAGGAAGTCTTCTGAATATATTCCTCCTTCAACATTAGTGGATGAAATCCAGAATGGATATCCACTGTTGAAAATTACTGAGATCCTATGAACTGATCAAACAATTCAAAAATCCTTATAAGAGAAGAATTTTTCTTTAAATTGATATTGTTGAGTTCTCGATAATTGATACACAACTAAATTTATCCATCCTTCTTCATGGAAAAGATCACTAGAGAACCCATAAGGTGATGTACTAGGGTGTATTAACCCTTTATACAAATTCTTTTTCCTCTTCTTCATTAACTCCTCCAGTTCAATATGATTCATCCTATAGGGACATATTATGATAGAAGTAGATCTAGTAATGAGTTCTATTAAAAACTATACCTAATGATCTAGGGGTAGTCTGGGAAACTCTTTAGGAAATACATCACTGTATTCCATCATGATGGGAATTTTTACTATGTTAATACCATCCTTTGACTCAACCGTTTTAGCGAGGTATGCTTCTTCACAGGGGATCAACTGCCACACCGTTGAAGGAATTTCCACATGATATCCATGATCTTCATTGCATTTATAAAGGATCAATGTATAGTTTGATACTTGAAAAGATGATTCCTTTTCCTGGAAATTGATATGTTATATATATAATGAGATCCCAACTATACCCATTATAGTTTCAAATTACACTAAGAGAAGTATCATGATATTGACTGGAATAATCTTCCCTCATATATCAAGGGGAGAAGAGTCCAACACTTAGAATGCAATTATTTCATAACAATATTTTTTTTCTAAAATCTCTACTTCAAGTCTTTGAGGTTTCTATTCAATATTTCTAGGAAAACATCAAGATATAAAGTAATACATATAACCAAAATCAAATAATACATTTTTCATTCTTGAGGGGATATGAATTTTACCTCTTACAACATCATTCTCATTAACCAATTATATTGTAGTGATGACATAAGCCTTCCATTGATCCTTTTTTTGGGTGGTTTATGAAACTAATTACCCTCAAGGACTCTAAGTTTAGTCCATTGGCTTGCATAATTCCCTTTCTATCTAAAGTATTATCATTGAACCATGGGTTGTTCTCTTTATTCCTCCACCACAGTTTCCTAATTCCTTATGTCTTTTTGACATTCAGGAGATTTGTGGCCTTCTCTACCACACTTGAAGCATTTCCCTGTACCATTTTGGAAGTTGTCCTTCTCTCCCACACTTGAAGAATTTCCCTATACCATTGTGGAAGTTACCATGATGCTTCTTCTTTAATTTTGACATGTGTGTGGATGAGTTTTCATTTCCCCATTCTCATTAGATCCATTATCTTGATACTGAATCACTCATTTCTTATCACCAGAGCCATGGTAAAATTCTCACAACTCCAACTCAACCTTGAGATCACATCAAATAACATATTCATAACTTGAAA
This sequence comes from Viscum album, assembly GCA_963277665.1. Classification (NCBI taxonomy): domain Eukaryota; kingdom Viridiplantae; phylum Streptophyta; class Magnoliopsida; order Santalales; family Viscaceae; genus Viscum; species Viscum album. The sequence goes on along the minus strand of OY728152.1, from coordinate 137,104,324 downwards.
AGTCTCAAATTGAATTATTATTTCAAAGGTGTGGTTTTAAAACACTAAATAATATTTCAATTTTTCTATCATTGTTGATAAAAAAACCAAAGCATACCTTGAATGCCTTGGGAAATATTCTTCATAGGCCATTATAAATTCTCCTTCATTTTACTTCATCTATATGAATTCTCTCTCAATATTAGTTTGAATAGTTTGAGGAAAATAATTATTAAGAAACATTATCTTATAGTCTTCCCACTCAATATCAATAATTTCACCCCCCCTTCTTGGTGTTCTTTATCATCTTTCATCATTGGACGACCTCTCTATCTAGTTGATAAATGATCTGGGTCACATTTTTGGTCATAGAATAGTAAAGTAGAGAAAAGATCTTCTACATTGAGCCAACCCACTGATCCTCAACTAGTAGATTGGAAGATCTGCAAAACACCGTTGATGGTTCACTCATAAATCACTTGAAAACCCATCGATCCCTCTTAAGAAAATGAAGACGTTCCATATTATTCAGGTTATTTTTTATTACCTGAGACATCTCAATATGTATCACCATGAAATTTTGAACTCGGCCTCCCAATGAATTTGGTATGAAATTTGAGAAATCGATGAATTATCACTCATTTGGGTTGTTTCCCTAGTTTCTTTGGGTTCCCACCGGTTTCTAAAATAGAAAATATTAGAACAAAGCATAAGTCAAAAAGTCATCAATAAACAATCCCTCTATAAAATTAACTCTAAAGGAATATCTTTTGGGATCCCTATCTTTATAATTTTATAAAACAAATATTATTTGGTTCTCACTTATATAGAGTCTCATACTATTGGTTTTCACTATGTTCTATAATCCTAATTCTCAAATAAACTAAAACACCCTCTGATACCAACTGTAGAAAACCATAATTTTATTGCATTAATATTACATCATTTTAACAAGAAAAAACATAATTTAATTACAAATAATATATCCAAAGGATTAGTGTCTTGGGAATATAAGGACCATACGTAATATTAAGAAAATAAAATATAAACATTTATTTAATTCCTTATTCTCTAGCTTCATATTGGAACTTGTGTTCTCCTTTAAACATGTAGTCACTTGAGGATATACATCAAAAAGGGGTGAGCTTAAAATCCTAGTAAGAAAATTGATAAAAACATGAATCAATATAAACTGGGGTGATAAAAATAATTATCATCACAACCTTGTCATATGATCATAATCATGAGAGGAAGCATTAAGAAATGATTTGGATGGTGTCAACGTGTAAAAATGAAACATTATGTCCTATGGGTAAACTACCACACATAGATGTGAACAAAGATAGAATCATTTTAATGCATATTTCACATTACTCATGATGTTATTCATAATAACCAATTCATTAGAGTGATATATTATTCCATTAGCACCCATCACGTCATAACATTTATATTTCACTAAATAATTTCGGGCGCACCTGCCACATCAAAACAATTACATCATCATGCAAGCCGCATTAAACATATATGAATCTATAACATATATAACCCATGAAAAGGAATCAATTTAATTTAATAAGAATACCTATAAGGCCCCGACCTTAAAATTTACTTAATATTTAATTAAATGAATAATTAACATTGAGGATCTTTTCAGGTTTAGATTTTTAGAGAATTATATCATAAATCATGAATTACATTCCACATTTAAACAAAGTGGTTACATAAAAGATAGTATTCTTTTTTTCCCATCAACGGAAACATATTTAAAATAAAACATGGATTCATTCTTGACACTTCCCTGACACTATCAAAATATCATGCACCTTTTCCTTGACATGTGAAAAAAATTTCAAAAACTTGGGATGAGCATAAAAAGATCAGTAAGGGATATAAAAGTATGAAAAGAAAACATTATTCCATGTATGAAATCATACTTTACTCATAAAAAATAATCATTTTAACATACCTCATCAAATCATGAATAAATCATAGAAATCATAATGAATAAAGGTAACTTGAGGCATTCATAACATTATTACGTAGGGAGTAACCCTGTTGGTTACGTTTGTAATACCCATCACAGTATATTCCCTAAATCTCTTCAGAGAAACCTTAACATTTAACTCCTTCACGTTACCCAATGGATTGGAGAGCTATATCGGGCTCACCCGCCCTTAGTTTATCATGGAACCACCCATCTTCATAACAATGACCAAGAACCATAACATAATCATAACATATAACTTAATCATAAAGGAAGGATAACATTCCCATATTGCAATAACAATATAACATTTTAAGATATTGAAATAATTAATCCATTCTAAAAACCATTTTCAAAACCATTTAAAACATTTAATAAAGAGATTTTTAAATCAAAGTGTCCCATACCACATTGAAGCTTTAAATATTTTAAACCATTAATATCCATATAAATAAATCTTTAAAACCATTTTGAAAACATGGATATTATTGAGAAATATTTATAAGAATAAATCATTAAAACATTTAAAACGATATTTTAGTTAAAGGGTTTTTAACAAAATGAGAGACACTTGAATACAATAATTGAGGAACAAAATTTAATAAAAACTTTATAATATCATGATAATAAAGGAGATTCATGATATAATACTCCAAAGGAAAGTATATACACCATATAAGAGTGAATTGGTGCATAACAACAATGAAGTCTCAATGGAAATGTAATTTGAGATGAAATCCATTATAAAGATAGTATCCTTAAATTAAGGATAAATCAATCTCATAATTATGTGTGACAAATATAAATACACCAAATATAAGTGTATATTAAGTGTAAAATAATCAAAGGTCATTCACACATATTCAAAGGATCACATATTCAATAACTACATGTTGAACCCAAAGAAATTGAAATTGGGTTAAGAAGTTCCCTTGACAGCCTAACGACATCACATCAAATTTTAGAAAAAGAGTTGATGAGAGAGATAAAGGGTATCTCATCTATTGGACCTACAATTTATGGCAATAAATATATATAAGAACATATCCCCACATAATAAGATGAAAATTCAAAGACATAACAAAAGAAGTCTTTTAAAAAGAGTAGGGTGAAAGGTTCCCTTACCGATTTGGGTAACTTTTGAAACGTACACCCCATGAAAAAGGACTATAAAAAATTGATGTAAATACTCATAAACGAAAGTATGTTAGACAAATATTATAATAATGGACAGTACATACACCACTCAAAAGTAAATATTGGAAAATGGAGCATGAATCTCACAAAAACACAAGGTGAGATAAAAAGACCCATATGAAATTTCGGCAGCCTAACGACGCCAATTAAAACATCCAAAATGGATTGATGAGAGAAAATAGGGTCTCTCATAAAATTAAAATAAAAATTATAGTAAGAGTAATATAAAATAACATCCCAATCATAATAAAGATGAGCTTAAAAGGAATGACATAAAAGAGTGTACTTAAAAAGAAAGAGAGAGGTAGGATCCCTTACCTCATGTCCGACATGACTCGATCGTTCTTTAATCTCCGGAATAATAAAATTTGGTCAATTTATAATTTCTTAAGGACATAATTTAAATATTATTATTCAGTTAATATCACATATTATAATGTTATAATAATTGGTTAATAAAGTGAGTTCATATCAGACGTTTTTTGTCGATGTTCGATACATGAGTAAAAATCGATCTTGTTGGAAAAGAATTCTCCATGTAGTTATAGGTAAATCATATCCAGAATAGTATTGATGTTTTAAATATCATATATATCCATTATATATTCATTTTATACTATTCCATAGCATTTGGAGATAAAAAATTAAAAGCACCGTTCATGGAGATGGTAGGCCATACGTACGCATGAACGCTACTTTCATTTTTTTTGTCATTTTAATGGAATTAAAACAAAATGAGAGATATATATATTATAATTCCAGAATGATATCCTTAATTTAGATGTAATATATTACATATATATCCATTATATATATTTACTTATAATAGTACATAACATTTGGAGATAAGAAATGAAATGTACCATTCATGGAGACAGTAAGCCGTACGTACGCATGAACACTACTTTAATTTCTTTTTTTTTGTATTCAATGGAATTAAATAATAATTATATACAGGTATATTATAATTAAGTAGGATATCATATGTAATACCATTAATTCCATCCTTTATACATCCCACATCTGGAATTAACGAATCAAATCACTTTGAGGGGGCGGTAGTCCGCACTTCCTAAAATGAAGATATCGCGTTTACCCATAATGGAAACCATAAAGGTATGCCATAATTGAAAAATACTGAAGCTTAAGGAAAACATAAACATATTATATATCATATATAAATATAGTGACATCTTAATGGCCACATTTGAAGATGTTAAAATAATATTGAATAATCATCATTTCGTGAGGTAGTAATTCGCCATACACAGAAACAATATGTTCTTTAACCATTAGTTGGATGTGTGTGAATGTGTAGCTCAAATACTTATTATAACAACATCCTAGTTTATTTAAGATACTTGTGTTGTTACAAAAAAAGGTAATAAAAAGAGTTTAGGGGTTAAGAGAAGAAAAATAAAACAAAAGAACACAAGGGAAGACATTACCTTTAAATCGGGAAACTGTCTTTGATTTGAGCTCAAAGGCTTCCTTGGAAAGGATTATGCCCAATGTGAGGCTTCAATGATGAAGATAGGGATGTGGAGAGATGAAATGTTCAGGGTTTGGCCGAGCCAAAGGCTTTAGAGGTGTGTGTAAGGTGGTAGAGGTGGCGGCGTTTTATAAGAGGAGAGGAGGGACACTCTTGGAAAGTTATAAAATATTACTTTATTATAAAATGATTTTCAGATTTAAAAGGTCCCAAAAATATATATTTCGAGTATAAGGTGATAAGGTTTCTAAATAAATCCATCCAATAGGTTTGGGACAAGTTTAAGGATTAGATTTCACCCTATCTTCTCATTTTATTTAAATCATTCATTTATGAGGTAATCACTGCATCATCACGGTGTAATAAATAAATAAATTTATTTAATATCTAAAAATTATAAACAAATATCATGATGTAGGAAATCCTTTTATATTTCTAATTAATATTTATAGTAAAAAATATGACGTGTATAACCCCATCTATTTTTTTAGTAAAACAACACATGTTTGTGACATTTTAATTTTAACTTTAAATAAAAAGGTATTAATGTCATTTTCCAAGAACATTGGCTCCATGGGGTCCCCAAGTTGACCCATGGATTTTCCTTGTCATACATGACTCATCCAATGAGGGTAGGACATGTGTCTAGGTCATTTCATATTATTAAAATATTATTTTTACCTTAAACTACACTAATTACCTCTAATCGTGATTAAAACATAAAAGTTACTATTCACCAAAAAAATTATTTTAATCCCATTAATTTTACTTCTTAATAACAACCATGTTTGTCATATTTTTGAAATTCAAAACATAGAGGTTTTAAAATTTCATTTAAACGAAAAATCTGTTTTTTAAGTACCACTTAGTGGTTTCACTATTCATCAAAAACTGAAGTTTTCCAGAAAAATACTAAAAATTCACCCTAAGATATATTTGATATTACGAATTAAAAAATGATTTCTATTTTAAAAAATTAAAAACATATAAGTTACATTAATTAATTTAATAATTAATTCCCGCTGTCATAGCAAATAGTGTGTTTTTATGAAATAATAAGTATCAAAAGATTGACACTAGTTTAAGTCCAATTTCAAGATGAAATTAATTCCAACAACCACTATTGGATTAAATAGTAAAAATATATTATAAAATAACTTTAAAACCAATTCGAAAGATAATCTAATCATACAAATAAATTAGATTAAAAAGAGGTATTAAATTAAAATACAACATTTTTCACTATTCATTAAAAAATGAACTTTATCAGAATAATACCAAAAATTTACACAAAGTAAATTTTGATGTCCCGATTATAAAGAAGAATTTTATTTTATCAAATATAACACATAAAATTGTCAAAAAGTGGATTTGAAAGACGTTCTTCATCAAAAGGCGGTTAATCGAACTTTTAAAGAATATTAGAATGTTTACGCTTAAAATTGGATTCATTCGAATTTTTAATCCTCTAACATTTATTGTAAAAAGTAAAAATATTTGACAAACATATATAATCATTTTTTAGTTAGTTCTGTTCATTCCCGCCATTACAACGGCTAGGCGTTAACGACAATTTAAAATAATATTATTTTATTATTAGAGTGCAATGTAAGATTCCCAAGAAACTCGTTGTTGCGTATTGGGTACACCATCGAGTATAGCGTCCCCTTTAAAGTTATATTAATATTTTATTCACAAATATGGATAAATGTGAAAATGTCATATTCTTTATTTACCAGGGGTGTTACATCCTTCCCCCCTTTTGGGAATTCTGTCCTCGGAATTTTAAAATTGGGCTTGGAAACTTCATTGAAAACCCCACATCGGAACAAGAGTTAGTAAAAAAATCACTTTAAAATAAAGAAAGAGAAGTACAAAGGTCACCCGAGTTAACCCATACTAGGATTCCATGTAGGAAAACATGGATATAGAGGAAAAAACAAAGGGTCATGTTCTGAGGGAGAGTGATAGTAAACATGTCTAGGAGAAAGTTAACCATATGAAAATCACAAACTTGTGATGGGTTAAACGGTATTCGATTCCCCAGTAGGAAAAGTTAACAGATTTTTTTTTTGTTTTAAGTTACTCTTCATTGAGGAATTTATTTTTGAGCTTAACTAAATCATAATGAAACATACTTACTTGTCACGTAGACTTTCAACTTTTACTAGATTCCTTAATCAAACTAATATTTTCTCCAAAAGACGTGTTTTTAGGAAGACTTGTTCGCATTAAGAGTACTATAATCAACTTCTTGAGAATCACCTAATCCACAAAAGAGAACTATATATTTCCCATGTATTTAGACAAAATGGAACACCAAAATTGTTAGTATGAGATCAGATAATCCACAAAAGTATAATCCTTTATAAAAAGAAAATCTATTCTTAATCTCCAAAATTTTTCCAAAAAAAAACCCAAAGTTCAACGAAGACCATTTGATAAAAAATTGTCCGTAAAATACTTCAAAGTAAACCAAACTAATATTGAAACCCAAATATTTGAATGATTTAATCACATAGTATTCCAAGGTACAAATTAACTTTTATCTCCAAATAACATCAGTTTCTCTTAAATTATCATATTGAAAAGTAATTAACCAAATCACATATCCTCGATGATAGGTTAATCATTTTCATAGATAACCCAAAATAAACTTACTCTTGATTCCTAAAATAATATAACTAAAAATAATTAGTCAAACTAACCAGGGACTTCACGTAGTCCAGTGGTAGGTGATAAATACCAGTCTCACTTTGGTTGTGGGTTTGATTAACGCAGCTTTGTCCGACGCGACGGGTTGTCACACGGTCTACGTGTTGTCCTTTTTCCAAAACTATATAATTCTTAAAACATTCCCCAAAACGAGATAAATCTTCAAAAATAATCATAACATATTTTAACATCATGTTTATCTCATGCCTTTCATTTTCCATCATAATATATAATAACCCATAATTATCTCAAAATTAAGGATCATATAAACCCTAGTGGATAACTTTATAATTATTACCTGAACTTCCACATCGATTGGTCATCTCGTTCATGATGAATTACAGAACATACCAAGGTACAAGTGGTTGATAATGACTCCTTGATAGTCAGTTTAGAACAACCATGAGTTTCCTCATTGAATCCCCTATTTCATCCAATCTCTTAATCAGAGAACCACCACAGTTTCCTTCAAACCTATTGTCACTTTGGTGCCTACTAGATCCATCCATTCACTAAAAACAGAAATGTCAGTGTGAGTATATCAACAAAACCATCATGTCCTAATGAGGAAGATAAACACTAAGATATACTTACTCATTCACTTTATCTAAAACTAGGACTCTTTCTGAAATCATAACCATTATGGTAATGTCACTTATGCCTAGAGAATACCCTAACCTCTAATGTTATCTAAACCTACCTCTGATACCAACTATAAGGCCCCGACCTTAAACCTTACTTAATATTAAATTAAATGAATAATTAACATTGAGGATCTTTTCAGGTTTAGAGTTTTAGAGAATTAGATCATAAATCATGAATTACATTCCACATTTAAAAAAAGTGGTTACATAAAAGATAGTATTCATTTTTTCCCATAAATGGAAATATATTTAAAATAAAACATGGATTCTTTCTTGACACTTCCTTGAAACTATCAACATATCATGAAACTTTCCCTTGACCTGTGAAAAACATTTAAAAAACATGGGATGAGCATAAAAAGCTCATTAAGGGATATAAAAGTATGAAAAGAAAACATTAGTCCATGTATGAAATCATACTTTACTCATAAAACATAAGCATTTTAACATACCTCATCAAATCATGAATAAATCATAGAAATAATAATGCATAAAGGCAACTTGAGGAGTTCATAACATTCTTACATAGGGAGTAACCCTCTTGGTTACGTTTGGAATACCCATCACAGTATATTCCCTAAATCTCTTCAGAGAAACCTTAACGTTTAAATCCTTCGCGTTACCTAATGTATTGGAGAGCTATATCAGGCTCACCCACCCTTAGTTTATCACGGAACCACCCGTCTTCATAACAATATCCAAGAACCATAACATAATCATAGCACATAACTTAAGCATAAAGGAAAGATAACATTCCCACATTGAAATAACAATATAACATTTTAAGATATTTAAATAATGAATCCATTCTAAAAACCATTTTCAAAACCATTTAAAACATTTCATAAAGAGATTTTTAAATAAACCTGTCCCATACCACATTGAAGATTTTAACATTTTAAACCATTAATATCCATATAAATAAATCCTTAAAAACATTTTGAAAACATGGATATTAATGCAAAATATTTATAAGATTAAATCATTAAAACATTTAAAACGATATTTTAGTTAAAAGGGTTTTTAACAAAATGAGAGACACTTGAATACAATAATTGAGGAATAACATTTAGTCAAAAATTTATAATATCATGATAATAAATTGGATTCATGATATAATATTCCAAAGGATAGTATATACACCATATAAGAGTGAATTGGTGCACAATAACAATGAAGTCTCAATGGAAATTTAAATTGAGATGAAATCCATTATAAAGATGGTATCCTTAAATTAAGGATAAATCAATCTCATAATTATGTGAGAAAAATATAAATACACCCAATATAAGTTGATATTAAGTGTAAAATAATCAGAGGTCGTTCACACATATTCAAAGGATGGCATATTCAATAACTACATGTTGAACCCAAAGAAATCGAAATTGGGTTAAGAAGTTCCCTTGACAGCCTAACGGCGTAACATTAAATTTTAGAAAAAGAGTTGATGAGAGAGATAAAGGGTATATCATCTCTTGGACATAAAATTTATGGAAATAAGGATATATAAAAACATATCCCCACATAATAAGATGAAAATTAAAAGACATAACAAAATAAGTCTTTTAAAAAGAGGAGGGTGAAAGGTTCCCTTACCGATTTGGGTAACTTTCGAAACGTACACCCCATGAACGAAGGACTATACAACATTGATGTAAATACTCATAAACAAAATTATGTTATACAAAGAGTATAATAATGGACAGTACATACACCATTCAAAAGGAAATATTGGCAAATGTAGCATGGATCTCACGAAAACACAAGGTGAGATAAAAAGCCCCTTACGAAATTTCGGCAGCCTAACGACGCCAATTGAAACTTCCAAAATGGATTGATGAGAGAAAATAGGGTCTCTAATAAAATGAATATAAAAAGCACAGTAATATTAATATAAAATAACATCCCAATCATAAGAAAGATGAGCTTAAAAGGAATGACATAAAAGAGTGTACTTAAAAAGAAAGAGAGAGGTAGGATCCCTTACTTCGTGTCCGACATGACTCGATCGTTCTTTAATCTCCTGAATAATAAAATTTAGTCAATTTATAATTTATTAAGGACGCACTTTAAAGATTATTATTCAGTTAATATCACATATTATAATGTTATAATAATTTGTTAATAAAGTGAGTTCATATCAGACGTTTTTGTCGATGTTCAGTACATGAGTAAAAATCGAACTTGTTGGAAAAGAATTTTCCATGTTGTTATCGATAAATCATATACAGAATAGTATTTATGTTTCAAATATCAAATATATCCAGTGTATATTCATTTTATTCTATTACATAGAATTCGGAGATAAAAAATTAAAATCCCCGTTCATGGAGACGGTAGGTCGTACGTACACATGAACGCTACTTTCATTTTATTGTCATATTAATGGAATTAAAAAAATGAGAGATATATATATTATAATTCCATAATGATAAAATTCATTTATATTTAATATATTACATATATATCCATTATATATATGTACTTATAATAGTAAATAACATTTGGAGATAAGAAATGAAATGTACCGTTCATGGAGACGTTAAGCCGTACGTACGCATGAACGCTACTTTCATTTCTTTTTTTTGTATTAAATGGAATTAAATAATAATTATATAAAGGTATATTATAATTAAAGTAGGATATAATATTTAATACCATTAATTATATCCTTTATATGTCCCACATATGGCATTAACGAATCAAATCACTTTGAGGGGGCGGTAGTCCGCACTTCCTAAAATGAAGATATCGCGTTTACCCATAATGGAAACCATAAAGGTGTGCCATAAATGAAAAATAAATAAAATTAAGGAAAAAATAAACATATTATATATCATATGTAAATATAGTGACATCTTAATGGCCACCTTTGAAGGTGTTAAAATAATATTGAACAATCATCGTTTCATGAGGCAGTAATTCGCCATCCACAGAAACAGTATGTTCTTTAACCATTAGACGGAGGTGTGTGAAAGAGTATCTCAAATAATTCTTATAAAAACATACTAGTTTATTTAAGATACAGTTTTTGTTACAAAAAAAGGTAATAAAATGAGTTTAGGGGTTTGGAGAAGAAAAATAAAACAAAAGAACACAAGGGAAGACATTACCTTTAAATCGGGTAACTCTCTTTGATTTGAGCTCAAAGGCTTCCTTGGAAAGGATTCTGCCCAGAGTGAGGCTTCAATGATGAAGATAGGGATGTCGAGAGATAAAATGTGCCAGGTTTGGACGAGCCAATGGCTTTAGAGGTGTGTGTAAGGTGGTAGAGGTGGGGGCCTTTTATAAGAGGAGAGGAGGGGCACTCTTGGAAAGTTATAAAATATTACTTTATTATAAAATGATTTTCGGATTTAAAAGGTCCCAAAAAGATTTATTTAGAGTATAAGGTGATAAGGTTTCGAAATACACCCATAAAATAGGTTTGTGACAAGTTTAAGACTTATATTTCACCCTATCTTCTCATTTTATTTAAATCATTCATTTATGAGGTAATCACTGCATCATCACGGTGTCATAAATAAATTAATTAATTTAATATCTAAAAATTATAAAAAAGAATATAATGATGTATTAAATCTTTTTATCTTTATATTGAATATTTATAGTAAAAAATATGACTTGTATAACCCCATCTAAAAATTGTTTTAGTAAAACAACACATGTTTGTGACATTTTAATTTTAACTTTAAATAAAAAGGTATTAATGTCATTTTCCAATAAAAGTGACTCTTTGGGGTCCCCAAGTTGACCCATGTATTGTCTTGGCCGGCCATGACTCATAAAATGAGTTTAGGAAATGTGTCTCGATCATTTCATATTATTAAAACATTATTTTTACCTTAAACTACACTAATTACCTCTAATCACGATTAAAACGTAAAAGTTACTATTCACCAAAAAAATTATTTTAATCACATTGAACCACATTTTACTTATTATTGACAACCATTTATGTTGGATTTTTTAAACTAAAAACACATAGGTGCTAAAATTTCATTTAAACGAAAAATAAGTTTTTTAAGTACCACTTAGTGGTTTCACTATTCATCAAAAACCGATGTTTTCCAGAAAAATACAAAAAATTCACCCTAAGCTATATTTGATATTCCGAATTCAAAAATGATTTCTATTTTACAAAATTCAAAACATATAAGTTACATTAATTAATTTAATAATTAATTCCCACTGTCAGAGCAAATAGCGTGTTTTTATGAAACAATAAGTATCAAAAGATTGACACTAGTTTAAGTCCAATTTCACGATGAAATTAATTCCAACGACCACTATCGGATTAAATGGTAAAAATATATTCTAATTTCACTTTAAATCCAATTCAAAAGATAATCTAATCATATAAATAAATTAGATTAAAAACAGGTTTTGAATTAAAATACAACATTTTCATTATTCATTAAAAAAATTAACTTTATCGGAAAAATACCAAAAATTTACACAAAGTAAATTTTGATGTCCCGATTCTAAAGAAGAATTTTATTTTGTCATATATAACACATAAAATTTTCAAAAAGTGGATTTAAAAGAGGTTCGTCATCAAAAGGTGGTTAATCGACCTTTTAAAGAATATTAGAATGTTTACGCTTAAAATTGGATTCATTCGCATTTTTAATCCTCTAACATTTATTGTAAAAAGTAAAAATATTTGACAAACAAATATAATAATTTTGTAATTAGTTCTTTTAATTCCCTCCATTACAATGGCTAGGCGTTAAATACAATTTAAAATAATATTATTTTATTATTAGAGTGCAATGTAAGATTACTAAGAAACTCGTTGTTGCGTATTGGGTACGCCATCGAGCATAGTGTCCCCTTTAAATTTATATTAATATTTTATTCACAAATATGGATAAATGTGAAAATTTCATATTCTTTATTTACCTGGGGTGTTAAAAATAACTTTATAAAAATTTGGTTCCCAAATGAATGGTGGAATAACATACTTGATATAAGAATCATCAACCTTATGTGAATGAAAAAATAGTTATAATTAAAAGGTGTGTTATTTTTTTGAAAGAATATTACTTTTAGAATTTTTTTGTAATAAACTCTATCAGAAAATATTTATATCATATAAAAGGTAATATAATTATTAAGAAATTAGTTTAAAGAAATATAATTACTAAAAAAGGAGTGAAAGAGGGAAAACAAAAACAAAAGAGAGTTAGGTTCAAGGAATCCCATTACCTTTTGTCTGAAAGCTTCATTCCCATTAATATCTTTTATAATCACATTAGATTCATTAATTAGAAATTAATGAACCCTTTATATATGAATATGATTCATTATGGTTTTTAAGTTCTTTCATGGGCCTTTTTATGTGTTATAGAGTTTTATTTCATTATTTGGGGATATTAATTTTCATTCATTTCAGGATCTATTCACTTGTATTCATGAATGGATAATTTTTATAATGAGGATGAACATACATAATTGTTATTATATGTTATTAATGATACTCCAGAGTCTTAAATAATATTACAAATGATTTGGTTTTATTCCATGAGGATGATTCATTATATAGAACTTTATTTTGATCATTTTATGTTATTTTTTGCGGGTTTTCAAACACAACAAACTGATTTTGTTTTATCATTTATTATCATGAGTATAATTTATTTATATGTAAATAAAATGGGTTATAATGTACATTTCATTTTCTATTTTAAAAAATTTATTGTTATTATTAACAACCTTGAAGGTTTTTAAGGACAAAGAATGTGCATTGCCCACGATGTCAGTAAATTGAAATATCAAGGGAGACAATTTCATTTTTAATATAGAAGAGGTAGAGGGAAGAGTTTAATATTGAATCATCCATTAAAATGATATAATTATAATATATGCAAATTTCTAAAGTTCCCATTCCATTTGGATGAATATATGTGAGGAGATAACAAGTACTGATATTGAAATTTAATGGAAATTAATAGAAAAAGAGGGGATTTACCTATTGAATTCTTCTCTTGAGATCCTCCTCAAAGAACCTAGGCTTGGTCTTTTGATGGAAAGAAGAGAACCTAGAAGTTAGGGAGGGGATAAGGAAGAGTATTGGGAAGAATATAAGCAAGTCTCAAAGCTTGATAGGTCTGAGGAGAAGAGGTTGTGAGGTGTGGTATTTATATTGGAGGAGAGGGGTGTTTTCTTATTTATTTAATCTTTAGTTTGTTATTTTTCTCAGAAAAATAAATTGTGAGGATTATTGTGATGAAATACAGTAATTATTTCATGTGATTTCAATCCAATCATCACTTAAATAATCCATGAATCACACATAACTCAAAAATCCATGTTTTTAGCATTTATATGAAATTATCATATTTTACTAATCACAAAAAAATAATGTATTTAAGAGAAATCCTAAAAAATCACATGAACCATTTTTAAACATGTAGAACTAAAAAATGAACTCTATTTTTTTAAATTTATATTTTAAATATTATTAATTTATTTTTTAAACAAAATTACAATTTACTTGGAATGTACAAATTTTAAAATTATAACTGATTTTGTAACACTTTAAAAAATCACTTAAGGACTCATTAAATTATAATAAAAACATGTGACACCGAAATATTAAATTACGAATGGATATAATGAAATTAAATTTTCTTAAAAACTATTAAATTAATCCTAAAACTCTAATTAATTATTTATGTCATTCAAAAATACCAACACTTGATTGATAATTTTTAAAATGTTTATTTACATATACTATGATATAATTATATCATATTGTCACTTATAAGATGGATAAATTTTATTTATACATTAATTGGTAATGTTTCTATTTACATGGCCAATTTACTATTCAAGAGGGTTATATTACTATTCATACAGATAACATTACTATTCATAAGGGTAAGTTATTGTTCACTGAATATTATGTTTTCCCTAAAAGATTCCAATTATCTCACTGATTTCAACTGTGTATGTTATAATTTTGAAAATTGAAACATGGAAGTGGAAAAATTATGTTTAAAGGCAAGGCTATAAAGGTCACATAGTATTTTATATTTCAGTTAAGCATGATGTGGAATTGTGTTTCTTAATGTCATTTTATGGGATATAATTATAAGAAGGGAATTTCCATTGATAAAACATTGGGCCGTTATGGTGAATCTACTTTGAGTCACACTCACATATGTTAAGTCATTAAAAGAATGGAAAAACCATACCAATTGGTGTGCCAAAACACCAGAGTCTTGGGAAGTTCCCCCATACAATTGGGAAAAGTTTTTTATTTACCTCTCATGTCACCCTACTCTAGAGATAACCTGAGAACACACTCAAAATAGTTATGTTGTCGACCAACGAGGAATAAGAGAGAGTCAATAGACCTATGAAACATCCACCCATGCTCAAAAAATATCTGACCAGCTGGAAACAAACATTAATCAATGATCAAGCTCATATCAGAGGCTATGATGGACCACACCGCTCGTCTGAACAAGGGTGTCTTTTTAAAGAAAGGGGGTACTATTAGGGATGATAGTACCATAAAACATGAATTACATGGGATTTAGAAATTAATTTAATATCTAAGGGTTCTACCTAATATGGGTTATTCCCTTATAAAAGCACAATCATCGACCATATCTCTAGGTCACCCCAATAGAAAAGTCACTACGCTCAAGACCCGACCAACAAAGTGATTTCTAAAAAGATTGAAAACCCATGGAAAATGATCATGCTTACATTACATGGAAAATTTGTTAGAAACATTAACATACCATTATTTTAGGTATTAAAAAATGAAAACCACATATTGTTCCATTTGAAATCCATTTCATTGATTCAAATTTTTAATCACATACCATTTAAATGATTTTACTAATACATCAATGGAAAGAAAGAAATTCTCAAAAGGCATAATTTTTTTAAAACATTTTACACTTAATAAAATTCAGTAATATATATATATATATTTAAAATGTTCTTATGGGTTTAAATCCCACAATTTATGAAGAACCCGTACAATTCCTCAATTGAATATTGGATCCCATTAAATTGAAAAAATTCCATTTTGCCCATGAAATCAATTATAACAAATTAAAACTAGCATATCATCACAAGAAGAAAACATAGGGAAAGTGTGATATTGTTATAGAATCGTGGAATATTAATGACTAAGAAGGTTATTATACTAGAATGATACTTAAAAAACAACATATCATGACATTGAAGTCACTCAATCATATCCGTAAGAAACATATGAATGCAGCTACATGGGATGACATATACCTGGCATGTGAATCCCTATACGCCTATTATGATTCATATAATGGTTCATCTTTGGAATAGCCGGCCAAGGGTAAAATACCATAAACTCCCCAAATCCATAAGAATATGAAATTACTCCAATCACTCCTGGTGAAATCATATCAAGTGTAAAATAAAAAAGAATGAACATTATTCCCTGCCCTAACCACTTCTTAATTTCATGTGCATTGGGTGATCAATCCCATGTATGGATATTAGAAAAATTCCAAAACATTCTTAGTCTCTAATTTACCAACAAAAAATATTAATACAAAGGAAATAATTCTCCAATACTACATTATAACATACCAACCCAACTATCCATTAAACATGTAGTCGTACCGGTGGGTCACTTGACCTCAAGAGAATCTCCTCGAATGACAGAGGTTTCCGACATGGAGTGAGGGCCTTGGGTGTGTCCATGGGGGAAAAATTCCAATATATATCATTGTATTCCTAGAGATTAATAGTATGTAATAGATAATAGAAGCAAAACAAGGACATACAACCTCATAAATTGTAAAAAATTGTTTTTAAGAAGAAGAAGACATATTTGACCTAACTGATCAAAAGTGTCCAACACTAGTTTATACATCATATGAATGAATGGAACGGTAATGACACATGATGAAATTCAGTAAACAATATAGTTTTATTTAAAATTCTACCCAATAATAAATAAACTATAGCAAGTCCCCATGGGTGTTCTCTTTGAGAATCTCGATCTCTAGCTCAGTCCTTTTATCCTAAAACACAGGTACAAGAAATATATAAAACAACCTAGATCCTTCAAATATAAGGTCTACTCGGGTACCATGGGTACCCAAGTAGGGTGTGAGATATAAATCTCAGTATGATGGATCCACTATGTCATTTCCAATTCATACAATGAATTATAAATTAATAAGCTTTCCATATAAAATAAATACAGAATAATAAAAATTTATAATAGAAACTTGGTCCCGGTTCCAAGATGGACACACATCCCATACTATCTGCTTCATCCTAAGAAATAAATTATAATGGAGGTACATGTGAAAGCATAAATTTTGTTCTAATTTAAATAGTAAATATGAAACTCAATGAAGAACACCCCCTAACTCATGTTTAGGCTTGGGGTCTAATTCCCATGTCATCACGTAAGTATGCTAATAAGTAAGAGATAAACGTTAGATGTGAATGACATAATTTAAATACAAGATAAAATTATAGCACAATCAATTAACAAATGAAATCAATATATTAAATTCAATCAATTTTTCAGATCCAGTAGTGGATTCTGAGTGCACCCCCGAGGTATCACTATGGTACATCCATTCAAAATATCCAATTCAACAAAGTCCGTCCATGGTGATCATTTCCAAGTTCGAATTATCACTCTTGGTATGAAAACCATGAGTCTTCCTCACATATCACATGTAAGGGAAGCAATGTACCCTATTGCTCAATGTAACCAACTTTCCAATGGGTCCATCCTCAACTAACTATTAGGGAATCAGTATCACCCAATAGTATATTAAAAATTCTGGGGGGGGGGGAGCCCTTGTCTCGGGAGCCTAAAACACCCCATCCCCGGTGCATCATTTTATAACAACCCAGGAACAAGATTCCACTCTTGATATTATTTAATACAGAACCCATGTTTTTACCCAGACTATATTAATTGAACCATTGTAACCAAGGCACATTTCAAGGAAAACATATATACATATATCACATGAAAAGAACATACATAAATAATTTTTCCAAACAAACACCATGAGCAACAATCTATTCAATCTATCAAGTAAAATAATCCAACCCATCAACATGGCATAATACATTTTGAAAAAAAGTACCCCAAACCTATAATAATTATCACTAGTTAATAAGAAACAAACATAACAAAGGTTCAAGAGATAGTCTTAGCAACAAGGCATAAGCTCTAACTATAAAACGCAACCACAGTCACCTAGGATTAGAATTCCTTTAACCATATGTCATCAATGACATCTCTATGTCTGAGGCTATTATTTATTACCATTTATTTTATATAACAATGCCTAACCACTTTGGAAAAAAAATACCTAAACAAGCTTATGCATAGGACTAAACCATAAGAATAATTAATATGAATTGTCAAAGGCCTATTACATAGTTAATTTTCCATTTGAAAATCAAGATATAAATTTAGGGCATTAGTCCATGGTACTACACAGTCACCCAAAGGTGAAAAAACTCACTTCATTAAGAAAAAAAATGTAATTTTGGTTCGGCACACTCAAAGGGGTTTCCAAAAGGAAAGGTGAACACCACAAATGGGTTTCTATATAAGCAAAGGCCACAACAGACATGATAAATCAAACCAAAAAATGCAGTAACTAATTAAAGGAATCACTAAAAGGATTAGACAATTAAAAAAATAGCAGGGCATGAAATTAGCAATGAAGTAAGGGTAAGTGTATTGAAACCCTACACTGGTGATTTTAATTAATAGTTGGGCCACACACATAGGAGGTGTCTTGGCCCAACTATCATTTTCTTTTAGAAGCACAAATTTCATTTATAAATAACCCAATGTTCCATGTAAAATCATTCCATAACTCTATACAAGACATTATAAAATAAAGAAGAACATAAGTAACAATTCCTTGAAAGTGTAATAAAAATAAACTATCATTATGAGTTTTCATAGACAACACACCTCAGCAGAGGGGTTCTCTTATAAATCTATGATTTTTTTAATCAAAAATATTATTTAACAATATTAAATAATTATTCTAAAAACATTTACAACATTAATTAAATGCAATGAAAGTGAAAAAGAAAGTAAATTAACTAATTAATGAACTTTCAAACATATGGATTTATGGAACGGGATCCTACCTCATGGTGTAATTTATTTAATACCCAAAACATGACATAATTTGAAGCAACAACTCATAACTGGACCAACATGTGCATGTCCATACCGTCATATCTACAAATGTATATACCATAACCCAATGCATGTGTTCCCCACAACATGAGGGGGCACATATATGGAATATATATATATATATATCCACACCTTTGTATATGCGTTCACACCGCAAAAATTGATAAACCCCCTAGAAACATTAATAAAAACTCAAAATTAATGTGGAAAGGATAAAAACACACAAATATAATTATTTTGGACTCATATATTACAAAACCACCAATTATAAAATAATAGACATCAATGAATGAAGGAAAAATTCACCTTAAACAGTTAGTGGAAAACCAAATCAATCTGAATCGCTTCTCCTTCTGTAGTGGTTGCTGCTACACACATGAATGTGACACGATGAACCATTCGCATGACCTAATACCATAAGAAAATCTGAAAATCTAGTTAGCCCTAACCCTAGGGTTCAGTCAAACCTCACCAGGTGATAGATAGACCGAAAAGATTGTAAATTTAGAGGAGAAGGAGCAAAAAGTATTACCATGATAGATCAAAGGAAAATCCATGAATAAATCATATGAAATGATGATTGAAGAGGTTGTTGTGGTTTTCCATGAAGTGAGACCAGGGGAGAGTCCATGGGGGGTCACTTCGCTCCTATAAGGGATAAAGGGAAGACCCCCCTTTGAGGGTTTTACTAAAACCCAAATTAAAAAAATATAATAATAACAATAATAATAATAATATAAATTTTATTATTGTTATTATTGCTACATTTTTTATTATCCATTTTCTCATATAAACTTTTTTTAATTGGAAATTATTATTTTTTAATTTCTTTAAAAATAACTCATCACTTTCTCATATTCCAACTTGAAAATTTTCATTTTGAACCCTCATTTTAAAATTTTCCCATGCATTAAATGAAAAATTTAAAATTTCCCTAAAAATACTTTGTCCGATTCAAAATTCTGGACATTAAAATTTTAAAACAACAAAATTATTAAGTCATATGTGTGTGATTTAAAAAAACAACACTAAATTTAAAAATTTTCAAAGTTTTTTTAGATTTTTTCAAAAATATAATATGATCAAAGATATTAAATTATAATGTTTTTTTGATAGAATCAAATTGATAATGAAGAGAACTAGGGAGGATTGTCACAACTATTTTTAGGTAGTATTTCTTTGATGGAAAGTTTATCACAAAAATATCCAACTAGAGATAATTTTTCCACTGATGGAAATAGTTTTTGTGGTGGATCAATCTATCATAGAAAATCATATTGACGAATTTATTATGATGGATACATCAGAAATAATTTCAATTATGAAGTATTCCATCAAAAATAAAAAGTCATTGTCATATTTACAATGAATCTCTCACAAAAATTCATTCTGATAGATCAATGAAAAACACTCCATATTGGAAGGGATTCTGTAATGGATCCCTTATAAAAATAACTTATTGGAATATATATTTTCAAAATAAATGTTGCGATTAACCCTTATCATAATGGGTATTTGTTACAGATATACAAGTTCATCGAAAAATCAATTTTCTATCTAGACTATTTTGAATGGAAGTGCCATTCCATTACAAATAGTTCATTTCGACTGCAACATACGCATGCATGATTTTTTTTGGGTTGAATAGTTAGTATTTTTGTAGAAAACCATCATAGGGAAATTATTATCAATAAATTAAATAAAATTTCATAAATAATTTTATCCCATCAAATATTTATGGTAGAATTGTAGTCTATCACAAAGAACCAATCTCATGAAATCAAATTTCTTGTAGTGGTTCTATATTTTTCACAAATAGATACACAACCCAATTATAAAATGATTCTTTAATGACACATAAACATAAACTAAAACTAAATGATTTTAAAAATAGAGAAATGAACTCAAAGTATTATCTATTTGTTATGGAAGAACCATGTGTGCAGAGTTTGTATGTGATGATACAACCAATGTGTTTGGAGTATATTACAACTTGTTTTTGTATTATAAGTGTCTTGAAAATAAATATTAAATGGAATAAAATGGTAAAAATAAAATTGATAATATATTATTTTTTCCTATGGGAAAAAACATTCTTCATTTCAAAATTGATATGAATGATGCCACATGAGTAAACCAACAGTGGTGTTCCTACATCTTTCAAACTGAATCGAGGTCATAGTTCCCTCTAATCATTAATTATTTGGCCATACATATACATTATATATAACAACTACAATTTTTTATTAATTTATATTTATAAAATAATAGTTTGGTTATATTGTTTCACATGTAACTATAAACTAAAATGAACAAAAATAATTCTTATTAATTTAAATTTAATAATTGTAACATAATCATTGAATTGGATATCTTCAATATAGGTAACCATATTATAATATATATTTTAAAAAATGGTCACCTATAAAACTAATTCATGGATGAAATTTCATTATTATAACAAAACAACTAAATAGATCATATTACAATTAATTTTTTTTTTCAATTTTTAATTTACTATGTAATTTTATTTCAATAAATTGTCTATATTATTGTAATATAATTTAAAATATAATTTTCATATTAATAATATATTAACATTAATCTATATTAAAATTTATAAGATATAAAAATAAGAACAATTAATAATTGATAAAATAATTTTCTTATGAAAACATTTTTCATTAAATTTTAGGTTTCCTATTATAAGTAAAATTACTAAATTTTTTAATGTAATTTTTTTAAAAAAATATGTTTACTCTTTGTATTAATCATAATAATATTTTAAATTTACAAATTTTTTATAATTTTCTAACATACTAAATTTTATGTAAGTTTTGAAAAATATCGTTTTCACTAGTACTGTACTATTTCTACCGCTTTCATGATATCATGGTGAATTAAAAACATATAGAAACATATGAATTATAAAATTTCTTTAATATTTAAGTTATTCCATTAAATAAACATTTTTTAATTTATACTACCATTGTTAAATATTTTTGAACTCAGGTAACATTCAATTCCAATAAACAACAATTAATAGTTATTTATTTTAATTAATTTTTTAAATTATAGATTACAGTCTGGGATTTCTTTGAAAAACACATAACACATATTTTTTAATTAATAAAACTATAAATGATATAAAAATAAACGTTTTTCATAATTTTATCCTCTTTTTTTTCTTAATTATACACTTCTCATAAAAATGAATTTTATAATATATGTGTGCTAATATGATAATTTATTATCCACACCGTTGAAAATTTTATTTTCTAAAATTATTTTCAAATTTAAAATCATCATTTTAGTATATGTTAATATGGTTTATTTTATTTTAGTTTATTAAAATAAATTATTGTTGTTCATAATTGTGTTACCATGATAAACAAAAATTATGGTTAAAGTAAAAAAAGGATAAAATGAAAATAATTTATAAAAAAATATCTCTAAATGTGTGGTGAGGAGTTTCTTCAACCAAAAATAATATATTCTATATTATTATCCATTTTTAATCCATCTTCCTATAATAGTGCTCCTATTGTTACCAAAATGTTGCTCTCATAACTTATAAAAGATGACATCCTTTACCCTTTTGTATACTCTTTAAAAAATATTCTTCCTAATTAAAATCATCGATTTTTAATACCCCTAGATCCATTTCCAACATTTTTAATCCTCTTGATCAAAAGAAAATACCAATGTAACATCTCTGTTCCAAGTGTTTCCCAAAGGTGCCCCGTACCCAGTTGGTCACATGGCCTCTAGCACATTTCCCCAAATTCCAGAAGCTGCCGACTAGTAGTGAGGGCCTTGAGAGTGATAGTGGGGAAACTATTCCCTCATTGGCAGAGTAATAGAGTAGAAAAAAATAACAGTAGAAGAAGCAGTGATACCATACAATAAGTAAACTGCGGAAGACTGAAAGTAAATAAACAACATGAGCACATATATAAATGATGCATGTCACACATGTCTTGGAAATAATGAAAAATAGCAACAATGTCAGAAAAAAGTACTAAACCAATGTTCAAGAAAACAAATAAACTCCCGCAACATCGCATGACTCAGCTTGGTCCCATACTCCCTAGCTCCATAACTATCAAGTACCTGAAGAAGAAATGTTCTTTCTCTTATCTATACGTGCAAAAATATAATATGTTTGGTCCCAAAAGCATGACCCAAACACAGTGTTATATGAATCCCAGTAGGAAACCACCCTATGATCTGTGCCTAATTCTCATTGAATATTTATAACAGGAAAATATTAAAAATGAAGTAATAAATAAGGAAGTACTCAAAAGTAAACAATTATACAGTTTCAACTATATTCATTTGCATTACCAATTATTCAGCTAAACAAAATAAAGAAACCCTTTGGGAAAGTCCACATTTCATAACACCTCTGGTTCAACTAAACATTTATAAGAAACCCTCTAGGATAGTTCACATAGCCTAACCCCTCTGGTTCAACTTATATAAATAAGAAATAACAAACCTTTGGGTATGATCACACATTCTAAGCCCCTTGGTATCATAAAAAAAGACTCTCCAAGGAAGAACTCACCATTAATTCCCCCTATAATCATTTAAAGATAAACTGCATACTCTACGAGGAAGCACTCAACGTAAATTCCCCCATGTGGACTTGTAATGATAACTACAGACACTCTAAGAGAGCACTCAACATCAGTCCACCCTATGGTCTCACAGCATGAAAAGTAAAATGTACACACTAGGTATAAATCCCCTTCCTTAAACATTACTTAATATTGAGTTATTTTAAGAATACACGTTGAGGATCTTTTCAGGCTTAGAGTTTTCGAGAATTAGAACATAAATCATTCATTACATTCCACATTTAAAAAAAGTGGTTACATAAAATATAATACTCATTTTTCCCATCAATAGAAACATATTTAAAATAAAACATGGATTCTTTCTTGACACTTACTTGACACTATCATCACATCATGTACCTTTCCCTTGACTTGTGAAAAGCATTTCAAAAACTTGGGATGAGCATAAAAAGCTTAGTAAAGGATACAAAAGTACGAAATGAAAACATTATTCCATGTATGAAATCATACTTTACTCATAAACCATAAGAATTTTAACACACCTCATCAAATCATGAATAAATCATAGAAATCATAAGACATAAAGGTAACTTAAGGTATTCATAACATTCTTACGTAGGGAGTAACCCTCATGGTTACGTTTGGAATACTCATCACAGTATATTCCCTAAATCACTTCGGAGAAACCATAATATTTAACCCCTTCACGTTACCCAATGCATTGGAGAGCTATATCGGGCTCACTCGCCCTTAGTTTATCACAAAACCACCCATCTTCATTACAATGCCAAAGAACCATAACATAATCGTATCACATAAAACCTGCATAAAGGAAACATAACATTTCCACATTTCAATCACAAGATATCAATACAAAACATTGGTATAATAAAAAAATTATGAAAACCATTTTGAATACCAAAATAAATGAAAAGTAAAACATGGTATTTATTTTTCATTTTTAAAAAACGTTATGGCTTGTAGAGGAAGCCGAGACTCAAATAATGGTCACGGAGGCGGAGAAGTCATTGTCGCCGCATACATACGAAAAAAACATTCCTTTTGTCATTTAGTAAAATGATTGAAATAAAAAATATTTCTTTTGAATATATGTAAATGTCAAAGGGGTTTATACACTGTATAAAAGAAAGTTGTGTATAAAACAAAATATGCCTCAATGAAAGGAGATTGAGGCGAAGTCCCTTACCTCGGGTCCGACTTGACTCGATCATTCTTTAACCTCCTGAATAATAAACTTGAATTAATTTATACTTTCTTAAGAACCTTTTTCAAATTAATTATTCATTTAATATCACTTATTACCATGTTATTAACACTATGTAATTATTTAAGTTAATAATGGCCGTTTTGTCGATCATTGGTACTTGAGTCAAAAATAAACTCTTTATAATTACAAGTTGTTCATGTGGTAAAATATCCATTATATCCAGAATTATATTCATTATGTAGATATCATATATGTCATATATATTCAGTATATACATGCATTTATAATATTACATAACATTTAGAGGTAAGAAATGAAATGCACTGTTCAAGGAGACGGTAAGCCGTACATACGCATGAACGCTACTTTCATTTCTATTTCGTATTTTATGGAATGGAATCATAATGAAATAAAGGTATATTATAAATCCAGTATAATATCATATATAATATCATTAACTCCATCCTTTATATGTCCCATATATGGAATTAACGAATCAAATCACTTTGAGGGGGCGGTAGTCCGCACTTCCTAAAATGAAGATATCACGTTTACCCATAATGGAAACCATAAAGGTATGATATAAATGAAAAATACAGAAAATTTTGAAAAAAATAAACATATTATATATCATATATAAATATAGTGACATCTTAATGGCCACCTTTGAATGTGTTAGAAGAATATCGGACAATCATCGTTTCGTGAGGCAGAAATTCACCATCTACAGAAACAGTATGCTCTTTAACCATTAGATGTAGGTGTGTGTACGTGTATCTAGAATACTTATTATAACAACATCCTAGTGTATTTAATATACTGGTGTTGTTACAAAAGAAATGAATAAATATAGTTTAGGGGGTTGGAGATGCAAAAGAAAACAAAAGAACATTAGAGAGGACTTTACCTTTAAATCGGGTAACTCCTCTTGGTTTTTACCAAAATGGTTTCTTGAAGAGATTTATTCCTAAGGTAAGGCTTCTATGATAAATATAGGGATGTGGAGAGATAAAATGAGCAGATCTTGGCTGATCCATTTCCTTGAGAAGTGTGGGTAAGGAGGTAGAGGTGGGGGCCTTTTATAAGAGGGAGGAGGGGCACTCTTGGAAAGTCAAGAAATGATGATTTATTTTAAAATGAGTTTCGGATTTAAAAGGTCCCACATTGATATATTTCAGGGATAAGGTGACAAGGGTTAGAAATATACTCATCCAATAGTTTTTTGAACAGTGTAAGTCTTAGATTTTACATTATCTTTTCATTTTATTTAAATCGTTCATTAATGAGATAATCAGTGTATCATCATGATGTCATAAATAAATTAATTTATTTAATGTCTAAAAATTAAAAACAAATACTATGATGTAGGAAATATTTTTATATTTCCAATGAATATTTATAGTCTAAAAGATCATTTACACAGACAAAACTAATTTTTTTTACTCGGGTGATACATTCTTTAGTGATATTCTCCTTTCTTTAAAAAATAAAATGATAAAGTGTCAATTTCACCCAAAGGTGATTCCATGGGGTCCCTAAGTTTGGAACAAGGCATACCATGGTCGGTTGTGACACAACCAGTAGCATTAGGACACATGTTGGGGTCATTTTTTATTATTATGATATTATTTTATTATCCTTAACTACCCGATTACTAATTAATCACGATAATTAAAGATAATTACTGTCGTTACTATTCATAATGTCCAAAAAATAAAAGAATATTAATTGCATAATTTGGACCTTCTGATTCCAAATATGGAATCCATTTTACCAAATTTCAAACATAGAAATTACAATAATTAATTTCAAAATAATTCCCGTTGTGAAAACAAATAGCGGGTTTTTTTTGAAACAATATCTATGAAAAGTTTGGCACTTTTTTATGCCCAATTCCAAATTAAATTAATTCTAATTAACAAAATTGGATTAAATGGTAAAAATATATTCTAATTACACTTTAAAACCAATTAAAAAGATAATCTAACCATATAATTAAATTAGATGAAAAAGCAGTTTTAATGTAAAATGCAGTATTTTTCACTATTCATTATAAAATGAACATTGTCAAAAAACTACCAAAAATTTATCCAAAGTAAATTTCAATGTCTCAATCACAAATAATAAGTTTATTTTGAAAAATAGAGCTTATAAAATTGTCAAAAGGTTTATTTAAAAATGGTTTTCCATCAAGAGGCAGTAAAATAATCTTTTAAAAATATTAGTGTATTCCATGCTTAAGATTGGATTTATTCTCATTTTAAGCCTCTAAAACACCATCTAATTCATAAATAGAAATAGATATTAAAATGAATAATTATTTACTTAGTTGGGATGTTACATCCTTCCCCCCTTTTGAAAATTGCGTCCCCACAATTGTTTTACTTATTGAATAAGTGGGGGTATTTATCCCTCATTGCATTTTCAGATTCCCATGTTGCCTCTTCAGTCATGTGGTTTTTCCACAAAACCTTTACTTGATGAATCACCTTTTTCCATAACACTTGCTCCCTGTGGTCAAGAATCTGGACCGGTTGTTTCTCATAAGATATATTCTCTTCCAGCTGAACTACCTCTACACTCAAAACATGAGATGGATCTGGCATGTACTTCCTTAACAATGAAACATGAAAAACATTGTGTACCTGAGATAAACTCAGAGGTAAAGACACTTGGTATGAAACTGATCCAACTCTCTCCAGAATTTCATATGGTCCAATGAACCTTGGACTCAACTTTCCTTTCTTACCATATCACATCACACTTTTCCATGGTGATACTTTGAGAAAAAAATGATTACCTACCGAAAAAGAGTGGTCCTTCCTCCTGTTGTCCGCATAACTCTTTTGGCTGCTCTGAGCTGTTCTTATGTGTCTTTGTATCAACTGAACTTTTTCTACCAAATCTTCTACCAATTCTGGTCCCATCAACTTCCTTTCACCCACTTCATCCCAGAAAGCTGGAGTTCGACACCACTTCCCATATAATGCCTCAAATGGTGCCATCTGTATACTGGAATGAAAACTGTTATTATAAGAAAACTCAACCAAAGAAAGATGTTGGTCCCATCTAACCTGATAATCCATCGAACAAGCATGTAGCATATCATCCAAAGTATGAATTGTTCATTTTGACTGCCCATCTGATTGAGGATGAAAATATCTACTAAAATTTAATTCAGTACCCAACGACTTCTGAAGGCCTTTCTAAAAGTTAGAAGTGAACCTGGGATCACGATCAGATAAAATGGAGAGGGGAATTACATGTAACCTGACTATCTTTTTAAGATACAAATTTGAAAGTTGATCTTGGGAAAAGGTATCTCTTATAGCAAGGAAATGAAAAGATTTAATCAAGTGATCAACAATAACCCAGATTGCATTATTACCTCGAGGTGTCTTTAGAAATCCCACAATGAAGTCCATGGATATATTCTCCCATTTCCACTTTGGCACTGGTAAAGGCTGTAGCATCCCTTTCGATAACTGCTACTTTGCTTTAACCTATTGAAAAGTCATTCAGTTCTCAGTAAAATCAGCAATTTCTCTTTTCATTTCGTCCCACCAGTAATACTCCCGAAGATCTCTATACATCTTAGTAATTCCTGGATGAACTGAAAAGAGAGAACTATGAGCTTCACATAACAACTCTCTCTTCAACTGTGAATCAAAAGGCACACACAATCTCTTACCAAATCTCAAAACACAATCATTATCAATATTGAATTCAGGTAACTTAACTTTCTGAACCAACTCTACCTTTTTTTCAAACTCACTGTCTTGCTTCTGTGCTTGATTAATTCTATCTGATAGAAAAGATTTCACTGATACCTAAAACAAAACAGAAGGACATCTTACACCAACAAAATATTTGACAAAGTTCATCAAATCCTTGATTAAAGGATCACGTTCCAAATGTAATATAGTTAATGAATCATTAATTTTTTGACTCAAAGCATCAACCACATTATTTGCTTTTCCCGGATGGTAATGAATTGTAAAATCATAATCCTTGATTAATTCTAGCCATCATTTCTGTCTCATGTTCAATTATTTTTGAGTGAATATATAATTTAAACTTTTGTGATCAGTATATATTTCACACTTTACTCCATACAAATGATGCCTCTAAAATTTTAAAGCGAAAACAATAGCAGCTAATTCCAAATCATGTGTAGGGTAATTTACCTCACGAGTTTTCAACTTTCGTGAAGCATAAGCAATTACCTGATCATTCTGCATTAGGACGCACCCAAGTCCTTTGAATGTAGCATCACTGTATATAACAAACTCACCATTCCTGGAAGGTAGTGACAAAACTGTAGCATTCACCAATCTTCTTTTCAATTCCTGAAAACAATCATCACATTATTTTGTCCAGATAAACTTAACACCCTTCTGAGTTAGGTTAGTGATTGGACTAGATAACCGGGAAAAATTTATAACAAACCTCCGGTAATAACCTTCCAAACCAATAAAACTACGAATCTTAGTTATATTTTTGGGTCTTGGCCATTCTTCAACAACCTTTGTTTTTGCAGGATCAACAGTTATTCCATATTTAGAAATAATGTGACCAAGGAAAGAAATTTTTTGCAACCAAAACTCACACTTTCTGAAGTTCCCATATGATTTATTTTCTTTTAAGGTCTTCAAAATAACCCTTAAATGACTTTCATTCTCCTCTTTACTTTTAGAAAACACCAAAATATTATCAATGAAAACAACCATAAACTTATCCAAGAACTCATGGAAAATTCAATTCATAAGGTCCATGAATACAATAGGTGCATTGGTTAACCTAAAAGGCATTACTAAATATTCATAATGGCCATATCTTGTATGAAACACGGTCTTCGGAATATCTGCTTCCTTTACCTTCAACTAATGGTACCCTAATCTCAGGTCAATCTTTGAAAAACTCTGAGCTCCCTAGAGCTAATAAAACAAATCATCGATATGAGGAAAAGGATATTTGTTCTTAACAGTGATGTTATTCAAGGCTCTATAATCAATGAAAAGTCTCATTGAACCATATTTCTTTTTAACAAATAAAACAGGATCACCCCATGGTGATGTGCTAGGTTGAATGACACCTTTCTCTAATAAATCTGGCAATTGCTCCTTCAACTATAAAAGTTCAATTTGAGCCATTTGATAAGGGGGTTTTGAAATTGGCTTAGAATCAGGAACTAAGTCAACAGTAAATTCAACTTCCCGATCGGGTATTATTTTGGGCAAATCATTAGAAAAAACATCAGGATAGTCATTTACCACTGGCACATCATTAATCTGAACGGTTCCTTTGTTTTCAACAATATGTACAAGGTAACATTCATTTCCATATTTTACAAGTTTCTCAGCCTCTTGATATGTTATCAACAGTAAGGGTTCATTCTTGTACACACAATGAAAGTCCTTCTGAAAAAAAATTCTGTAGCTCTACAATCAATCTTAGTAAGGTAAATAGAGAGCCAATCCATACCCAAGATAACATCAAACTCTACTAGAGGTAAAAAAATAAAGTTTGCAAGTAGGTTATTTCCATAGGTAAGGATAGGAATATTCTTATAAATTCTTTTTGCCTCAACATTTCCCCTAGGTGTTTTTACAAAAAGTTCAGGAGTCATTTCTTAAGAGGGTATTCCCAATTTACTAGAAAATTTTTCAGAGATGAAAGAATGTGTAGACCCTGAATCAAAAAACACAATGGCATAATCTGAAAAAAAACAAAGTACCTGATACCACTTCATTTTATGGCCCAACATCTGCTGAAGTAGTTGCAAAGGATTTCACCACCCCTTTCTGCTTATAGTCTAACTGCTTCCCATCACTCGAGCTCTTTGTCGGACACTCGTTTGCATAGTGACCCATTTCATTTCACTTAAAAAATTTCACTAACTGTAAATCAAATTTGGTCTTACCATCAACTTGAATTTTTCTATGCAATCAAGAGGCTTATGTCCCATCTTACCACATCGGTAGCACTTTCCATAATTCAGAAGACATTCCCCAGTATGCCTTTTACCACATTCATCACAAACTGGAAACTTAGTTTTCTTACCATCAGACATTTTTGAAGAATTCTTCCCTTTCTCCTTCCACCACGACCTCTTCTTCTGTTGGTTGTTATAGAACACTTGATCATCGAAAAACTCCATTTCCACCTTCTCATCACATCGAACAAGATTTTCATAACTTTTGAACTCACAAGAAGCCAATGCCCTTCGATATTTTGGCTTTAATCCTGAGTAAAAACGATTGATTTTACTATCAAGGTCTCGGATAAAATTTGGAGCATACCTTGCCAATCGAGTGAACCTTTCTTCATACGCAGCCTCTGAGTCATCCTCTTGACTCAATTCTAAGAATTGTTTTTCCATCCTAAGTCAAAAAAACTTAGGAAAATACTTCTCAAGAAACATACCTTTGAATTCATCCTAGTCGAGAGCATAAATCTCATCAGCGTCCTTGATATTTTTAACCATTGACCACCACTGATCTGCTTCACCCTCCAAATGGTAAATTGCAAGACTAAACTTTTGATTGTCTGAACACCCCATGACATTGAAAATTTTCTCCAGTGATTTAATCCACCCTTCATCTAGCACAGGGTTAGATGATCATCTGAATGATGGGGTATGTTGCCTCATGAAATGTTCCACCACTGACATGTTCCTCTGCGGTTGATCTGGCTAATCTCATGCATGGATACCACCACCATTTATCGCTTGAGTCAAATGCGCCATTACTACAACAAACTGTTCAGTTACAATTCTGACCATCTCAGGATGCTGATTCGGAAGGTCATTTCCTTCTGTATGACTTCATAGTACTGCTTCCCTGTTTCCTTTGTGGAAAACCATTCTGAACAAACATGTCTTAGATGAAGAAACATGGTAATCTTCAAATGCTATATCATTTCAATTTGACCATAAAAAATATTTTTGGATAATCATTTAATAGAATTATATCTCCTAAATTTATCTAAACTGACCTCTTATACCAACTATAAGGCCCCAAACTTAAACATTACTTAATCTTGAGTTATTTCAAGAATACACGTTGAAGATCTTTTCAGGTTTAGAGTTTTAGTGAATTAGAACATAAATCATGCATTACATTCCACAATTAAACAAAGTGGTTACATAAAAGACAGTACTCATTTTTCCCACCAATGGAAGAAAATTTAAAATAAAATATGGATTCTTTCTTGACACTTCCTTGACACTATCATCACATCATGTACATTTCCCTTGACCTATGAAAAACATTTCAAAAACTTGGGATGAGCATAAAAATCTCAGTAAGGGATATAAAAGTACGAAATGAAAACATTAGTCCATGTATGAAATCATACTTTACTCATAAACCATAAGAATTTTAACATACCTCATCAAATCATGAATAAATCATAGAAATCATAATACATAAAGGTAACTTGATGCATTCATAACATTCTTACGTTGGGAGTAACCCTCATGCTTACATTTGGAATACCTATCACAGTATATTCCCTAAATATATTTGGAGAAACCATAATGTTTAACCCCTTTCCATTACCCAATGCATTGGAGAGCTATATCGGGCTCACCCGCCCTTAGTTTATCATGGAACCACCCGTCTTCATAATAATTCTCAAGAACCATAACATAATCATATCACATAAAACATGCATAAAGGAAACATAACATTTCCACTTTTCAATCACAAGATATCAATACAACACATTGATATAATAAAAAAATTTTGAAAACCATTTTCAATACCAAAATAAATGAAAAGTAAAACATGGTATTTATTTTTCATTTAAAAATAAAGTTATGGCTTGTAGAGGAAGCTGAAACTCAAATAATGGTCACAGCGGCGGAGAAGTCATTGTCGCCGCATACATACGACAAACAAATTCCTTTTGTCATTTAGTAAAATTATTCGTATAAAAAATATTACTTTTGAATATATGTAAAAGTCAAAGGGGTTTATACACCGTATAAAAGAAAGTTGTGTATAAAACAAAATATGGCTCAATGAAAGGAGATTGAGACGAAGTCCCTTACCTCGGGTCCGACTTGAATCGATCATTCTTTAACCTCATGAATAATAAACATGAGTTAATTTCTACTTTCTTAAGAACCTTTTTCAAGTTCCTTATTCCTTTTATATCACTTATTACCACGTTATGATCACTATGTAAAAATATATGTTAATAATGGTCGTTTTTTCGATCATTGGTACTTGAGTAAAAAATAAACTCTTTATAATTACAAGTTGTTCATGTGGTAAAATATCCATTATATCCAGAATTATATTCATGATGTAGATATCATATATGTCATATATATCTAGTATATACATGCATTTATAATATTACATAACATTTAGAGGTAAGAAATGAAATGCACCGTTCATGGAGACGGTAGGTTGTACGTACGCATGAACGTTACTTTAATTTATATTTTGTATTTTATGGAATGGAACCATAATTTCATAAAGTCATATTATAATTCTAGTATAATATCATATATAATTTCATTAAATCCATCCTTTATACTTCCCACATATGGCATTAACGAATCAAATCATTTTGAGGGGGCGGTAGTCCGCACTTCCTAAAATGAAGATATCGCGTTTACCCATAATGGAAACCATAAAGGTATGACATAAATGAAAAATACAGAAGCTAAAAGAAAACATAAAAATATTATATATCATATATAAATATAGTGACATCTTAATGGCCACCTTTGAAGGTGTTAGAAGAATATCGAACAATCATCGTTTCGTGAGGCAGAAATTAGACATCCACAGAAACAGTATGCTCTTTAACAATTAGATGTAGGTGTGTGTAAGTGTAGCTCAAATAATTCTTATAAAAACATCATAGTATATTTAAGATACTGGTTTTGTTACAAAATAAATGAATAAAAAGAGTTTAGGTGGCTGTAGAAGAAAAATAAAACAAAAGAACATTAGAGAAGACTTTACCTTTAAATCAGGTAACTCCTCTTGGTTTGTACCAAAAAGGTTTATTGAAGAGATTTATACCTAAATTAAGGATTATATTACGAAGAGAGGGATGTGGAGAGATAACATGAGCAGATCGTGGCTGAACCAATGTCTTGAGAAGTGTGGGTAAGGAGGTAGAGGTGGGGGCCTTTTATAAGAGGGAGGAGGGGCACTCTTGGAAAGTCAAGAAATGTTAATTTATTTTAAAATGCGTTTCGAATTTAAAAGGTCCAAAATTGATATATTTCTAGGATAAGGTGATAAGGGTTATAAATATACTCATCAAATAGGTTTTTGGCAAGTCTAAGTCTTAGATTTTACAATATCTTTTCATTTTATTTAAATCGTTCATTAATGAGATAATCACTACATCGTCATAATGTCATAAATAAATTAATTTATTTAATGTCTAAAAATTATAAAAAAATACTATGATGTAGGAAATATTTTTAGATTTCAAATTAATATTTATAGTCTAAGATATAATTTACACAGTCAAAACTAAAAATGTTTTACTCAGGTGATACATTCTTTAGTGATATTCTTCTTTCTTTAAAAAATATAATGATAAAGTGTCACTTTCACCCAAAAGTGATTCCATGGGGTCCCTAAGTTTGGCACAAGGAATCCCATGGTCTTCCATGACACAACCAGTATCATTAGGACACATGTTGGGGTCATTTTTTATTATTATTATATTATTTTATTATCCTTAACTACCCGATTACTAATTAATCACGATAATTAAAGATAATTACCACGGTTACTATTCATAATGTCAAAAATAAAAGAGTATTAATTACATAATTTGGACCTTCTGATTCCAAATATGGAATAAATTTTACCAAATTTCAAACATAGAAATTGAAATAATTAATTTAAAAATAATTCCCGTTGTCAAAACAAATAGCAGGTTTTTTTGAAACAATATCTATGAAACATTTGGCACTTTTTTATGCCCAATTCCAAAGTTAAATTAATTCTAATTACCAAAATTGGATTAAATGGTAAAAATATATTATAATTCAACTTAAATCCAATTAAAAATATAATCTAACGATATAATTAAATTATATGAAAAATTAGTTTTGATGTAAAATGCAATATTTTTCACTTTTCATTATAACATGAACATTGTCTGAAAAATACCATAAATTTATCCAAAATAAATTTCAATTTCCCAATAATAAATAATAAGTTTATTTTGACAAATAGAGCTTATAAAATTGTCAAAATCCTGATTTAAAAATGGGTTTCCATCAAAAGGCAGTAAAAAAATCTTTTAAAAATATTAGTGTATTCCATGCTTAAGATTGGATTTATTGTCATTTTAAGCCTCTAAAACACTATCTAATTCATAAATAGACATTTATATGAAAATTCATAATTCTTTACTTACTTGGGATGTTACACTATGGAAGCCCTCAACTTCAATTCCCCCAATGGTCTCACTACACCAGGTTCCCACAACACTGTGTAAAACAATCCCACACAAATGATATTCAACATCCAAAGTAAATCAAAATACTACTTGGATAAATATATAAAATCATAACACATGCATGTATGATAACATCACTCCATCCTAAAAGCACAAGGTAAGGAAAAAAGAGAATCCTAACATGAAATTCTTGACCCAAAGGCCAATATCAGATAAAAAATGAAAAAACACATCCATATCAAGGTAAATAACCCTATTTATAATTAAAAACCTATAATCAAGAAAACAAGTAAGAGCATGCATTAATAGAGTTAAATTTGATAAACACACAATACCCTAAACTAGGGTATTGTCAACTTTTTGAAAGTATAATTCAAATAAAATTTACAAAAAGACACAAAACACCTATATTGATGTTGTATGATCGATATTGTTGAATATCAGCTTTTTATTAAACCTAGAACATCATAGATATACAAAAACATCAAAAACGTTCAACCTTTAATATCTCAAGAAAGAGGGGAAATCAGGAGGGGAGTCTCTATAAGAATGAAGAACTCACTATGTTAATTCTAATAAAATAAACGGTGTTCGATTAGGAGATTGGAAGATGGGTAGGTGGCTTAAAGAACATTATGTGATTCATATCAGTCCTCGATGAGACTGAGCTAGAAGAAGACAATTCTATCGATTAGAAATGACCCCAGTCTGATATAACAATTAAAAATAAAAATACACGACATGTTCCCTGAAGATACATGGTATGTATAAGACTTCATCGGGACCCCCTTAAGAAGCCCTTCCAAATCATCACATGGTAATGTATATATCCGTGACACAACCAAACAGGACCTAGACAAGGTGCTAGAGTACACGGCGTGTACAGGGAAGTATACGGCGTGGACTCCTATAATTTTCCTTCTTCCCTTCTGTTACTCAAGAGAAACATGAAAACAAGATCTATACCTAATAAGATGATCCGAGTTCTTACAAACTTACCCCCATAAATAAATTCATCCCCATATTTCCCTAGCATTGTGGAGATGAAGAAGAATCCACAAAAAACTCTAGCCACTGAGATCATACATCAGCCTCCCTCTCCCATGTCTTGTCATATACTCACCAGTGTTGCCATATCACCCATACCAGTGTAACAAATTAGCCATGAAGAAACATTTTATTGCAATCTACAATCTGAATAAGATTCTCCTCGAACGAAGCATCCACCTCTAATTCAACCTCCTCAGGTTGGAAAACATGAGATGGGTCTGAGAAGTAACACGGCTTGTGGGAAACATAGAAGACATCATGCATAGACTAGTACATCTGAGGAAACTGCAATTGATAGGCATTCATGTACACTCTCTCCAAAAACTCAAACGACCCAACATATATTGGTGAAAACTTACCTTGTCACTTAATCCTCCCATGTCCCAACCATTGTGTGACACGTAGGAAAACCTGATCTCCAACCTCAAACTCCTGAAGTCATCTCCAATAATCTACATAAGACATCTATTGTGATTGTGCAGTAGCCATCCTCTTCCGAATCAACTACAATTTCTCTGTGGTCTCTTGGACAAGATGAGATCCCTGCATAGCTATCTCTCCTACATCCAGCCAACATAGGGGTTATCGTCATGGATAACCATAAAAAGCCTCATAGGGTGCCATTTAAATAGTTTCATGGAAACTGTTACTCTAGGAAAACTCCTCCAAAGGTATGTGTTTCTCCTAAGAACCTCCAAAATCTAGGACACATTCTCGAAGCATGTCCTCCCACACCTTAACCGTGCACTCTCATTGGCCATCTGTCTGGGGGTGTAAGCTGTACTCATAATTAAATATGTATCCAAATCCTTATATAGTCTAGGCCAGACCCAAGATGTAAAAAATGCATCCATATCTGAAACGATGGAGTGTGAAACCCCATGAAAATGTAAACTCCCTCAAATTTAAAAAAGTCTCAGATAATCAGCACTGAAGGTCTCCCTAATTGGTATGAAGTGTACTACCTTTGTGTGTCTATAAATGAAAACCCAAACTGCATAATTCCCTCAAGGTGACCTTGGAAAACCTGTCACGAAGTCCATCGTGACATCATTCCACTTCTACTATAGAATTTGTAACTACTAGAAAATCCCTCTAGGTCGCTGATGCTTTGTATTCAACTGGTGACAGGTGGAGCACCTCATCACAAAACCAGAAACATCTCTCTTCATTCCCGGCCACCAATACTAATAGTGTTGATATCAATACATCTTAGTAACACCAGGAAAAACTTCCCAAACTGAGGGATGAAAATAACGCATCAGTTCCTTGATTATGTCTAATGGAACACATACTCGTCCATGTAAGCACAATATCTTGTCCTTGCCTATGGTCCATCTAGGAATATGGTCCTCTCTTATAACACTCTGCTATATGACTAGGCCTTCAAAATCTGATAGCTGACTCATTCTCAATTGATCAAGTAGATTAGTGGTAACAGCTATAGAAGAAAGAAATGGTTTCCCATTTCAATTGTGCACCTCCAAATGCATCTCAGAGAATATATCCATAAGTTACCACTCACTATTAGACTTCTGAACAACATGTATCTTAGTCCTCCTTCTCAACCCATCAGCCTCTATGTTTCCATTCCCAGACATGTAGTCAATCTCAATGTCAATGGACTGATGGTACTCAACCCACCTTTTCTATATTAAATTAAAGTCACATTGAGTAAAGATATACTTGAGATTTTTGTGGTCAGTGAAAACTAGAAAATTATCTCCAAAAAGATAATGTCTCCAATAGCATAAAGAATGAACAACTACAACCAACTAAAGATCATGTCTCGAGTAATTCCTCTCATGTGGCCTCAACTAATAAGACCCTCACACAATGAATCCTTCCCCCCTGTATAAAAATTTCTTACTAGCTGATAACTGATGCATCATAGTAAATAGTGTAGCTCTTTCCTAGATCTAAAAAATTAGTATCGATACTCAAGTCATCCTCCCTTTTAGCTCCTGAAAGGATGAATTGCAGGAATATGTCAACAAGTATTTCACACCCTTCTTAGTCAGGCCCGTCAGTGGCACTACTATGCATGAGAAGTCCTATATAAAACGTATGTAATAACCCACCATCCCTACAAAACTCCTTACATCAAAGAGGTTCTATGGATGAACCCAAGAATCTACTACTCTCACTTTCTCTCTGTCAATGGATACACCTATCTCTGAGATAACCTGACCCAAGAAGTGAATCTGGTCCATCCAAAAGTGGCATTTTGAGAGCTTTGCATATAATTGATGCTCTCTCAGTGTACTCCAAAACTATATCAAGATGTGTAGAATGGTCATGTCTAATGTGAGGGTACACCAAGATATCCTCCTTGAAAACCACCACAAAATAATCCATGTATAGATGGAACACTTTGTTCATCAGTTCCATAAATACTACAAGCACGTTCATGAGACCGAATGGGATAACCACATACTTGTATAGACCATACCTACT
Organism: Viscum album; assembly: GCA_963277665.1. Classification (NCBI taxonomy): domain Eukaryota; kingdom Viridiplantae; phylum Streptophyta; class Magnoliopsida; order Santalales; family Viscaceae; genus Viscum; species Viscum album. The sequence continues at coordinate 137,065,343 of OY728152.1, read as the reverse complement.
CCAAAAGGTTGTAAGAGGTATATCAGATGATCTAATGTGAAACTGATGATAACTGAATCTCATGTTAATCTACAAGAACATTCGGGCTCCTTGATGATGATCAAAAAGTTCATCAATCCTCAGCAGGGGATATCGGTTCTTGACCATCAATTGGACCAGCTTTTGATAGTCCCCATAATGTCGGAGGGTACCATCTACCTTATTCACAAATAGGATGGGATAACCCCAAGGAGAAGTATTGGGTTATATGATAACCTTTTCCAGTATCTCCTCTAACTACTTCTTATGCCCCTGTAACTATGTTGTAGCCATCCTATAAGGATGATTTGACACCGGTTCCACTCTTGTCAAAAGATCAATAGAAATTTCTACCTCTATCTCTAGAGGAAAACCTGAAAAGTCCTCTAGAAAGACATCTTTAAAATGATCCACCACTAGAGGAAAGTCTATCTGTGAAGTCCCCTAGTCATCCTGGTATAGAATAGAAATCTAGGCTATAACGCCTCCCAACCCATGATGCTCGATTCACGCTCTGCTTGCCTGGACATCCCATATTCCCTTATGTAGAAACAAACCTTCATATGGTGATGTGAAACTCAACCTATAATGATAGTATTTGACAAAATCTTGGTAGGGAACTAACTAGTTCATTTTGAGAATGAAATCATAGCCTATCATCTCTAAGAAATAGAGGTCCCATAAGAAGTGACACCCACCAACCTCAAAAGGGACCCATTTCATTGATTTATACTATCCATTCAAGTCCCCAACAAATTTTTTAGCATCATGATATCAGCAGAAGTAAATATACAGAGCCGAAGGCTCTCTAAAATAGCAACAGATATGAAACTATGGGAAGAACCTATATCAAAATGTGATAAAGCTAAAACTGAGATGACTATAAGAATACCTCTAACTGTAGAGGGTCTAAGATCCTTCTCTTGCGGGGTATTCTCTAATACAAAAGTATGACTTGTACCATGGCCCTGAGACCCTACTTGAACACCCTGAACTAATCCACCCTATTCTCACTAAATGAATGGAAACTGGTTACCATGTCCATGTCCTCCACCTCGACCTGAACAGTCGGACAAACTTCAGCTACCAGACTGATTATAAACTAGTGGTCCTTATCCTAAACTAGGAGTCATATAAAAACCGGTTTCACCTGCAACTGGTGAGAAAAACTGATAGAAACGCTGAATATGACCCAACATGCTACATGATCAGCACTAAACTAGGTCTCTTAGGCAATGCGGCTTCATATTCCTGCCTTTCCCACACTGGTAGAATACTATCGGGCTACCTGAAGGTGTATCCCACCTACTTGGATCTCCATGTGTAGACTCCATGTAGTGCTTCCTACTATCAGTCTGGGAAGCACCAACTCTGGATGTGGAACCTCCCTGGCCCACACTTCTAGAATCCCATAGGTTTCACTCTGTGATCAGCATCTGGTTGAATATGGATGATATAGTCATCAACCTGAAGATGTTCACATGAGATCCGATGTCATTCCTGAGACCATCCTCAAAATTATTCTCTAGGAATAACTCATCACCCACTTGAATGGGTGTGAAGCACTGCAGATCTATGAAGCGATAAGAATACTCCATGACTGAGAGAGTACGCTGCTCCAAACTCATGAACTCTCAGGCTTGATCGACCATCAAAATATCTGGGTAAAAGTAGACATAGAAGGTACATTGAAACTCATCCTAATCCATAACATGATGGCATCCCTCTGGTGATATCAAATCCCTCCATCTCTTGGTGGAATCCCAAAGCATGTATGTAGCGAGCTTCAACCACCTTTCTAGAGACGTCTTCAAATGTTTGAAGATAGATAGCATGGATTCTATCCATGAATCTATAGCCAAAGGTCTTCCATCCCCAGAGAAATTGGGAAGATGATAATTCTAAAAACCCCCATCAATTCTTCCATAGAAAGGGATGGATGCAGTTCTCCATGTAAGGTATTCATAAACCACATAAAGCCTTCTCAGAATTGTGCATCGACAACTATACCTGAAATGATGGCTAGTTCTAAGACCATCAAGATAGGAGGATCTGTTGGTAGTCCCTAATCTACCATGTATGTTGTCTGATCATTGCCCTGTATCTGGTGTACAACCAGAGGAGGTCTCAGTGGCATGAATCTGCAAGGTCAAGAACACACCTTAGTTCACGATTTTAAAGGGTTGAAACTTTTATGTGAAAGAAAGGAATATGAGAAAGAAAGCATTTAGGTTTTTCAAAATATGGGTACATGGCATGTTTGACCCCTACATGGCATGTTACTTTATATTTTCACATGGGCGTGTACATCTGCCAACTCATGTTGTGTAACAATCTTACACATGGCATGTTCTTCTTGAGACATGGTGTGTAATTGAATCATTTCCCCCCTTACAGAGTTCCTCAGCACAGCTATACACACGGATCCTACCCTGGTAACTCAACACGGCATGTGCACCCTGGACACATCGTGTATCCCTTAATTCATAACCATTAGTGTCCTTAGTCACACAGTCTACTCTACACGAAGTGTAAAAATGGAACCCAGTGTGTACAACCTAAGTTTCATTCACCCATGACATTGGTCACATGGATGGATACACAGATCTTATAACATGAGGTGTACTCCTAGTACACGAAGTTTTTCACCAAATAATTCCCAACCCTATGATTCTTCCAACATAGCCAGTCACATGGTTTATAGTTTTACACAACTTGTACATACAGTACCCGATGTGTACTTATGAAATTTTTTTCTCTCTTGAATAGAAGGATACATGGTGTGTATTAATGAATACACACCTTGTATTATGGCCTCAAGCATATTTCCCTGAATGCTAGAGGCTGATGACTACGAGCGAGGACCTTGGGTGTGATAGTTGGGAAAATATTCCCTCATTGGAAGAGTAACACAGAAGAAACAAATAGATAAAAATAGTAGAAGTGGTAATACCATACAATAAGTAAAAATTGGAAGAATGAAAATAAATAAACAACCGGAGAACCTATATAAATGATGCAAGTCACATGTCTCTAAAAAAGAATCCAAACAAGTCACAATGTTGTAATATAGTACAAATCCAAATTACAAGAAAATAAATAACCTCCAGTAGCATCACAAGCTTCAACATGGTCCTGTGCTCTCGATCTCCATAACAATCAAGTACTTAAAGTAGAAGGTTGATGTATCTTATCTATACCTACTATAATATAATGTATTTAGCCCCAAAATCATGACCCAAACAGGGTGTAAGATGAATCCTACTAGGAAACAACCTAATAATCTGAGCCTAAATGGAAATGAATATAAATAACATGAAAATATGAAAAATAAAGTAATAAACAAGGAAGTACTCAAAATTAAACAGTGTACAGTTTGAACTACATTAATTTTCATTGTCAATTATTCAGACAATAATAAACAAGAAAACCTATGGGAAATTCAACATAGCATAACCCCTCTAGTTCAACTTATACAAATAAGATATAACGACCCCTTGAGAAAGCTCACACAGTCTAACCCCTTTGGTCTCATTAAAAAAATGAATCTATGAGGAAGAAATCACCGTTAATTCCCTCTATAGACTTTTAACAATAAACTATAGACTATCTGAGGAATCAATCAACTTTTATTACCCCAATGGTCTCATAACAATAACTATAGGAAATTAGAGGGATCAATCAACATCAATCCCCCCTATGTTCTCACAGCGGGAAAAGTACAATACACACTCTGGGGAAGCCCTCAACATCAATTACCCCTATGGTCTCCCGACACCAGGTTCCCACACTGTTGTGTAATGAAATATTTCACAAATGATATTCAGTAGCCAATGTAAATCACAAATAATACTTGGACAAATAGTTACAAATCATAACACAAGCATGTCAGATAATATCACTCCATCCTAACAATAGTAGGCATGGAAAATAGAGCATCCTAACATGAAATTCTAGACCCAATGGCCAATATCAGATAAAACATGTGCAAAAACATCCATAGTAAGGTAAATAACCCTTTTTACAATTAAAAACCATATTCAAGAAAACAAGGCATTGCAGGCATTAACCGTGTTAAATTCCCCAAACACGCAATACCCGAAACTAGGTTTTGGGAAGAACATTCGAATATAATTCAAAGACAATATACATAAAGGGAAAACCAACCTACCATGATGTTGTAAGATCGATATAGTTGAATCTCAGCCTTTGATTCGACCTGGAACATCATAGATCTACAAAAACTCCAAAAACGTTCAACCTTGAATATCTCATGAAAGAGGAGAAATCAAGAAGAGAGGATCTGGAATAAGGAAGAACTCACTGGGAAAATTATAATGTAATTGATTGTGTTTGATTCAGAGAAAGGATGACGATTCAGTGGCTCAGATAAGATTAAATGATTTCCGATGCTCCTAGATGAGACAGAGCTAGAAGAAGAAAGTTATGTCGATTTGACGTTATCCCTGTTGGATATAACAATTAAAAATTAAAATACATAGCATGGTTTCTGAGGATGCATGATGTGTATAGTCCTTTATATGGTCCGCCTTAATAGGACCTTCCACGTTGTCACATAGTCAAGTATGTGACCGTGAAATGGCCAAACACAGTTTTGACACGGTTTGAGAGTACACGACATGTTACCTGAGGATACACGATGTGTATATTACTTTACTAGGCCTACCTTATGAGGCCCTTACACGCCGTCACACAGTCGTGTATGTGGCTGTGAAATGGACAAACACATTCTGGACTCGGTGCTAGAGTACACGTCGTGTACAAGGAAGTACATGGTGTGTACTCCTAAAATTCTCTTTCTTCCCTTTTTTCCCTCAACAGAATCATGAAAAAAATCCATACATGAATAGAAGATCCAGGTTCTTGCAACCAAGATCCTCAATTTCCAAGAGGATGTTTGTCAACACCCCACCCTTAAAATGTACTCCATCTAAGCTAGTAATGATGGAAGTGAGGTAACAACTCATGAAGCCTACCTCAAGTAGGATATGATTTAATGACTATAGTAGAGCGTATATAATCACACACATGTGATGAAATTACCTCTTAAATATTTGATATATATTAGATAAGATGACAACAACCACTAAAAAACTCATTCTCAAAAAGGTAAATATTTAATACAAATACATGATGTGATGTAATATGAAACAATATGAAAGTGCAATAAAAAAAATCTGAAATTGTGGACATGAAGAAATGAAAACTCCAGAGGAACTCCATGTAGTAGTAATTCTCAAAACAATCAACAAATACATTTTGATGTCTTGGAAAATAGATTATATATATTTTGGGTGACAATAACATATATAATTAGTAGGATCCTCCCTGAATCCTATTGGATAAAATGTGAATAATGTGAATAAAAACCAATGTGTAAATAATTGAAATTTACTCATCACCAAAATATATATTTTATTCATTTACCATCCTTTAAATGACATAATAAATATATAAAACATATAAATATAACCATAATTTTGAGAATATATATATGTGTGTGTGTCAATGGGTACCCCGCAACCACTTACCAACATGTTTCCCACTCCCATGTCCCAATATCGCACTTCCTAATACATTATCTCATCCATAAAAAATCCTTCCTTAAATCACTTGGGAAACCATATAATACCATGAAACCCATGTATAAAATCCTCACACATGCATCCTCTATATAGTAACAATGTTTATTGTCATAATCCACGATAGCTTGTATAATATGTATTATACCTCAATCCGTCTTAACTAGTAAATATTACCCCTATAATATTATTTTGGATACTACATCCCGAATATATTCATTTAAAACTATTACAAGCCAACAAAACTTGCATTACACATTTTTTGAAACCATCTATGTGTATACCAACATGTAAGACTAAATATGAAGATATTTTGGCATAGATGGTGTAGTAGGTGATCTATATCCATAAAAACAAGTATTTTGGTGGAATTTATACCAATATGATTCTTTTGGTAACCCTTATGACATCGGTGTGGTGTGTATGAAATAACAAAATATGAATAATACGTTTAGATCACAACCATAAAAAGGAAAAATACATATCCGTAGAATCATCTATTACTATCATCTCAGAGGCCACATGAATGCCACCACTATGGTCTAGATATCAAATAAGAATACAATAATCATGTTTAATATTGATTAATTAATCATATATTAATTAACATTTTTTTCATTTTCATTCAATTATTATCTATTTAATCTTTTAATCCTAGTGTTGATGACAATACTTATTCTTTTATTGTATTCACAACTCTTTCATCATCAAATTTTATAATCAAAGACTAACCCTATTTTTTATAGTTTAATTATAATATTGTAAACATTCAGGTTCTCTAGGAAGAATACAATTTTATCACATAAAATAATCAATCATATTAGATAACATCAAACTATATCTCATAATTGGAAAATAGTCTTATAATTAAAAATGGACCATTTTCCATCAAGTGAACACAAATTTATAAGAAATAATTGACTATCATGCCCCACTCTGAAATAATCATGTCTACTAGGGTGTCCCACACCATTTCATATAAAACCACCCCGATCATCTCAGGAAAATAATATCATTATAACCAACACCTCATTCTATGATCCTCACCATAAATACACCCCATCCCAGCAAAATCATGAATACCGCTATTTCTTCTTGAATTATCACCCCTTACTCATAATAACCACAATCATTATTAAAAATTAATAACTCAAATGAAGGCTCTATATTATAAATAATATATACATAAATAATATATATTTTTTCTACACATATTTTTAATGCTAACTAGGGGGATAACATCATGGAATTCATGCCTTTTGAAATCAAGAGTGGGATCATTCATCCTCAAACATTTATAATTTTGTAAGTAAACAAATTACTTCCTTCTCAAGTAAACCATTTTATTATTAAGAGGATTTCCAAAAAATTATATCAAAGTATATAGATAACAATAGAAACAATCAACATCACATTCTTCAAGAATTAACTCAGTTTCTTAGAAATTCCTTGATGATCAGTATGTATTTTTCTCATGTATATTTAATATTATTAATAATAACATTAGGATTATTTTATCTCTTTTAAAATTTGAACAATATTAAATAAAAAATAATTCATTCATTCATTTTGATAACATACTATCTAGAAAATATCAAGAGGTAAAAATAAACAAAATATATCACAAAGTCCTAAAAAATAATATTAATCATTTTATAATGAGATATTAAATTTGTTTAAAATGTAATAATTCCATATTTCAATTCCCTAATATCCATAATTATAAAAGAATTTGATAAAAATTTATTAATTAGTTTAACATTTAAATATGATTTTATTTAATATAAAAAAATATATGTCTGAAACTGCATGAAATTATCTGTTACTCTCTCTTTGATAATTTCTAGGTCAGTCGTAACTATTCGATGATAACATGTTATTTACATTTTCTTTATTTTGATAATATTATAAATTATCAACTTATATATTTTACTATATGTGATAAATCATTAAATTTCAATGAAAAAATTATTTTAAATAATATTAACTATATATTTTAACATTTTTTTTTCTATTTTATAATGTAATCATAATTTCCCAAAACATGCATTATTATTATTACATTAATTCTGTAAGGAAAAAACTCACAGTTTAAGGGTATATCCTTATAGAAGTTTTCTCTTTCATTCTGAAATAAGAGTTTTTATCAATTTTTCTCAGTTAACCATGAACTGGGAAGAATCTCTCTAGCCTATATCCCTTATGATCTCTATGTCCTCACTCTCCTCCTTCCACATACCCCTCAAGGAAAATGGATATGATGGGACTTTCCTAGTATATGTCTCAATATTAATATTGATTGTCATTATAGAACATATAGTATGTAGGGAGGTATCATCATTAATGATGCAAGGGGTTGTGTATTTCTTTTTATCACTACATTCATTGGGAATAGAAATTCTCTCTTAGAATAATCAAAGGTGTTATTAGCAGGTGTTGTTCATTGGACACATTTAAAATTGGCCTTGATGTGGTGTAAACTGACTCCAAAACTATATATAACCATTTTTGGGGCCTCAATCCCATCCTGTGGTCTGTCTCCTATCCAATTCACAGCTACGTTGGCCTCATAAAAACCCACATGCATGTTAATTACACCTATCACGAGGGAAAAAAGTTGAGGACTTCCTTACTTCAATGAATACTCCTAATGTGTCATTTTCTTATTTCACTATCTTGGGATCTCTTATCTCGAACATTAAAGACTTTGAATAAGGGGAGTCCCTCATACTTCATCATTTTAGGCCACCTTCACCTTTATTTCTTTAAAATCTCTTCTATAATTTTTTAATTTTAAAATAATATATATCATGATGATGATTATATATTGAAAAAGTAATAAAAAATTTATAATATTCTATAGAATACATTAGTTCTTCTATGTAATTTTTTTTAAAGCATATAAAATATATATATAATAAAAAATTAACAATATTATACATCATTCAGCTATTGAATCTTAATGATAGAAATATTTATTTATAGTATGTCACAAACAAATTCATTTTAAATTCATAGGTTATCGAATTAATATTCCAATATATGATAACTCTCTTGCTTTCTATAAAATTAGTGTTTTAGACTAGTATAAAATATTTATATGGGATATGATATTATCTATCTTCTGATAATTTCAAGAATATAAAAATAATATAATAATTTCTTTTTAAAAGTGGAAATCTTCCTCGATCCCAAATCATTAATTTTTTTAATGATTTAATTAACTATAAGTATGCATGAAATTATCTTGTTAACAATATAAATATACAACATGTAATTTATAGTTTATTATTGAATAAATTATTGAAACTATATGTTTATATTATACTTTAGTTCATTAAATAATACTTTTTCATTAACAGTAAAATTTTCGATGAATTTCATCCCACGTCTTTTTAAAATTTCAAAATCTAATTATATAAATTTTCATTACGTGATCTTATTTTCATATTATTATCTAATTATGGTTAGTTTTTTCCATTTAAATAGAGAGATTTAAACATTATTAATTCACCATTGTACAAAAATAATGGGAATTAGAAGATCCCATACTATGAGAGGATAATATTTACATGATATTACAATAGTGGAGGAGAGAGAATTCCATAATGTGACGGTCTAAAAACATGAAAGGGGACCAATTCGATCTATATAAGACCCTATATAAATGAGGGGAAATGCACGATCATTTAAAAAAGATGGAATAAAAAGGGACTGATCATGGACAAACTATCTTTTTATGATATGTAGAGAGTGTTTGACATTAATTTTATATAAAACACCTCAAAAAATACATTTAATTCATATTAATTCATATTTAATTAGTTTACATTAAATTCTTTTCATGAGTAATTTTAAGAATCCTTAATAAATGGATGGGAAAAGATTGTGTTTAAAACCCTTAAGTAGTTCCGAAATACTGATTTTGATAGTTATTTAAATTAATTCATGTTGAAAATGTGTTACTAGTCAAATGGGTAGAAAATACAATGATTATATATATATATATTCCTTTTTACCATATGAAAGACATATAGATTGTGTAAGTGTAATTTCTTGTTTCCCTTGCGTAACATGAATAAATTCTAGATGACCTTTAAGAAGCTCAAAAAATGATCTCTTCTTATGTAAAACTTTTTAAAAATATGAATTTCCATAATATAAAGTTAAGGCCATGTGTAAGTGTAAAAATAATTCTAAAAATATTTAATTTCTAATTATATAAAATTATTAATTAAAAAGATAAAGACTTATAATAATTTTTATAATCCAAAAATCATTCTAAAATAATTTTATAACTTTTAAACATCCAAATTAATTAACTAATAAAATTTTAAAACTCTGATATTACATTTATAATTTTCAAAATAATTTTAGAACCACTTAGTAATTTGAAAAAAATCTTCTGATCTACCATACACCCTAGAATAGAAAAGGAAGGATCGAGAATATTACAAAATAATGACGTAGATATATCCCAAAAAATTCTAGTCCTTGAATACTGAAACATAACCTAAAAGCTGGTAGGGAGTGTGAGTGTGTGTACATGGAAGAGAATTAATCCTCCCCATTATATGACATTCATGAATGTCCCTATATATATAACATATCTAAAACACTATAGAAACATTTCAATAACTACAAAAAATAAATAATATTGTCTCAAAATAATATCCAAGGGGAGATACCTATAAAACTATAACTAGAACATTAACAAAAATTTTTATCAATGAGGATAAACAACCATATATATCAAAAATACATCAAATAATTAATTCCATAAAATCATGAAAAAATGGAATATTAAGCATATATCTATGACACATCGTTTTAGTTAATGAAATATAATTATAACATGTGACCCACAGATAGTTATAGAAAATCCATCAAGTATTTCATATCATTCAAACATGCATTACATAAAAATTTTATATATGAGAATAGATTCAGAAATAATCAATTAATATTGATATAAATAGAAAGGAAATTATATAATGTTGGAGGAAACAATATTTTATCACGCACTTCAACAACATTACTTAGTAAATTCATCAATTTACAATATGTTCATGTTTTAACCCCATAAATCATGTTGTTTTTACTTCTTAATATACAACAAATTTTCAATATAGCACACTTTCATTCTTCATAGATAATCAAAAAATGGAATACTAATTAGGAATAAAATTTAATAATTTTTTTTGTAACTTTTCATGATTAATATATCATGCTCAATATAGATTAACCTACATGAATAAATTTTTTTAACAGACATATATATTCTGCTTACACGATTTCATTAAGTCCTATTGGTTTAGAAGTTCAAAAACATATACATTACATCCAAAACATTTACTACATATAAACATGTTTCATGACATGTTAAATTCAAAATAATAGCAATAAAAAATTTCACAAAGTCTCCTAAATTCAAAATTCAGTGGGTCTGAAATCATTAAATGAAAACTATTTCAATCCATATTCATTATAGACTATATATAAATATTCCTATTTTTGGAAAAACTTCTAATTTTTTTTTCAAAAAATCATTTAAAACAAATTCACGTTACATAGAAGAACATCAATTTTGTTAATTATTCATATTATCCAAAATTGTTATTTTCAAAAAAATATTTATATCAAAAACTAAAATAACATATAAATAACCCAATTTAATTAATTTTACAACATAATATTTAATATTTCAATCGAATACTATAATTTAATTGATAACTTGTTGTATATTAATTTTTTTTTTCTAATTATATAAAATTACATTCTTGATGTATAACATTCATTATTTAACATCCATTCCATGATAACTCACATATATAGACAAGTTTCATTGTTTAATAAAATTATTTTAATTAAACTAATAAATCTCTCATATGATCATTAATAAGTTAATATAAAAACACTTTTATTCAAAATTGGAGGACCTAATTTAACTTGTAGTAAGAATCATAAAAAACATGAGGCATGAAAAATCGAGATTGTCATTATATAAATATGTTTGAAAATTTATTTCCAAAACATTTTTACTCAGGTAAAACTCATGAAAAAATATAAACAATTTAACATACAACTTAATATTTACTAGCAAAAAACTTCAATAATTTCATGTTTTATAAATTAGAGAAAATAAAATTTGTTAAACAAAAAATGATCTTGTAACAAAATAAATATATATTTCATAATAATAAAAGTAAAAAAAAACTATCTACCATAACATGATATTTTTTAAATGTTTTGGAACATACTCACCCACTTGGTTTTAAAATTAATCACAAAGAATAACATTTAATGGTGGGTGATTTTTCCACTCTATTCATATTCATGAGGCAATAACATGCATTTCCAGTATGTGATTAATCACTTATGATAATATAAGTACACAAGACCACCTCCATAATATAATCATTCTCACATGAAATACTGAAAACATCTGATAAATTATTTTAAAATATAGAGAAAATTAAATCTATTACTAAGAAGAAAAAAATTAAAGAGAAACCTTTCAATATTCTCTCTCCCTGAACAAAAAACTATATCACCTAGACTAAGTGAATAGTATATTCCTTAGAGAAGGAATAAATTCATGATCCCTATCCCCAGAAAAAATATCTATCACATTGGCCCTCAAAGAGGAGTGTGGAATGCATATGATGATCTAAAAAACATTGATCAGATCCTATCATCATATCACTGATCCCGAAGAGAAATTAATAGAATAATATAGACAAGATCAGAGAACCAAATCAACAAACCACATCCCTATATCAATAAAAGGCTTGATGAATGTTAAATACGTTCCATTTATAAAAAAAATTAGGCATGGGTTGGAAAATAATGGTTGAATTTGTACGAAAAATAATGTAACAAGTATTAAATAGGCGGGTTTCAATAAAGATAATGACGAGGTTACCGTGTTCTCATTCTTAAGGGATAGAAATCGAGGAGTGATGATAATATTGGTCATTCATTAAAAGTGAAAAAATTTAATGCATTTCATGCTTAATAAGGAAGTTAATTTTTTCCACCATAGATCATGTGAAAAATTAATAATTTACCAAAATTAGGGAAGACATCGCTAGTTGGGAAGCCACAAATTATATTTCCAGAAAGAAAATTATATTAAAATTTAATCATTTAACTTTCCCCACAAAATAGAAAACTCCTCACAAACACTGAATATCCAGAACCACATCTTTGAAACAATTATACATAGTATTTTAATAGTCCACAAAACTCAGTTCTTCTTTTGAACAATATTTAAACTGAGGGTAATCATCACCACCTCAAAAAGAATCTCTATCTCATAATTTCAAATAGATCCTTCATACTTCTATGTACTTTGACACTTAAACTATTATACTTACATCCTTCAAAACATTTCATCACCATCCTATATACTTTTTTGATTCTTTGAAAATTATTTTTGAATATAATTTTTTTAATACTAATGGTAATTTCTACTTATATCCATTAGTTTAAAATAAAAAAATATTCAGACTCCTAAAAAAGTAAACATAATAATTTGACTGTCAATTAATTCATTAATTTTTAACAAATTTACTATGGTCTACCTTGTTTTCCCATGGGTTCATACAATCATTATGCATGATTATTTACTAGGAAATTACCCAAAATAAGAATCACTTCACTTATAATGACTATTAAACATGAATGTACCTGATTCAGATTATAATGGAAACTAAAATACCATTTCTATGCTGGTATTTGCTATATAAAGTTATATTATTCCTATTTGAAACTATTTACCTAAAAACAAGTGCTTTCCTACTAGTTCTTAATGTAAAAATATATAATATCTCTCAACCATAACAATTAATAACACTCTTTGATTAACCCCTTCATTGAAAGGATCCCATTATAGTATTGAAATGAATTAATCATTTTAATGACTACTAGAATCCCACCTCTAGTAGGCCATGGGTTTATGATTAGAAATGAAGGTATATAATCAATAAAATAAGAATCATTACCATCAAATTGATTTGATAAGTAATATAAAATAATAGAAATATCTAAAAAATAATTTCCAAAAAAAAAAATAAATTAGAAATCCCAATACATGATGTAATTGTATACATTAATGTATACAATGAAAATGAAAATAAAAAATAGATAAATCAATGATAGTGAACATAAGGAGCCAACAGATCTTTAACATGTCTTTATAATTTTAATACCATCCTTTATCACTTACCAAATATTAATGAACTAACAAATATTTTATATATGTGTGTGGTGATCACAATATGTTTAAACGGTACAATAATTCTAAAAACATATAGAAAAAAAATGTGAAATTGGCATTCTAATACTGGATAAAAAAATAAAAAAAAACTAACTTATCACAAAAATAGATGAACTATTATTTTCAGATCCTCACAATAGATCAATTTCCAAATAATTCACAAAATGTAACCAGAATATTCTGAACATATACATATATAAAAATAAATGGGTAACCGCTAACAACTTCCCCACTAGTTTTCCACTCTCACTACCTAGTTTTTCACATTCTTAGTCATATAATAGTCCATAAATAATAATTTCAAAAAACACCAGGTTGATCTATATCAACCTATATATATAATATATAAATATTTTATCTTATTAAATGAATATTCATTACAAAACATTATCATCAAAACCTGAATATAATATTTCTAGTGCCTTTGAAAACATAAATACATCAACAACATGTTCATATAAGATATGAAACATCCCCCACAATGCTCATCATAATTAACACCCTTATTTTAAATATCATACATAAAATCATTATTCATAACCTATAGAAAATAAATATAATAAAGGGTTTGCTCTGATGCTCTATAACTATAAATAAAGAAGTTATCAAGGATCACGTAGACACAACAGGAAATTAAATATGTGAGAATAAGGGAAAAAAATTAAAAAACCATAATGTTTATATAATAGATAATCATGAGTAATTAAATAAATCATTTAGGTTTATAATACATGAATCAATAAGGAATCAGAGAACACAAATTTTGAGATAATAACATTGACATTAGACAAAAGTTTGTGGAATACACATATGAATATAAAAATCATTTCATTAGTGGTCTAGGCTCACATCCAATTATATTATACTCGATTAGGTTCACTCCCCAAAAAAATTATATCCATATGCAAGTTTTACTCCCATGAATTTAATAGTGTACAAGGTCCTTTAATTAATTGGTCAACTCACAATTCTGGTCCCTATTATCTCATGAGGTAGACATCATTATCCAAATAATTAGAGGGCTATATAATTCTGGAATCACCCATCAAAAAAAGAAAATAATAAATATGTATGACATAATTTCATAAAATAGTAATCATTGAATAACCCATGGAAGGGAAACATGTTTAATATATGCTTCATTATTTCATAATAACAAAACTTGTGAAATATAAATGGGATTAAATATGGTTTCATTATATATAAATTAACATGTGGGAATGAAATCTATTTT
This sequence comes from Viscum album, assembly GCA_963277665.1. NCBI lineage: Eukaryota > Viridiplantae > Streptophyta > Magnoliopsida > Santalales > Viscaceae > Viscum > Viscum album. Next base: position 137,050,207 of record OY728152.1, on the reverse strand, counting down.
ATATTATCACACATAAATCATCACCATAATTTGAAATTCAAAGAATGATAGAGGATGGTTTAATTATATAATAACACTATTATACATATGTTACATCAAAACTTTTTATCAAAGAAGAAAAATTCAATTATTATATCACTTAGAATATTTCATGAGGAAAATACCCTTTTTATTTTGAAAACACCAAATTAAAATAGAAAAATTACCAAAATATTAAGGGAAATAATTTTTTTTAAAAACCTAGTAAATTTATAATTGAATAGTCAAATCATTGGTTGGTCATGGTTACAAGAAATTATATTCATTCTATGTATATTAATACTATTATTCTTTTAACTTTTCTATTATAAATGAAAAATTACCTTGTTTGGAAAATGAAAATAAGATCATATTTAAGTTATTTTTTAAAACGTAAAACAAGGGTAATAAAAAATTCTAGAAATTATTGGATAATAGTAGACCCATTATTAAATATTTATTATTATGTACTATGATGGAAGAAAAAATATTTTCGACCGAAGGGGTAAATAATGTAATATTTCATTAAAAACAATATTTTGGTCTAATGAGTTCTTAAATATCGGAAAATTAAAGGAAACAAATTAATATAAATAAATAACCATTAGTGAATAAAGTTTATGAGATTCATGATAGTTATATTAGAAAACTCAATCATCATAAACTTAATCATAAACAAACCCAATAAAAATGAGATTACAACAAAAAAAATTAAAACATTTGATATGTTTATTCATATTCCTCAAGGAAGAAAGAAAATTATTTGGATATTTATATCACATATGTTTTTTCCTAAAATTCATAAGAAAATACATTCATGTGTTGTATATAAACCTGAAAAATAACAATGTTGTGAATATGGCATGTACCTCATAGAAATAAAAGTGTGGTGAAAATCACATACCTCAAGTTTGAATTTAATTTATAGCTCTTTAATCTCCTATATAAAAAATTTAAATGTATTATATTTCGGAAAAAATTAATTTACATAATTATATTATTATATATGAACCACTTATAACATTTCAACTCTAATTTATTAATAATTCCTTATTGAAATTGTAATTTTCTAGTGTAAACTATTTATTTTTTCTTGTAAATTTTGGTTGGGTAGTTTTGATATTGGTATATTTATCATTTATAAAAAATATAAAAAATATTAATAATGGAATAAATATCATATATATATATATATATATTCAACTTATACCTTTTTATAATCATCCACAAAAGATAAAGGTAAATAATGAATGCCACCATTCATATTGACGCTAGGTCGTTTGTAAGGATGAATGTTATTTTATCGTTTTGAATGATGGAACCAAAGGAAATTAAAGAACAATTTAACTTTATAAAATCATTATTATATCATATATATATCCTATATTTATTAAATCTATCCATATTACCATCTATATAATGAAGAAATGAAAAATTTATCGCATCACTTCATGGAGGTGGCTGTCCCCATGTATGCATAAGAAAGAATATAGTTTTCCAATGAATTGGATGTGGAAAAGGTATAGATGATATTAAAATTAAATAATTATAAATATTTAATGTTTATATTATATAAAAATTAAAACTGTTATCATAACAATCATTTAACTACAATGATTAAAAATTAATTGAATCATTGCGTGGAGGCGGTAGACCACACATATGCACATGAGATACTTTCACTTCCCATTTGATGAAAAATATATAAAAAATGGTAGTTAAAAAATAATCATAAAATTTAATTATATTTATGATACTAAATATTTCATTTTATTATAAATAAGTTAAATTTAATTCAGGTATAAGAAGATATAAATTGAAATACATTGAGTAAAATGAAAACGTCTTTTTCGGTAGGCGATCTTCAGATTCCTTCTTAAGGACCATTGGTATTATTTTTTAAGTATAATATAACCTCTAATTGATGGAATTGGATTTCTAAAAGATAAAGTTTCATGGATTTTTGGAGCTATGACTATCATGGTGTGGTAAATTAATGAGGGAAGTGGTATATTTTTATATTATATAGAAAGGGAATAATCAGAATTAATGTAAATATTAAAATAAATTTAATTTAACACCTTGAAAAATAATTCAAGATGGATGTATATTTGAATAAAAATTGGAAAATTTATAAATTTATTCATATGATGATATTTATAAATTATTTGGTGTCATTTTAAACCATCCCATTTTCATTAACCCCTTTGTTGACCAATGTTAATCTTAATCATAATAACAAATATATCAATGTTGAAGATTTATCATCATACATATAATGTAATATTGGATCCTAAATATAAAAATGGTGAATTTGTAGAAGATATAATATCCTAAATTTCCTTATTTATGGATTTTATGTTTTTTCAATAATTTCATAAAATATTATTTTCAATAAAATATTATTATTATCAATTTTTAAATGATTCAATTATTATGAATTTAAATCCAAAAAGACAAAGATGAAATTAAAAAATAGTACCTTTAAAAAAACTAATTATTTAATATTTTCCTAAAAAATTGGAAGGTAATAATTCATCCAAATTATTTCCCATTTATTATTTTTAAAATAATTTGTTTTAGTTTCCAATGAATTGAATAAATAATATAATGAGGTTACAAAATCATATAATTCAGTAATTTTATCCCTAAGATTACAAATAAATTACCATAAATGTAAACCTAAAACCAATTTCAGATTAATATTTAGAACCAAACATATCCTCTTTTTTTCCTTGTGTAAAAAGTTAAAATATGTGAATTTATAGAGATTCAAAATTAGAATTTTTTTCATTGTAAATTATATAATATTCATTATCAATGTAAAATAGATAAAATAAATTCCACATAATAAAATTTAGGATGAAAATGGTAGAATTTGTAAAATTAAATGCAATTAATTCATGTGTTCGGTTGATTTTTGAGCCCATTCTTCACGGTTTTAACCATATTTACCCTTTTTATCCTTACTGAGGTAAAAAAAATTACCTATGTTACTGTTCATAATGTTCAATACAATAAAAAAACTATTTTCGAAATTATAATCAACTAATTAAAAATATGGTATTAAATTATAATTATTAAATATATATATATGCTAGAAATAAATTTTACTAAAAAATCCTAAAATTCAATGATTTTTTTCCACAATTTTTTTAAGAAAAAAAATTAACATACAAAAAATAATGAATATTTATGTGTTAAAAAGTATAAATAAAATTATTCTAAATAAAATGGATAACATGTAACATTAAGAAGAAATTTATAATATATTGTTACATTTAAATTACATGATTTAATAAACATAAATGAGAATATTTGAAAAATCATAATTTTTCACTATTCATTAAATAATAGAAAATTAAAAAAATTAAAATATTACCCAAAGTCAATTTCTATGATCAGATTTTAAAACTGATTATAATTTATTTAAATAAAATTTCTTAAATTGTAATAAATTAATATCATTTTCTACGCATAAAAAAATATAAATATTTTTTTGAATAAAATTTATTTTTGATTCATAAAATGAAATTACTAAAAAATGAGTGCTTATATCCTAAAAATTAATCAACAAATATTTATTTGTATATAACACTATAGATATATTTCATAATGTTTTTATATTAATTTATACCTTCCAACTCAAAAAAAAAGATTTTATTGTCACATTTATATATTTATATTTTTCTAATATACCTCATCTAGATTAAATCATTGAAATTCAAGTTAAAAATATGTCTAGGCTCTTATTCATTGAAGATATATATTTTAGTGTGACATCCCACCCACATTAATGAATTTAATCCCCGAAATATGAACTTCTACTTGGTATTCAAGTGTTTGATATTTGAAAATTTGTATCCTTAAAAGCCACATCATAAAAATGGTTAATAAAAATATTTATTGGGAAGAGGGTAGGGGAAATAAAAATATAAAATATAAAAATTCCTAATGAGGTTTATAAATAAGATAAAATTAATGATACGTTGAAATAGTTTCATGGATAGTAAAACTACCATCCAAGAACTAATATAACGTGACATAGAACATGGTAATGAGAAAGTTAACAAACACACCACCATAAATTATTGAGGCTTAAAATACAATCGATTAAAGAGAAATAAAGGTAAAATTTCAATTTTTTTTGAGGATGCTTTTCCTAATGTGGAGGATTTATTTTACTATTAAGATAATGTACACAAAAAAGTATGTTTACATTATTTCCAACCATTTCCTATGTATAAATTCATATTTTTTTTGTGATTTAATAAATAAAATCCTATCACATCTCATATTCCAGGAAAAGTATATTAATGATGATTTTTTCATTCCCCAGGTAGTAAAATTTAATTTTAATGAGTAATAATATCTTTATGTGATTCATTAATTCTCTAAATATATGAAAAAACCAAAATTTATAACACTAATTCTCCAATATAGATAAATAAAATATATTAATATCTAAATCCTTAATAATAACCACTAAATATTAACATGTACCATTTAATAAATAGATAATCCTAAGACTCTACAAAAATTTTCAGAAAAAAACCAAACATTTGGAATACTTTATCACGTATTTTTATCAACATTAACAATTTTTCCCAGATAATGCATTGTCTCTCATAATTTCACATAACAAACATGTGAATACAATGTTTAACTAAATATATGAGAATGATATAAATACTCATAAAACCTCAATGGAAATATATATGATTCCAAAATGTAACACTATCCATATTCCACAAATAAAACTAGAGACTATTTAATATATTTATTAAATAAAAAATTAAATAATCTAAATAAAATATGCACTAGAGATCATTGTCATCCAAGAACTAACAAATTTCAAATCTACTAATAATACCACAATTAATTCACCAATATCAATCAAATATATGTACAAGGTAGACAATACTAATTCCCAATCAGAAAAATATAATGTATTGAATTTCCCATGATAATGTTTTTTCCAAAAAATATCACCTTATCACTAAATCATATTTATTCTCTATTATAACAAAAAACATATGTCTTCAAATACATAAAGAAATAATATTATAATATTATCCTTATATGTTTCATGATTCTAATAACCTTAATAAAATTAATATAACACTTTTATAATAAAATTTTTGTATCTAAATACTATCATAAATACTTTGACATCAATAATTTGGATATTATATGTCCTTATGGGCCAATGATATAACCATTGGATTAAGACCTTGACTCAAATAATGCACAATTTCCCAATACATAATAAAATAAATTCCTCCCAAATTTATTACTATATGACATTCAATTCCCCGAGAAAAAATATTCCATTTCCTTTGAGACAATCTCCTAGGTTATCCTTTCCAAATTTTTTACATTAATAAAATCCACCATTAATTACTTTATAGTAATTATGACATGAAAATTTCTAAAAAAAAATTCCTATAGCTTTATGTTTTTCGAAACTCACTAGAGTTTACATTTTTAATCATATATCATAATAGAATATTACGAATAATCACATGTTTTCTCTTCTAATTTACTATTTAATTTATTTTCTCATGAGGAAAACTATTCCATTTTCATCACATTCACCATTAACTTGAATCATCCTGGATACATCCATTTTGAAAAACCAAAAACCCCTGTGTGAGAAACAATAATCATATATAATGATCATAACAAATAATTTATGCAATATATATATTGTGAAACATTATTCTAAATCTATGGATCATTTGGTTTAACCTGGTCGATCCATGGTCATCATATATTCTATTTGATCATGATAATTCATAAAAAAATTGAATTAACCAAAGAATATATCCTCATGAGTTTTAAACATGGTGAGTATTATGGTAGAACTCACATTACACCGAAAATATGGCTGATATATAATTGACCATATATTTTCATGGATATTAACCATATATACATTTTTACCAAAACCAAACCCAATTATAGTATCTAGAAAGCTATTTTATTAGGTAAAAAACACTCCTTTTATTTCTATTCCATTGGAAGATCTCATATATATATAATTCTCCTTAGGGTGATCAATAATTGTTTATAATCCTATATTACAAAGTTAAATAAATAATTCTCTGATGAAAACTATAGAGAATAATAATTTTAATACATTAATATCATATCTTTTTAGATGTATATTCAATATATAAAATTACTATCCCCACTAGAATCATATAAATCTAGTCTCTTTGAAAGCAGGGATACATAAAAAACTTGTTTGTAATAGCATACCATCATCTACCAAAATATTATTTATAACTAGATCCATTCCTAGATAATTATACTTATAACCATTCTTTAAAACATAGGGAATGGAAACATAGGAAATAGTTAGCTCTGATGCTCTATAAGGGTTAATAAGGTGAATAAAAATAATCACTTAAACATAAAATGTGAATATGGGTGTGAAAACAAGAGAATAAAATCTAAATACTATACCCTACCCTTATTAGAATATAATATTTTGTCATGGAATAATTCATGTTAGTTCGTAAGACATGAATCAAATGGAATCAAATAACATGATACATGAGATTATTTAATTTTCCATAATTCTTATGATTTTTGAAAACACAAAAATATATATAACCATTTCTATTGTAATAAATAATCACTAAAAATACTATCATAGTGGATTGGTTTCAATCCCCAAATTATCCTATCTATCGTCATGATTCACACTCAATAATACCATAATGTAAAATGTTTCTAACTAATTTGGGTTAAGTCCTAATTCTAATCGTTATTATCTAATGAGATATTTATATTTAAATAATTAATTGTAGATATATATAATTTTGTGACCACCCATCTCATAATAAAAATTATAAGTATGTGATTCAGAAGATTAAAAAATATTAATCATATAATATCCCATGGAATGAAATGTGTTTAAATTTTTTTCACCATTTTAAAATATCATTACCATTGGAAAGGTTTTTTCATAAATAATTCATCATAGATTAATTAACACATGTGAAAGTATTGAGTTTCATATAATTACGACTAGATTCTAAAGCATCCTAGTCTATCTAAAAAATAAAAGTGGATGATATCATTGGATCATATCCCCATAAAATTTCTACTAACATAAAATTATTCAATTATATATGAAAATGCCTTTAAAATATAAAATGTATATTTATCAAGGAAAATACTATATTATTTTATAAGACACTTCATTATTATATAAAAATACACATAATTTTTAGGAAAATAATTTCTTTATAAAAATAATTTTAATCTTATAAAGTAACATCATGCCACTAAGTCATCATGGTGGTGGAAAATTACATTCATTCTCTGTATGTTAAAAAATTTCACATTTTAGATAAAAAGTAAAAATAAACTTATTTAGAAAAATAAAGTAGCATTCCATTTATCAATTTTTTGTAAAAAAATTAGAAACATTTAAAAAATTTATTTTTATATAATCATAGGAATGTACTAAAAACGTTTTTTAAATTTTTTTAGAGAAAATGTACATGGAAAAATGGATTGGAATTAGAGATAAAAATAAATTAGATTTCCCCTTGAAATATTATTTCAGTATATTAAATTATAAAATAAAGTAAAATTAAATGAAACCATTATTCTCAAAATGTAACAAGAGGATAAGAAATTTTATTAGATTATTTAGAGTTTTAACATTATTTACATCATTGGAAACTTAATCTTAATCAATCCGGAAAAAAATTATGATTATAACATAAAACCCATACTGCATTATTGCTATTGAATCATAATCCCATTGAAATATTGAACCACATATGGATTTTTATATAAAATATATTTTTGGTATAAATAATAAAATAAATTCATGGGAATTATAAACACTAAATAAAATATACATGTGGTGAATATGGTTTGCATCACAGAGAAATATAACATACATGAAAATATCTTACCTCAAGTTTTACATGTTTTGATATCACAATAAACTTGAGTATAATAAATTTATATTTATTAAAATTATATAAAACATTCATTTACATTCCTATAGTATCATATATGATCAACATATTACATTTCAACACCAATTTACTAATAATTCATTATTTAATTCATCGTTTCAGAAATTTAACAATCTTGATTTTTATAAGAATCATATCTCAGTAGTTCAGACAGAACTACTTAAATAATGGTTCCATCATATGAAAAACATTATTCATGATATTAATATTTTATATATTCAATTTACAAATTCATATAATCATTCATAAGTATAATTGGTAGAAAAACTAATTTCACTGTTCATGGAGAAGGTGGGTCATAAGAATGAATGAACGTTATTTTCACTCATCCATAGATAGAATGAAAGAAACAAGAAATAATAATTTAAATTTAAAAACATCATATTATATTACATATATCACATAATTATGTTAAATATATTCGTTTTACTATCCATTTAAACAAAAATTAAAATTAATCACATCGATTTGGGAAGGTAGTAGTCCACACATACACATGAGTGATGTTATTATTTTCCTATGGACATGACATATGAAGACATATATTATGTAACAATTCTAGATATATAATTATTTAATAAATATAATTTATTAATATTAAAACCATCATAATAAAAATCGATGAAAGATGGTAATGAAAAATGAATCTTATCTCTATATAGATGTTATAGTTTATATATACATACAATTGGTACTTTCATATCCTAATTGCTGAAAAAGATGGTGGATAATGGTACTTAAAAATTAATAATTACATTTCAATATATTTATGATACAAAATATATTACTTCATTGAAAATTACAAAAATTTAGAGTACGTATTTGAACAAATAAATTGAATTTAGACTACTAAAAAGACAAACTCTTCTATGGTGGGACCCCATTAAATCCCATTATAATGACCCTAAGAATGATATTTTAAGAATAACATTACCTATAATTCACAGTTTAGAAAGTTTATATGAAAATTTGGTAGTTTGTTTTGCCAATATTATTTTCCTAAAGTTGTGTAATGAAAAGAGGGAAGGGGTGTCCTTTTATTATGGTGGGAAAAGATGCACTTAAATTACCCAAAAGATTATAGTATAATTAATTAATTCTCCATAAAATGCTTATAAATAGACATATATTGGATGAAAAGATGTTAATGTAGAAATATCATCATCCAGTTAAATTTAGACATGTTTTGAAGCCATTTTAAAAATTATCATTTGGTTTAACCCCTTTCATAACCAAATTTAATCTTACTTGCGGTAACAACTATTTCCATCACAAAATGAAAGAATGTTAGGTAGAAGGAAAAAATTGGATAATAAATGGATTATTGTTACATTTTTAGACCTATCATATCATAATTTTACTCTTTTATTATTTTTATAATTTTTATATAACTTTATATAATATCATTTTTCATAAAATAACATTAATGTCAATTCTAACACTATTTATTTAATTTTAATTTAAAGGCATCAGGAAAATGATATAATTAAAATATAATAATTATCTACATCTCTAATATGTCATATTATTCAAAAAAAACATAAGGAATGAAATTACTCATGAAATTTTTAGTTCTTTTAATATTTTTAATATATTTTATTTTATATTTCTATTACCTGAATGAATACTATGTATTTATTATGAAATTTAATAAGGCAATTATTTTAAAATAAATATAAAAAATTACAGTGATAAAAAAATCAATTAATATATAAAATAAATATTTATTAATGAAATTATCCTCTTTTTTTACTTATGAATAACTTTTAATGATATTAAATTAAAGAGAGTGATATTTTGTAAATTTAATTACTAGAAAATATAAATATCATTATCAAGGTAAAATGGATCTAAAATTGACTATATTTGATCTTTATAATACTGTGATCATATTTATCCATTATAATGAAATTAAGGAAACTATTAGGCTGATTTTTGAGACCACTCATCATTGTTTTAACCCAATTTTTTTTAACATTTTACCCTTATTAAGGTGACAAATAGTTACCACAAATAATATTCATAATGACTAAATTAAAGGGAACTATTAGACAAATATGAACATACTAATTCTATATTCGGTAACAATTCATTTATATTCAACCACAACAAGTAGAAAAAAATCATATTTAATATAAATGTTTAAAATAGTATGAATAACAGTTTTTAGAAAAACTTGTTTTGATCTAAAAAATTAACTTATATCCAAATCATTAATATTACTAATTAAAATGTAATTACTTATATTTTTATAAATAAAAAAATGACATGTAATCTTTTTATGAAATAAAATATAAAATTATACTTTCATTTACTTTATTTAAATAAAACAAATTACTTTATTTTAATATGTTATATATTATAATATTCACTAAATAATCTATCATTTCAAAAAAATTACAAAATTTTACCTTCGGTTATTTTTTGGATATGTTGTTTCTAAATAAACTACTCATTTAGGAAAATAATTTTTTTAAATTATGTAGAAATTATTTATAATTTCAGGCAAAAAATGAAAATAAATAATTCATTTTGATTAAAATTCCTCTTTGTTGTATAAAATGACATTATTAAAAAAATCGAGTATTTATTTATTAAGATTTAATCAATCAAATTGTATTGAGTATGGATATATATATATATATATATATATCATAATAAATTTACTCCTATTCATACCACCAACATAAAAACAATAATATAACAGACATTTTTTGTAATAATATTTTTATTATATATCACAATTTTCCTAAATATTGGTGTTATATGTTAGGTAAGATATAAATCATATTAATCTTCTAAACTACATTATTGTAATTTTATAAAACTATATCACCCAATGAACCCAATGTGTTATATTATTGCATCTAAATCCTCTATATAGTAATAAGGTCAATCGTCAGAACTCAACATTTCTTGTGTATTATATGTTATACCTTAATCAATCACATCCCTTAATAAAAAAACAGAAATAATCATTTTGATACTATACCAAGAATACATCCATGTTCAATAACCACAATCTATCATATCCCTCAACACGCATATTTGGGAACTGAACCCCATACATATCCTCACTTAATACTATAACGAAAGGAAAACCAATGAATAATGTGTAGTAAACCACACATATTATTTCAAACCAAGAGGTTGGGTAACCCCCCCCCCCCCAAGAATTTGTATTTTATGGTTTACAATTATAAATTGATTGGTTGGGTTTGAAATAATAGAAAATAAATAATAATTATAGCTCGCAAGAACACTTTGGTAATCAAACTAGACTTTTACTCATTAGTCTCTATAATATCCCCCCACATTAGGATCCCATTATAATGTTTTATATATCAAATACAAATACAAGAGTCAATTTCATTATTAGATTATTCACCATCCATGAAATAATGTTATTCATTTTTCATTTCATGATTAATACTTTAATCTTGAACGAACATTTTTTATGACACTCCTGATTCATTTATTATATTCCCACATATTACATTATCATAAATACTAAAAAATGAACCCACCTTATTCATTTATTATTTAAGTTATCAATTTTTAAAATCTTCGGTACTCTCTGTCTCAAACCAGGGTAGTAAATAAAATAAAATCTTTTTATCTATATCATTACACTACTTCCTAAAATTAGAAATTAGTAATATAACTAACAATTGATCATTGACCATCATGTATCCATCCAGAAACAATTGAAGCATTAACAAGAAATACCCACTCTATATTCATCCCAACCACCAATTTGTCCCACCCAATGGTGCATAAAATAACATCTGGCATTAATTGACAACATTATTATGCCACAACCATTATAATAATTGTTACCACATCCCACCATAATCATAAAATCCACCATAAATATAGGAATCCCATCCCATTTTTCATCCCAATAATATGTATTCAACCATTTACATTATTGATATACATTGATGGGCATACAAATGTATCAAAAATATTTCTCCACACAAAATTTTAGAGGAAACTATCACTATAACATCAAGGAATTTAATCATCCCTCAATCATGAGTGGGATCATTCCACCCTAGACATTTATTATTTAGAAAAAACCAATTTTAATTCCATATTCGATTAAATAATTTATTATCCATTGGTTGTTCTAAAAATCCAACCTAAGGATATCGTGAAAATAGCTACAATCAATATAACCTGCTAAAAATATTATTTAGATGTTTATAAAAATTCCGTGATATGTATGAATTATTTACAATATGAATCTTAAATTTTATTAATAATAACAATACAATTTATTTTTTTATTTGTTTCAACAACTCAAAAATGATAATAAATAATAAGCAAATACATCCAATAGGATAGAACACTCTCTAGAAAAAATCGAGAAGAAATTATGAACATATCAGATCACATAGTCCAAAAAATTATAACTCTACATCATGAAATATTAAATTATCTACACATGGGATATTTCCCATTTTTATTCTCCAATATCCATAATTATTAAATAAATCTTATCAAAATATATTAGTAATTTTAACAATACTGTATGCATATATTTGACATTAAATAATTATATTTAGTCAATGACATGAAATAATATATTTCTTTATCTTAGATAATTTCCAAAGTAGTAATAATTATTTTAAAATATAAATTTATTTATTATCTGTATCTTCTGATAATCTTAGAAATTATATAATTCTATTTGATACTTCATGTGATAAATCATTAAATTCCATTGATAAAATTTTTATCAATAATATTAAATATATATTTTTCTACATGTGATTCCCATATTCTAAGATAACAAAAATCATCCATAGTATGAAATAATATATGTAATTCAATTCTCAAAAATAAATTAATAACATGTTCAACATAATTTTTGTATAATAAAATTCTATTTCATTTCATGAAATAGTAAAAAATGTTAATAACATTCTAAAAGATACAATTGTTATCAATTGTGAATTATTTTATTCAAACATATTAATTAACAATAGTAAAACATTAATAATATTTTAAATCACTCTATTATGAATTCTAAACGATAATAATATTTACCAATATAATTTAATTAACACATTACATTAAATTTCTGATTTATGATACAATATATTTTCATAATATAACTCGTTATCATTCCACTGAAATTCCAGTTACTTATTCAATTTAAAAGATTCACATGCTATAATATATTCCAAATATTCTAAAAATTTCAGGACAATGAAAATAATTGTTTATAGATTAATAAAATAAATAATTTTCCATACTCTAAATTTATTAAATCTTATAATGAAATAATTAACATGAATTGGGCATATAATTTTTTTACAATATCATCCCACAACAAATAATTTCCAAAATACTATTAGAATCAATAATTTACTTCATATGTTTATCTTATATTTTAATTCCTGAAATAATAACTTTTCATACAAATAACACACTCCACACACTTTAACCCTCCCCTTTATATGATTTCAGGATATAATTATTTAACTATTATTTATGTGAGTTGGGAACCTTATTATAACCTTCTAATTTTAAACTATATAAATTTAAACAATGAATTTGAATCCATATTTATTCAAAATTACATAATAATAATGAGAGGATGTAGATCCCTTAAAATAATATGTGAAGTGGAAACACCCTAAACTAGAATTCCCTAAATAAAACCTCAGTAAATATGGAAGAAGACCTCATTGTCACATACCCATAAACAAGAGACCATCGACTGGTGGTGATAGTCTAGGGAAGTTGTATGGTGATTATACCAATGATGATAACAGTCACACACAATAAGAATAAATAAAATATAACAGCCCAAAGTGTCACATATAATATAGCTATGATAAATATAATAAAAAATGACCAATATTTAACACATATCAATAAAACTTTCTCCTACTGTGGAAAGTCATCCCATAATACAAAAATGTGTAAAAAGACAAATAATGAAACATCATAGAATCCCTTGGTGACTGTTCCGATACTACTACCCTCTCTATGCTCCACGACTCAACTATCATCAATGATCCCACTTCCCTTACGTGGATCTTAAATATTTATTTATACATACACATAAATATTACCATTCAGGATTTTAGTAATAGAACCCAATAAGAATAAAACAATGCATCCATAGCACGTTTTAATAGTTATAATTCTTGTTTCCAATGATAATAATACATGTTTAAGAGAGAATAAATTATCACATATCGAGCACTCATGTACTAACCAAGAGATATTGTTCATTGTATATATATTATTTGGATAATTTCTATAAGGATAGTAGAAAATGATATTAGGTGTGTTCAGGATATATCCAAAGGGTTGGTTAACATGTCTCTTAGAAATCACAAGGCACCGAGTTAGATCATTCCATATGGTAATCACATCCTAGATCAATAAATAGTGATAAATCATGGTCATCACACATTATCAATATCATTGGGCTAGTCTACAAGGTTATATTATCCTAAAACAACCATAGTATGGGCCACAAGTATGTCTTTCCCCTACTTCATCTTCCAAAAATCATGATTCATGGCCATCATGCACTTACCCTATGTGTAGGTCCATATTTATCATCATAAAATTTCCTACACAATCCCCCTCTAGATGATAAATGTATCATGAATTTTCACCTATTCTGAGTACCATATAAATACTACTAAAAAATGGTATATACACAAAATAGGGTAGAGAATATAAGGAAGAACACAACATGTCAAAATAAGAATCAATAGCCACATGGAAATATATGTGAACAGAATAAAACTAGGATATCAAACTATATAAGTATATTCATATAATAAAATATCATATATGCATTTTATAGGGTACACACACTTAAAATAACTGTCAATCACTGTCAAAAAATAATTCCAACACATGTATTCCATTAGATAAAAAATAGTATATAATTTCCTTAAATGGTAAAGAACATCACATATCTAGAATTTAGGCATCAAAGTTATGAATTTCCAAAAGCTCGTATCAATATCAATATCATGCACTGATAAGATCAATCCTACAAGACTAGGATCCTTGGAACCCATATAAGCTAATCATTTTAGAGATTCTGGATAATTTTTCATGTATGTGATGGAATAATAGGCTTAGTTATGTGATTAATTCTAAGAGACAGTGAAAATAAATAATTACGTGAGGAAAACTCAATTAGACATGTTTAGAGTTGGTCCTACAATGTTGGGGATAAATCCAAGACATAGAGATAATGAATATCACTATTGAAATCCCTAGAGTAATAACCTTAGAGGATAAGTTGAGAGAATATAGGGTTTGAGGGGAAACTCGATTTTTTTTGTTATTTTATAAAATTAGTAATCATGACATATAAAATTGGGATTTTTCATAATGAATTAATCAATATACAACAAATAGTGAATGTGAGTTTTTTATGATTCAATGTTTCTATGTATTAGCACATATAGAATCCATGTCATGGTTAATAGTGAATTCCTATAGACTAGGTAAAAGGTATATGTTACAACAACCATCACTACACCAAATCCACTAAACTGTATCATTGAAACTACACTATAGCTAGAGTTCCAAAATGTAGTGCCCCAAAAAATTGGATGAACTGGCCAAAATCGACCAACAAATCTCCATTCTGCATTTTATGCTCAATATCATGGCTATACAAAAATATCAAAAAATTATATCTAACTGCTATGGAACAATTCCAATACCATTAAATATCCATACCCTTTATGGTGAAAAAACAAGCGTTACCCAACATTATCTTGTTTTACATGAAATAATTAGTCCATTATAATCTCCCCCTCTAAGCACCTCTCATCCTTGAGAAGAATCTCTACACAACATGATTGAACAACTTAGGGAACTGATCCAAATAATTTGAATCACACTCCCATTATTGATCAAGGATATATCCATGCCACAATAGGATCTAGAAATGTGGCCATATCTTCCTCCATAATACCTTCTTGATCTAGTGTACAATCCACACCAGGCATTCCATCTATAATGGATCTGGGACAATCTCAACATCCTCTAATCTTCTTATATGTTCTAGATGAAGAATGTACCTCTTAATCTAAGGCACATAAAAAAACATCTTTCATTCATTGATATAATGGAGGAATATCCAAAATTTAATTAAAATACTAAATACACATATAAATATAGTGTAGTCCATGGAATATTTGTGGAAGAATACAAATCTTATAAAAACTTTGATACCCTAAACAAGGATTCTCCCACAAGAAACATATATTTGTAACAAAGAAGTATAAAGTTATCTTCCTTCTATCGGTTTATGATCATTTCTTACTCTGAGAAGTGGTAAACCACTTCCTAATCAGTTTCACACTCTTTTAGGTCTCATGTACCATGATCACCCCACTATAACTTCCTCACCTATGTCATTCCAGTATAATAATGAATGAAATAGTTAACCATAACGGTGATCAAAATGTTCCATCTAAAAACAATCCAATAAGATATTATTGTATTCAAATTATACTAAGTATAGATGATCATCACAACCCCCATATAAATATATGTTGAATTCATATAGCATTTTTCTTAATATATTGATCAAACAAATTTTTTGGTCGTTAGCCTTTTAATGAAATTTTGTTCTCAGTTTCATCTATGTACCCAACAAATTTGGAAATCATCTCACAAACCACGACATAAAACATACAACTCAAAAATAAATAATTCTCAATTTAATTCCATGAAACTTTAAAATCTATCATACATACATCTTTCCCAACTCATACACTTAATGAGTTTCATGGAAAGGTAGGAAGTGAGAAATTTATTTAGCTGATTAACTATATCTGAAACTGAATCACACCACCTCATTGGCTTATGTAACCCCATCATGAAATCTATAGTCAAATTATCCCACATCCACAACAACACCGAATGATGCTGAGCCAAACCACCATGATACTAATTCTCAATCCTGTATCTTTTGTAGGTATGAAATCATGTGTAAAAACATATAATGACTCTCTTCATACTAAGACACCATAAATTGAAATCAAATTTCATGTTTCATTTTTTTCAACCCTATATGCACTACATGTTTTGAATAATTAAAATATCTCATTATCTCATCATTTAATTTTGATGTGAATACAAGTTCCCTATTTATACTAATAGGGTAATCATTGATTACTAAAAATCATAGAAAAGTTCCACAGCCTACCAATCATTCTCACATCACCACACACTCTAGATATAACACTTTGACCATTTTTCATGGCCCACTATTAAATATGTGATGACCATGGGTGAACATTTCATGGTTCCATGATCCCCGGTTTAATCAACAAGCCAATCATCTATCAAATTCATTAGATTGAACTCCTCTTGTAGTTTCCACTCTCCATGATCTAGTATATCAATAATTTTCTTGTTAAGATAATTTGTAACCACATTACCCTTATAAAGAGAATATGATATCTTAATGTAAATAACATATAGATATTATACCCAATTACTCTTCCTCAAATTTAGAACCCAATGAAAGAAGAAATATTAAAGGATCTTAATGAAATTATAAACAAAGAATGCTAACATATGAGATAATATCACAAAAACTTCTTAGTGTGGACCAAAGATGCCAAATTCAAGTCATGCATCATGTAATATTTCTGATGGGGTTGTAGCTATCATGGCCCATAAGAAACTATCTGATCCCCCTATCTAATTATATATACTAACTATTCACTTTATGCTTTATATTACACATCATATCTGATCATAGACTCTATAGGAATCAAAATTGGTGTTGTTGTTAGTATCTTATTCAACTCAAGGAAACCCTCCCCACACCATTAGTCTACAAAAACCTCACCCCCCATCGTGGTAAGTCTCATCATCGATTATGCTATGAAAGAGAAATCCTAAATGAATAGTTGATAATATCCACCCAATTTAAGTAAATAAAAGTCCTAAAAACAGCCTGAGGTCATGTAAAAGACATCACTTCTTTCACATTAACTGGTTCCATAGAAATTCACATATCATATATCACATGACTAGGAAAATGTACATCCCAGATCATGAATTTACACATTGAATTATTGGAATAATTTCACCATGCTCAATATATATTCCACATGATTTTCATGTGTCTTACATGTAACTATGATGTTTATGAGTATATAAGGATATCGTTACAAAAGATAATTATGAAACAGTCAAGATACACGTGGAATATCTTGTTCATGAGATCTATGAACATTGCTCAAGAATTAATCTATCCAAAAGGCATTAAGAGGTACTCATAATGACCATATCTACTCATGAATACCATCATAGGAATATCAATCATTATTAATAACAAATAATTATCGATTATTGAAGGTCAATCTAGGAGAACAACCAAGCTCCCTATTACTGATCAAAGATATCCTTAATTTTGCACAATTTAAATATTTTTTACCATCATATAATTAAACTTATTGCAGTCTGCACAAATATATATAATAATGTCTTAATTCTTGGTTAAAAACATGAGGAACCCAATAGAGATGTGATTCTTTTGATGAAGCCCTTCCCCACCATGTACTCAAGTTGAAACATGAGTTCTCTAAACTTAGCTAGAACCATATCACAGTAGTTATAAAAATATGTCACTTCCCCTGGAAGGAGTTCTATCTAGAACCCCATATTAAAACAGAAGGATGACATGAGATGTAATCATAAAATACATCTATTTTGAGATCTATAAAAGAAGAAAAAGGGATCTTAACATCAAATTACATTAGGAGATATAAGACTACTAGCTTAGTAATGATGGATAAAATTAGGAAAAAATAATTTCCCACACTTCTGGTATTGACATACCACTCATTGTCCCTCCAAAAAAACTCTATCAAAGTTTAAAAACAAGTTACCTACCTTTGATTAATAAGATGTGATCATAGAATATGGTTAACCAATCCATTACAAGGATCACATCAAAGGTAGCTATCTCAATGACCATTAAGTATAACAAATGTGAATATATTGAAGAAACATCCAAGAAATCGTTAAATTACTAGATATGATCAATTTTTTTAAAATGGTGTTTCAATAGAAACAAACATGAAAGAACAAATATATGATAGGTTGGGATTAGAAAAAAATGGGATTATATAAATGAATGGGATTCACGAGTATTGAAAATAGTTATAGATACACAAGTTAATAAATACAGTAACTGAAAAGGTTGATGTTCCCTCTCAATAGTTTGGGAAAACCTAGTCCATCTCATACAATCGACGTCCCATGGCTCAGTGACCAATAAAATGTGTTGATTGATTTATTAGAGTTAATGTAATTTTTGGAATTTTAAGGTAATTCTATTGACCCTAGTTATATTCCTTATTTATACACCATGTTTATCCGTCACCTAATATAGAAAAGTAGCTACAAATATCTAGAGATTTTTTTGTAGAGATTCTCCATCTTTCCATAGTCCTAACACTTAATATTTGGTTTTGGGAAGTAAATGTGTTAATGTTTGTCAATTCCATAGTTGTGGAAATGTGAAACTCTTTATCAAGAGGATAAAGAATCCATAACCAATATAACCTACCTCCCACTACCTAATTACATGTCCAAGATTATACCCTTCCTTTTATAAGAAGAGACACTAAATATATCAGTAGGAGGACTGCCATCTTGTTTTCTGATGGATAAAAGAAGACCTAATACAAAATCCTCATTTGGGACCTGATCAATATTAAATTCCATTTATAAAACCTACATGTATATCTTTTGGTCAGACATCCTATTATATTGTCTTATATAAGGATGATGACCAATCTAAAACTTCTTGATGTTCTATTTCTCATTTCCATCAAAGATGTGAAAAAATAAATTATCACAGTGAAAGAAAAATAGAACAAAGTTAACATCATGGATTGACATTAAGTGTTTATGAATTATTGTTAATGGTATGACATTACCATGTATGAAAAAAAAATTACAAAAAAAATATATTATATAGGTTCTCTAAATAAATACCCATATATCTATATGATTGTCCCATTAAACCCCACTATATCTTAGAAAATTACTATTGTGTAAAAAAATTCACTTCACACATTAGTCATCTATTTCCTTGACCTTTTTGAATATTCTCTCAATGAAATTTATCTTTTCATCAGTATCATGTAGTCCCCATGTACCTAGGAGGGATACCAGATTCTAGAGATTGATATCATGCTAATAATTAACCATGGTCCTCTCCAATCCTCTTCCATGGTAAGGTATAATAAAAAAATTAATATAGGCTATAGTGGCTCTGACTCTCAAACCACTGATGTATGCTTTGGAGAATTCTCAACTATACCTTTTTACATAGATAATGTAGAATAGGTGCATCCTCCCTAGCTGGAGAATTCAAGCTTACCTAAAATGACATTTTATAAAAATCTAAATGAACGTTCTCTCACCCATAATAACATTTTATAAAAAATAATATTTTTAGTTCTATGGTATAATTATGTGATTAATATCAATTAAAATTTATTTGAGATACCAAAACACTGTGTAGTCACCCAATTGTTACCCAAGGCTAAAGAGTAATCCACTAAACATGTAAATTATTCAAAATTATATATATATATATATATATATATATAACCCAACAACACTATCATGTTCAACTAATTAACTCTAGATGGATATATCATGGTGGGAGGAATATAGCTATTTCACCAATAGAGAAAGAATACCTATCCCAAATAGATAGTATATATAATTACATTAAATAAATGTAATATTCTATATAATTCTACAGGTCTGTATTTTACATTTAATCCAACATGCCAATTCATGATGCAGGAATGCACCCAAATCCTATAAAACTATAACATTAATCCCATCAATAGTAACTCAGAGTTCCATTACACATGAGATGGATAGGCACATGGAAACTCCACTACTCAAGTTCCAAATATACTATATCCATTCTACATTGTTTGAGAAAAACAAAATAAATAAAGGGAATATTAAATTGATGGAATTTTGTATCTTCCCATCCTCTATTTTCCTAAACAACACTCGAGTAGAGATACCACACTGACAGAAGCATGCCTCCTCCTATACAAGAGTATTCCAATTAATGGTGAGGGTATAAGAAAGTCATCATAATACTATCCCATTATTTGTCATTGTAATAATCTGTGATATTAAATAAAACATATCAAACCCTAGTATCATGATGAATTTATGTAAGATAAATATAGTAAATAATGTCACATTTGTAAAAAATATAAATTAACATGGATCTTAATGTGGAAATGCATCACAATGTATAAATATGTATAAATAGAAAAATAACGAACATTGTAGAATCCTCTAGAGACATTCCAAGAACCAAACCCACTCTATTTTCCACTACATAGTTATATTTTATGGGCCACTTAACCTTACTTGGATATTGAATCATAAAATTTTCAAATTACTTAAGCTTCACCTATTGGGTGTGAGTAATAAAACCAATTACAAAGAAACCAATGAATCAATAACATGTGTGAAAATTTATTACATTTTTTTTCATGAAAATAACAACTTCACAAGAATGAATAATAAATCATGTATCTAGAAACGTTTTTCTAACATTCAACCATGATCCCTAATCATACCTACCTCAGTTCCAAACCAATATGATATTCATAAAATATTTTGAGATTGATCAAGATATATCATATTTGATGGTGAACATGTATCTCATCATTCATAATACATTAGGTTATATTGGCCCATAAGGTTGTCTCATATCAGCTCTTTTTGAGGAAATGCCTCAAAGTTGTCACACCACATATTTATCATTGGCATAGGACATAAGGATTGGGTATAACAAAAATTACTTGGTCCTAGACACATTTCCATTATGAACATATTTTTATTTCCTCAATTCATGCCTCATGTACCACATTCCCCTACCCAGTGTTCAGATAGATTACTAGCATTGTCTCGTGTTGTGTACACTCTACCTCTAAGGGATAACCATATCATGATAGTTTACCTTTTCCAAGTACCATTATAATACAAATAAATTCATGATATTTACACATACCATGTTATGTAATATGAGGAATATTTTTCTTTCATTTTGAGAATAAATATAAACATACATGTACATGTGATCAAAATCAATCATGGTTAATAATATATATAATAATACCTATGTAATGAAACATATTATATGGGGATCACATGATAAAAACACAATTGAGATCACCATAAATCATGTTCAATTTTTGTTCAAAAAACATTATCACATAAATTGAAAAATATCATACAAGGACTCAAAATTTTAAGGAACTTCCAACCTCAAGCATGTAATGTTAATGGAAATAATTTCTAAGAGGAGATATCCAAGTCACTCCCACATAATAATAGGATCAAGAATTCATGAAAAGGTTACCTAGAACCAATATAAACCCATTAAAAAATATTTTCTAGAATATATTTTATAAAGGATATCGAAACGTAGGTATAAATATGTAATTTATCCCAATAGTTGGGGGAAAACAAATAAGAGAGGGAGGAGAACTCCCCTAAATTCACAATGGGTAGATCCTCCAACATTAAAGATGAAGACAATAGATAGAGGTTTGAAGGGCCTTAAAATATTATATACACAAGAAATATATAATAATTTTTGATAGTCTTGAAATGTATGTACCATAACACAACACATAGGGAAATGTCACAATGCATTCCAAATTGGAAAGGAAAACAACATAAGAATTTTCTCTATGATATTGTTCTAACTAGTAAAAAGAAAATATATAATCCCTTTTGGTGAAAACATAATTACCCTATAGACCATATAAAATGACTATAGTGAAATGAATATCACTACACTATAACCTCTGAGTCCAATCATATATGATTCACCATAGTCATAGTTCCATGGTCTAGTATCCATAAGTTAGCATAACTTCCTAAAATCCAAATTTTATTCTCCAAAACATAGTCCATGTTTTATCCCATGACTATGAGAAAAATATCTTGAACCACCAATGATATAAATGTGGTAGTAATTCCCCAATTATTCTATAGTCATACCCACCACAATAGAAAACAATCCCCACATCATAGTATCTTGTTCCACTAGAACTATTTTCTCTAATAAAGAAGCATTAAAGGATGTGTTAACAAAATAGGATGTAGAATATGGGAATGTTTAGGTCTTGAAACTCAAGAAGGAATCAAGATGATTTATTTATGAACTAGTTTACTTTTGGGTCAATGCTTTATCATCCTAAATTTAGTTATATGAAAAGGTATCCATCGAGGAAAAGAATAACTTTTTAAGACATATAAATAATGTCCCATGTAGATATCATAAAAATCCAATTAAATTTACATTTATTTTTCATTTAATTATTATTTAATTTATTTCCATTAAAATTCACCAAATGAGTCATTTTATGACTGTAAAAATTAAGGAGGGTCGAACAATACATTTAAAACTCATAAAATGACCCAAGCTACTGATTTAAACATATTTTTACTACTTCACATTAAAAATATTTCATTGTTTGAATGTAGAGGGAAAATGTTATTGTTAATAAATAAATCCTACCCCTATTCAATACATACATTTGGTGTATTGGTGTCATGGTTTTACAAGTAAGTACAAAAAAGAAGCTCATGTAGACTATTATGGATCTCATTAAAAGAGGTCTTCCTTTACAAAATCTATTTAAATATGTATTTCCAATACACGTTCTTTTTTTAATCAAGTGTTACCATTACAGATAGGATTATCCTTGTGTAAGGGTAATGATAACAATAAAAAATATATTTAATTTGCACTTATAAAAAATATAAATAACAATGAGAAGTATTTATTTTCATTTTCAAAATTAAAAAAACACCTAAAAATAATTTAATCACTTTAAAAAAAATCAAATAAATTTTTTTGTAATATTATATAACATTGAAATTAAATTTATAATTTTTTTATGCTTTTTAATATAAAAACTATAAAATTACATGAAAATATTCTAAACTACTAGAAACAACATAATAACAAAAGAAGGCATGAGAATATTTTGTACCATTATGTCAACCAGTAGGAGGATCACATTTTTAAGGATGTAAAATAACACTAATAGAATACGAAAATTAAGTTACATATGTTGGTCTTAATAACCATTTGTTGAGTCATGTTTCTATATTATGGATATATTCTTATGTTATATGGTTTAATTAATAACCCATTAGATTATATTTATTTTATTAATGTTTCTATTATGGTATTTAGAGGATATTATAAGAATCCTCCAATAAAATACTTATGATTTAGATTTTACCAAATTTGTAAGCTTATTTCATTGATTCAATTTCCTTTTATCAAGTATTGAACTATCTTGGTCAGATATGATCATTTAAGTTTATCCAGTACCTCTTTTCCTCTATTATAGATAATTATTATTCTTTAAAAAGATAAATTGAATATATTTAATTCAAATCCCCTTTCTTTAAGAATTTAATTTTCATTAATGTATGCCATATTTATGAATTATTTTCATCATAATTATCATATCCTTCTCCTCTATGACCATATTTATTCATTCCAATAAATGTTCCATTTTATATTTTGAAAATAGAATATTGTTTATTCCATGTATCCTTAATATTTCCGTTTATCTCTTCTCAAAATTAATTTTTATGACCATTTTTATGATTTATATTTTTTAAAAAATGGAAATAATTTTTTTCATGATTGAATGTGTTATCTTCCACTACACTTTTACATGGGACATTTTTTTCCCATGTTTTAGTGATCTGTGAATGATATTTATTTCTAAATTAATCATTGAAAAAAATCCATTTTAAATTATAAAAAAAATATTTTGATGGTGACCTATAACATCCCATTTTTAATAATGTTTTAAATGAATTATGAGAATTATTTTTATGATTATTCTTTAATATCTATTTTTCCAATAAAATTATATATATATTCTATAGTAATTGTTTCTAAATAATGTTAGTAATACTTTTGAGAAATAATCCTTTTCATTGATTTTATTTTTTATACCAATTGATATACATTTAATATCAAGTTATGTTACACCATTTGAAAATGATAAGAACCCCATTTTTCGTCGATGTGTTTTCATGGTATGAGGATTTATTGATTTCATATTGATTAATTATGTATTGGTATTAACGGGTGGGATCCTATTTTTCCCTATAATGATTTTTTTAATGTTTTATACCTCATGAGATAATATTTACTGTGATCTTTCTGAGGATTTTCATGTTCAAAATAAAGATAGTGAACTCAATGTGGTTAGATATGTTCACAAGGTAGATAATGAACTTGATGTGGTTAGCTATGTTCATCAGAGTGAGCATGAGAACAATGTTAGTAGATGTATTCACAAAATATTGAATGAACATGATATTTTTATCTATCTTGAAAATATTAAGTGTTAATGGGTTTAAATAATATATCTTCATTATGCTAATATTGAAAATGATGTGGATATCTATGTTTACATTATTTAGTGTTATCTTGGTGTGGTTAGATATATTCATAATTTTAATGTTTTATATTCCTATTAATATGAAATATTTCTATATTATGTGATTATGTTAGGATGTATAGATTATACTTATTATAATGTTTTTGAACACTATTCCACAGTATATATTTGACCTTTTGGGGTAAAATGTCCTTACATTATTCATTACATATTACTCTGATTTTTAATTTTTGTATGTTATTTCTCCCATTCTGATGATTTTTTGTGTGATTATAATCTATTCATTGAAATCTAGTTTATAATTATTACCTTACTAAAAATTTTATATTACCAATTTCTTATAATTCCAATCCCTAAGATATAAATATATGTATAACTTATTAGAAATCAAGAATGGTGTCTCTTGTGGTTCAAAAATGGAGAAACACTAATAAGTACTTTAAAATAGGTTTCTTATGAAGCTATTACTCAAAGATACCTAAAACTATATTCTTATTATTTTTATATTATTATGATATTTAATGTTCAAACTCTAAAAATAATGATTATTTTATGAATTTTTTTCATCACATACCTCACCTGGTTCAAATACAAATTTTAAAAATTGAGTTTTTATCACAAACTTGTGATTGTATGTCTAGATAGCCTTAGATTGTATGAAATCTTGGTTTTTTTGGTATTATTTTAGTAATATTTTTGAGACTTTCTGGGTTATTATTCGAGGATTAGTTTTTTTTGTGATCTAAAAAATAGAATATTATATAAAACCCTGAGGATAAATATAAGAATAGGAAAATATCTTGATATTTTGGTAAAGTAGTGATTATTTTGTATCATATAAATGAAATACATTTCATGATACAAAAAATACGATGTATTCAATAGTACAGATTACCTGGGATAAATATCCTTGTAATTGTTGGATGATTACTAACTAAATAATCATGTAATATAAATTTCTCTCTACACTCTCATGTGGTCGAGTCAGGTCACTATTGGACCATATTCATTCATCCCATATTTCAAGAGGATGCTAACTACTTGTGTGGGTGTAAGGAATGTACTAGTGAGACCATACCATCTTATATTAATTTCCATTAACAGAAAAAATAATAATAATAACCAACCATGACACTCATACACAATAAATGATAAAACCCAAACAATAAAAATAAAATTAATTAATCTAAATATTCAGTAATTTATTCCGATCTAATTGATGTGTTGAAAGTAATATAGGTGGACTAAAAATATTTTACAAAAACAGTAGTTTTGAAATCCATTCTACGTCCCATATACATGCATTAATATCATCTAAAAATCTAATAAAATCATATATATGAACCCTTTCCCTGGAAAAAACGTGTATCTGTTAAATTTGTCTGGGTTTTAAATAGTTCCCAAAAAGGTTTTCTGAATAAATATTGTGGAAACACCAATGATGACTAAAGAATATAGTCTAAAAAATAAAACATGTAATACAATGAAAAAATGATTTATTAATTTATAAATTAATATAGTTCATTAAATAACCCTTTAAATGATCGATATCCATGTTGACAAATGGGGTATACCAAACCTATCTCATCATGATATCAGATGTCCCTGTCCTAGAAATATAAGGAAATAAAAATTCAGAACTCTATACCCAACTCATAATCACATATATGAAGGAAGTCAATGGCCAACCCAAAAATCACATCATAGTATGAACACTATTTTCATCCAAATATCTCATCTAATAAGGAACATCATCCCATATTTGTATCTCATTCATGATGGAAATCCATATCCCTTATAGTGTTTTCAACTATGAAGGATCATAATTTCCAAGAATCATTTTCATCTTGGAAGGAACTTCTTGTCCATCCTATAATTTATCCATGATGGAACTATATGTCCAAAAATTATGTCATTATGTGAGGAAAGCCATCTCTCTCCCAATATCTCCTCCCAAAAGGAATTCCATGTCATTCTTATAAAACAATCCAAGGAGGAAGGCTATGTCAAATAAAACATCACATCTTGGAAGGAACACCATGTCACCTCTATAACAGAATGTATTGATATTAACTTACCAAGGATTAATAAAAAGTAAAAAATTTCTATGTAATCCATTTATAATATCTAACACTAATATTAAAATAAAGTTATGAAATGACTTATTATTCAATTCATAGAGTATATAATTATTTTTCAATTTACTTCATTTAACATGTTTATTTCAATAACTAAATTCAAGGCATCTGTCCGGATAAACCAATTTAAAATATAATGTAAAAATTATAACCATTTCCCATTTCACTTTTCATTTAAGAAAAATTAACATCTCAATCCTCATCATATCCGTATTTCACCATTCCACTATACCAATACACATTACATTCCATATCCCCACATTTTAATCCATGTTATTTTTTTTCAATATAATTAGTAGTATGACAGAGCTAAACCATTAATAATTCAATCAATACTCTTAATTTATTGACCAAACCAATTAACAAAATTATGAAAATGTACAACCAATTTCAAATAAATAAATTAAATCAAGGTTTCTTCCTTCCAATTTTCTACCTAGATTCAATAGTTTTTACACAACTTAAGAAGCCGAATGTTCTAATCTTAATGGAAATAGACCAAATGGGGTCTGAAGAAGATCCCTTCATATGGTACCATTGAAGAAGTGGGTTTCCAATTTGGATAATTTTCATGCATGATGTGACAACATGAAAAAAATTATATTTTATACTAAAAAAAATGTAATTGCATTTCTCTAGAGACCTAACTAAAAAGTATATAATGAAAATGAAATTTTTCAATGGACATGGTAGAACATGTTTCCTCCTTCATTATCTTCATGAAATAACAATAAAATCTATTAGTATATACATAAATCCAAGATATATTTTTTGAATTTCATAACTAATATTCTTTCTTATAGAAAATTACCATAAGAAGAAAGAGATGAAGAACCGAAATTCCTAACATTAATGACTATGTTTGGAACACCAATATTGAACAAAATATTCTTATACATTCAGGATAACTCCCAATTCACCTACTAAAATGATATAATTTGAGAGAAAATATGGCGGAATATATGTGAAAATAAGGGCCAGAGATTTAATCAAAACAAAAAGACATGACCTATCTATTATGTGAATTTAGGATTCCTATCATGAATCCAAGGTTTCCTACTTCTATAAAAAAAACATATCACCATTTTTAGATTCCAAAAAATAGGTTATTATTGTGAATAACATCACATGTCATGAATTTATTATAACCAAATGATTATTTAATATCTTAATTAATTTCATGTTGTCTACCAAGATCTATTGAAATTGTGAAATTAATATTCATGATTTGAATTGTTCTTGTTGCAATGTATCATATTAACCATTATTTTATATGCAAACACCTCTAATATACTAACCAAACAAAGTATAATTATTTTATTACTAGGGCCTGAATGACTTTACCATACAAAAATAGGTCTAAAAAAATAAATAGGAATGTATAAAGATAATATTGGGATCTTATTTCTATCCCACCAAATTTTATCTCATCCAAAAACTGTGCTCTAAAGAGTCACTACAGGGTATTGAAAAAAATTCCATCAATTATGTTCACATATCAAACTCCATATTCTAGGTTACCACTCACACAGGCCTGTTCATTCACAACAATGTAAATAGAGGAATTGTCATCCCTTTATGATTCATTCCACCAAGGTCTGTGATATGGATCTGATGCTCCTCAAAGGATGCATCAATATATCACTCAAGTTCATCATTTTTAATCATGTGAAAAGGGTCAAGATGATATTATTGATGCTATGAAACATGAAACGAATCAAGCATGGAATTTTAGTGAATTGTAATGGATAAATGGTATGCCACTAGGCCGACACTCTCCACTATCTCAAATTACTCAAAAAACCTATGTTATAGATTCACTATTTCTGAATACGGTTTTAGACCAACTTAGGTGAATGTTGAATAAAACCCTAATGAAAACCCTCAAACTCCAGAGTTTATCTCATATTTTTATCATGTGGTTTATTATATATCTACATAGTTACCAAACTCTTCTTAGTTAATTGAACCTACTCAGCCATATCCAATACAAGACTAGTTCCAATAAGCACTAACTTGCTAAAAACTTATCAGAAAAGAGGTGAATGGATTGGATTCCACACAAGAACGACCCATTTGTGTTGATACATAGTATATTTTATTATAAAAATATACATTGGTTCTATAGTCTTCTCCTAAGAATGACGGAACTAAAAATTTATTATAAAATATCATCCAAAATAGGAATCATCGATTCATATTATCTATCAATCCTCACAAAAGGATCATGTGACCATAATTCCTTCTAAATTCCCTATCATTACCAAGACATGAAATATATATCATAATTAGAAATGATACACCTCATAAAATCATGAAATTAAATTATCAATGGGAAATAATGACTACCTTTATCTCTAATGGTGATAGTCAATATAATAGGAATAAAGTTCATGCATTCCACATTCAGTCCACGATCGTACAATCTTCATCATTTTTATGAGGTGTACCCAGTAATCCAAGATAAAATTATTGGGTCAATTATTCCCTCTTTGATTTTATATTTTTTAAAATATAATTCAACCTCAGAGTCATTTGATTCTATGCCTTCCCCTACAAATAGGTGAAACATCTCTCCACACATCCTTCATCTCATTCTTCATCCCTATCTACTTTTATTTCCTATAGAGATTAGGAAACATAATTTCCAAACTAGGATGTAACTCTAATTTATAGTCACATAACTCACCCATCACCCCCTTTAGAAATATATAAGTTAAAAATACTCCATCATGGACAATGAAAAAAAATCCCTACCATGACACCATCTTAACTGTGGATCCCCACCATTTCAGATTTCCCTTACTGGAAATCCCTCTAGATCATATATTTTCTCTCTCTAAATCCATTTTTGATGTAAGTGAATTTCAGAATTTAATGTTTAATTTCCTCTCCCCGGATATATTGAATATGAAAATGAATATATAAATAGTGTTTCATAATCTTCTAGTACTTATAAGATTCCCACAATTCTTCTATCGAAATATCCAAAATCTAGGAAATATAAATAATGTTTTCCTTCCCTAGAGTGTATGCCAGCTCAATGTCAAAAGAATTAAGATACTCAACCATGGTCCTCTACTGATGGGCTAGGTAAAACTGTGAGAAAATATACCTGAGGCTATTTTGGTTGGTAAATACCATAATGTTCTCGCTAAAGATATTGCATCACCAATATCTCATGGAGTGTGCCACCATATCCAACTCAAGATCATGAGTAGAATAATTCCTCCCATGTGGCCACAATAGTCTGGAGCTATATTCAACCACTCTATCCTATAACATTTGAATGTTATAATCCCAAATTATGATTCATTAAAGTACACAACAAACATAATAACCATCTTATATAAGGTGAGGATAAGTGTTAAGGTCAACCAACTCATTAACTCCAAGAAATACATCTCACATGCATTTGAAAAATGAAACATCACCCCATTCTTGGTCATTAGGGATATTGGTACAATAATATTGGATAGTTCCTATATAAATCACTCTTAAGAGATTTCTATATATATAAGATTAAAACCATGAAGCTATTTTTGGGTCATTCCAAAGACACCATAGTTATAACCTTCTCTATATCTATCAACTCTATAGATTATGAAATAATATTACTCATAAATTTCAATTTCCATGTATGGATGATTCATATATATATCATTGTATAATGTCAATGATATACTAGTTTACTCAAGAAGATATAATTATTTTGGAAATTATCACAATTAAACTGTGAGTACAACAATATTTCATTGATGGAAACAAAAAAAAATGATCTAGGAATGGATGGATGATCAGATTCATCATAACCAAAAACACATCCTATGAATAAGTCAGACCAAAGTACATCACCATGAAATCATATATTATATATAATCAATTAAAATCTATATGGGGTATGTGTGATATTCTCCAAATCAACATATGACACCCTAACCTTACATGGATCTAGGAGAAGATCTTGGAACCTTTTTGCTGATTGAATAGATCATTGATGTGTGGAAGGCGATACCGGATATTGACTTTATTATGGTATAGTCTCTGATAGTCAATATAAAAATGAAATGTCCCACCATCATACATGAAAAAATTCATGTTATAACAACATGGGGGAGTACTTGGTTGTAGAAATACATTTTCCTCAGGATCATATAATTTCATTTTCAACTCCTAATGGTATACTAGTTCCATATTATAAGGTGAAATAGAACATATATCCACACTTTTTACTAGATTGATATTGGACTCAATATCCCACAAAGGTGGTAAGGTGAAGAACCCTCTAGGAAATACATCCTAAAAATGGTCCAATAATAGGGGACAGTAAATTGCATATATTCCCCAATTATCATGTCCAAAACCATCTATATGATATGTGAAGAAATCCATTATTCACTAAATTTGTTCTATATGACCTTCCGGAATATCCAAATCATCAAAATGGGTATTGATTACACCATATGGTGATAAAAAGATACATAACTCTGAGGATAGATGATATGAACCATGTTGGGAACTAGCCTATCCATACCCAAAAATAAAATAAAATTCTTCCATATAAAGACTATAAATCTCCCAAAACAATTAGAATCCACCAATTTCAAGAGAAATATATTTGTATTTTATGATACCCTATGATAGTACTCCCAATATTATGTCTATGGTGGTAACACCTTCCATTATTCCGACAACAATAACTGTGTTACATTAAAATTGAGTAGAAATAAATGAATTAGATACTTATACACCAACCAAAATTTCAGAAAGAAAAGAGGATATTAGAATCAAACGACTAATTATGAAATTTACCACATCCAAAATACCTGGAGTAGATTATATATCATGAAGCAAACACACCCATCCATCATGGTCTCTAGTATAACTCTCTTGTGATGCCCTATCGAGAAGGCATTTTCTCCCCTATGTTATGGTTCCATGTACCATACAATAACCTAAGGATCCTATGGAACTGCCTCTACATATATGTGGATGATTAAATAACCCCTTCCTTTATTCTGGTTCCTTTTCTAATCCTCTATCTCCTATTTTATATAGAGGACTCTTATAAAACCTCAAATTATGGCTTAACCTTTTTCAATTAAAACACTCCAATAATGGATAATGATACATAGAAAACATATTGATATACATAAATAATTGATAGAAATTTTCCTCTCTATGGTCCAAGGATGACTTCCCACACCCTTGTTTTCTCTGCCCATAACTTCCCTAGCAGTAATTGTGAGGTGGAGCTTCTTTATTCCTAAATAATATCTCCCTGATCCAAAAAAACTAAGACTAAATGGCTCCCACATAGACCCTTATTTATGTTACCATCCTTGATGAGATCCTAATTCATCACTTAATCAAAGTTTATCGGTATATTTATTTTTATCAAAAAATTTATAACATAATGAATCCCTTCTAAGAAATGATTCATCCCCAATGTTCCATCAGCTACGAAAGATTTAGATTAAAATTTCATGTTAGGGAATCATCAATCATGGTCCATAATTGATAAACTTACATATGTTAAGTGTTTGAAATATTGAACCCTCACCCCTGAATGACTATATTTTAACGTGTATTAGGAATTTGTTTTGAATTACTTACAATTTATTATTCTTATATATCAACATTTTCTATTATGTCTTAACACTTTCATTCTAGTCCTTATATCTTATAATTTTCAATATTCACTCTCATATATATGGTCATATCAAGATGCTTAAAGAACTTCTGGAATGATATGGTTCAAGACATAGCTGCATAGGGGAATCACTACCTTGTTAAAATAGGTTGGTGTTGTAGCTATAACTCTCTATTCAGATCAATAATTGAAGGAATGGTGTTTGAAGTCTCCCTTTACGTGGATCACATGAGCCACAAGAAACTGTTATGAATATGATCATTTATCTTGTTTCATGGAGCTGTAAAAAGTTCTAGATCAACTGTGTTAGGTGTTTAGTAATTACCACTTGTATAATTCTCATCTTGAATATAATATGGGGGAGTATTCTCTTGAATAGTCAACACACTATTCAAATCACACGATACACAACATGATAAAACATGGAATGATATGAAAAATTAGATAACCAATAACTCAAGATCACTTCATATCCTTTCTTAACTATAGAACTGGTATGTCATAAAAGTTCCATTCATTCAATTTTAACAAATATATAACAGGATTTATTTACATAGTTTATATTGGATGATATGTGACATTATGTAAATATTCCCCTAGTATAAACAATTCATGTCAACATATTTACCCAGATGCCTACCATGATGCATTCATATCCACCTCAATATATACCATCTCATGCGTAAAACCCCATAGAATTGTAACATCAATAAAATAGTTGATCACCAAAGGTAAAATAACATCAAAATTGTAACAGGTGAACAATGTGAATAACAACCTTATCACTGGGTAATTTGTTTTTCCCGGGAACATGGTTTAAATATTCCCTTCAATGATCTCACTAACAAAACCCAAAAAATATAATTTTCATGTATACCATTCCATAATTGTAAAATAATACAAATAACCAGATCTATGATACCAATATTTAACATAACTGTGATGGTACTCCCTCATGTGACCGATTTGTGTCACTACCAAACCTTAGTAACACCTCCCAAAATGTGACAGAATACAGAATAGAAGCACACATGTGTAGAATATAGTGTTGTGACTATAC
Source organism: Viscum album (assembly GCA_963277665.1). NCBI lineage: Eukaryota > Viridiplantae > Streptophyta > Magnoliopsida > Santalales > Viscaceae > Viscum > Viscum album. The sequence continues at coordinate 137,015,822 of OY728152.1, read as the reverse complement.
CCTCTAGTAATGATATTCAATTACAATATAAATCAGATGAATAATCAACTATAACACTCTTCCAGGATAGTGGACAATACCCTAATAAACCTGCTAAACCTAGAGCTCTAGGATGAAAACTATGGTAATACAAACATGATTTTTCACAATTTTATATGTAAAGACCCTTTAAATAAAGTCCAGTAACTAGAGTTAAATTCATTTACAACACAAAATCTTATTCATGAGGGAGATTCATGTCTAACACAATATCCCAAATAAGAAGAAACATCATGTCAAACATATCATATCCAATATCTTATATTAGAATGAATGATATCTCCTCCCTATAATTGCATACTAGTTTTATATCCATGTCTATCCTAATATCTCGTCCTAGAATGAATTCCAATTCCACCATTAAATGTTATATGTATGCATTAATTGAATAATGAGTCATACCACGACAAAAAAGTCCATGTAATGAAATTATAATACCAAAAACCCATATATGAAATATGTATCAAAAAGTATTATTGGTCAAATAAATAATTAACCAATTAGAATGTGATTTCCACAATTTTCAAATTTCATACTAATAACTAAATACAAGGAAATTTTCAATTAAATTCAAGTTTCAAATTAACATAATAATTTTAACTATTCAAATTTTCATTATCATTGATGAAGAATTACCATTTGAAATATCATCATATCTCTATATGATCATTCCATTATAAAAATAAAAATTACATTTCAAATTTCCTTTATTTAACGAATATAATTTATTATCAAACTAACCACCATGTTTAACATATTGTGCCCCTTACAATTCAATCCATGTTCTCCATTAACATGCGAAAATAATTTACATTATTAAGACAAAGAATAAACAATTTACAATTAATGAAGAGGATAAAGGTTCATCATATTTGAATTCTCACCTATATTCTAGGTATTGAATAATAACACCTTGCTATTTCAAAATAAGTGCATTATGATCGATAAAATATTCAATATGTTTCACCAAGCTTTAATAGACTGTGAAATTTGAAAATATTATAACCTTGACATTAAATTGTAAGGTATGAATAGTATTGAACAATATTATATGTATATATATATTTACTTATTTCATACTCAATATAAAATATTAATAAATTCATAGTAAATAATCAATAAATTTTAAGCAAATTAGCTTTATTATTCAATGAAATGTTATCTTCAAATAAGAGTTTTAATTATTTTTGTGAGAAAATATTATATTTAATTATTTTAGATTTTAGAATATATATTAGAAATAATAATTTAATTTTTTATAATATAATATAAACATTAACATATGGTAATTTGATTATTTTTTTCGAAAATATTCTCTTTTCATTGAATAACAAAAATGCCTATTTTTGTAAAACATTCGTTTCTTTAAAAAAAATAAGTAATTTAAATGTACCATCTGGTATTTTTTATTATTTAATGTAACATAATTATTAATTAGTAATAATTTTTACACATAATTAAATTTGATTAATATTTATATTGGATTCTAGTATAAGTTTATTTTTGGGATTAAAAACGATATTTTTCTAATTTTTTTTTTATTTATAATGTTTATATTTTTTATTTAATTAGTAAAAAAAGGGGAATTATTTAAAACTTAATTTATGGATTATATATCCCTATATAATATTTTTTATTCATGAAATAATTATCAGTAGTCATAGTGTTTATATAAAATCATCTTTTTCTTTAAATATACCCTTATAGAAAACCTTATTTTTTAGTGCGTCTGTGGATTTAACATTAAATAAATTTTTTCCACTTATTTGATTTGAATTAATTCAAATTGATTCAATATTTTTATTTTTTACAATTTATATTGTCAAAAAATTTGATCTTAATTTTTTCTATTATGAATTTTGATACGAGTAAAAAACTAATTATCACAATTTAGGTGAAAACAGGTTTACCTGAGGTTAATATAAAATAATAAAGGGTAAAATGACCTAAAAATATAAATAGAATATAAATAATGGACATATATAGACCTTATAATATCTAATACTCAATAATTACCCTGTTTAGATCCTTTTATAACTCATAAAATGTGGTTACACTATCTTCTTTCCAAAAAAATAAAAGTGTTCCACTCACCTCACTTATAAAAGGACACCATCTACCCTATCCTATTAAAAGCATAAAATAAATATTTATAAGAAATTAATTAAATTAATTTCTAAAAAAATTATCTACACATGACTTGTGTCTATTTTTAGATCAGAAATTCTTCCGATAACTAAATAGGTTCTCTAAAGGAGTGGTATCATTCTTAACCGAGTGTACCTATTTGATTATTATTCCACATACTTAAACTATTATTAAATAATTATGAGATAAAAAATAATAACATAAAATATACATAGATTTTATTATGTTAATGGAATAACATAAATACTTCTCCTCATCCATCAAATGGGATATGAAATAAACATTCGGGTACATGGAAGACTACCACCATGTGAACATATGCCATTCATTTTCCAACATCACATCTTATAAAATTTTATAATTATTGATTTAATTTATATATGAGATATTTTTTTTAAAAAATTGTACTTATATTTCTATTATATCACATATACCTTCTTAATATACATTCAATGGGTGTATGATAATGTCACTCTTGTGTATGAAAAAATACTACCTCATAAAGTGATGCGATTCATTTACCAATAACACATTACATGTAAGGTAACAAAGAACCTATTAATTCATATATATGATTTAAATGAAATTATTATTATATTAATGATATAATTATTACTATAAAAATATATTATTCCAATTTATTTCTTAAACCAAATAATAATAATGTCATTCATGCGTTGGCATGGGCTATCACCTCCATAAAGCAATGTGATTCAGTTTTCAACATGAAAACAAATGGATGAGATATATGAACATATTTAATTAATTAATGTGGTATTTAAGATATAATTATAAATCATGAATGATAAAATACTAATTAATTTATTTCCATAATGATCATTGAAAAATGGAAATGCTACTCATGCGTACGTACGACCTACTGTATCCATGATTGTAACATAGTTCATTATTCGTTACCATTATCCATGATTGGTTTTAAAAAATATAATTGATTAATATAAAAGATATTTAATTTAGTATCATTATTATGGAGATTATTGAAAAATTAACCTTATGACCGCAGTCAAGATCCCGAAGCAATTTCAAAATTATGGATCAAACGTCCTCTAAACACCAGATGTAGAAATAATTAATTAGATAATTAATTATGTCATTATAATATATTAAACAAATAGTTTATTGTTAAATTAATTTAACATTATAATTTTCATAAACATGAAGACAATTGATAAATTTTTTTATACGTGAGATAATGTACATACATTGAATGTCTTGACACAATGTAAGAGTATATCATCTCGCATTTTATTTTTGTGAGACATATTCCATATTCACTACCTATTTTTTTGTGGTGTATATAATTCCCATGAATTTTTTTAATGATTGATTTCCTGAAAATTATTTTCATTTAAAATTCAATATGTGGTTATCTCTCTTACCAGGTTTTGATCTAGAGAATACCATATCTGTAAAGTATTTTTCTTATCCTATATTAAGGAATATTTTAATGTTATTTTCATTATTATTTTTATATTACTAATATAACTAAAATATTATAAATAATATCATGAAAACATCATGATTAATCATATTTTATATTTAAATTTCAATTATTTCATACAAGGGTACTTTAATTGAATGTTAACAAGTGGTAGACAATTTCAAAACTCAATTTCATTTCATTAGGTTATATTACTTCTTCAAAATATTTTATATTAAAAAATTATGTGTGTAATGAATTTTTATTATCTTAATTAATGTTTTAATTTTTTATTTTGATTTACATTTTATATTCATAATATATTTGGTTATTAATTCATAAATTCAATGGTATGATTTTTAAGTGTTATTTTTCTCAAATTCTCATTCTTTGAGACATACACATATGATATGCACATAAGTCTATTTTTGATGTGTATTTACTTCCCATTGACAAGTTATATAAATAAACTCCACATTTTCATTATATTTCAAGTATCATTAGAATTGATTCTCTCCTGGGGCTTATGATTATTGAGTTACTATAGTTGAAAAGTCTTTATGTTAATATCTCCTTTCATTTGGTATTTTAATACGTTTAGGGATATATTGGAGGAAATATTGTGATATTATTTTACTAAAAAGAATATATTTTATTTATCTATAGTTATGAATTTGGTTCACATGTTTAATTTAAATTTCCTCCCTCATTGATTATTGAAACATCAAGAATATCATTTGTAATTTTTGTCAATCTTGTATTTTCTTTTGAATTATTTTTATTTCTATTCCATATATATGTTTTATGAACTGTTTTAAAAATTTATATTTTAATAAATAAATTGGGTTTAAAATATATTTTACATGGTCTTTAACCTTATTATAAATTATTTCAAAAGGAGTTTTCTTAAAATTCCCCAAATGAGTCACTTTGGACTCCCATTTACAAATGTTTTTGAAAATATTGTTTATTTTATACTTTTACAATTTTAAATAAATCATTACACCTTATTGAACACTATTTTAAATTAATATTACAATATAAATTTACAAGGAAGTTTTCAATGAAACAGATTTTAATTTTTTTTGGGATTTCTGTTTCAAAATACTACTTTGAAAGTAAGAATGATATATTCATTGAGATTATTTTTAATTTAAATTTAATGGTATTTAAATTCATTATCATTTAGAATCCTTGACATTACATATAATCCAAAAGGGATATGTTGTAATGTTAACATGATCATTATTTCTCTGTATGGATTATGATAGTTTCAATGTTATTGTTGTGTAACCTATTTCTTTTTCAAGTTTTATACATGTTTCAAAGAGATTATCATGGAATCTATTTATTTTAACTTGGATAATAATGTTTCAAATATATTTTTATGAAATATATTTCTTTCTCATGTGTTAATTAAGATATGATTCAACTTGTTTATCCACTCCTCTGCCTTTTATAGTTCAGAATCACCCATAATATAGGTGGATTCTGCTTTAAGATCTGGACAGAATGATCCACTTTCCTTTCCCCATTCCTTATAATCCCTATATACACATCATAAAAAGTTTGTACTATAATATGAACTAGTTTTTGGTTCACCTATGGATTAGTTGAACCCATATTCTAATATTCTTCTTCCCATTGGTTTCCACAATGCCTACCTGGTGACATTTTTTAATGAAACAAAAAACTCTAAAAATCTCAAAATCTTGAAAATAAAAGATAATCATTTCATATTCTATCACATCATGTATGATTAAATTACTTTATAAAATCATCCTTTCCAATATTTAACTATTTTTCAAATAAAAAATTATTAATTTTTAAAATCTAACTATTTTCAAAAAACCACTATCACGATCTTTTCAATGATTTTTATTTGAAAACAATTTCTAAATTTTTCAAAAAAAATGCATTGCACCAAATAATATTTCATTACTCAAAATAAGATATGCACTTTATGTGGGATGTCATTACACAAATTAATGTCATTCTAATCTCATTAGTTAAACCCTTGACAATGAGATTCAATTCCTATATGTGTCTGCATGCCACTTATATACCCAACTCCCTAGTAGCATGAAATATGGAATAAAAAGGATAACCACAACTTTTATTCTCTAAATTTCATTTATCTAAAATACTAAACCTTTTTATGATCCCAACCAAGGAATGGAAAATAATTAATTCAACTACATGACTAACATAAATTATGACTTCTTATTCTATAATGAAAGGAACAAGCTGATAGAACTTCTCTCAAATAGACGTTTGTACCGAACAAAACAGATATCATTTATAACATGTCACTACTTCTCATTTGATTGAGAGGGTGGTGAGACATTAATTTTCTTTAAGATACATCCACATGACACTAAAGGCCCGAAAAAAATTCTAAAGGGATTCAACACATATGGGGGATGATTTTCCATTTTGGAATAAAAAAACAAACAAAGAAATCCATAACCAAAAAGACCAATATTTGCAACTTGATAACAATGAAAGGAAAATTAATAATTTATTTTAGCAAAACTAAACTAAAACCATGTACCATAGTGGATGTATACAATATTAGAGTAAAAAAGAAGAGGAGAAACTAATAAAACTCCAAGACAACCACAAGACTCTAGTATCCACATGCTCTGTGCTCCAACTTCACCAACCAACACAAGTATCATGAAATAGCGTGAAAGATGTGTGATACTTTACCTTTTCCCATGTCTTGATAGATGACCTCTACAAAGGCACCAAAGTTCAAAAGTAGAGGTGAGTTCTAAAACTCAGTAGGGTTTCCACAGTGAACTCCCTACTTACACCACTATGAATGAATAATTGTCAACACTTATATAAAATAATTTATATAAAACAATTTACAAAATAGTTTATAACTAAAAATATCCAAATTCAATGTCAACCAGTTTTCCAACAAATAAAATTTTTCAAGGAAAGACAACAAAACAATTCCATAAAACCACTTCACAAGTTCCATTTGTCATAACCGTTTCATTCCACATATCCAACCATGATTTCTTTGTTATGATAATTAAATACTCAAGAGCAGTTTATCATTAATCTAACACGTCCTCACAAGGTAATTATATCCAATGTTCCGTTACACCTTTTTCACCAAGCACAAGGTCATATTTTAACAAAGCCTCATAAATTCAATATGAACACACACACCAAGTATGCCCAAGACCCATGAAAATAAAAACAAGTGAAAACCCTTCCAATAAAAAAATATTTTGATTGAAATAATTTTTCCAATAATACATTTCAAAATACTAGAAACTATTTATTACAAAATCAACGTTTTATAATCAAAAAACTAGAGTACATTCATGAAAAAATCTCTACAATTACACAATTTCACCAAAAACCATAAATAATCACTATATAGTATTTATATATTGATTTTCACCCTAATATATCAATAATATACAATCAATTAATTAAAAATGAAATTAAACCAATCAGTTCTAGAAAAAATAGACAAGAGTGAAGCCACATACCTCAAGAGTTTTGTCAAAAATGATAAAAGGCACAAAAATTTACAAAAACAGGTTGAATCTACACAATCCCACCTTAGATCCACCCCCTATCATCAAAAATTCCAAATATAATGATATTTGGTAACCAAAATTATATATCTACCCACAACAGATGTAAATATATGAAACTGAGATAGTGGGTGATTTAGATCTAATAAACATCATAAAGAATGACAAATAAAAAATCCATACCATAAGAATCAAGATTCAATGAACTAGAGAACAACTCGAAATTGCATTAAATTCAATTGAAGAATCTTACTTGAAAATTGAGGGAGAAAAATACATTGTTATGTCCATTTTTGGTAAATAATGATGTATTGAAACATGTGTCCAACCAAGATGCACTTTTATGGTATCTAATTTTTCCTTCTCACCATTTCGTATCATAGTTATGAAATTCGTATAGTATTATTTCACTAGCCACTACACTAAGGAAACACCTCACAAAGTCCCCTAACATAGTCCCTAAACCATGCGCCAATCCTGTAGAATACATAGACTCAACAAGACAAAATCCACATATCAAAACGTCTGATTTCTACTAGGAATCCACATGGATTAGAAAAATTGTGTCTCACCTATGCGCCTTCAATTTTTCCCCTATATCACAATTCATGGTTTAATGTATGTATTTAATGGTTTTATGATATCATAATCTAAACGTACATAGGAATAAAATCCAAAAAAAAACACCACAAAATTTCACCAAACTCTCCAAAAACATTATCCTGAAAATTTACATACATAAAATGAATACAAGAAGGGTTACATACATGAAACTGAGGGTAGTTCATTAATAATATAATATTATATCATCATATTTATATTTTAGGTTATGGAATGATTTTAGTAGTAATGAATTAGATATTCTTGATTTTGTTTTTCAAAATTTTTTGATAAAATTATGAGACTAGGCGCTGAGATGGGGAATAGTTTTGAGACCAAATTTTCCTTAAAAAATCATTGAAAGATGTTATGTTTTTTAAAAAATATGCACAAAACCATCCTGAATATATATAATTTCATATAAATGGGATCCCATATCCAAAATATGAGTCCACCTTTGATCTCAGAATGGAAGCATTGCCCAATGTACGACCAAACATTGGTCTGTGCAGGTCATCTGATGAAAAAGTCACCAAGGATGTACCTGTAAATAAAATAAGTAAAAAAATTCCTTTATTATAAAATAATAAACCTCAAGAACCATGAATCGAATTAGAAATATAAGACCACCATTGAGTTTGTAATGTCAGGTTTTCCCTAAGAGCGATTTAATATTAGTTGGCATGAGTCTTCTGTGTAATAACCCAAAAAGGAAATAATTGTCATTAAATAATTTAAAGATAAATTATTTTATTAACTCATAGAATATCATTTTATTACACCTTTTCCATGAATTTGGGGATACCACCATATCACTGGAATACCTCGGAGACATGGAGTAACACTATCTTGAAAAAAGAATATGAATCATGGATAGATGATCGATGCACATATTATTCGATGGAATCTCATTGATGTTGATAGTGACACAACGATCCTTCATCAATGACTAATCTGAATTGAGGTAGGGTAGTTGAATTATTTTTTTCCTTTCCCTATTCCTGGTTTTCATAATGAATTTGGATTAATCCATGAAAAGATTGATTCATGGATTTGCCGTTGTGGGATAGTTATAAACATCATGGGTTATATTAGAGATTTGTTAAATTCCTCTTGGATTATCCTTCTAATGAGAATGAATAGAGGATGACAAAAAAAGGATAAGAATCATTATTACGGAGTTCTAGTACTTTTATCTCCCTTATTCATGTCATTTTTCATCTTCGGATACTTGTGATGATGGCTCGACATGCCAGGAGGCTCTAAATGCGATCGAAACCCCAGATTAGAAGAAAGAAAAAACAAAGGTCTTATTAGTGTATCATGGGACATGGGGATCCTAGACGTGTTTTCATCTCAGATATGGGAGTACCAGTGGAAAAATGTCAGAATACGGAATGAAGGCAGCTAGTGGCTGACACAGGCGGCTGTGGCTGGCGGTGAACAATGGTGTACTGTGGCGTGGTGTGTCTGACGACGTATGGGACATGATGGAGTGCCATGGTACATAATGGTGGAACCATGTGGTATTCCATGCGGTGGCCTCCTGCACTATCTATGGTAACTACGAGTGACCACCGGAGCAGACCAACTGAGCAATAGGGCGACATGGTTGAGCGAGTCAGGTCGGCATGGTGGGACGGGACAACGAGGTTAGCCAGGCTCAGTAGAAGTGGGATGGGCCCATTGGGCCGGGTCGACCCAATGGAATGGTTCATACCCTAAGGTTTTGGTCAATCCCTATGGGTTGGGGTGACCCATGTTATACACAGGCAGTCGGACCGGGCTACGGTCTACCATGGTGGTCAACCATCACGGTAGCTTAAGCTACCCTGGGGAAATCAACCACAGGGGCGGTCGACTACCTGGTCAATGGGCTAACCCCATGGTCATTCCACAACCCAGTGAACCCCATTTTTAAATTTTCAAACGGCCAAACAATTCAAATTGGACATTTTTTTGATTAGCTGTTTGTGGTGTTTGAACCGTTATGACAAGATGAGAATGTCGAGACATCCTAAGGGGGTTTTGTGGGAGTTTTCAAAATACCTAATGGCTTGAGTCATGAGTTTTCATAGAATTATCATGCTTCAAGAAAACATTTCTATGGATGGTTATGACCTAGAGATTGTGTGTCTTATAGAGACTATGTGTCTTATGGAGACTATGTGTATTATAGGGACTACCTGTCTTATGGAGAATATGTGTCTTATGGGGACTATTTATATTATGTAGACTATATGTCTTATTGATATTGTGGGTCTTGTTGGATTGGGTATTTCAATATATTCTTGGTATATGTGATGGTAACATATACGTATGTGGATATGAATGATATTTTCATTGTGGTATTTCCATCATAGAATTTCTTTGGTGGTATTTCCTTTGGCGTATTACTTTCATAGTATTTCCTTCATAGTATATTTTTCCATAGTATTTCATTTGTGGTTATGGGGTGTCCTATTGAGTATTGTTATACTCACCCCTACACATTCCTTCCCCGCACATGTCTTTTCTTTTGCAGATTGTAAAACATTTGATGAAGTACTAGGAAGAGAAGGACCAGGCAGTGCCTTGTTGGACTAGATATACTGAGGTGTGTTCTGGAAGATTTTACGATGATAGTTCTAGTACCTCATACTTTATAGGTAGGACTTGTGTCTAAAAATACTTTTCTTTTTGTGGGATTATTTTGGCCTCATTTAATATCGAGAACATTCACTATTGTACTCTTGTTGGGGGATATAGTATTTTGCAAGAATTTTTTACATAGTACCAGGCCCCTATGGGATATGGATAGGGAGAGTGGTATCAAAGGTGGTATTTTCTACATTAGGACTGAGAGTCTATAAGGATTGTTTAGGGAAAGAATGTTATGTGTTTCAAGTTCAGATTTCTATCTAGGCAATACAGTTTTAGGGTGGAAACATATGCATCCATACACTAGGACTCTAGGCATAAGATTTTCGAATCTGTCTATGAAAACAATTTCATCAGGAAAAATTATAGTACATGCATAATATATGAATGGGTTTTGTCTTCAATGTGATTATTAAGTCATCTCTCTAGATTTAACCTATTGACCATGTTACAACTTGTTTAATTAAAATATTCCTCCATGCAGATATCCATCTAGGATTCCATTGTGTGATCATGAGGATCATTCACCTAGTGATGAGGCATCTGTACAGGGGCGTGTACTAGAGATAGCTCCTCCGAGTGATTTACCACATTTACCACCACCTTTAGAGAAGTAGCTACTTCCATCACTACTAGTTGTGGATTCACATAGACCAAACATGTTTCACGAGTTTCAGAGGTGGTGACCTCTAAGGTTTTGTACTGATCCAGACCCCCTAACAACATAGGATTGGCTGGAGGCATTTACCCATGTCTTCAACCTTATTAGTTTGCCTTCTGACAAGACTGATGTTCTTACTATGAGAATTATTTAGGTCTATGTTGGGTGATGGTGGATTATAGTGACCTAGACACAAACTAAGATGTCTCTCCCTTATATATAATTTTATAATCCCATCATAGACAAGTTATTTCATTCAAAATTATGGTCGGTGCGCATATAAGAGCTTCGACATCTGAATATGGAAGTTAGATTATGGTGGAGTATTCCAAAAAATTTACCAATCATTCTCACTACATTGATATTGTATGAGACCCATTATTCAGGGCTCGAACCTCTGATCACGTCTTACAATTATAGATCAGGGCATACATGACATCCCTTAGTATTCATACTCATGTTGTGGTACTTGAGTGATAACTTAAAATAGAGATATTTCTAGAGGATTAGGCACCAGTAGTGGGAACTACTAGTAGGAACCAGATAGCTGAGAACTCGGAAGAAGATAACCGATGGGATTCGCAACAACCAATCTGGTCAGGCACTTTTGAAGATGATACTAGAACATATGATCATTTGTGTGGGGCTCCCCAGATAGCTTGAGTCAGCTGAGGGATATGTTTTTTTACTTGTGCAGTGGTCGGGGACATCTGGCAGGTGATTTCCTGAACCGTCGTACGATCAATCAGTAGACGATCATGGGGCCATTGTGGTATATGTGGTGGTAGGAGTAGGGTGGTCCACCCGATGGATGATGTGGATGGGAAGCAAGTAGGGTGGAAGGAGGTTCTCAGATGTTCGATCTATTACCACCACCACTCATGTTGGTCTACAATAGGATCTGGGAGCTAGTGGAAAGGGATAAGGCTAGCTACAGGTGATAGAGGCTTCTGACCCCAAGGCTCCAAGGATGATTCAAGGTGTGATATGTGTATTTTCCTGCTTCAAAAGTTTTTTGATATATATAGTTTCTAGTAATTCTTATGTTTCTATGGACCTTGATTAAGATTCAAAGATACTAGTTGAACCATTGACTCAGACATTTTTATTAGAGACTCTTACGAGAGGAAACTAGATGATCAAGAACTACTGATGATAGTGCAACCTTACCCATGGAGGTGACAGTTTGGGTTGGTGTCTCTTGGTAGTGGCATCGAGTCCTTATGACATCATTCTCAGTATGGACTAGTTTTCTATATTTCATTCTAAGATTTAATATTTTATGTAACACCCCAATATTGCATAGAATTTTATTTCTTCAATGTAATTCAATAACTTGCACTACACACAACACTGAGTTCAAGCGCACCATAACTTACCAAAATAGCCGTTCAAAAGCGGTTATGAATAGTATTAACTAAATTTTGAACTATATATATAATAGTTATAATTTTAGAATCCATATTATGAGTTTCCTAGACATAATGTAAGAACAAAATCATTTTTTAGATAAAAGAAGTATTATTTAAAAAATGCACTTTTACTGCCTTTTAATGGTGAAATTTTTTTAAATCCAATATTTGAAACTTTTATATATTGAATTTGACAACATAATAATCTTTTTTAGAATTAGGACAAAAGAATTTAGTTTCAATAAATTTTTGGTGTTTTTCTGATGACTTTCATATTTTGATGAATAGTGAAAATTACTAAATTTTAAATAAAAACAACTTTTTTATTTGAAATAATTAACACTCATAAATTATGAATTTGAGTGGTATTAAAGTATATTTATAATATATTTTTACCATTTAATACAATTTTGGATATTGGATGTAATTTCACATTTAAACTGGACAGAAACAAGTGTCAATATTTTGATAGTTATTATTTCTTAAAAATACGCCTTTTGATTTTGACAACAGGAATTAATTTTAAATTAATAAATTAAACTTATATGTTTTGAATTTGGTAAAATATACATCATTTTTATATTCAAAATATAGAAATTATCCTAGGGTGAATTTGTGGTATTTTTCGAAAAACATTCAATATTTGATGAATAGTGAAAAACACTGAGTTATTATTTAAAACCAGCTTTTTATTTAACTAATAATTTATTTGGTTTAAATTTATTTTATGTAAAAATAGATACATAATAACTTTATAAATTCAATTTAATTCATTGGAGTCAATTTATATTAATTTTAGATATATGAAATTTTTTATCGAACTTTTTACTTTCTTTTACCCACCTCATAGGAGCTTTTGCAAATGCACATAAAACATAATTTTACCGCTTCTGTGAGATGAATTTCGAAAATAAAAGAGACAAAATTAATATCAAGGAGTAAAATTTGGTTCAATGAGATGAAGATAATTTTTGGTGATTAGTAACTTTTTACTTTTATTTACTACGGTTAAAAATAAATAGGGTAATTAAGGGTAAAAATGATATTAATATTACCCTCACACATGTACTAATTATATTGGACCATTTTATTTCGACCAAAAATAACTTAGGAATAAAATATATATCATTTAGGTCCCCTTGTATTAGATTAGGACATTTATTATTATTTAATTCAAAGAAGAATTAAAAGAGTTAAAATCAAAGTTTAATAACTAAAACATTTTTAATATAGTGTTTTACATAAGATAAATTCGATTATAAATATTAATTATAAATATAAAAAGATTTCATACATCATGGTATTTTATTTATAATTTTTAGACATTAAATAAATAAATTTATTTATGTCACAATGATGATGCAGTAATTACCTTATTCATGAAAGAATCAAATAAATGATATTATAAATATTATAATAAATATAATTTCAAAGTTGTTATGACATCCACGATTTTTATAGACGAATATGACATGTTATGAGTGATTAAATGTATTTTTTTGAGTAATAAGGTTTTTATTATTTTAACAAAAAATAAATACCAAATAGTGTCAAAATTGACATAAAATATTTTTTAAAACAAATATTATATTATTAATTGATATAATGGTCCTAAAAATATAAGGTTCTGTCAAAAGACTTATATAATAATATATATGACATTAATGAACCAATTGGGTCTTTATTGGCAGTATATAGTAAGTTTATTAACCATATAGTGTAAGAATACAAGAAGACACAATAAAAGTTAAATTATTTAACTTAGAGTTAAATCTAAATGATATGGTTAAAATGGTAACCTAAACTTGTCTAAAACCTATTGGTTTAGTTTTTTTTAGATCTATAACCACATTATAATTTAAATAATCAACTTTTTATCCATTAGAAATTGAATATGAATTTATTATAAAATAATATTTTATGTTTTTCCTAAGGTGCCCCTCACCCCTCTTATAAAAGGGAACTCCCACTTTTCTCTAATTCACACCTTCTAAGAAATTTTGGCTCAGCCAAACCCTGCCCAGATAACCTCTCAAATATCCTCCCTTAAACATAGAGGCCTTATTTTGATCATAAATCCAACCTAAGGAGCCCTTTTGATCAAATCAAAAGGAAGAACCCGAAGAAGAGGTAATGATTTCACAACCCTCTTTCAGGTTCCTTTCTTCTTCCACTTACTTTTTCTTTGTTGTTTCCATTATAAAATAATAACTGCAGTATATTCTATATAATATGATCTTATTATAATTATGGTACAATCAAATTAATTATTCTATCCACCCTTTTAATGACATGTCACCATATGTGCGTACGTACAACTTACTGTCTCCACGTCGTGGTGTAATTGTTATTCAATACATTATTATTTGGATGGGTATAATAATGTTGTGTATTTGATGTAAATAATAAATATACCATGATAAGGATTATTTATATATTATATACTATCCAATTATATATTATATTAATATCAAAATAATGATATTTTCACTCATGTGTACGTACAGATTACCGTCTCCACGACGCGATGAGATTCATTTCCAAGTTCACCATTCATCGATGATTATAAAAATATATATATTACTAATAAGTATGTAATATATGAAATAATAATTCTACTAGAGATATATATATTTATATATATAAGTATTTATGTACTTACATATATCTTATTCACTTACTTTCGTTCAATACTATATGAAAACGGAAACAACGTTTATGCGTACGTACAGACTACCGTCTCCATAAATGGTGTTTTACATTTCATATATAAGTCTATTATAAATTTTTATATTCTAAGAATATATGATAAATAAATAATGTTTTATATTCTCGAAGTATTTAAATCATGATCTAAGTGATACAATCAACAGTAACAAGTTAAAACACGTATGATTAAGAGTGCGATTATTATCCGAAATATTAATATAACATAGAAATTATCATTAAATGGGTAGTATAAAGTCATAAATGAATAATGTATGATATCATAAATATTAATATGGTTCTGGTATAATTTAATAACATACTATAGTCTCCATACATGTGGATAAATGTACCCTCGACTTAAGGAAAGTGCAAGGTAAGGGGTTTTCATCTCTCTCCTTATTCCCGTGAGATTCATGTCATATTGCCACTATTACATTTTGTGTGGTGTATGTACTACCAATAATTTTATTATTTGTGTAATACACTTTAATTTATTTGTATTTACATATTCATTGTATGATACCTCTTTCATGGGGTGTATATTTCATAAGTTACCAAATTGGTAAGGGTTAATTTCACAATCTCTTTATTATCCGAGGTTGTTTTTACATAAGTATCTACTGGGAAACATTTATTATACAACTCCATCTTTTATGAAAGAGTTTTCAAAGGGATTATTTTAATGTAATTTTTAATAAAACATCATTTCAAATGATTTAAATATTTAATCTTCTAAATCTTTCTCATTAATGTCCATGTATTCAAAATGGGTTTTAAGGATTTATTTATATGGACATGAATGTTTTGAAAATGTTAATTCCTTTCAAAAGTTTCAAAGTGGTATGAGAAACATTGATTCAAAGATGTCTTTAAATGAATTATTTTCCAAATTGTGTGACTTTTAAATTTTTTCATGAAAAAGGGGTATTTCTCTCAAAGAGTTTTACAAATCATTTTCATCAATGTCAAAATACTTTAATGGATTTGAAACTTTTTTTGAAGTTGATTTATCATGATAAAAATATTCCATATTGTGTTGAAGGTTTTGTGATATGTTTAACTATGGATGTTTTATTTTTATATAATTCATGGTTTATGGGTAAAGTATTGACATTTCTTATGCTAGTTTTAATACAAATGCTTATGTTATGTTTAGACCTTTTCATACAAGGAATGAATTGGACTTAATAAGTGACGGGTGGAGCCCGATATTGCTCCTTCATGCATCGGTAGGTCTAATGAGACAAACTAGTGTCTTGGCATGAGGCCTTGACAAAATCTTATTTGTAGTATTGGCATGAGGCCTTGGCTACGTGGTTATGATAGTCTGGAATTATGCATTCCATCATTATGAAAGTGGTTTTTGATATTGCATGTGATTATTCAATTAGTAGAATATCCATGAGAGTAAGTAAATGGAATTATTTTATTTTATTTCTGCCATATTATGCTGAAGTTTATGTTTAAAAGGCTATTGTTTTGGTTTTATACATTTTCTAAAATGTTTATGCTTATTTCTGAAAGTTTCCGTTGTATTTCTTACCCTTACTGAGCATTTTAGATCACCCCTTTCTATGTTTTACTTTCCCAGGATTCCAAGAAGTGTATTGTGATTGATATACAGGGTTAAGCCAATGGAATAACGGTGTTCATAAAGGATTATTTATATTGTTTTGTATGTTATAAAGTGTAATGTAACATTAAAGTATGTAATCTATTTTCGAAGACTGCTAAACCGATTGGTCCTTTGGGACTTGATTCTTTGTGATCATGCCAATATATTAAAATAATGCATCGACTCTAGGTAACTTGGGTCGGGGCATTACATTTTAGGCATAGATTGTGGTGTGTCTATATTTATGGGACCTGTTATTCCTCTATTGTTGAAATGGAAATTCATGCAGTGTATGATGGACTCGTACAATGGAGGGTTCATTCAATCACTCATCAGTTGGCTTTCCATACCTTTAGGGTATTGGAAGATTTGAGTCCACAGTTTCCATCAGTGGTGGTAGAGTATCAAAAAATCCTTATTGAGGATGTTCCAGTATTTATTCCTCATAATGAGGTATAATTATACATTGATATATACCCCAGGATAATGATAATATATATGAAGACATATTGGATGGCTCTTGCAATTCTTCGTGAGCTGAGGATACTGTTGGGGGACTTTTAGGGGAATGACAATGTGATACATAGTGTTTCACTGTGGGAATATCTAGTTTGGTTTTCCAAGAATACATACAAGATAATGAGGCTATGTTTGGTCATTTGGAACCTTTTCCAAGTGACTATGAAGTATCAGTATCCAGTAATGAGGATCAACGACCTCTTAGATCAATTTAGAGATATATAGTGGCTCTCTAAGATTGATCTCAGATCTAGTTATCATCATCTATGAGTTTGGGATACAGATATATTTAAGGAGTCATTCATATATCGTTAAAGTCATTGTGAGTACATTTTGATGTCGTTTAGTAAGGAGAACACCCCATAAGTGTTCATGGGATTCATGAATAGGATCTTTCTTCCATACATGGACTGGTTCATGGTGGTATTCATTTATAATATTCTTGTGTAATCTGCTTCTGAGGATAAGCACATGAGATACATGAGGATGGTCTTAAAGACACTATGAGAGAATAATCAATACGATAATCTCTAGAAGTGTTGGTTCTAGATTCGAGAGATCTATTTTCTAGGACAAGTCATCTTGGAGGCTAGAGTTGCAGTGGATCCATTGAAGCTTGAGATGAAGCTTTATTGGAATCCACATAGGAGTGTTACCAAGGTACTATGGTTTATTTGGTCTGGGGTAGATACTATCAAAGGATTGTACCATACTTTTCCAGAGTGGAAGCACCCTTGACAACTTCGACATGGAACATACAACCTTTCATGTGGACAGAGAAGTGCCAACAGTGATCTTAGGAGCTAAGTTAGAGGTTGAAGATCACTCCCATCATGATATTTCTTGTGGAGGACATTGAGTATGTAGTGTTCTATGCTGCATAAGGAACTATTCCTAGTTGTGTCCTATTTCAGTGGTAATAAGTGATTGCATATAGTTCTCACCGGTTGAGACCACATGAGCATAACAACGTGACCCATGATAATGAACTAGCAGTGGTAGTCTTTTCATTGAATATGTGGTGACACTACCTTAGGGGATAGCGGTTTATCATCTAATATGATCACATGAGTCTCAATTATTACTTCTTTTAAAAGGACTTGGACAAGAGACATAGGGGATGGCCAAATTTCTACCAGGATTATGATTTTATGATTTTCTATACTCTTGGAAAGGGGAATGTGGTGGCAGATTCCCTCAATTAGAGATCTACCTTTCACATGATGAATGAGGAATTATAGAATTTGGCCTCATTTTGGATATCATTTTTCAAATGAGATAGTATTGTTATCCTCTAGTGGCTAGTTGTCACCCTTCTACTCTTATAGTGAGTCTGGTAGGTATATCTTGGGGATACCTACTATGAGACCTTATGTGATCAGATGTCCACAGGGCATTACCTTGATGGATATTCGAAAGGTGGGGAACACTTAATAATTTTAAGAGTGTGCACATTAGTACTAGTGGAATTGTATGATGAGTTTTTGATAGAGTTACATATATCCCCTATGGCGGAATGTCCAAGAGTGTTGAAGATGTTCCAAGAATTTTGACATTAGTTTTGGTGTTCAGATATGAATAAGGGAGTTGAAGAGTATTTTTCTATATTCCTCTCTTATTAGTAGGTGAAGGATGAAAACCAAGCTGTAGTAGGTTTGAATCAACCCCTTGACATGATGGAATGAAAGTGGGAAGGGATATCGAGGGACTTGGGGATAGGATTTACATGTACACCTAGGGGAAAAGATACTATTAGGGTGATCATTGAAAGACTCACCATATCTTCCCAATTTGTAGCTATTCAGGGGAAGAGTTCAGTTGATAACATGGGATGTCTTTATGTGCAAGATATAGTTCTAATCCATGTAGTTCGATCAATGATAGGCACAGATAATGATTCACTCATTGTATCCCGATTGTATAAGGGATTGTAGGAGGAATTGGGGAATCATTTATTCTTGAGTACTGTGTTCCTCTCATAGAAGGATGTCTAGATAGAGCAGAACATATAGGTTTTTGGAGGAAATGATATAGGCTTGCATGTTAGATTTTTTTGAAGATGGAAGGATCACCTATACCTAGTGTATTTTTCATATAAAAACAACTACAATTCCACCATCAGTGTGGAAATATTCAAGGCCTTGTACGAGAAACATTTTAGGTCACCACATTGCTGGATAGACCAATGATTGTTCATAGTCATGGGCCTGATGTTCGTGCGAGCTACTATAGAGAATGTTCAGATCATCTTGGACTAGATGAAGACTTCAAAGATCCATCATAAGTATTATGATGATAGATTATGGAGGCATTATTAGTTCTAGGAAGGAGACGCCATGTTCCTTTGGGTCTCACGTAGATTTAGATTATATAGATTCGACATGGGAAAGAAGATATATTTGAGGTTCATCGGAACTTTACCAACACTATGTAGAGTAGGAGAGGTGGTTTACTACTTGTCTCCACCACTACAGTTAGAGTAGGTACATGAAGTCTTCCACGTGTTGCAATTAAGGATGTATGTTCATGACCTATCATAGATTGTTGACTGGGGAAAGTTGTACATTAAGGATAGAGTGAATTTGACTGAGTACCCAATATTGATCAGGGATTTTTAAGAGAGGATCATTTATGGATGGTTGATTCCTCTTGTGTGTTTCCAGTGGTAGAACAAGATTATCTAGGAGAGAATATGGGAGTGGGAGGTTTAGATTTGTGATGAGTACCTTCATTTATTTGAGTATCTCTTATTTTGGATTTTCATGGACATAA
The DNA here is from genome assembly GCA_963277665.1 of Viscum album. Taxonomy (NCBI): domain Eukaryota; kingdom Viridiplantae; phylum Streptophyta; class Magnoliopsida; order Santalales; family Viscaceae; genus Viscum; species Viscum album. The sequence goes on along the minus strand of OY728152.1, from coordinate 136,995,703 downwards.
ATCACTAAGTTGGTAAGACTATAATGAATCATATTTTCTTGATTTTATTTTTGAAAATTATTTGGGAAAATTATGAGACTAGATGCTTAGACGAAAAGCGATTTTGAGGCCTGGTGTTTCTACAACAATTCAATGAATATTGTTATTTTTTTAATAGCACATGCATGGGACATTACATAAAAAATTGTATTATGTTCTAAATGGGTTCTATGGCCATAATTCATATGACTTTGATGATCTAAAAATGATTTATTTAACCAAAGTACTATTTTACTTTGGTCAGCATTGGTCATCTGATGAAAATTTCCAAAAGGAAATAAGAGTAAATAAATAATTAAATAAAATTATTTTTTTTAAATCTGAAATACTCATGAACTGTTACTCAAATTGGAAATCTGATACCACTATTGAGATTGTATTGTTGTGTTTACCCTTGGTAGAACATAACTTTTGTCAGTGTGAGTCTTCTATTGGAATCCATGAAAAAGATGTAGTCATCATTAAATAATTTAAATACAAGTTATTTTATTGATTTAGTGAATTTATTTTTAATATGCATTTGATAAATATTCCAGGTTTTCAATAAAACTCTAGAATTACTCTGACATTTGGGGATGAATGCTCCCTACAATCAGTGAAAGATCATGGACTGACGATCGACGCATAACTGATTTGATGGAATCTCACTAATGATGAAAATGACACAACAATCATTATTCAGTGACTAAACTAAATTAAGATAGTGTGGTCAAACTATTTTTCCGTTCCATATTATTAGTTTTCATGAAAACCATGGGTTGATCGACATATAGATTGGTCTGCGGCTTGATAATTTTGGGATAGTTATAGAATGTGGGGTTTATTTATGAGATTAGATAAATTTCTCTTCCTTTATACTTCTAACAATAATGAATCGAGCCCGACACAGACAATGGTCAATGTTTGTTCATAAGGAGTTCTTGTCATTTTTTATCCCTCATTCATGGCCTTCATCATAATTGGATACACATGATTATAAATAAAATGTCCAGGAGGCTCCTAGCATTATCGGATCCCTGGATTAGAGGAAATACAAAACATATGATGAACTAGTGTAGCTTGGGACTCGAGGATCACATAGTTGTTTTCGTTTCATAGATTGTAGAATTGGAAGAAGAATAGAGGACCACAACAGGAAGGGAACTAGTGGATGGAAACAAATGGGAGTGTAACATGTCCAGCACCATGTGGGATGGGGCTAGTGGGGTGGCCACAAGGACTAGTGGTATTCAGTAAAGTTGATCACATGAGCGGATCAAACTGAAAATGGGTTGGGGTGGGTGAGCAGGTCAGGCAGGGCCTGTGAGGTTGGTTGGGTAGACCTAGAAGACTGGGTCAGAACTAAAGGGCCGGGTCATACTCGAGTTAGACCCAGTCATCCAAACGAGGCCACGGTCAGTGTACTGACCGTACAGTAATTCCATATCCTAGTGAACCACCTTCTAAAATTTTCAAACAACCATAAATTACAAACCGGAAGCTTGTTTGACATGTCTTCTATTGGGTTGGGACACTCATCATGAGGTGTAAATTTATAGATAACCTAATTGGATTTTTGGGAGTTTTTTATAACCAAATGTCATGAGAAGTGTGTTCTTCCCGAACAAGCATGTTTCAAGAAGACATTTTGTTGGATGATTGCGACCAAGAGACTATGTGTCTTATAGAGACTATGTGTCTTATGAAGACTATGTGACTTATATATATTACCTATCTTATGGATACTGTCTATTTCATGGGGATTCTATGTCCTATAGAGACTATGTGTCTTGTTAACACTCTGGGTCTTATGGGATTGAGAATATATGGTTATTCTTATTATATGTGTTGTTGATATATACCTATGTGGATATGGAGCGTATTTACATTGTGGTATATACTTTATGGAATTTCCTTGTTGGTATTTACTTTTAGGTATTTATTTTATGGTAACTTCTTCATTGTATTTCCTTTGTGGTATTTTCTTTGGGGTTCTTCAGTTTCCTACTAAATATTTATATACTCACCCCTGCACAACCTTTTCATACACGTGTCATGTTTTGTGCCACTGATTGAACTTTTTATGGAGTTCCATGTAGTCTAGAACTAGGTAGTGTCTTGTGAGACTTGATATACCTAGTTGTGTTCGAGCTTCTCTTCAGACGATAGTCTTGTTACCTCTTACTTTACAGGTTTGACATGTGGCTATAGAATATTTTCTTTTGGTTGGGAAATATTTTCCCTATTTACATTAATGTTCTTTCACTATTGTACTTCGATTTTGGGATATAATAGTTTTCAATAATTATTTAATTTTTTTACACTTTATAATATGTCTCTTGTAGATGTGTGCAGGTGTATAGGTTATTAGGAAAATGTCTCACATTTGTAGAATATTCCTACTCAGTGCTAGTCACTTTTCCCTATCCTATTGGAAGAGAGCATGATTTAGTCATGGAATGGGCCCCTCTGGGATCTGAGATGACATCAGTAAATTCATATGATCCTTGGGTATCATCATAGTGATTTGGAATCAAACAAGTGGGTTTTTTGGGTTCTGGGAAAAAATAGGAAATACCACGATATTGGTGTTGTTGATAAACTGAGAAAAACACCCAACCCCTACGACATATCCCACTAAACAAAGTGTGTTGGTCCCATAAAACACATGTAATATTATCTAATCCTCTATTTGATACCAATAATCCAATGACTAATGAGGTTCATCCTTGAACAAGACACCCAACCATGTCGTATCAACCATCGAGGGGTGTTCCTGATACCCACGGGCTAGACACAGGCACCCAGGAATCTATATAATTGAAATGGGAATGATTTATAACTATAATGATAAACATAAAAAGGAAAATAAATCCAAATAAAAAACCAAACAATAAATAAATAGGACTTTGTAAAAGTAAACAACATAAGTACAATATACAGTTAAACTAGTTTAATTCCTGATATAATTGAAGTGATGAAGGCAAATAAAATGTAATACAACACCTTTATATGTTAATGGGGAAGCACCAAAAGAAACTCCACTATATCATTATACCATTTTAAAAGGAATACCCAACACACTGAGATCCTAAATATACCTAGTAGATATATATTCATGATCTAAACATGTTATAGGTATCCACCAATTGAAATAATTAATAAAAAATTAAAATAAAAAACAATTTCACGTAGGTATGAAACCAAGGATATAAAAATAGGTTAATATATGTTCCTTCCATTAAAAAGGGAAAAAATATATTTCCATGAAAACAAATACTTTCACACATCCAAGGAATTTCCAAATAAAACCACAATTTATAATATCTTGTCACTACATTCATAAATATTTGTTAAAATTATTCTAATGGTACAAATAGCATGAAAATCCTAAATCATTGCATAAATATTAAAATAACCATACATCAATATATATATATATATATATATATATATATATATATATTTCATCGACATTGAATATAATTGTTCTAGAGGGAAATATTATTGAATCGAGTTAACATGTTCATCAATTAAGAAAATTGTACACACATGAAAACAAATACACGTCGATTGACCCAAACCAGAACATCTGGTCTTACCTACCTAGAAATCCCAAGGGGAAATTCCAAAATTATAACTTAAGATCAACCTAGGGCCACTATCCATTGTATAATTCAAACTACTACACATGTGTTACTTATCTTATATCCAAGACACCATGGTTTTCAATTGAAATTCTAATGGAGCTAACTATTATGAACTTATATCACATCATGTCATCATGTTTTCAAACAAACATAAGACTCACTCAATCCACTAAACACAAACATTAGAAGATTCCATTTTAAAAGAATGTCGATTAAATTTAATTCAAATTATCTCAAAAGGGTAATTCTATTACTATAATTAAAATACTCATCATTTCCATTACATGTAATGGGGCCTATAATATGGGGTTTCATTATCCAATAAATCACTAATTGTGATAATGAGTCATTTCCAAAATCCACTTGATACACTGAGTATTTCAATGAAATTGGATTCTATTTAAAAAACCACTTGTAAATAATTGAACATCATTAGATAATAGTTTTTCAAAAAATATTCTAGAACATGATCTAGTGCACTTGAGAAATGAAAATTACACTATCCCCATCATTTTGGTAATCTATATCATAAAACACTATTGGATTATTTAATAAAATCTGACAAATAATTTAAATTTCTAAAAAAGGGAATATTACTGTAAAATGGTGTTCATATTAAATCATAATAAAACCCCATTTTCCAATTTTATCAAAATATCAAGGTAATAGTATTTATTGATATATATTCCAAATATTAGTGAAAACCTCAAAATACATAAACCCATAGTTGAATTAACAACCAATAATTGATTCAATTTTAAAAGTATATGATGGATACAGATTCCCCCACAACATGGAAACTCCCACAATCAAAATGAACACACAAGTAGAAGAGGGATACTGATCTTTAGAGGAAATAGAAAGGCATATGGTCTGAATGAACAACTTCTCCTTATAGGAGAAACATAGGATTTGATGAATCCACGAATGTTTTTATTTTAAAGAATAAGAAGATTCTTGAAATTTAATCATGAAACATTAATATTTAAAATTTCTATCAAAATATTATTAGAGAAAGATATTAAAATGTAATAAATTATTAAGGCTAGATTAAATAAAATTTCATAAAGATGTAACACACCTCATTAAATGGGTGAAACACACTATTTTATATAATATAGGAAATATTCTATTTCAATTCCACAACCTAATGACACCATATCCTGTTTGATGTTCAAAACACTCATGGTGGCCTTAGTTTCATTACATGATGAGGCCTGATAATCTCACTCAACATTATGATACCATGGATAATTGGTTTTTTGAGACTAACCATGGACTCTAAATTGCATTTACTAAGGTATTTTTTCCATGTTGTTTTTGGATACTAATGTTAATACATACATGGGACGAAACCCATTTTCCCTGACTACCAACTAGACTTTCATTATGTACATCTCTTCTTGGTCCCAAAAATATATTTTTCGATACATTTTAATGTTTTTTGAGGTATGTTAGTGGTGTTATGGTGGGTTTAATTAGGAAGGTCTTGTAATATTTTGTAAAAAGTGGTGTTTGGATTTAACCATTTCCAAATGAACTAGACCTTGACAAGGTCTAGTAAATTGTGCACATGGATATAATTGTTGTTCCATGTGTTTATCCACTACATCCAATTTAGGGTTTGGTCCCAAGCATGGAAGTCTAATAGTGACTGTATCCACCATATGGGTAAAGGACTCCCCATATTCTGAGTCAAGGACAAGGCAAAAAAAAAGTAGTTAAGGCCTCAGGTCTAGGAAAATCCATCAGGCTTTGCCGAGCTTCATCATGAGGTTCCACTGTGGCCACCAGAAGAATTTTGATCCTACACCGTGATGTGGTTTCACTTCATTCAATTTTGAAAAGGAAAAATCATCCACCTAATTTTGGGGAAATATTTAATCTTTTTTATGGAAACTTATAAGATATATATGATGGGGAATGTAATGAAGTTTTGACTTGGTTTTGTCCTCTATTTAACCCTCACATTCATTATACTCAGAAGGTTTTTTATAATTTATTTGAGAATATAATTTAGATGATCCTTTTGGATTAAAAATTATATAATATGTGATATTATTCCTATTTTTATTTCTCATAATCAAAAAAGTTTGGAAATCAATGAAGGGGAAATAGAGGATTGGATCCTGGATTCAAATATATGGAATTTACGCACCATCTAGGCCTAGATCGTTATTGATGGTGGATCTTCTTAGTTATGTGTGATATTATACTATATTTTCAGTTTTTATTCATTTAAAATGTTCCCAATTATTATAAAATGTTGTTGAAAAGAGAAATGATATAGGGGTTAGAGTGATTAAATTGAACTCAGATAATGATACTTATAATAAAAATGTATTTTAATATAATCTAGGTGGTACTTATCATATTCACATATATATATTGGTTATTGGAATTATTTTTCATCATGAATGAGTAGATAATGACACATATTCATGAGGATTGATAATTTTTCAGTGTGTTTGTATCTCTACGAGACCAGTGATTGATGTTTGATAGAAAGTGGATTTGTGATGGTTGTGATTATCTTTTAAAAAGAATTAGTGTTTAATATGTTGTCCTATATCTTTTATTATGAGTGTTGTTCCTATGAATTTTTTAGTTGATCATAAGGGTTCATCCATATATATTATCCCTTTATGAGATGTTTTAAAAATTTGGTCATCATGTTCGTGGGATATCCTATAAAGGGATATGTCTTAGACATGTTGTAGACTATCCCATGATGGGTTTTGTGCCAGGAGACTGGTTGATAGCACAATAATTGGAATATAGTAATGAACTACAATAAAATACAAAATAGTCATTTATATATATGGCATGTGATCCTATTTACATAATCTTGAAGCATGGACCCAACAAAATCCTTGAAAATAGTAATATCACAACATACTCAACTCTATTCTATAAAGCCTATAATTCCCCATAGTCATATCATGGGTTAGTTCACACAATACCATCATGCCAGCAGGTCAAACTATACAGGTCCATCTTGACCCATCATCTAAGTCGTACACGTCATCTTGCCACCTACAATATCTAAACATGCTACCCCTATAGAGAAATTGAACAAAAATGGATTCTATATTTCCTTAGTTTATGATAGTCATTAGTGTGATATGTGACCTTGTTAGGTAATATCTTATGGTATCTTAGGATGTAAACCATGGTGTTATAGGAGACCCGTGATGTTAGATGACAATGTTCACCGCCTAGGGAGATCATGTCAGGAAAAATTGTATCAAATCCAATTTTCAACTAGAAGATTAGTCATAGTACCTTGGATTATGAGGTGGATGTAGTGGTCTATTTATCAAAAGTGTTATCAAATACAATACATATAGGTAAGTGTAGTGACACTTCCTTTGTTTTAGTTGTGTGATCCATAAAGAGGGAATTGTGTTTTAAAGGGAGATGGGATAGTGAAACACCCCACGAAAAGTGAGACTTAAAGGTCTAATTGTTACTACCCATGTCAAAAACCCAAATCCCCATTTTGAAGAACCAGTTTGAGTTGGAGTGAATCATGAACTCATGTGGGAGTCCATATAAGGAGGTTTCCCATAAGAAATGTGGTTCTAAATTCCGTCAGCAGGGAGGCTATTCTTTGTATATAAATAAATACAGGAATAAAGAATAAGAAAGTATAATAAATAATCATTACTATGTGAAATGGTATGAAATGTTTCTCAAGTCATATATAAATAATAAACCAAGTTCCCCAAAAGAGGAATCTTAAACCATATTATAATCAAGACATATAAGTAAATAAAACACCACTGAAGTACTTTTGAGTCTATCCAAGTACCTATTGAGATCACCATGCTCCCTCTCTATGGTCTCTATCACTGGGGCCTTTCCCTTTCCTGTATACATGATCATAGATTCATTACACATATCAATATGACCTTTCATTGTGTAATTATAAATATAGTATGAGGCCACCAATGTGTCCTTAACATGAGTGGATATGTTAAAAGAGTATATATCCTTATAATGGTATAAAGCTTAAGAAAATAGACTTTAATCATATACTAAGTAATTTTCTATTTACCAAGATACCAAAAACCATCAGTAATATTGACAATGGAAGATGATTTCATATCCATCAAAATAGAATTTCCAAACCTAAACTAGCACACCGGTTAATGGTTACACCAAAGTCAATGTTGGGGTGTTGTTGATGTACATATATAATATCCTAAAATACCAAAACCAGGTAATGAAAATGATAAAAAAATTTATGTTTTCTACATTAAAGAGAAAGTATGAAATGAAATGTTTGTAGGGTTATATTTGAATACAATAAGAAATAAAGGAATACATATGTAAAAAGAAAGGGAATTTACTGTTAATGAACTCTATAATGATGTAATTATCTCAATGATGGTTCATATCTACTTATAATATATTCTTTATAAGATTTATAATCAACCACAAGATGTTTAATAAATCTAAGTAAAAATAACACACTACATATGGATTAATAATAAAAGATGTTAAATTATAGTAAAAACATTTTCATGATTAGTAAAAGAATAAATTTTCAAAAATTTAAACCCCTCAATCAAATATGTAATAGAATGGTTAAATAATAATAAGTAAGATGATTATAATTTATAGGGAAGACTTGGGAACGTATTGATGAAATTAATTTTATATATTTTCTTTTGATTCGATTTCTTTTTTTTCAATTCATCATTAGTGTTCCCCTTTGATCCTTCTATATCTCTTATTCACCATGAAAATATATTACTTACCCTCTACTTGATATCTCCAAGAATCTGTTATGTTAGGTAGTGTCTTCCGAGAAGATAGTTGGTATCATGTTTTTTCAATTTCTACATCAAATATAATAAACTAATTTCATCCATGATCATATATATTTTCATTTATTTTATTTATGTCACCAAAAAAATCTAATGACAAAGATCATTATGTTATTTTTTGTGGACCATGTGGCACTTATTATGGTGTCTTATCAAATAGTGATGAATTATATTTCCCCCCTTAAAAAAGAATCAATATAATTAATGTGCACTGTCTTTTGAAATCATGCCAAATAAAACTAGATGCACCTCCAACATGGTTCACTTTTTAGCAACAATTCATTATTTTTGAAATTCACAAAACATCAATTGGTGAAAATCCTAGATACACTACATTTATGAATATGAACTATGTCAAAATATTTGATAAAATATTCTAACTTCATTCTATAAAAATATATTTAATTTGAAAATACACGTACTTAGAACTTGACGGACACAAATGGTCCTAATAAGAAAGATTTTCAACTTGAATTTTGAAAAAGATATGCAGATATGCCCCATTGGGGAACGATATCATGGAAATGGTGTTTGTAAACACAATAATACGAAACCAATTTAATTTTGGGCCTAAGGGCCTACTTTACATAAGTGTACACAAATATATAATTGAAGAATAGAAAAATATTTTTTTCATCAACATTCATAGGAATGGAGTTACTCTTCCTAGTCATTCGACTATAATTTTTCATAGTCATATCACCAAGAAGGTATAATGAAAATCCATAAAATATTTTTATCATAGGGATATGGAACAAACAGGACATGATGTATTCTTTAAATCATCAAAAATTAAGAAATCATTGAACAACCAAATAGCAATTGATCTACAAATAATGTGGATCTCAACACTGGCTAACTCATAAAAGCTTGACATATTCAAGAAATGGAAAACAACACAATTGTGGTATTATTCAAACCCTAATATTCACCCATGTTTGATCATGTTGATTTATATTGGGGAATATGTGGATTAGAAATAATTTATTGAGATATTATTTGATAGTGTATGCATTGTTCAAGAAGGATATGTTTTCTATAGCGACTAGTAAAGAATTGTTCCTGGTGAAGCCAAAACCCCATGAAATCTTTATCCAATCAGAAATAACAACACCTTATGAATTCGATCAATCGACTTAGGTTAGCACTCAATATTGGTAAATCTTTTTTTAATGATTTTTTATTCAAAACCTAACATAAACTCATTCTCAGGTTTAATTTTCATCTATATCAGTCTACTTCCATAAAATATAAATATCACTATTCTTCCATGGTATGGATTACATCATATGATATCTTAAGATATTACATTATGAGAGGCTTCCTTGGTAACATTCTTTATGACAGTTTTAATATTTGGGGTTTGGTCAGTGTTATCAGTAAAATGGATCACCAATTAACACTAGGTTGGATTCACATCATGCACTATTAAGTAATTGTCCTTCTGCTATCAATAATATAATTCTAGGGGTATGGTATGTATAATCTCCATGCAATCATTTTTCAGAAATGTGACATGGTAACATATGTGGTTGTGTCCCTTAATGTAGCCATGTCATGTGGAAACACCATACTTTTCTAAAAATTCCACACACACATTAAAAAATTTAACCCATGAAATTTATTTAATTAAAAATTACAAAAATTTATCTTCCAAAAAAATTTAAAAAATTAATGAATTAGAATAATTTATTAACAACTCATTTAGATCATTAAAATAATGAATAAAATATATCCTGGGGAAATAGTGGATAATTAACAAGAAACCAATAAAAATATAATGAAAATTAATTTTGTTCCCAAAAATAATTCTATATATTTAATACTAAAATAAAAAAATTAACAAAAATTTATTAATAAAAAAAATGAAATATTTTAAAATAAATTCTAATTAAATATATTAATTATTAAAAAACCTCAAAATAAATTATAAAATTACTAAAATTTATGATTAAAATAGACACTACAAAATTAAATTTAAAAATAAATTTAGAATTAAATTTAATAGAAATTATAGACAGAAAAAATTAATAATTTTAACAAAAAAACAAAAAATATTATATATAATTCAAAAATTAATAATTTCAATAGAAAATTAACTATATTTCAATTATTGAAATTGGAATTAATAATATTACAAAAAAAATTTATAGACCCATAGGGTTGTGGGAAAATGTATGAAATAAATTCCACATAAAATACCCCCATATATAAGACATTTCTATTCTTCAAGCTATCACATATTAAAATTCTTTAGAGTAAAATCATCATAAATTTTAAAAAAAGGAATTCCCCAAATTTTTATTTTGAAAATGAAATTCCCCTTGTTGACTTACTTAATAGTAAAATGTGAATCCAATTTTAAAACTAAGTAGATTCAATGTAAAATATTTTGTAATGTTTTCAAATTATTAATTTTTTTTAAAAAAACATTAATTTAATTAAACAATCATCAATGTAACATTTATTGATACTTCATAATGTCACATTCCCTATAGGATAAAAGAAACCCATAATTAGAAGTGATAATAATTATAAAATATATTTGTATTATAAAATATTATTATAACAATATATCATAATCATACTGTCAATCAAATGTAAGAAAAAAATAATGAAATAACGAAGAAATATAGTATCATCCATGATTATGACTTTTTTAATAAATAACCTATCTTTGTATCTTATATTATTTAACCAAATAAAAAGGATTCTAATTCAATGATTATTGTATAATACTCTATCTAAATTTCACTAAGAGAAAATGAATTCAATAGAGTATTAAATTAAAAAACCAAATTGAACCCAAGTGTTAATAATGTATAACCACTTAAATATTCCATTACAACATTAAAAATTATAAAGGAAATTTCACCTATAAATATTCCTAAATTAATCATACAAACTCACAATTATAATAAAACTAATGAGGCTTTTTGATTAGTTTTATACTAAATCAAATGTTATCTCATTTGGTAAGACCTCATCCCTAATACATAAAATCAAACAATGTCAATATTTCTAAACCTTAATATAAGATAAATAATAGAAATAGTAATCTAAAAAATATTTTTATGGGAAGAATTAAAGTTCTTCCACTGGGTCAAAGAATTCAAAAAACATCTTTTCTACATATTTCAAAAAAATATAAACATAATATAAAATTGAATGAATTTTTATGGAAACCATGAACTATATATATTTATTTCAGATCCAAAAGAAGAATATTGATAAGTGATTTCAATTTAAAAAGGGTGTTCATTCCAAATGTATTTTAACGATTTGAAACAATATTTTTTAAAAACTAAATAAACTATTTTTCACCAACTCTTGATTATACCATTCCAAACAGCCAAAATTTTAAATAGGTGAAAAAAACCATTTCAAATAATAAAAAATCTCATCAGACCAAATTATTTGTAGGAAATAGAAAAATAAATTAGATAAAAAATTCAATTTTTAGAGAAAGTATTGAATGATTTTAAAAATATTTATATATTACTTGAAAATTAAAAATGTACACCCTTGAATATTAGAAATTTATTTCCTTGAACTCAACCTAACGATCAACCTCTTACATTTCAAATGTCACTTGGTCTCTCCTTTAATGTAACGTAAAAGATAAAATATTAGAATAATTAATTACCAACATTGAAAATGAAAAATATACGACTATGAGAAGGGTAAGTGGGTGTACCAGTAATATATCATAGTATAGAAAAAGACATAAAAAATCAAATATTTTTAAAATTTGAGGAGAGGTTCATATGAGGTGTCACAGGGAAAAATAATGAGGTATTATTGTTAATATTCAAATTAAAAATAGGAAACAAAATAAAACTAAAACCTTGGATTGAAAACCAAGCAATACACATGATTTAATCAGCCTCCATACTCTCCTAGAAGCTAACTATAGTCACTAGGTTGGTATGGTCCCCTAATTAGGAACCATAACTTGTTAACAAACATGAATTGTTAATAAAAATATTATTTTTATAAGATCCTATACATCGAAAACATCTTTCCACACTCATAACAACATAATGTTTCTCTATAAGACATAATTTATCTGTAAGAGGCTTCTCAATAAAGTCTCTATATAGAGCATAAAAATCATCACATAGTCCACCTAATTAGCAGTTTCAACAAATTTATGTTGAGGTCCAAAAAAAAGTTCCCATTAAATATCTTCCTTTTATTCCTTATATTCATTAGAGAAATATCTTAAAAATTAATCATGGATGATTTTTCAGGTTTTCCAGGTTCTCCTAATGATATTTCATTAACTTCAAGGTCTCCAATCATAATGTAAACTTAAATGTTCTGAAAAATGGGTCTCGGTGCTGAGTGTTTTGACATAGTATCAATAATATGTTTCTAAATGGTATTTTAAGTATATTTAACAATATTGGACCTAAAATAAATTTCCCCTTACAAATAATTATAAATTTAAAAAGATATTAAAAATCAATTTTGGTAGAGTAAGTCATTAAAGAATTGGGATGATTTAACTTTTGCTCACTCACAAACTCCAATTTTACCAAAACGATATCTTCTTTAAATGAATTCTCATAAGAAAATAGAAAATAATTAACCACTTCCTTTGAAAAATTACTTCTTCTTACATTATCTAAAGTGTTATCAACCATTTCATGTAATTTAATTTTAAAAAAAATTCATTTTTCGGTGAAAATAATCAATTTTTTCGATTTAATTGGAATATTTTTTCCTTTGACCTATACTAAAAATATTGTCCATGGATTTGAAGTTCACATAATTTTCCCATTGTTAAAAATTAACTTATTTTATATTTATTAGATAATAATTTGGATCATTAATGAAATAATAATAACTCAAAAGTTTATCATTCAATATTTTTCTCATAATAAAATTGTTTAACTCTTTTACTAATCAAAACATTAAAGGTCATTGGGTTCAAATTTTAAAACTATATTTCTACTATTTAAACACATGGTTCAAAAATAATAGAACATGAAACATGAAGTTTATTGTTCGCAACCCTAAAATACCTAACATTTAACTCATTTAAATATCTATAAAATTTACGGAAAATTTTTAATCAATTTTTAATGTTCAAATAACATTTTTTTAAAATATCCTCATGTTTATAAATCACATTAAAAAATATCATAATATTTTTAGCCTTTTTAATACTAGGAACCATGAATAAAATAAAATGGTCATTTTTATTCTCTTTCTATTTATTGTCACATCATTTTATCTCAAGATTCTTTATATTCTTCACATATTCAGCATGGATGTTTTCATTATTCATCGAGACAGTTATATTAACATTTATTTCTTCATAAGATTCAAATTCTTCCAAATAACGTTTTTATTAAAATCAGGCATTCCTTACACTAATTATTATTTTTCAACATATCACATTTAATTTCCTCCTTCACATAAGATACATTTTTCTTTATTTTTTATATATTCCTAATATTTTAATGTTTCATTTTAAAATTTTGTAATTCTATATTAATCTTATTTTTATTCATATATTTCAAAAAAAAAACAGCATAATAGGTCCTTATTTTAAGTAATCATTAGGGTTAAGGTCATAAAAATCATTGGATTCACCAAATTAATCTATCTATTATTGTTGGTTATAGAAACATTGTCTTGTATTATGCCCATTATATAAAACTAACATAATATACATCATTAAAAAGTTCTTGTACCATAAAATGATCCCCATTAATGTAGCATAAAAAAATTCATGTATCATCAAAAATAAAAAATAAAAAAATACGTCTGGATAAGGTTTTAATGATTATTTACACAAACAATTAATGTATAATTTTAAATTCCACACAAGTCAGTGATTCCAGATCATATTTCATTTTTTATATAAATTTTTTTGTATCATTTTTTAATATATTTTTTATCCTAAAAACACTATTCAAATAATTAATAGGAAACATATCAAAAATTTGATGGGGTTAAAGGAATTCATGGCCATTAAAATATAATATGTAGAACAAAAAAACATATCAGTTAAGGTTCATACACAATGTACAATGGATGAGTTGTCAAAGGAATAATCTAATATCTTAAAAAGCTGAAAAATGTATAAAAGGATGATCATGTGGGTGTGATATATGTCAAAAAGGATGTGTAAAATTATGATTTAGTCGTGTTAATGCTAGAAATGATAAGGAATAGAGGCATAAAAGTTTTAATAACCAGGGAATTAAAAAGTGAAACAATATTTAAATATTTAATGATATCAAGAAATGATTCATCTATACTTGAAATTTATTTTTTATTAGAAAAATAATTTCCTTGATATTATAACTAATTACATGAGATATGATGCTCTTCCTCAAGATGTACACTCAATGAAATTAAATCATAGTAAATAATTTTTTTACATTGATTGAGAAGAGAAAAAGATCATACAATTGAAATCATTCATTCAGTTAATTACAAGAATGTTCAAATTTAAAAATTAACATGAATATAAAATACTAGAAAATAGATGAAGAAAATGATGATCCAAATTAAATATCTTCTCTCTCGAGATAATTTCTATTTCTCCCCACTTCATCATTATTCCCTTCATTCATGATCTTTCTCATATTCAGAAGGAAAATATATTTCTTTGTATCTTATCAATATCTCCATGAGAATATTAAATTTTTTGAGTCTTATGAGAAGATAGGAAATACATGGTAATATTAAATTATGGAAATCCCGATTGCTATATATTTTAATCTAATTTAATTAGATCACTATTGAAATCCACAAACAAATAATATTCCTTTGTTTTTTTCACACTATATGGAAATTACCATTGAGTACTATCACTTTCACATGAAATAAGATAAATCCATTCAAATAAAATTTAACAAATGAATATATAATACATTTCGGAATCTTTCTTGCGAATCTGGTCATGCCTCTAGTTCACTTTTGGAAAATCATTCACCATTTTATCAATTCACAATAAAAAAACCACTGAAACTCCTAGAATAACTACATCAGTAGAACCATATTATATCTACATATTTTTATGACACAATTCTACTATAATTATAACTCAATGTCAATATAATCAAATTGAAATTCATGAAAAATATATGCACTCACTTGGTCCTTATAAGAATGATCTTCAACTGGAAATTTTATTTGAAAAATAATCTATGAACCATTTATGAAAACCATTAAGTATGTCATCTATATAACTGATCATATATCCACCTATTTCAATTTGGGCCCCATGGACCTTCCTTCTATAGTCATACACATTCAAAAAATCGAATAACAGTGAACATACATTTTCATCTTTAACATAAAAAAGTGTGAATTAACTCTTCCTCATCTTCAACATCCAGTATCACATGGGTATACTATTATTTAGTTATATTATGTAGACTATAGATCATGTGATCCTATAAATGCGGTATGAATAGGATTCACTGCATTATTCAAATAATCATATTTCATGAAAACATTGAACAAGTGAACTACACATGATCTATATAACATATAGATATCAAAAATGGCTAACTATTATCATCTAAACTTCATAAAGATCGGATGAATAGAACTACTGATTAATTCTTCGAACCAACATATTCATTTATTGATGATCATGTTCATTCATATGATTCAAAATCAGGAATGGAATTTAGTGATGTCAATATAATTTGAAATTTTCCACATCAGCCAACCATCAATCAACTTCTATAGTTCTCAGTCGTTATTTTTGAATCCTGATGCCTAAACCAGGGAATATCTTTATCCAAAATTACATAATAAAACCCTCATAATTAGATCAATAAACAATTTTAATACTTAATATAAAGAAAAATATTTTTTTCTTAATTTTTTAGTCAAAACCCAACAAAAAATCCATCTTGTGGTTCAATATCCATCTAGACATGGCTTCTTTAATCAAATATCAACTTCACTATTTGAACATTGTATAAATTAAATCATATAGTAGATTTAGATAATAAATTATGAGAGGTTATAATGAGGTCATTACACATGGATGGTTGAATACTTGGGGTGTGTTAGGTCTTCAGAGTATCTTGAATCCTGGTTTTGATGGTAGTTTGGATTCCCATAACACACTTCCATGTTATTGCTATTATTCATTGATAAAATTATTTATATATGTATGGTAGGTTTATTTTAGATTCCATCATTGGTATGGTAATATGGATCATTCAATTGAGTGGCTATAATGTTCTAGCATTTTGAGTGGGTCAAATTTCCTAAACCTTTTTTTTGTTTTCCATTGGTGTTTTGGGAATAAAATTTGGGATTCAAAAAGTAATAACGAGATTTTAATGGATCCAAATAATTTTTTTTGGATGGGATTATGGTACTAAAACACCCTCTTGATTTTAATGGTCTTAATAAAGGTAGGGATTTGAAAAAAAATTAGGGAAATGTTAGACATGGGTGAATGGTTGGGGCGTCGTTGGTCTATCTAGTATTCTAAAATAGAGAGCCTATTTTCACAGTTTCCCAATATTATTTAATAATGAGGCCCAAATTGGAGACCAAGAATGTTCTTAATGGCCTTCATAGAGGTTACACCTATACTGTACCTAGTTTTTCAGTCGTTGTTGCCTATCCCACACCGTTAGTACCAAAAAGGTAGTATGTGCACATGGTTAGAAAATGGTTTATCCAAACCATTTGGCCAAACCATGTGACCAATTTTAAATTGGTGACCCTTTGGAAAGTCGTTGTTTTAGGTTTGTCCATGATTATCTAAACAGTGTGACCAAACCATGGGCCTTTTTTAAAAGTGATAAATATCCTTTTTTGACCCTCCATATAAATTTTCTCTCACCCCTTCCATTATATTTCAACAGAGAAACACCTATAGTAGTATGGAGATCCTACATTCCATTACCTTTAGTATTTGGCATCTTTTCGGTATCCATGATCAGATATGATCTCCATCTAAAATTTTGGAAGCATAGAGGTATATGTTTTAATAACCATTCTACTATTTATTATTTATCTGAGCATACAGAATGAAAAATATAGGATAGTAATTGTTTCCTAATTTGGGGGTTTTGCTCTAAAACACCATTTTCTCTCATTTTAGATCATGTTAAAAGAAGATATTCGATGAGTGTGTTCTTATAAGTATGTGGTGGGTGGTTCCAATATTTCTTCCTAATATTATTGGTGTTTTATGGTGTTTTATGGGATATGAATATTGGGTTGTCCAAGAGAGACTCAAAATTAATTAATAATTTTCCTTTAATTGATTAATTTATGTTATGATACACTAAAATAAATGCTATTAAATTTATATAAATGGACAGAGATGGGTCAGGTGTTGTGGAAAAATAGGTTATGTAAGTTTGGTAGTATTTTTTAAATTAATTAACTATTTTATGATTGAATTAGTTCATTGGGAATATTTTGGGATTGGCCCAAGTCATAGAGGTGATGTTAATCAACAGGACTAATAAGACATGGTTCAATATATTTTCCATGGCATGAGATACATGTGGTGATGTTGATAACCAATTTGAGATTACATGGTCATCAGTATTGAGGCTATGAGGTCATCACATTGAGGGAGTTGTCCTATTGAACATGAGACTGTAATAATGATTAATATTTGAGTGAAACATTCACATGTGTCAATGAGGTTTCTAGATGTTGTGGCGTAGTAATTGTTGGTGATTTCCACTAACCATTGATAGAAAATGTGCCATTTAATTTTTATGCACATAGATATGACTTCGTAGAAATGTTTTGGACCACACATTATGGGTGGATTCCTCCTTATATATTTCAACATAGGGGATGGTGTTGACTATTATTTATAGAAATGGTGCCCAACATAGAAATCTAAGGTTGATGGTGATGGACCATCGGGTGATCATGTTTAGAAAATCAGTTGGAGGATAAGGATTGCTTTTATATTTGAGGTTGATGGAATATGATTATAGGGGGCTATATATTTCCATTCCTCAGGATGTTGGACAATTGAGCTGATGGTGATTTACTAAGAATGGCTAGATAGATACTGTGAAGCCTTAGGATGTCAAGAAGATAAGTTGGTGATGAATATTTGATTGGATTTAGATGGACATGGGACTTCTAATGAGAATTCTGAAAGGATGACAGTATGTTCTAGATATGTGGTAAATGTTGTATCAGATGGCATGATGTTCTGGGTGACATGTTTATTGGTGGAATGTGAGGTTTAACTTGGTATGATACTCATCAGGGGACTCCTGGGATATAATCCATGGGTCCTCACCACTATACATATATATTTTTGGACATGTATTATATTCTAAATATATAAATCTAAGGGATTGTGTTTAATGATATAACTGGGCTAGATGAAGTTGGTAAACTCTTGTGGCTATTGATATCAACGGAATTTAGTTAATTATAAATTTTTTTGTGTGAATTTCCATTTTAATTATATTTTTCATACACTGTATATTTGTTGACATCAGATAAGAACATGTTGGTGGGGGGCTATTGAGTTGATAATCACAACCCACATGGAACCCTTAGGACATGTATAGGATTTACAGGTTTTAGATAAGGGATGAGATTAGGATCGAGTGATTGATATTAGTTATTTGGGATGAAACACTATTCCCTGGATGAATGGATGTAGACCTAGTTGATCCTCTAATGCGCATAGGTCCTTCTTTTTGGTATAATAATATATATACTCATATGGTTGACCATGGGTGATCAAATTAATTTTATTTTTATGACCTATTATGACATGTTTATTTATAATTATATGGTATGAAGCCTTTGTAATTTTTCTATAAGTGTTTATTTTGCTTCTTCCAATTTTTATTCTTTTTTTGTAATGGTCCTTCTTCTATTCTTAAATATTTATTTAGAAAATTATTATTATAATCACTAGAGGGTATAGTATCCCACCGATCACCTAATTAATCCCTCAATTTATATTAGCAACCTTTTCATTATGGGGGTTATGGAAAAATTCCACATCAGTCTAGAGGAATGGTTAAGTATCTACTGGTTTACGGTTCAACATATAGTTTCATTTTATTTTCCTTTATAGTCTTAATATTTGGGATATGGTAGATTAGAGACCATGTTTTGTTTAGAACTAGGTGATGGATAGTTCTATAGGTCCCTACATCCACATGAACTGGGGACTAAACAAGTTTCTTTGGGCATGAAATTGATGTTATGTTTTTTGATTTTCTAGTTGATTGATTTCATCCTAAAGTGGATCACATGGGTGTGATGTTGTTGGAATATGTGGTTTGACCCATGGATTTTAATAGAAATGTGGTTTTCTATGCATCATGATAATAAAATAACCTGACATGATGTGCATATTTTCAAGTAGATATTTTCTTGGAACTATAAATATGATATATGGTGTTGGGATTTTTAAATAATCAAAAAAATCTAATTAGTGTTTTCATACATATTTTTTGGTGGAATTATAATAATACATACTAGGTATACGGTTTATAGTGAGAATAATATGTGATGATATGAATTTAATATTTGTTCCTGACTCTATTATGTGTATGTAGGTATAGAATAATCTAATGGGGTGAGATATTTAACATGTCACCATAAATCTAAATAGTGTTCTCCTGTATTGTGTTATTGTGGAATTATACACTACCACCTCTGATTGATGGTTGTAAATATATGAGATATCAGATTTATGACTCTATTATGACTTGGATAGGGGAAATAATTCTTGACGATATGTGATACCTGAAACTAATATGGGCATGTAAGGGGACTGGATGTTGAATGTCTTGTAACATAGTTGTGGTTATATAATTAATGGTTTATAAGATGTGTATCTTGTTATAGATTTACATATACAAGATAAATATATATTCATATAACTATTTGACCATGGTATATTTCCTTTAGTTTTATTACACCTATATGGCCTTCAGTTGAGAATCACGATGTCCGATATATGGTGTCACTCGAGAATGTTTGGGATGAGGCCCCTCGTGGTCGAGATGTGGCCTCTAATTGTTTTGATGGTAATCAGACACTTGTACATGCTTTGGAATATGTGGGAAAACCACACCAGATTGAAGACATTGGTCAATGGCTATATGAGGAGCTTAAGAAGAGCTTATTATGTGTCATATAGTGTATTGACAGTGTAGCTGAAGGAACTGAGTCATCTATGGAATATCTGAATCATGAGTTCCAATATTATCACCAACTGTTATTTCCGTAAGGAGGAGGAACCTAGGTATAAGAGAACAAGATTGAATCAATGTACATTATTTTTTATCATCATGATACAACCCCAATAAATATTGTGAATATGGACACTTATATTCTCATGGGATTAGAAATGATCAAGTGGGTTGTATGGGTGTAGGTAGGTAGACTTATGGGACATGCTTGGAATGATTTTGAGACCATCTAGTTTGATCAAATTTTCCCAAAGATGTTGGGGGAAAATAAAGCACATGAGTTTCAGAACCTACAAAAGGGAGATTCATATTCATATATTATACATAGAACATCAGGGTCTGGTCCCATTAGCACCTACTATGCCCTACTCTGACATCTCTAGGGTGAGGCTAATTGGGGATGTCATACAACATGACATTAGGGTGAAAGTAAATACCATCCGATTGGCCTTGTTTTCAAAGGGATTGAATTAGGTACATAAATAACAGAGAAACATGATTGAACTATTGTATTTAATTTAGGCGATGGAGTGGTGATGATTTAGGTAGCTGAATGTGAGACCTTTTGAAGACTCAGTAAGGAAGTCATACAAGATACTCAGGTAGGCCACCAATGAGCGTGTTCATAGATGATTTTTGTCTACAATAGGATGTTGGGGAATTTTCATACTCATTATGAGAGGAATCCAAATCATTGATGAGCAAGTGGTCAGATACATAACATTGAGAGGTTTTGTAGGAAGCCTTCCGAGATATTCAGGAGATAGGGACTGGGTTAGACCTAGAGATTTGACGCATGACCTAGAGAGGTACTAGGATATGGTAATGGGGATTCGACATCCCACATTGGTTATTGTATTGGTTGAGAGACCCAAACATGGGGTCTGTGGTCGGTATCGAGTTATGCTATGAAGGGTGGTCTGACCTCATGTATTCATGCATCTGGTTAGGTGAATGATATTAATTTTATAAGATTAGATTATTATAGAGAGTCAATAATATCAAGAGGAATCTGATGATTATGGGTATCGTCCTTTTGTTATATAATTTAATAACATGGAGAATGAGGTGCATGTGTATTGTATTTGAACTAACCAGAAGCTGGTTTGTGAACAAGAGTCACTAGGATAAATGTTTTTTTAGGTTAATACGAATCAGGACTATCAAAGGAATATATATATCTTTTTATGTGTGTGTGTGTGTGATTAAGGATTGTTTTGTGCATCTGTTGAGATGCATAACTTATGGGAATCTGATGAGATGAGGGACTAGATGGGTGGAAGGTATGAAATGATTATGATTTTATCACCTCATGATGTTTAAGAATTATGGTATGTCATGATGGATTTTTATGTACATGGGATGATGGTGGAATAATCATATATTTAATTTTGGTTTAGGAAGTGACCATAATGGTAATTTCAAATATGGGGAGCGTTATAAGGGTAATTATCATGTGACATAAAAATCCAGGTATAAATTGGTGATGTTCAAATACATATGTATGGAACCATATCTAGTTAAATATTTATAGATGAAATAATAGCTATTATTAGGGGGAGACTATAACATCACATGTTTTGTAGGGGTCAAATTTCCAAATCCTGTATGAAATTTCTATTGGTGTTCAAGAAAACATAATTCTGGGATATAGAAATTAATTATAAGATATTACACACTCTATGTTGTTTTTTATATGGGGTTTATTGATTGAAAAGTTCCTTAATAGTTTGAATGGTTTTTGAAATCAATATTTCCTAAAATACTAGTTTTAGAAAAAGTCAGATAGGGGTGCCAGGTTGGGTCACAATCTATCCAACCATGTTGTATAACCAATGTGTCCTATATCTAGAGGTTCATTGTTATATTTAACCATGATTCATTAATTGAAACACATGAGGGTGCCTGTATGACTTCTCTAAAGATGATAATACGTTGTTCATGGTTTTTAAAATCATTTTTCTATCCCTCACACTTACTGCAACTTATGTATTAAGTATGCATGGTGGGTGCATAGCCCAGCCAAAACATATGGCCAAACTATTCAAACTATTTTAATGGGGTGAAACTTTGTAGATTGAGTGTGCATGGTTGGAATAATGTTTTCAAATCCAAGTGACTTAGTTGTGTTCTTAATTAAAAACTGGGAAATTAACATTACCCCTTCTACCTTATATATCTTTACTCCTCCTTTATACTATGTTTCACGTATAAAACACATCTAGGAGAAGGGATATCCTCCATTTACATATCACTAGGCTTTGGTTTATTTTCTATACATGTGGTATGATTCGATGTCCACCGATATCATTGGAATCATAGTGGTAATTCCTCAATTCATCCTACTTCTATTTATTGTTTATCACTCCATACATAATGGTAAAACTATGAATTTTCCTTTTCCTATTTCTAGGGTGTTGGACTGAAATAATATTTTTACTCAATTCAGATCAGGTTAGGGGATTATATTTGACGAGCTAGATTATACATGTATAATGTAGTTAGTTACTTTATTTCTTTGTAATTGTTCATGTGTTTTGGGTGTGTTATTTGATAAGCATGTTGGGTTGTCCAAGAGAGTCTCATAATTAGTTAGTGATTTTATTTTAATTGTTTAATGGAGGTTATGCTATACTATTGGGAATGCACATACATGGTTCGGAATGGACTAAGATAGTTAAGGGTAAATTCACCAACAAGGTATGTTAGGATGGTTTTCTTATTTAAATTAAATTCATTTTATATTATTAAATTAGTAATTTTCTCGGCCTGGAAGACACTAATCTGGGGCTTCAAGCCGAGTCTTCACATGCCCTCAAGCATGAATCGACATTTTTCCAAGGTTTTTGACTAGTAGTGAGGTTCATATAAGTCACATGGGGAGACAATACTATCTTTAATAGAGTTATAAATTGTACACAACACTAAAATAGAGGAAACAATATATAATATCCAATGAACATTCATATGAAACCATTTCCGAAATTGGGTAAAAGTCCACAACCATATAGTAAAATATATAATTTCATGATAAATAGTTCCAATGTAAATATGAATCCAAAGTAAATACATAATTGGTACACCCATATCAGTCATGATTTTAAGTTTGGATCTTCTATCATTCATGTCCCATGCCCAACTCTACTTCTTATCATGGGGCCTTTTCCCTTGTCCTGACCACCAACCTTGAGATTGTCTTAGGTTCCCAATGGTGGCCCAAGAAGGGTGCGAGTTTAGCATAGTATTCCACCACCAATGGTGTCTAAAAAATATACTATCTGACAAATAGTGAATTCAAGTACTAATTAAATGACATGAAAATAAGGACAACTTGGCTACCATTTGTTAAAAAAATTTATATTAACCCTTTTCAATCATTTTTAACATTTTCATCATTTATTCTACCTTAATTACATAATATATTTTCATCAAATTTTCCATGGATTAGGCATATACATCATCTAATCATTGGTATATGGAAATATATCAGTATTCATAAGGGAATAAGTCAATTCCCTCTCTCACTAGGGATTATCACATAACATCAACACATTATCCTCACCTAGAAACCTCTGTGTGGGTGGAACGAAACTGTTAGGGGAATATATCATCCATCCTCATCACTAACATTGTTATTTTGGAGTAGATTATAACGCCTTAGTCTAACTCAACCCATGGGTGTAGAACCTCATGTAAATACCATACTCTTCCAATACATGTGCACATGATTATTTATCCATTCACCACACACATACCATATCAAAAACAAAAAATAAAAATAAAAATAGTAGTCACATTCAATGTCCATCAACATGGGACTTAATAATATTACATAACCCATTAACACATTTTTAATATACATTTCATAGTTTTTTAGACCAATTCCCGTTCTTGCACCTTAACCGGTTATGTATATTCACCAACTCCTATACATTAACCAATATTCATCCATTTCCATATATTTTATCATGCATCCCATTTTTCAATTGACAAGTACAATTATCATATCACATAGATAAATCAATTTATTACATTTAACCCATTAGGTATACCCCACAATTCCAATGTATTAACCCATTCACCATATTTATCAATTCCCTTATGAAAACTTATCTACATGTTCGTCATTTCTCAAGACATTTTTAATTAGACATATTCATAATTTCATATATACTAATAATTTTTTTCATTTCAACATAATTCATAATCCATTAAACATCATCTCAATTAAGGTATTTAAGTCATCGATCATTCATAAGCCCTAGACCATCAATCCATCATTCTTTTCCATTTCATAGTTCATATAACTCATTGGTATTCAACCCAAAAACTCATTATCCCATTATTAACCCTAGGAATAAATATTTTTATACTATTTCATCTCAAACAACTATATTTTACACATTAGTAATAGGATCTATGTTATAATACATCAAATCTACACATAACCTTATTAATTTATAGGCTTGGGAATGCTGGTGCTCCCCGTGGGTGGCCCTAAATCATTTTAATAATCCTAAATAAATCCCATGGGGATCATGGGAGGTATAAATAATTATTATTCCAACCATTATACAGATTCTTTCACATGGTGAAATACTCTTAACAATAGTGATTCAATATCTCAACACATTGGCACAAATCAATAACAGAACAATGGGATATAACTTGTTAACCACCAACCTAGAATCCAATAATGAAAAAACTCTTTATCCTAGCCATACATCTAGATCAAAACACCCTTTGAATACCAAAACCATATTCCAATAGAATATGGGGGTTTTATTCATTCATAATATGTTGGGATAAACTACAAATCCTAATCAAGAAAATATAAGCAAGAGGATACATAGACATACTTGGGGAATCGATCTGCCACTAATGATGCTTCAAACGACAAAATATTGAAGGAGAATCACTATAGGGAACCAATTTTCAATTTTTTTAAGCCATTGGGTTGAGAGGGGGATAAATGGGGGAGAAATTTGTGTAATCTAAATATCCTGTAGTAAAAAAACTGTTAATTTTATAACTTTTATTGGGGAAAGCAGTTTTACTGAACTATTTTCACAACCATGTGAAAATAGTGTACATGATACTATCTAAGTGGAAATGGACACACGATTACCTGGGTAACTCATCATGGATTGACTAACCATTCCCCAGCCATGTGTAACTCCTTTGTCCAAGGTTTGGTAGATTGCCTCAGAAGACAACATTGTTTACATAACCGTGCGCCTTGCATAGTTTGGCCGAATTTTCCATATTTTCTTATCCCAAACCCACAAAACAACACGAAGGCTCCCCTTAACTTTAGAAAAAGTCTCATTTGAGTAGAAAAAATATATTAAAATTAAAATTTCAACAAGGTAATTGCTTCATGGGGGCTGGGATCTTAGTACCTCCCCACCTTATAACGACTCGTCCTTGAGCTCCATTTAGAAGAATCATTGAGCTTATGTAACAAATAGATCAATACAATAGGCCTACCTATCCATTTCCATTTCCCATGTTCATTATAAAAAACTCTTCCATAAAATTAAATCCAAAAGAATAATCTCTCCTTGCAATGCTTGCTCACCACAACCCACAACACGAACCAGATACTCCTCAAAGGATACATCAGCTTAAACCATACATCAACCAATATAACATCATAGAGAAAACATAGGAAATAGTTATTTATTCAAATCACATGAAATATTTTCAAAACAATCATATCATCATTGAGGAAAAAATTTGAACCCATTTGGTCTGATACTCTTTTAAACAAATGTCCTAAATCACATGGCGTCATTATACTCTATTTTCAATACTCTAACAGTGACAAAAAACTGATATCACCCAAAGAAAACAAATGATATTTTCAACCACATTTATTGAATTAAATTGATCCACCACTCATGTCCCCATAGTCCCATTCCATATCCTTTCACCCAAACACAACCAAACTCTCTCGAGCACTTACTCAATTAATCCTATGCCAACACGGGCTATCAGGGCCAACTCACCAGAACGACGATCACTCAAGTCTCCTCATCCCAAAACTCCAACCACACCATCATCCAACCACTAGACCATTTTGGTTCTCTCCACCATATTACATTATTTGGAACATGAACAAAAGACGAAAGACCAAAAAAAATCTCAACTCTACATTCCCATTATACTTGATGTGTTCCCAACTCAAAATGCTTGAACATCCATATAGACACCTCCCAACACTTGAATCTATCCTTACCATTGAAACAACCCAGGAGGACATTATTACTCTATCCATTATGGGACTAAGATAAAATTGGCCTCATTAAAGTATGACATCATTTCCGAATATCACTTTATACTATAACATCAAACTAGAGGTTGGTCACTCTCCCCACACCCATTCATGTTTACCAACTCATGTCAGACTTCCCTTAGCTAGCTTGTCATAGAACACAAATCTTCCACTGACGTAATTATACCCCTTTTTAACATTCCAAAGGATCTTTCTAACTTTAATACTATAATTATCAACAAACTCAACTAATAAAGTCATTCTCTAACTTCTGGTAGAATTTTTTCATCATGGAATCACTTCCCTATAAAGAATCATTGGGATCCACCACCCCAATCAACATTCCCAAAACAAGAATAACATCCATTCATACACTAGCTAAATAATTCAAGGTTCACAATAAAACCCACTCCCAAATTTTAAACATACTTTTCAACCTAAAAATATTCTCCAAAAGTGATATACCACTGTCGTCATTCTTCCCTTTCACCATGATAGGTCGAGCAATCCCTGATTGACTCATCCTGGAACGATTTGCATCACCATTAGCATAGCACAACATTACATGGCCATGGTTCCTTCAATCATCAAGAAATTTTAATACCAAATGAATACACATACCTCAGTCTAAATCTGAATTTCATTGGGGTTGTATAAGCCAACATATTTTCACACAAATTATGGTTACGTCTCAACATGCTAGTTGATGACATGAGAAAGGAATATCTAATTCCATTCGAAACCACCCTGAGCCCAAAGGTAGTGATTGGCTCAATCAACCACCACAATCAAGGCCCACCATGAACCTTTGAGAGATCCAACATGCACCTCACAAGTTCCTCATTCGAATCCTGGTGTGACTACATGAACACATTGTTCTCCTCTTCACAACCAATATATAATTATCACTGCCCCCCTCAAGAGTGTCTTTACCATTTCTCTCCATGAGTGATTCCAACCACCACATCTTACACTTTATTACATGATGATCCGAAAAAATTTGACATGGTTGTATAGATTTTCCCATAATAAGAAAATAAACATCACCTTGAGCCCATTCCCGGCTTCCATGAAGAACACCCATGACATTTGTTGCCACTCGGTCCATCCAGAAGACCTCACCTGAAAACCATCGATGGTGTACATCCCAACATACTGGTCCATATATACATCCCTTATGAGCATAGAATCAATGACTTCACAAATCCAACCAACCCAACATCGAGTACCTAGGAATAAATTCAGAGCTTATCCATATACCTAGGACAAATTCATTATATTGGGCATGATTTTCATGAACCAAGGTACATTAAGAAGTTTGTGATGAAATGAACCACAAAATTATCCACTATTGATGTCACCTACCACTACGGGACACCCTGACCTTCTAAGGATCTCAGGATTCCTTGTCGTACACATCTCTTCCGAACCAATCAACAAACACTCATGCATGATTTCTTACTAAGACTCTCCGCCACTCTATGACCATATTCCATGAAGTTTTGCACCAATATTTCAAATAGAACAACTTCAACCTCTCCCCCGACACCTTCGATATGCCCCTAACAGTTAATTACCAAACCTAATGGTCCATGAAACCAATCAAACCAATGTTCTCTTTGATAAGCATGCTTCCCACCTTGGTGTCATAGAGAATGATAGATTCTTATCCTGATAAAAATTTTACCTTACGAGAACATGCCCATATCTAGACCTCATTTGGGCCATCAAGGATTCTCACATTACCATGACAACTCATAAATCAACATTTGTTCATACTATCCCACCATCACCTAAGAATATCTTAAATCCTACCTACTCACCTGACCATGCCTCTTGGTTCGTTAACCTCTTTGGCCCCATGAAATTATCAACATCACACCCAAAAACCAAAACATTCAAACAAATAAGCAAAACAATGTGACAACCCTATCTTATGGTGTCACCATCAAAACAAAAAAATCAATCTATGCTTCAATCAACCTTGTCTCTTCCACTCAAAAAACATCAAGAACTCCATCACCCTTCATCCAAATAGATGGGAGGAGCATACATCTGATACAACCCTTCAAAACCAACCATAAAATATACTAATAGAATTTGGGTTCCCTTGTGAAAGAACTATTTTAAAACTATACAATTTATAGAAATTTTATGGTAATCCTTATGCATTGATTCCACCTTTGAGGAGACTTCATTGCTTCATATTCCAAGGCTCCTACATTGACGGGATATCCTCCCCTGAGGTCACCATTGGTTTCCCTAAAACTATCTATGCAAAACGAAAACTCATGTCACATAAAAAAACATCAACCTTCGCACATAACACTCTTGGCCAAACCTGATATAACACACTCAGTTTCCCATTGACATGGTCCAAAACAACCACCTGTCTGACACACTCCAAAAATCAATAGGAACCCCATATGTATACTCACATCGTTCACCTTGATCGTCAAATTATACCAACCCCCAAAACTAGATTCATGAAAAGTAAAATCAATTGATCCTATTTCCAAACCATATTAATAATCCATGAACAAAATAGTGTTTTTGAACGACACTCCCACTCCCATTTTGATACCCCCTATGCCCAGTGCACCAAAAAACCATTAACTCTAGGTCCCATGCCAAATGTAACTGTACCCATTCATTGGCGGTATAAGTTGAAAACCCTCTTTGGGGTCAATAAAAAAACTCACAAGGGCCTTACTCATATGGTCACCCAAATCCATGTAGCATCCTTATTGTCCAGAGTAGACTTGGTATGGCCCCAACACATATGGGTTTCTACACATGCATTAACAAAAAACACCACACGACCCAAAGGACACAATCATACTAAGGGTTCCCTAAGAACATCTAATATACCATATAATAACCAATAAGGCCACAAAACAAAAATCTAAGGTATCAATATAGGGAACTCTCACTTCCCCAAACCACCCATACAAAGGGTCAAATCAACAACACAAGGAATACCAACTACCTAGATCGCCTAATTTTCCACCATTAAAAATCCTTTTATAATTTACTTCACCATTTTTGGAGCACAAAATTTTTCATTTTAAACTAACAATTTCAAAACCTATTACAGTATTCATTTTAACTCATTTACCCCTTTAACTAGGAAAACTTTATTAGCCATTTTACTTCATATATGAAAATACTTCTTTTTTAGACACAATTAAATCATTAAGGATTATTGAAACCCAAAATTTTATCTTGATCATAATGTTTTATTAGACATACTATTCATTAACTATCATTTATATTCCTTTCAATTACCCACATGCATAATAATTATAAGGCACTATTTTATCCATAAAAATTTCCATGAAAATAAAATTCATTCTACTCTATGAATCCCACACCCATAAAATGGATGATTATCATGATTCATGCCACCAATATCCTTAGGTGCCTAAAATGATGCATGAATGAATAACCTAATGGAAATATGGACATGAGAAAAATATCCTAAAATGGTCACATCACAAAACATGGGCATCATCCAATGGTGAAATATGAAAGAGGTTAACAACTAGTAGTGAGGGTTAAATAAGTTATGTGGGGAGACTATAATATCCTTACCAATTTAATACACAATCGATGACATTGAAATAGTTGAAAAATATAAAATATAAAATGAAAATGCATAAAAAACCATTTCCCAAATAGGGTACAGGTCGACAAATACAATGTAAAATATTTAATTGCATTCGAAGTAGTGAAAAAGTGAGAAAAACAAAAGGAAAGACAATAATGGAACCCCTAATTAGGTCTAGACTCAATGTTTGTATCCTCTTTAATGAACTTCCCATGCCCAACTCAACTCCCTAGCATGGGAACCATGCCCTTGTCTAGGCCTACAACCATGATATCATCTCGGGTACCCAATGGTGGCCCGAGTAGGTTTTGAGTAAAACTCAGTAGTTCACCTCTAATGGTGTCGCCAAAATATAAATTATAAAAGATAGTGCATTCAAGTACAAATTAACTATCAAGAAAATAAGGACAATTATGATACCATTAGTTATAAATCTTTACATTAAACCTTTTCAAACATTTTTACCATTTCCATCATTTATTCCATCTTCATTACTTAATCTATTTTAATCACCCGTTCCTTGGTTTAGGCTCACACCCTACCCAAACATGAGTTTAATGCAATAAATCACTATGCATAATGAAATAAGTCAATTAACTCCCTCACTAGGGATAAACACATCACCTCAATACATTATCCTCACTTAGAAAACCCATTCTAGGTGGAATGAAACCATTTAGAGAATATATCATTTATACCCTACCCCAACCCCAAAACATTGGGATGGATTTTAGATGCTCATTATAACTCGACCCATGGGCATAATGCCTCATGTAATTACCCCACTCTACAAAGGAATTTTCACATTATTATTTATCCACTCACCACACACATTACATATCACAACAACAAAAAACCAATAAAAATGTTAGTCACATTCCATAACCATAAATATGGGAATTAATACTATTCCATATCCTATTAATAAATTTTCCATTTATTTTTCATCGTCATTTATCCCAATTCTCATTTGTATCCCTTTACCCATTATATATATTCAAAAATTCTTAAGCATTATCCAATTTCCATGAATTACCATAAATTATCCCACTAATATCATTTATCATTTCACATGTAAAATTATTATATCACATATCACAACCACTTTATTACATTTATCCCAATAGGTATTCCCCATAATTCCCTTGTATTTACCCATTTAACATATTTATCAATTCTCGTATGCAAACCCATTTACAAGTACATAAATTAAATATACATTTTCAATTTAACATCTTCATCATTTCATATAACATGATCCTTTTAGTAATTTTAACATAATTAATATTCCATTAAAAATTTTCTCATTTAACTCATTCAAATTAGTTATCATTCTTAAGACTTAGACCATCCATCCATTACTGTTTTCCATTTCATAGTTCATATGAATCATTGGTATTAAAACAAATGACCCCTTATACCATTACTAACCCTAGAAATATATATCATTTTTACATTTCAACAAAACCAACCATATTAACATTTTTTTAATGGGATATACATTATAAAACATCAACTCTACACATAACCTTAATAATTTCAATGTTCAACAATGTCAGCACA
The DNA here is from genome assembly GCA_963277665.1 of Viscum album. Lineage (NCBI taxonomy): Eukaryota > Viridiplantae > Streptophyta > Magnoliopsida > Santalales > Viscaceae > Viscum > Viscum album. The sequence continues at coordinate 136,963,559 of OY728152.1, read as the reverse complement.
CCACTTGGGTGTCCTTAAATGGTTCTAATCATCCATAACGAATCCCATGGGGATCATGAGGGATCTAAATCATTATTTAGCCAATTATTTTACCAAATCATACTCATGGTGAAAATTTCACAATAACTGGGAAGAAATATCTCCACACACATGAACAAAACTATGACATAATTATGGGGTATAACATGTAGACCACTTACATAGAATTTGATGTTTAATTAAATCTTTATCATAACCTTATATTGGGGTCCACAAACCCATTTAATACCCATCCAATATTCTAAATTTAAATTGGTTTTTTGGGTTTTAGAAGAAGATGATAGAAACTACATACCCTTATTTGAAAAATAGATGAAAGATGAGTGTTAGACATAACTGGGGCTTCGATCGACGAACAACGACTCTCCAAATATCAAAAACATGAAGGAGAATCCCCCATGTGAAGCATGGGTTGATCTTGTTCAACCTTAGGGTTTAGAGGGGGAGAAATGTGAGAGAGATTTAGTGGTAATCAAAATATCCCATAATGGAAAAATAGTATATTTTCCAACTTTTTTAGGGCACATAGTTTATCCACATGGTTTTACAAATCCAACATAAACTGAGTTTATTCTAAATTACATGGGAAAAAGGTTTCATAATTACTTGGGATGCTCCATATAATTTCACTAACCACACATAATTCAACTTTCTATGGTTCCACGGATTTCATGGGAAGGCCGCATGGTTTACATAACTATTTCCCGACCATGTTCCTTGTATAGGTTGGAACAGTTTTCCGATTTTTCAAGTCTAGAACCACCAAAAACCATCAAGCTGTCCCTTACTCCAAGGAAACTTTTCCTTAAATAGAAATAAGAGAATAAAACAAAAAATCAGAGAAAGTAATACCTTCTTGGAGAAAAGGATCACAAAAAAGTACCTCCTTGGGAACTGACAGACATGGCCCAATGTTTTGAGTTGATGTTGAAAACATGTACTGCGGATGAATGGGTTTTAGGATGGGATCTTCCTGAGATACATGCGGTGATTTTGATCACCCAGAAGAGTGAACAAGGTTATCGGGATTAAGTTAATGATTTTTATAGGTTCCAAGAATGGTCTATAGTAATTGAGATGGCATTCACTATCCAGATATGAGTAATATTTTTTATTTTAAAAATAATGTTGTTGGATGGTATTGCATAAAACTTTTGAGGGATTTCCACACACCATTGAATGAAGATGCGATAATGTTGTCATTTTTTCAAAGATAAAACTATTTTATAGTGTTGTTTTTAACTCATTATGGGTGGAGAACACTGTAGATATTTCAGATTATGGGATGGTGCTGACCTTCAGTTATATAGGAGGTTCTCAACACATAAATCCATGGTTGATGTTGGTGGACCATCAGGTGATTGTGTTGAGACCATCTCTGAGGGTGAGGCTCATTTTTATATTTTAAGATTATGGGGAGGGTTTATTAGAAGAAAAATATCATTTTTCCACAAGATGTTTGGTTGTTTAGTTGTCTATGATTTCATATATATTAGAGGACAGATATCACCAATCCTTGGGTGGTAAGACTATTAACCGAGTATGGATATTTTAGTTGAGGTTTGTGGGACTTAGGTTATCTTGTTTGTCATGTACAAAGGTTGTTGGTACTTTTTCAGTATGTTGTACTTGTGGTATCATATGTCATGCGTTTTTAGGTGACATGTTTATGGGTCGAACCTAAGGGTTTACTAGTTATGAAATTCAAAATGGGACTCCTAGACATTAATACATGTGTCCCCTACACTGAAAATATATATTTGTTGAAATTGTTTTATTTCCAAAGGTATATTTTGGGTCACATTTTTAGAGACATACTAGTTTTTTCTAATGTATTTAAACCCTTCCATATGGATGTTGAGAAAAATTGAAGCACATTAATTATTAATTTTTTGTGTATGTTTCCTATTTAATTATACATTTCATACACTATATAATGATGGATGTAATAAAGACACATGTTTGTGGTGGAATATTGAGTTTATAATGACCCCCTACATTAGACCTTCGGGATGCATTAAAACATTATGGTTTTGAGATGAGGTAAGGAATCATGCTCAACAGATGGAATTGGGGATTATGTATGTACTATTTTCCACACTATGGACAGAAGTGGACCAGGTGGTTCATATATATCATGTTGGATCTTCTTTTGGGATCCTATATATGTGTATATATATATAAGCACTCATATGGTTGGCCATTAGTGTCCTTTTTATCTATTTTTTACAAGCTATTATGACATGGTTACTTAACTATATATTGTATGATCATTTTTGACTTGTTCTTATAATGTATATTATACCTCAGATGAGTTTTATTATCATTTATAATGTTATGGGTTTTATTTTATTATTTTATTTATATCTGAACATTATCAGTATTGTCACCATATGGTATTGTCTCCACACTACCACCTAATAAGAACCTCTTTATAAGTCCACATCTATTGGCATACAGAGAGGTACACCTAAGTCCTTGTAACACACTAGTCCGGAGCACATGATATGTGGCTCCTGGGATGGGGTGCTATAGTGACCATGGCCCTTCATATGGCCACTTCATGATGCCACATTATGATTTTTCAATAATTCCACTAGTACTATGAAAATAGTTTATTCAATGAAATTTAATAATTTAAAATCAAGAAAATTTATAATAAAAACAGCATAATTAGTTAAAATGAAAAATTTGAATAATTAATTAATGTTAAATTTTGATCATCTATATTCTATATAAAATAAATCAAAGGGATAAAGAGAATAATTAATAAGACACCTATAAAATTAAAATTACAGCTAAATTAATCCCTCAAATATATCAATATAATTAAACCAAAAATAATTGTAAGTAAAAAAACAAAAATAAATAATTAATTAACAAAAAAAAAGAATTTAAATTAAATTCATGTATATTTTATTAAATATTAAAAATAAAACATAGTATTAAATTATTAATAATCATGATTAAAATAGAAACACATAAAATATTTATTTATAAATAAAATTACAAATAAAATAAATAGAAATTACAAGTAAGAAAAATTATATAAATTTAGAATACTAACAAAAATTTATAAATAAAATTCATAAGTTACCAATTTAAATATAAAGTTATCCAAACATCAATAATTTGATAGTAAAAAGAATAATTTAACCACAAAAAATATTATACTCCCCATGTGATGTTTAAAATGAATGAAATAAAAGCAAGATCTTCTACATGGAACTACTACATGATGAAAACATAATGATAATAAAATTCATGAACTATGTTTTATAAGATGTTCAACTCATTCATCCCACCTCCACCACAATGATAATGAGTATGGACACAAAGATGTAATTCTGAACACAACCTAGGGTTAGGCAACAGGGCCATCATGTCCCAACAACATGTATTAGGTCAGAACATTGAATACAATCAAGCCCTACGATTTTTTATTGTTTCAGATCGTATATGAACAAAAAGCCCCTAGGTCATTCCACACAATTCCACTATGCCTCATCATCTAACATGATCTTCTCATCATGAAACATGGATAATATAAAGAAGATCCAACTCTAGGGACATTATTCCAAGATGGTTCCAAATGCTATTTTGGTACAATACATAGAATAACACCAGTTCAATATATACCGAATACATCACATTGTGAAATGGAATATCAAATAGAGGAATAAGAAAGATAAAAATAATAAGAATCAATAGCCATAAACATTCACATGTGATCATAGATAAACATGGGCTAAGATGAAACACATGCACACATGTGAGATCAATCATAAAACATGGTATTATGAGACACACACCTAAAAACACATGTGGTCAAACATGAAACATCATATTACAAGTTACACCCAAACACAAACATGAGATCAAACTCAATAATGATTTAAATAATATAATAATACAATTTCATACCTCATTAATAATCATATTCAAAGAATATTCATTGTAAGAAAATTCCTTCATCAGTTGTTTGTTTATCAATGTCATGTTTCATTACAGTGTCATCACTTGAAAATCATTCTCACACCAAATGGATCAATATCTCATGTGATGAACTCCTAGAACAAATAACAACAAAGAAAAAGGGGATCCAGAAGGAGGATTATGAAGGAATAAATATGAGGGTAGAAGTAACACATAACCAACATCAAATATCACCAAAGGAAACCAAATTTTTTGATTTAATGATGGAAACATTATCTTTATTGGACAATGATAAGTGTAACAATTTTATGTTCTAATGAGTTTGAATAATATAGAAAAAAATTATTTTTTATGTTTTTTCATCCTGTAGGGGGAGTAAAAATTGTTGAGAGGATCAAATTTCATCATACCAAAAATCTCATCTCCAGAATGGTTTCCCCTGATTTTACAAGGAGTGAAAATAAATAATTTGGACTAAAGTAATCACTAAGAGTTTATGCATTGAATAAATTAATAACATAATGGATCCAATTAAAAATAAAATAATTATTGCACATTCAAGAGCCACAGATTTATAATTTTTTAGATGTGATATAAGTTTATTAGATAGAGTTATGATCAAATCAAAGAAAAATATAATAACCAGAAAATCCACCACAATCTAAACCATTGTAATGGTTTTATTGGAACACTAATAAAAATTCAATGCCACTATAGAATGTCATCCAATCATAAGTCATTTTTCTTCACCATGTTATCCAAAATAAGAATGGTATGGTCACCAATGATGTAGCCCATCATTCTACATAGAGAACTCCACATAGTAACCACCCACATGAATTATCATGTCTCATTTCCTATTTTAAAAGAATGAGAATTAGGGAACATTTTTTTTATATAATTTCCCATTTTAGAAAAAATAAATAACTTTTAAGCTTTCAAATCAATTAGAATCCATCAAATCCACACAAGACAATACATAAAACATAGATTCACCATAAAATATTAATTTAAAATATGGTACGAAGGAAAAACATATGAGAATAAAATTTTCTGAGACTATACAATCTCCCCTGCAAGGAACTCTAGTTATCGATTGATATCTCTAGAAGTCCCACTAGAACAAATCAGGCCACTTAAGTCAGACGTAAGACCCCCAATACCATGTTTCCTTATAGATCCATTAATTAATCCCAAATTCTACATAATATTTAAATTTATTCCCCCTAAAATCCTTCTCTGTCATTTCTGTGATCCTCTTTGGGATTTCCAAAAAAATCATCTTGTTCTAAATAATGTCCTCACAGTTGATAAAATGTGGAGGATCGGGCATATACCCCTATATCAAGGAATCAAGGAACATGTCGTCCATTACTTGATAATGTGAAGGATGTTACATTTATTAAAAATGAATATAATACATAATAAGATCTATATTGGTCCCAAAATAACCGTTGAGCCTTCTTCCCTTTATTCAACAAATGAAGACCCGAACATAGGTGACTCCCACAAGAAAAATCGATTACCAATGGAAAATTACAATGGAAATTATAAGGACCCATCTTTAAAAATTACATACCATTGTACATTACACTGGTCTAGTTTCTGTAGAATTAGATACAAGATCACAGTTTTATCAATGTTGTGATAAAATTAAACAACCAAATCGAAAATTCTCTTCTGCTTACGTAAAAATGATAGTGTCCAACATTGGAATTCATGGTTAACTATGGAAAATAACTTTAAAACACAGGGTGAACATTAAATTTCCAACTAAGGGGTTTGAAAAACAACTAATAAAATATTTTTAAAACATTTCATTAAATTTGAATACTTATACCTAACAACACCTAAATGTTTTAAAAAAACAATATTTTTATCAAAATTAATGATATTTGAATAATCCTGGGTGATTCACCTTTTAAAATATCAATTTTCTATGGGAAATTAATAATACATGGAATACCATTATTAAAATCATACATACGACCACTAGTCTTCACAAATTCTTATGGGTTGATTCCCCATGACGTCAAATAACTGACCACTTGCAATTTTGAAAATATTTTCCCATGGATCTACCTTTCTTATTTCATACCCAAAACATTTCTTATGTCCTTATATAATATTATTTGTTCGTCAAAATTTTATCAAGTGTTTGAAATAGATTTTTGAAGAATCCCTTATTTAAAAATAACATCTTTGTTTTTGAACGATAAAATGAAATAAGGCACACATGATTTTTTAAACTCATATATGATTTCAACTTCTTCAAAAAAATGAAATGAATAAATAATTATTAACTCATTTTTAATTATTTAATAAAAAAGTTCCCTGTAAAACCTGTAATTTTTTTTATATGATACTATTTATATATATAATTATAGACCATCATTCATAAATTTTATTCCATATTCATACATGTCTTCCGCATGTAATATATATATATATATATATACTTAAATAAAATAATATTAGAACAATTAGTATATACACATGAATTTTTTCATACCCATATTAGCATAAAATATTTCATGTGGAAAACTTTGATAAATGTGAAATTCAGTTCTCGCAATCATGTTCATGTATATACATAAAAAAATAAGGAAATTACATGGAGAAATAACAATGTATGATCATAAAGCATAATCATCAAACATAATGAAAACATCACTCAAAAATTTATAAACCATATGTTAAACCACCTAATGTTTTCCATAATAATGTATATATATATATGATAAGGAATTATCATTACACCAAATAGTGGAACAATTTCATGTCTTTGGAAAATAAAAATATATGCTTCCAATTAAAATTTCAATGTAGTTTTGATTGACATAAAATACAATTATAATGAAATAATTAATCTTACCACACCATTGTGTAATAAAACATGCTTTGATAAAAATAATTCATTTCATATCCAATTTTAACATATAATTAAAACATTAATCTTGTAGATGAATCAATTATCTGATATAATATTTATGAATTTTAACATATCTATGTTTCTATAAATCCCTTACAAACTATTATGAATATCTTTTATAGAAAATGAACAAACTATAATTGAATTTTTTTTTTGGTGGTAATGAAAAAACCCAATTAAATAACCACTGAAATTTAATTCCCCTTATTTATTTTTTTCCTTATGAAAAATACATATAAGAAATAGAACAAATATTTATAAATAAATATATATACATCACTATTATATATATATAAATTATGATAATTTCATTATTTAATGAATTTAGATCAAGTACTATAATTAATTTTGATACACCCTCAAAGCAATTAAGTAGATTATAAAGAACATAAAATTTAAAAATCATAAATTATCCCTTACATGAATTGATGGAGAAAAAAATTAGAAGTCATGTTGCTTCTGACTCCTACTAGATATCAAATTGGTTTTCCAAACACATATTCACACACCCTAACTTCACTTCGGACTCAAGAAAAAGTTGAATGTAGTGATACAAATAATAGACCAAACTTACATAGGAAGTTAAGATTACATACATCCTACAGATAAATATAAATTTTATACTCAAAAAATTACCAAAGAAGATTCATATGTACCTCAAAATGTCGACATATTTAATAAAAAAACAAAATGTATGATTCAAACATAATTAAATCAACAGACCAAAATAAATTATACGCTATGTTCATAATCAATGGGTAGAATAGAAAATAACAATAACATCACATATAATAATTAAACATTCAAATAAAAATAATTTTAGGAGATAGAAAAAAATTAGGGATACCAAAATGACTACAATAGGTAGTGTCGACAATGAGAATTAGACAAAATCATCTAGAAAGGGAAAATAGGGGAAAAAGGGAACCTACCTATCAAATATTCGAACACAATGAACATAGAACATATCATACAGAAGATCCAAACCCGTACCGTGATGAACATTCAACATCACTCGGAATCCCCAGTTTTGGAAGATTTGAAAACCCAATGATGCATGGGTTCCTCACCGAAACTCTTTATACTCGAACCGAACCACCGCCACACCTACGAGGCCGAAATACCATCATGGACTCTCCCACCTATGATGCTTCTCGACCTCAACCTGAATCCCCCTCTGCTCGAGTTCACCGATGATCTCGTAGGCCGCGATCTCTATCTCACAGACAGACCCCCCTTTCCCACTTTACACGATTTCTTTCTTTTTTTGTATAGTTATTATTATATCATTATCATTTGATTAAAGATTCTAATATTTGCATATTATATAATAAGTTTAACATAAAAATTAAAAAATTATAATAATTTTATTAAACATAAATGAAATTTTTAAAAAATTTAATCCAATAATAATTTATAATATAAATATAACAATTATTACATTATATATATACATATAATAATTTAGAAAATATATAAAACCCATATAATTATTCATATTTAATATTTTTTTCATAAATTATTCTAATTCATTTTTTTACAAAATAATTATATTAAAATATTTTATAATGTTATTACAAAATATGATATTTTAAAATAATAATTTTAAATTTCATGAATAATGTCAATATATAATTAAAATAAATAGAATAATAAAATTTTAAAATTATTAGTTTTATATTAAATTCATAATTTTATATATTTCAAATCTAATATATATTTTCATATTATATTTTGAAAATAAAAAACAAATTAAATATATTAATATATAATTGTCATTTAAAATATTCTATTAATTTTTTTAATAAAATTAATTTATATTTATCAAAAGTAATTATTCTAAAATATTCATTAATTAATGTAAAATAATATTTACATTTAGAATAAATTTGAAAATTTTACTTGTAATAAAACAATTAATTTCAATTGTTATTTTAAAGAAACCCATCTTAAAAATGACCAAATTATAAATAAATCCATTTAATAAAATATTAATACCGAAAAACTATGTTTGAGATTATTGGGTTGTTACATTATTCCTCCTTAATAGAATTCATTCCATGCAATTTGTTTTGTCAAACTAAAAACAATTTTGAATTTTCTTCTTCAGAATTAAGAGACAGGAGGATCGTTGAACTCTAAACTACATCACTTAGATGATAACCAATAACCTCCAAAGTAAACTAGATAGTTCCTCTAATACCAATTATAAAGACACAACCTTAATCATTACATTGAAAAAGGACCTTCCACTGGTCTAGGTTCTAGAGAATTAAATACAATCTTACAATTTTATCAGAGCGGTGATAAAATTAAACAAAAAAAAGACAAAATTAACATCCACGTGTATAAAAATGATGGAGTCTAACTTTAGACTTCAATGTGACATGTGAAAAATAATATAAAAACAAGGGGTGAGCATTAAATTTCCAAGTATGTGGTTTGAAAAACAATTGAAAATTTTTTGTAAACATTTCTTTAAATTTAAATACCTATACCTAAAAACTCCTAAAATCATTTAGAAAATAATATTTTTATCAAAATAATGATATTTGAAAATTATTTAGGTATTATCCTTTTAAAATATTTATTTTTTTGTGGTTCATTAATAATACATGGTAGACCATTATTAAAATCCATACATACGACAACTAGTCTTCAATAAGTCTTATGGGTTCACCCCCTATAACATCACATAACATACTAGTGACAATTTTGAAAACATTTTCCCATGAAACTGCCTTTCTTATTTCTTACCCAAAACGTTTACAAATTCTTAACATAATATTATTTTATTTAAAATAAAATAATCATCCCTTTCACATGTCGTCAAAATTTACTCATGTAATTCTAAAACCTATCTTTGAAGAATCCTAGGTTTAAAATTAAAATCTTTATTTGTGAACCACATAATGAAATAATGAAGACTTGATTTTGTAAACCCATATATTATTTCACCTTATTCAAATAAATGGAAAGATTAAATAATACTTGGAGTTATTTTAAATTATTAACAATAAAAATTACATGTAAAACATGTAACAATTGTTTTATATGTCAATAAACACACACACAAATATATTGTTTTAGACCATTACTCATAAATTTTATCACATATTCATACATATATTTCGGATGAAATATAAATGTATACTTAAAAAACATAAATTCAAAAAAAATAGTATATACACATGGATTTTACCATACCCATATTATCATAAAATCATTCTTGCAATAAACTTTGATAAATGATGAATTCACATATCGCAGATGCCTTCTTGTATATATATATATAAAAGGAAATGACATGAAAAAATAACTATGTATGTCCGTAAAACATAATCCTCAAATAAAACTCAAACATCACTCAAATATCTATGAAAGATAAGTTAAACAAACTAAATATTTCCATAATGTATATATATATGTATGTATATATACATACACACACACACACACACATATATATATACGATAAGGAATTTTCATTACAAAAAATCGCGGAAAAAATTCATATCTTTGACAAATAAAAATATAAGTTTCCAAAAAAATAAAAAAAAAGTTTTGATTAATATAAAATAATAATTTTAGGGCATAATCTATCATATCACACTGTCATGTACTAAATCATGTTTTGATAAAAATATTTCATTTCATATCTAATTTGAACATATAATTAAAACATAAATCATGTAAATAAATAATCTATCTAATGGATTATTTATGAATTTATATATATATATATATATATATATATATATATATAAATCCCTTACAAATAATTATGAAAATCTTTGATAGAAAATGAACAAACTAGCTTCGAAAAACATTTCTGGTGGTAATGATAAATCCAATAAAATTACCACTGAAATTTAATTTCCCTTACATAATTTTTTTCTAAAAAATACCTATAATAAACAGAAAAATATTTATGAATACATATATATACATCATTATATACATATATATACTAATGATGATAATTTCATCACATTATGTTTTTATATCAAGGACTACAATTAATTTTTAATACACCCTTACAGATATTATGTTGATTATAAAGAATCTAAAATGAAAAAATCATAAATAATCCCTTACATGAATTGATAGAGAAAAATAGAAGAAGTTACGTTTCTGTAGACTCCAACTGGACATCAAATTTCTTTTCCAAACACATATTCACACATCCCCACTTCACTACAGACTCTAGACTACGTTGAAAATGGCGATATAAATAATGGATCATGATGGCATAGAAAGACGAGATTATAGAAAACCAATAGATAAATATAAATTTTTTACTCAACCAATTGCGAAATCAGATTCATTCGGATCACAAAATGCTGACAAATTTAATAAAAAAACAAAACAACATGTATGATTTAGACATAATTATATCAACAGACCAAAACAAATTATATGATATGTTAATAATCAAATGGTATAATTGAAAAAAATAATTGAATCGCATAGAATAATTAAACAGTCAAATGACAATGAGTTTAGTGGATAGAAAGAAAATTTGAGATACCAAAATGACAACAGCAGGTAGAGTTGATAATGAAAATCAAACAAAAACACCTAAAAAGGGAAAACATGGAAATCATGGAACCTACCAATCAAGTATTTGGAGGACATGAATAAAGAACCTATAATACTAAAGATCTAAATCATAACCATGATGAACAGTCAATGTCGCTCAGAATCCCCAATTTTGGATGATCTGAAAAACCAGCGATGCATGGGCTCCTCACTGGTGCTCGTCCTGATCGACCTAGACCACCACCATTCCTCCGAGTTCAAAACCCCATCCCATCCTCTACATCATGCAATGCCAATAGATTTGAACCAAAATCCCCCTCCTCTTGAGGTCCCCAGTGATCATGTAATACATGATCTCTCCCTCATTGAAAGTCCCCCCTTTCCCCCTTCAAACGATTTCTTTCTTTTTTTTGTATTTCTATTATTATATCATTATCATTTGATTAAAGATTTAAATATTTTTATACTAAATAATAAGTTTAACTTTAATATTGAAATACATATTATAATTTTATTAACCAAAAACACAATTTTATAAATGTTAATCGAATCATAATTTATATTGTAAATCTGATAATTATTACACTATATATATATATATCATATTTTTAAAAATATATAAATCCATATAATTAATCATATTAAATATTTTTGTACATAAATTAGACTAATGCATTTTTTACTAAATATTTTCCTTTAAATATTTGATATTATAATTAAAACATATGATATTTTAAAATAATAATTATAAATGACATGTATAATCTCAATATCTAAATAAAATTAATAAAACTATAACTTTATAAAAGTATTAATTTTATATTATATTCATAATTTTATATAATTAAAAACTAATATACAAATACATTTTATATTTTGAAAATAAAAATTATTACTATATTCATATATAATTATCATTTATAATATTCTATTAAATATTTTTTTGATAAAATATATTCTATTTAATAAAATTAATTATTCTAAAATATTCATTAATCAATGTAAAATAATATTTACTTTTAGAAGAAATTTGAAAACTATACATGTAATAAAATAATTAATTTCAATTATTAATTTAACGAAAACTGCCTAAAAAATTCTCAAATTATAAATAAATCAATTTAATAAAATATTAATATAATAACACTATGTTTAAAATTTCTGGAATGTTGCATAATTCCCCCTTAATAGAATTGTGTCCTTATAATTCTTTTTTTCGGACTAAAAACAATAACGAATTTTCAATTATAGAATTAAGAGACACGAGGAATGATAAACTTGAAAATCTGTTACATAGACGACAACATCTAATCTCAAAAGTTAACTAGATTGTTTCTCTAATAGCAATTATATTGACCCATCATTAAAATTTACATATCATATGACCTTTCACCAGTATAAGTTCTATATAATTAGATAAAATATTACAAGTTTATCATATTTGTGGTAAAATTAAACTACAAAAGCCAATCTTTGAATCTACGTAGGTAAAAATGATGGGGTCCAACTTTGGACTTCAAAGTAACATGTGAAAAATAATTTTAAAACAATGGGGTGCATTAAATTTCCTAGTAAGGGGTTTGAAAATCAACTGATAAATTATGTTTAAAACATTTCTTAAAATTTAAATACATATACCTAACAACACTGGTAAGCTTTTAGAAGAAACGATTTTATTCGAAATAATGATATTTGAAATTTTTTAAGGATTCTCCTATAAAAATATTAATTTTCAGTGGGTTGTTAATAATACATGGAAGACCATTAATAAAATCCAATCATATGGCCACTAGTCTTCACTAAGACCTATGGGGTCACTCCCCACAACGTCACTTAACTCACGAGTGCCAATTTTAAAAACATTTTCCCATGGACCTAAAATTATTATTTAATACGCAAAAAATTTCCAAAGTCCATACATAATATTATTTTCTTTAAAATAAAATAACTATTCCTTTCACACGTCGTCAATATTTTCTCAAGTTTTTATAAAACTAATTTTTGAAGAATACCATGTTAAAAAAGAACATCATTATTTTTAAACCATAACATGAAATAATGGACACCTAATTTTGTACACACATATATGATATCACATTCGTCAAATAAATTTAAAATATAAATAATTATGTGACTCATTTTAAGTTATTAAAGAACAAAATTCCATGTAAAATATGAAAAAATTGTTTTATATATCAATATATTCATATATATATATATATAGTTTTAGAATATCATTTAAAAGTTTTATCCCATATTCATATATATATTGAACATGTAATATAAATATATATATGATTAAATAAAATAATTTCAGAAAAATTAGAATTTACACAAGGATTTTTCCACACCCATATTAGCATAAAATCCTTCTTACACTAATATTTAATAAATTAGAAATTCACTTCTTGTAGACACATTTATGTTTATACATAAAAAAAGGAAAAAATGGCATGAAAAAATAATTAGGTATGGCCATAAAACATAATAAACAAACATTACTCAAACATCATTCAAAAATTTATATACCATTAGTTAAAAAACCTAAAGTTTTCTATCATAATATATATATGTAAATCTATATATATTAATGATATGGAATTCTTATTACACCAAATTATGGTAAAAATTTATTTCTTTGATGAATAAAAATATAAGTTTCCAACCAAAATAAAAACATAGTTTGGATTAACACATATTTTTTTAAGACATAAATAATCTTACCTCAGCATCCTGTATTGAAAAATAATTTATTTCATATCTAATTTGAAATTATAATTAAAACATAAATCATGTACATAAATAAATTATCTGATGGCATATATATGAATTTTAACACAACTATATAAATATAAATCCATTACAAACAATTATGAAAAGAATTGATAGAAAATATAAAAACTGTCTTTGAAAAAAAAAATTTGGTGGTAATGAAAATAATCAATCAAATAACCAGTGAAATTTTATTTACCTTCATATTTTTGTTCTGAAAAATAAATATAATAAATAGAATGAATATTTATTTATACATATGTATACATCATTATATACATATATATACTAATGATGATAATTTATTTACTTAATGAATTTAGATCAAGAACATCAATTAACTTTTAAAACAACCTTACAGAAATTTAGTTGATTATAAAGAATATAAAACACAAAAATAAAAAATAATCCCTTGCTTAAATTGATTGAAAAAACCAAAGATGTTCTATTACTACAGACTCCTACTGAACATCAGATTGGTTTTCCATACTCATATTCACACACCCTTACATCAATCCAAACACCAGACTAAGTTGAAAATGGCGATATAAATAATGGATCAAGCTTTCATAGAATGATGAGGTTGCATATATAAAATAGATAAATATAAATTTTATACTCAAACAATAACCAAAGAAGATTCATTCATATCACAAAATATTGATAGATTTCATAAAAAAGAAAACAGCTAGTATGAATCGGACATAATTCTATCAAGGGAACAAAATCATTATAATATACGTTCATATTCTATTGGTAGAATAGAAAAAATCAATTTCATCCCATATAATATTTAAACAGTTAAATGAAAAAATATCATCGGAGAGAAAAAATTTGGAATACCAAAATGACAACAACTGGTAGTGTCGACAATCAAAATTGAAAAAAAATCATAAAAATGGAATAAAGGGAAAACGAGAAACCAACCTATAAAATATTTGAATACCACGAATAGATAACCTATCTTTTTTGAAGACCCAAACCCAAACCATGATGAATTATCAACGTCTCTTGGAATCCTTGGTTTTGAATGATCTGAAACCCCAACGATTCACGTTCTCCTCAATAGTGCTCGACCTGCTCGACCCAGACCACCGTCACACCTCTGAGGCTGAAACCCTATTGCAGACCCTCTCACCTATGACACCACTCAACCTCAATCCAATGCCCCCTCCGCTCGAGGTACCCAATGATCCCGCAGGCTGCGATCTCTCCCCCACAAACGGACCCCCTTTCCCCCTTTACAAATTTTTTGGTATTTTAATTATTATAACATTATCATTTGATTAAAGATTATAATATTTTAAAATGGTATAATAAGTTTAAATTTAATATTAAATTAGTCGTTATAATTTCATTAAACAAAATGAATAATTATTTGATGTTAAACTAATAATTATTTATAATTTAAATCTAATAATTATTACTTTATATATAAACATATCATATTTTTTAAAATATATAGTGCCCATATAGTTATTCACATTAAATATTCTTTTTCATAAATAAGACTGATATATATTTTTTAAAAAATGTTATTATTAAAATATGTGATATTATTTTTTCAACATATGATATTTTAAAATTATAATATTAAATGACTTGTATAATCTCAAAATCTAATTAAATTAAATAAAATTATAACATTATAATAGTATTAGTTTTATATTATATTACTAATTTTATATAATTCAAAACTAATATACATAGAAGTATTATATTTTGAAAATAAAAAACAAATTAACTTTATTCATATAAAATTATCATTTAAAATATTATATTAAATAATTTTTTTAATAAAAGTGATTTATATTTAAAATTGAAGTAATTATAAAATATTATTTAATTATATTTAAATAAATTTATTTTAGAATACATTTGAAAATTTTACTTGTAATAAAACAATTAATTACAATTATTTTTTTAAATGAAACCGTCTTAAAAATGTTCAAATTATAAATAAATCCATTTAATAAAATATTTATATAATAAAACTATATTGGAGATTTCTGTGATGTTATAGTCATCCCCTATGATAGATATATGATCATTTACTACTCTATGTAATAACCAAAAATATACTGATAAAATGCACATTCTAATAGGAATCATGAACCATAGTTGGTCAAAAATCTATTTTCATACATGCCCTAGGAAAACATTATAGTGAGTGGAAGAACCATCCATTGACTGCCCCAAAATATACCTTCTAAATATAATCCTATAAAATGTTATGGTAGGTGAACATTACGAATAATAGTTTCACATCCCATGCTTCACCAAATACATTGATGCATTCCTAATTCATATCACCAAGGTTTTGAATTCTTTGCTTTGACTATCAGTATGCCTACATATTATACATCATTCTTTGCTTCAAGTGATTACCTAAATAATTATAAAAGTCTTCCCAAAACATCATCTTCAATCAGGTTTCCCTATTCTATTTGAAACATTAATGAACTATATGAATTACTAAAGTCTATCAAACATATTGAATCCAATAATCATATATAGATAGATTCCCTTAGCTTGATAATAAATATCATACATTCATCAAACAATCATCTATCACCATTATGACATGACAAATCCTTAGGGTTTTGGGTAGAAATTTCATGAATTCCATCATGACATAATCAAACATCTAGATAATCAAAGGACGTGAATGAATCAAATGACGAGGAAGTTGATGCATGTACATTACCGTCTAGAAACCAATATATTTTGAATCAAAGTTGGTGACATATCTCTTGGTACATTGCCACAAAATATGATATCTAATGTCATGGTACATCAACATCGGCCATAGATTCACTACCAAATAAGAATCATGAGAGTATTTTATCTTCTATTCTATCATAGAAATTGGAAAAGTACTCTACCATGAATGTAGATCAAGTTAACATTGTACAATGGTGTAAAACCTCAACCTTTTCTGGAGATTAATTGTGATTGTTTACAAGAAATCATTTTCCTTATGATGATTACTTTTCAATTTGGTTTATCTTGGGGTTTTTAGGGTAAAAATTTTACAAATGTGTAAGAAAGAGGGTAGTTCATGGTTGGCACACAATTTTCAAAATTGTGTGTCTTTTCCTAGAAAACCATGAAACTGTGGACATAGATTTTTTTTCAAGGATGGTGCACAACTTTTAAAACCATGGACCCTAAAACGAGAGACTACTAACACCATATAAGATTCACATGGTTACGGACTGTGGTTAGGGGATATTTTGAGCCCTCAGAAGAAAATAATGAATATATGATTTTAATCCCCCAAAACTATATTTAAAAATTCAAGAGCCCCCATTTTAACCTGTATTCATTCCAAACTAGACCCCAAACTCGTTTTAACAATTTTGAATCCTACCATATAGATTCCAATAATTTTTGACCCATATTCATCATGATCCTCATATACTATTGACAATCTCCACCCTCTTAGTAAGAGGATCTCATACCATGTGGTTTTTTAATATTTTCCTATACTTCTTACATCTGTTGTATGGTTTTTCGTCCCTGTTCTTGGTTACATTGAGATAAATGATTGTGGATCCTGATATATAAGTGAGGGATCATGATAAATATGATCTCAAATTTAGTTTTAAGATCAAGATCTCATTGTATGTCATTATTCCACTCAAATTGGGTATTTATATTTTCAAGAGTTCACTGTCAAATTGATGCAGGTGGTCTATAATTTAAATCCAAATGTCTTGATTTTAATATATTTATGAAATTATACAATTTCTATTTTATGTTTATAAATTTAGTTCTTGATTGAATTAGTTAATTTTGTGAATTAATTAATTTTGAAAAATATGAAATTGTGGGATATTGAATTGTAGATTATGAATAATTAATTGATAAATTACTAATGTGGGAATCAGGATTAATTATTTTAATAATTGATTATTGAATTAGTTATGAGATATTGAGATTGTAAGAATTAATAATTAATAATTTATTATATATTAAGATTTTGAGTAAAAAGAAATAATTTTTGGGTAATTATGAGATATGGAGACTGTGAAGTGGAATTATTAATTTTTGAATTAATTATGAATATTTTAATTGTGAATTAAAATAATTAATTTCTCAATTAATTGATTGATTGATGTGATTATTTAGTTTTTTAATTAATAATGGAATGATGGTTTTTTGTAACTTTTGAATGTGATTGTTTAATTAGTTATTTTATTAATGTAATAATTGTGTGTTTCCCATGATCTGCTGCATCAAAATATCATAGTGTGATAAGATTTTTAGAATGGTAATAATGGAATTCAAATGGGATAAATGTGTGTGGGACTTGTTTGGATACCAAAAAAACCCATAGTGAGATACAATATATTAAATGGTAATAATGGAATCCATATATGATAATTGTGTGTGGGATATGTTCTACTGCATCAAAATCACATGGTTTTGTAAGATATGATGAATTGTAACAATTTAATTCATATGTGAACTATTATAAGGAATGGTAACATTGTAATTTAGTTACAAGTTACCACTTAGGGATATTTTACACTTTGGAATATGCCAAAGTTGGTATTGAGAGTTTATGTGTCCATAGGAACCCATGTATTATGTGGTTAAATAAGGAGTAATTGAATAATTGAAATTTTTTTACTTTATTGCTTTTATTTATTCATTATAAAACATGATACACATTTTATTATATAGATGTTGTTTCAAATGTTATTGTTGGTGGACAACTGAGTTTTACTGACACCCTAATAGGGCCATCTCATAAGTAACTAAATAGATTTCAAGGATGCAGGACATGAAATGGGAAAACGCCCTATGTTGGAATGATTAGTTGTGATGGAGAATGGATGACCAAATCAAACATTATTTTGGATCCTATTAGGATTTTTTATGTATTTTTTTTGAGATGAATTATGAAACTTTTAATTTATATTATCATGACATATTTTAATTTTTATTATTGATATTTCACTTCCAGTTTTGGTCATCTTGTGATAGCGGTATTATCTTAGTTATGATTATATGCCATTTAGTTATTTATTTTATTTTTCACTAGTGTATTACTCTAATTGAAAGCGTACAGTCTTTCCATGACTGATATTAGGCCCTTAATAATATTCAACAACCTCTATCATATGGGGAGGCATGCTTGGGGAAATGTCATTACCAACTTGGGGTATCGGTGTGTGGAACTCGGGTCGAAATGTCACAAAATGGTATCAGGGGAGGGTTTCCTTAATTTTCTTCTAAATTTCTATTAAGTAATGTTAAAAAGAAAAATAGGATGTGTTTGGCCTTTTTTATGAGCTCTAACCTTGGAGTAGCTAACCCATGTATGTGGGAGAATCCAAGTAACAAGGGTGGGATTATCATTACTGTTGTTTTTTATAGTTTAATGTTATTTCACATTGGGTGATATAATTGTTGTGTGATGTGATTGCTGTGTCAAATATTTGTTGAGATTTTACTTGGGTCATTCTATGGAATGAGAGTTTATTTTTCATTCATAACATATTCACTCAATATTATTATGACATACATTATATTAGGAATTCACAAGAAGACATGATATTTGTAAGTTGGTGACCATGAACTGTTATTCCATTATTAGGAATTTGAACTGAAAATGGTTCCTAACATGAAATTCAGAAATATTATGAAATGATGAAATGTGATAATAAATATGTTTTTAATTAATTATTTTTAATAATGAGATTATACTTACCCTTGATAACGGGGATAAAGGGTTAGGATTATTATGGGGTAGTGACATCACCTCGGTTTTTAAAATGTGGAAGTGTTCATTGACTTGTTGTGGTATATCGTGCTTCACATAAATATGTTCTCTTGTGTTATTTTTCCTAAATAATGTGTTTTTAATTATAGAGATATTACTTCATGATGATGTTTTTTGACAGTATGACATGAGTACATGGTTCAAGATGTTCCTCCTATAGTGGAACCTAAGGCTACAATAGTGACAGGTGAGGAAGTTGGAGAGAAGATCCACGATAACATCACCCGCTTCATGATGTTTATGGGATGCAACCTAGAGTTGGTTGTGAGGAGCATTTCAGACTTGATGTGTGAGTTATAGTTGCAACACCCCCTAAATTTTACATGATAGGGTGTACCATAGGGAGATGAGTTCTAGATCGAGTACATTCAAACTATACATGGAAATTTGGATACTTCTACTAATAATATTATTACGTTGGTTTCATATATTTTATGTTGATCAGTTAAGCACTAGTGGTACATTCAGTCTCAGACTAGAAAAACTAATGGTATGTTGTCAAAGTACTTCATGGAGAACTTCATAGAGCTTTTCAATCCTGAGATTCTCTGGTAGGATAGAAAATATGAGTTACTGATATTGAATTAATAGTGTTTTTCCATGATGAACTATGATGGACAATTTATGGGATTTTTTATTGTTTTCTCTAGAATTGGACGGAGAAGAGAAAATTATAGAGAGATGTTTTTAGGATGGGATAAAATGTGAAATTAATTACAATGTTGACATATTTATGTCAAAGAGGTTTGTTGAGGTGGTGGATTGGGATCTCATATCTAAAGGCAATCTAAGTTAATATTATAGTATAGAACATGTTGTTATTGTTGGACAATTATATGTATGGATTCCAAGTGTAAGAAGCATCTATACAACATCATCAGTTAAGGAATTGGGAATTAAAGTACCTAGAAAGAGGTATTAATTGAATATGATCTTACTCAGGTGATATATTGTAACACCCCAAGCTTCTACGGTACGCTTCTTTTGAATAATGTGATAGCGTGTGTTGTATGCAACACCGAGTTCTAACACACCATAACCAATCAAACTAGCCGTTATGAATAGTAATACCTACTTTTTGAAATTTTATATATTTTATATTTCAAAATGGACTTCATTTTTGGATTTGGAATATCGAATTTATCCTAAGGTGAAGTTTTGGTACTTTTCGGATAACTTTAATATTTTGATGAATAGTGAAAATTACTACATTTTAATTAAAAACAACTTTTTTAATCAAAATAATTAATAGTGATAAATTATTAATTTGAGTGGTTTTAAAGTATATTTATAATATATTTTTACCATTTAATATAATGTTGGTCATTGGACATAATTTTACAATTAAACCGAACATAAACAAGTGTCAATCTTTTGATAGTTATTATCTCTTAAAAACACGCTTTTTGTTTTGACAGCGGGAATTAATTTTTAATTAATTTCTGCCACTTCTTTGTTTTGAATTTAGAAAAATGGATTCCATATTTGGAATCAGGATTTCCAAATTCTGTAAATAGGTAACTTTTATTTTTAGACATTTTCAATAATTACTGCGGTAAATATTTTATTTACCATGGTTAAGGGTAAATCCGATAAATAAGGGTTAAAAAAATAATATTATAATAATAATAAATTACCCTAAAACGTGTCCTAGCCTTATTGGTTGATACATGTTCGACCATAGGCATCTTTGGGTCGATTTTGGGACCCCATGGTGCCACTTGTAGGTGATAGAGACATATTTTTTTAATTAAGTTAAAATGAATACAAAAATGACACAAGCATATATCTTTTAGAAAAACAATTTTTACATAGGGTTATATATGTTGGATTTTAGATTATAAATATTAATTTGAAAGAAAAAAATATTTCCTACAAAATTATATTTTATTTATAATTTTTAGACATTAAATAATTTAATTTATATATGACACAATGATGATGAATTAACTAGTATAATAGTGAAAAATTAAAATAATTGATATTATAAATACCCAAATAAATATAATATGAAACTTTTAATGAATTAAAATAATTTTCTAGGGTAATATGATATATTAGGATTGATTTAATGGACTTTTTTCTAAGTAATCAATCTGTTATGAGTTTCAAAAAAATAAACTATTGAATAGTGTCAAAATTGACATAAAAGAGTTCTTAAAACGAATATTATATTATTAATTGATATTAAATTCCTAAAAATCAAAGGTTCGGCCAACAGACTTATATCATGATAGGTTAATCATTAATGGACCACTTGGGGGTCGATAGGATATATATAGTAAGTTTATTAACCATATTATATAAAAATACAAAGAGACATTGTAAAAGTGAAACTAATTAATTTAGAGTTAATACTTAAAGATAAGGTTAGTATAAGTACCTAAACCTGTCTAAATTCTATTGGTTGAGTTTATTTCGACCTATACCCACCTTAACATTTAAATAATCAACTTTTGAGCAATTAGAAATGGAATATGAATTTATTATAAATTAATATTTCTAGCTTTTCCAAAGGTGCCCCTCACCCCTCTTATAAAAGGGCACTCCTCCTTCTCATTTCTTCACACCGTCAAAGCCTTTTTGTTCGGCCAAAATCTGCCCAAATACTCTCCCAACTTCCCTCACTACAACCTAGAGGCCTTAGTTTGATCAGAAATCCAACCTATGGATCCGTTTTGATCAAATCAAAAGGAAGAACCTGAAGAAGAGGTAATGATTTCACCACCCTTTTCCAAGTTCATTTATTCTTCCACTTCTTCTTACTTTGTTGTTACCATTCTAAAATAATAACTCCAGTATCATATATATACTGTGATGTTATTATAAATATGGTACAACCATATTCAGTATTCTATCCACCCTTTGAATAACATGTCACCATACGTGCGTATGTATGGCTTACCGTCTCCACGTCGTGGTGTAATTGTTATTCAATATATTATTATTCGGATGGGTATAATAATGATATATAACTCATGTAAATAATAAATATAACATGTTAATGATTCTGTATATATGATATACCATCCATTTATATATTATTTTAATATCAAAAGAATGATATTGTCGCTCGTGCGTACGTACGGACTACCGTCTCCACGAACGCGATGAGATTCATTCTCCATCGTAACCATTAAAGTATAATTATCATTTGATGATTTAAAAATGATGTTTAAGGACTTGATATCATTATGGATATGAATAATATACAACCTATCCTTTACAAACATGTCTTACGTAACAAAACATATTAAAGAAAACAAGTAAGTTAACACCCGAAACAACGATAATACTAAGATATTATTATCAAATCAATATTAAAAGATCCTATATGATATCATATTAATGTATATGATTCTTGTATAATTTAATAACAATTATTTCACCATTATACAGAAGGTTAACCTACCCCAACCAAGGAAAAGTACAAGGTAAGGGTTATTTCACAATCTCTTCATTATCCGAGGTTGTTTATATGTAATAATCTACTAGGATATCTTTATCATCCACATCCATGTTTTCTTAAAAATGTATTTCAAAAAATTTTTATTATTTACAAGAATATGGGTTAAAGTCATTTATACCCTTGTTTGACTTTTTATAAGAGGAATCTTTTCGTGGTTTTCAAAACAAGGTCCTTTTTAACCTTTTCGACAGAATTAAGGTAAGAATGTTTTTTTTAACTTATACGACGGGTGCGGTTATTTTCCACCATTATAAAATCTTCAAAGATTTCCTTACAAGATTATAAGAATATTTTCAAAGAAATTTTTTTATTCTATATGGCTCTTAAATTATTTCAAAAATAGAAAGAGATATTTCTCTAAAAAGAGTTTTTATTTCATCTATGTCAAGATCCTTTGATGGATTTTACGCTTATTTGAAGTTGATTTATTATGATACAAAAATTCTATATTGTATTGAAGGTTTTGTGATATGTTTGATTGTGGATGTGCTATTTTTATACCATTCATAGTTTATGGTGAAATTATTGACATTTCATATGATAGTTTTAATACGAATGTTTATGTTATGTTTAAACCTTTTCATATGGGAATGCATTGGAATTAATATGTGACGGGTGGAGCCCGCTATAGGTCCTCGATGCATCGGTATGTCTCGTGGGACAAACTAGTGTTTTGGCACAAGGCCTTGACAAAATCTTATTTGTAGTCTTGGCACGAGGCCTTGGCTATGTGGTTATGATAGTCTGGCATTATGCATTCCAACATTATGAAAGTGGTTATTGATATTGCATGTGATTATTCGATTAGTAGAATATCCATGTGAACAAGTAAATTGCATTATTTCATTTTACTTTTTGCATACTATGTTGATGTTCAAGTTTAAAAGGATTTTGTTTTAGTAATGCATTGCCTTAAATGTTTATGCTTATTTTGAATGTTCCGCTATATGGTTATCCTTACTGGGCATTTGAGCTCACCCCTTTTCTATGTTTTATTTTTCCCAGGATGTGAAGAAGTAAGTTATGAATGACCAGGAGGGATATTATGAGGGGATAATAGTGTGGATTGTGGAGACATTATGTTGTTGTAGTAGTTTTTCATTTTATGATGTAATGTAAAACTTATGAATATATCTAGTGTTTCTAAGGCTACTAAACCAATCAGTCTTTCAAGATTTGATCTTTCTTGTGATCATGCCAATGTTATGTAATAATTCACCGACTCTGGGTAACTAGGTTCGGGGTGTTACAGTTGGTATCAGAGGAAGTTTAGTACAAACCTTGGAATCTAGATTTAGATAAACTCTGATTAGAGCACGTAGACCTAAGATGAAATTTGAGGATTAGTATAGAAGAACTTCCTATAATTTTCGTATCGTAGAGATTTTGTGAGTTTTCCGAGCAATACATCCCTATCTGGATACGATCAGGTAGAGGCGGCTCTGGCACAGATGTACCTAGGGGTAAAACCCGAAAACACCGCTTTGAGCTAGACTCGAATGGGAACTGGTGCACGACAACGGGCCTTGCTACACTCTTGGTTACGACACTCCCGAGGGATATGCTTAGGATAACTCTCATTTTCATTACAAATCATTATGAAGGGTTTATGAGTATATACTTCCTCAAAGAAAACATTTTTATGATTATGGATTATATCCATAAATAGTTCAATTTATGTTAAGTGTTTTATAAGTATGAGATTATGTATTTTGATTCATAAACTGATCTAGTTTATGACATTGTTTAGAAATGGAACCTAGTGGAAGAAATGGAAACCGTATCAATGCACACACTCCATGTAGGGATTGCCCTCCTACTCAAGATAATTATAGTGGAGCTGGTGATGCAACTGGTGCCGATCAGCTAATCACCATACTGGGACAACTTACTCAGGTTATGAATAATAACCTTACCCATATGGAGCACCCTGATCCACAGCGTGGAGGATCAATGTTAGATCAATTCATGAGGCAACAACCACCAACGTTCAATGGGATTACAAATCCCTTAGTAGCTGAGCAATGGATAAATTTCCTAGAGAAAATATTTCAGGCTTTGGGGAGCAGTGAAAGGGAAAAAGTTATCATGGCAGTTTACTGCCTCAGTGGAGATGCTGATCAATGGTGGTCATTGATTCAAAACATGAAGGAAGATGATGAAGTATCAAATATGGAATGGAGGGAGTTCAAAGATCTATTTTTAGAAAAATACATTCCTTGCCACCATCGAGCAGATATGGAAAGGAAATTTCTGAGTTTGAGACAAAAGGAGGATGAGAATGTCACAAAGTATGAGGCTAACTTTACAAGGTTAGCAAGGTATGCTGGAGATTATATACGTAACCCAAGAAGTAAGATTGATCGTTTCTTTGATGGGTTAAAACCATTTCTTCGTCGAGCATTAGTCTCACAATCCTTTTCGTTGTACGAAGACATTCTCTCTTGTGCTATCAAGACCGAAAAGGAATTCTCTAAGTCTTATGACTTTAAAGCAAAGCCAGAGAATAAGAGACCTTCTGATCAATCTGGGAATGGAAATAAGGGGAAGAAGGGAAAGGTTGAATATCCATCCTGTGGTAAATGCGGGAAGAAACACCCTGGTACTTTCTTGAAGGGAATGTGAGTCTGTTACAAGTGTGGTGAAAAAGGCCACCAAGCTCGTGATTGCAAGGGGAAGAAGGAAGCTACCAACGTTTAGTGCTATAATTGCAGGGAGATAGGGCATTATGAAAATGCATGTCCTAAGCATCAGGAGAACTTACCTCAAAAAAGGCCAAGGGATCAAGGCCAGGCTTATGCTATCACTACTGCTGAGGTAGAAGCTCCGAAAGACGTGGTGGCAGGTAATTTAATGGTTTCCTCAAGTTTAGAAAATGAATTATTTGATTCTGGATCATCGCATTGTTTCATATCTTCCCAGTTTTCTAAGAAAATTAGATATTTCCAATTTGGTTTAATAAGGGAGTTTTCAGTTAAAAATCCTAAGGGAAGTATCATTGCAACAAAGTTTTGTGAATCAGTCCCCATTAGAGCACATAAATGTTCATTATCTGTTGATCTCATCGTCATACCTATGATTGAGTTTGAAATAATCCTCGGTATGGACTGGCTTTTGGACTATGATGCCAAGATTTATTGTAAGAAGAAAGAGGTTATGATTCTTGATGATAATGATAAGGAACACCTTATCTTTAGAGCCGAATCGTCACCACCTAATTCTTATTTAGATCCACCCCCAGTAGCTCAACTTAATTCAATTATTGGGGATGAATAGAATGAAATAAATGTTGGTGAGGAAAGGAAGGTTCAAATAGAGGATGTACCTGTTGTGAAAGAATTTGTAGATGTATTTCCGGAAGATTTACCTGGACATCCTCCAGAACGAGAAGTTGAGTTTTCCATTGATTTAATTCCTGGATCAAGGCCTATATCAAAGACCCCTTATAGAATGGCCACTGTAGAGTTAGTCAAACTATAGAAACAACTAGAAAAGTTGAGTAATAAAGGATTTATTCACCCTAGTGTTTCTCCATGGGGAGCCCCTGTTCTTTTTGATAAAATGAAAGATGGATCTATGAGGTTATGTATCGACTACCGGGAGATCAATGATATAACAATAAAGAACAAGTATCCCCTACCACGCATTGATGATTTATTTGACCAACTGCATGGAGCTCAATACTTTTCAAAGATTGAACTTCGATCTGGATACCATCAGTTGTGTGTGAAGAAGGAAGACATTCCGAAGACAGCATTTCGAACCAGGTATGGGCATTACGAGTTTACTATAATGCCCTTTGGATTGACTAATGAACCCTCTGTATTCATGGATCTGATGAATAGATTTTTCAAGGAGTATATTGACGAATTTGTGGTGGTATTTATTGATGATATCTTAGTATACTCTAAAAGCTACGAAGATCATGAAAATCACTTGCGCATTATCTTGAAGACTCTGAGAAGGCATGAATTATATGGGAAGTTTAGCAAGTGTGAATTCTGGCTTCAGGAGATTTCTTTTCTTGGTCATATTGTCTCTAAATATGGAATCTCTATTGATCCTTCTAAGACCAAGGGAATCCAAGAATGGCCAGCACCTACGAGTATAACTGAGGTACGTAGTTTTATTGGTTTGGCAGGTTATTATCGACGTTTCGTCCAGAATTTTGCCCGATTGGCTAACCCATTAATGAAGCTCACACGTAAAGGGATTAAATTTGTTTGGACAAAAGAGTGTGAAGAATGTTTCGAAGAACTGAAGAGAAGATTAGTCAATGCTCCTATATTGACTCTACCATCGGGGAATGATGGGTTCGTTATTTATAGTGATGCATCAAAGAAAGGACTTGGTTGTGTCCTTATGAAGAATGATAGAGTTATTGCCTATGCATCACGACAGTTGAAAATTCATGAACAAAACTATCCTACTCACAATATCGAGTTAGTAGCTATGATCTTTGCTTTAAAGATATGGAGGCACTACCTCTATGGTGAAAATGTGAGATTTATACTGACCCCAAGAGTTTGAAGTATATTTTCTCACAAAAATAACTCAACATGAGGCAAAGGAGATGGATTGAATTACTCAAGGATTATGATTGTACGATACACTACCACCCGGGGAAAGCAAATAAGGTGGAAGATGCTTTGAGCAGAAATGACCATGGAGTTTTGAACAATATGAGAATTGAAAGGGATCCAATTTTCATGGATCTAGTGAAGATAAACATGAGAATAACCAGGGAAGGCGAAACATCAATTCTTTTTCAAATGGTTGCCAAACCATCTTTACTAGAACGGATTAAGAGTTCTCAGACCGATGATGAAGAATTTAAAAAGAAGATTAAAGCTTTGAATGATGGGAGATTGAGAGACTTTGTATATGAATATGGAATTTTGAAATTTGGGAAGAGACTTTGTGTTCCCGATTTACCTGATCTAAAAAGGGAATTGCTGGATGATGCTCATAGTTCCAATTTCTCTATACACCCTGGGAGCACCAAAATGTATAAATATTTGAAGGAACATTTTTGGTGGGACAACATGAAGAGCGAGATTGCTGATTTTGTGTCAAGATGTATGGTTTGTCAACAAGTGAAAGCTGGAAGGCAACAGCCTGGAGGAGTCATGCAACCTCTTCCCATATCAGAGTGGAAATGGGACAATATTACGATGGACTTTGTCATGGGGCTACAAAAGACTCCTAGAAGGAACGATGCAATATGGGTTATTGTTGATCGTCTTACCAAGTCAGCACATTTTCTTGCTATAAGAGAAGATCTACCCCTAGAACGTCTAGCAAGACTATATATTAATGATGTTGTGAGACTTCATGGAGTACCCCTATCGATTGTTTCTGATCGTGATCCCCGTTTTACTTCAAGATTTTGGAAAAGTCTTCAGAAATCCCTGGATACTGAACTTCATTTGAGCACTGCTTACCACCCTCAGACAGAAGGACAATCAGAACGGACTATTCAGACCTTAGAATACATGTTGAGATCTTGCTCACTTGACTTTCAGGGTATGTGGGATCAATATTTACCTCTGGTAGAATTTTCCTATAACAATAGATTTCATTCGAGTATTCAGATGACACCATATAAAGCATTATATGGAAAGAGATGTCGTACACCAACCTGTTGGGATGACGTTGGTGAAAGAAAACTTGTAGGCCCAGAACTGGTGGAGGAAACGGTGGAAAAGGTGAAGGTAATCCAAAATCACATCAAAGCAGCTCAAAGTAGGCAGAAGAGCTATGCCGATAATCGAAGGAAGGATTTGGAATTTCAAGTTAGTGATCATGTTTTCTTGAAGGTATATCCATGGAAGGGAGTTATACGTTTTGGTAAGAAAGGTAAATTGAGTCCCAGGTACATTGGACCTTTCTAAATTCTAGAATGAATTGGGCCTGTGGCTTACCGATTGGCAATGCCTCCAAGTCTCTCCAAAGTTCACGATGTGTTCCACGTATCTCTGTTGAGGAAATACATGGCTAACCCAACACATGTACTCACATATGAGGAATTATAACAGGAAGCCGATCTTTCCTATTGCGAAGAGCCCGTCAAGATTCTTGATACGAGAGAACAAGTGCTGAGAAACCGGACGACGCGTCTGGTAAAAGTTTTGTGGAGAAACCATAAGATGGAAGAGGCAACGTGGGAACCCGAGGAACTTCTGATGAAGAACCACCCGAGTCTTTTCATGTGGTAGTATTCTAGAAATTTCAAGGATGAAGTTATTTGAAGGAGGGGAGAATGTAACACCCCAAGCTTCTACGGTACACTTATTTTGAATAATGTGATAGCGTGTGTTGTATGCAACACCGAGTTCTAACACACCGTAACCAATCAAACTAGCCGTTATGAATAGAAATACCTACTTTTTGAAATTTTATATATTATATATTTCAAAATGGACTTCATTTTTGGATTCGGAATATCGAATTTAGCCTAAGGTGAAATTTTGGTACTTTTCAGATAACTTTAATATTTTGATGAATAGTGAAAATTACTAAATTTTAATTAAAAACAACTTTTTTAATCAAAATAATTAATAGTGATAAATTATGAATTTGAGTGGTTTTAAAGTATATTTAGAATATATTTTTATCATTTAATATAATGTTGGTCATTGGACATAATTTTACAATTAAACCGAACATAAACAAATGTCAATCTTTTGATAGTTATTATCTCTTAAAAACACGCTTTTTGTTTTGACAGCGGGAATTAATTTTAAATTAATTTATGCCACTTCTGTGTTTTGAATTTAGAAAAATGGATTCAATATTTTGAATCAGGATGTCCAAATTGTGTAAATAGGTAACTTTTATTTTTAGACATTTTGAATAATTACTGCGGTAAATATTTTATTTACCATGGTTAAGGGTAAATCCGACAAATAAGGGTTAAAAAAATAATATTATAATAATACTAAATTACCCAAAACCGTTTCCTAGACTTATTTTCTGATACATGTTCTACCATAGGCATCTTTGGGTCGATTTTGGGACCCCATGGTGCCACTTGTAGGTGATAGGGACATTTTTTTAATTAAGTTAAAATGAATACAAAAATGACACAAGCATATATCTTTTAGAAAAACAATTTTTACACAGGGTTATATATGTTGGAGTTTTGATTATAAATATTCATTAGAAAGATAAAAAGATTTAATACATAATGATATTTTATTTATAAATTTTAGACATTAAATAATTTAATTTATTTATGACACAATGATGATGAATTAATTACTATAATAGTGAAAAATTAAAATAATTGATATTATAAATACCCAAATAAATATAATATGAAACTTTTAATGAATTAAACTAATTTTCTAGGGTAATATGATATATTATGATTGATTTAATGGACTTTTTTCGAAGTAATAAATCTTTTATTAGTTTCACAAAAATCAACAATTGAATAGTGTCAAAATTGACATTAAAGAGTTCTTAAAACAAATATTATATTATTAATTGATATTAAATTCCTAAAAATAGAAGGTTCGGCCAATAGACTTATATCATTATAGGTTCATCCTTAATGGACCACTTGGGGGTCGTTTGGATGTATATAGTAACTTTATTAACCATATTTTATAAAAATACAAAGAGACATTATAAAAGTGAAACTAATTAATTTAGAGTTAATACTTAAGGATAAGGCTAATATAAGTACCTAAACCTGTCTAAATTATATTGGTTGAGTTTTTTGCGACCTATACCCACCTTGAAATTTAAATAATCAACTTTTGAGCCATTAGAAACTGAATATGAATTTATTATAAATTAATATTTATAGGTTTTCCAAAGGTGCCCCTCACCCCTCTTATAAAAGGGCACTCCTCCTTCTCATTTCTTCACACCTTAAAAGCCTTTTGGTTAGGCCAAACTCTGCCCAAATACTCTCCCAACTTCCCTAACTACAACCTAGTGGCCTTATTTGTATCAGAAAGCCAACCTAAGGATCCCTTTTGATCAAATCAAAAAGAAGAACCCGAAGAAGAGGTAATGATTTCACCACCCTTTTCCAAGTTCATTTATTCTTCCACTTCTTCTTCCTTTGTTGTTACCATTATAAAATAATAACTCCAGTATCATATATATACTGTGATGTTATTATAAATATGGTAAAACCATATTCAGTATTCTATCCACCCTTTGAATAACATGTCACCATACGTGCGTACGTACGGCTTACCGTCTCCACGTCGTGGTGTAATTGTTATTCAATATATTATTATTCGGATGGGTATAATAATGATATGTAACTCATGTAAATAATAAATATAACATGTTAATGATTCTTTATATATGATATACCATCCATTTATATATTATTTTAATATCAAAAGAATGATATTGTCGCTCGTGCATACGTACGGACTACCGTCTCCACGAACGCGATGAGATTCATTCTCCATCGTAACCATTAAAGTATAATTATCATTTGATGATTTAAAAATGATGTTTAAGGACTTGATATCATTATGGATATGAATAATATACAACCTATCGTTTACAAAAATGTCTTAAGTAACAAAACATATTAAATAAAACAAGTAAGTTAACACCTGAAACAACGATAATACTAATATATTATTATCAAATCAATATTAAAAGATCATATATGATATTATATTAATGTATATGATTCTTGTATAATTTAATAACAATTATTTCACCATTATACAGGAGGTTAACCTACCCCAACCAAGGAAAAGTACAAGGTAAGGGTTATTTCACAATCTCTTCATTATCCGAGGTTGTTTATATGTAATAATCTACTGGGATCTCTTTATCATCCACATCCATGTTTTCTTAAAAATGTATTTCAAAACATTTTTATTATTTACAAGAATATGGGTTAAATTCATTTATACCCTTGTTTGACTTTTTATAAGAGGAATCTTTTCATCGTTTTCAAAAGAAGGTCCTTTTTAACCTTTTCGACAGAATTAAGGTAAGAATGTTTTTTTAACTTATACGGCGGGTGCGGTTATTTTCCACCATTATAAAATCTTCAAAGCTTCCCTTACAAGAATATAAGAATATTTTCAAAGAAAATGTTTTATTCTATATGGATCTTAAATGATTTCAAAAATAGAAAGAGATATTTCTCTAAAAAGAGTTTTGATTTCATCTATGTCAAGATCCTTTGATGGATTTTACGCTTATTTGAAGTTGATTTATTATGATACAAAAATTCTATATTGTATTGAAGGTTTTGTGATATGTTTGGCTCTGGATGTGCTATTTTTATACCATTCATAGTTTATGGTGAAATTATTGACATTTCGTATGATAGTTTTAATACGAATGTTTATGTTATGTATAAACCTTTTCATATGGGAATGCATTGGACTTAATATGTGACGGGTGGAGCCCGCTATAGGTCCTCGATGCATCGGTAGGTATCATGGGACAAACTAGTGTCTTGGCACAAGGCCTTGAAAAAATCTTATTTGTAGTCTTGGCACGAGGCCTTGGATATGTGGTTATGATAGTCTGGCATTATGCATTCCAACATTATGAAAGTGGTTATTGATATTGCATGTGATTATTCGATTAGTAGAATATCCATGTGAACAAGTAAATGGAATTATTTCATTTTACTTTTGCCATACTATGTTGAAGTTCAAGTTTAAAAGGATTTTGTTTTAG
Source organism: Viscum album (assembly GCA_963277665.1). Lineage (NCBI taxonomy): Eukaryota > Viridiplantae > Streptophyta > Magnoliopsida > Santalales > Viscaceae > Viscum > Viscum album. The sequence goes on along the minus strand of OY728152.1, from coordinate 136,930,397 downwards.
TAATGCATTGCCATAAATGTTTATGCTTATTTTGAATGTTCCGCTATATGGTTATCCTTACTGGGCATTTGATCTCACCCATTTTATATGTTTTATTTTTCCCAGGATGTGAAGAAGTAAGTTATGAATGACCTGCAGGGATATTATGAGGGGATAATAGTGTGGATTGTGGAGACATTATGTTGTTGTAGTAGTTTTTCATTTTATGATGTAATGTAAAACTTATGAATATATCTAGTGTTTCCAAGGATACTAAACCAATCGGTCTTTCGATATTTGATCTTTCTTGTGATCATGCCAATGTTATGTAATAATGCACCGACTCTGGGTAACTAGGGTTGGGGCATTACATCTATCACCAATGTGGAAATGGAAATGGTTCTTTTGAAAAAATGTGCCTGAACTAGTAATGTTGTGAAACATAGGGGACTCATGTTGGATCATAGTGAGGAGGGGTAAGAAATTTTAATTCCATTCATCCTACACATGTCGATAGAGAGACTAGACCATTGAATAAAAGAGGTACCATTCTTATAGCTTCTATGCTAGAAAATACATTATTTGATTCTATTTCCCCTCATTCCATTGTTTCTACACACCATTTTAATGGTTTGATCATGGTGGTGGATTTCATGAGTATGGTGTTGATGATAGACACACCATTTGGGGTAGTGCCTAAAGACATATACATGTGAAATGGATTTTCTCTCAGGGACGGAGAGTACCATTTTCTATGGGTTCATTACATCCTTGAAATATAAGGCTTTGGCTTAATATTTGGCATGGGATGGTAAGTAGCATAAATATACCACATTGATTGTTACCGGAAAAGGGTGGACATTACGTCTCATATAGTTGATAGTTACATTCACTATAGAGAGAGGGGTGTGAATATGGGTAGTGTAGGGCCAGTTTCGTAGCAACTGGGGGATCCATCCACCCAGGTTTCTAGTTTGTTTCTGGATTATGGAAGTGTAAATTCAGATGTCCTCACACCTATAGTAGACCAATTTTTGGATGTGTTTCTGGAATACATTCTAGTATATCCATCTACGAGTAATTTGGAATTTATAATTGATATTATACTAGGTGCTGAGGTAGTTTATATTTTACTATATAGAATAGAACAAATATAGCATCAAAAGATCAATAAATTGATAAAGGATATGGAGGATAAGTCATTTATCCAAATGAGGACATCGCCTTGGGGTTTACAAGAATTGTTTTCTAAGAAAGTGGATGTGAGTTTGCAGTTATATGCCGATTAACAAAATTTGAAATGAATGACTATGAAGGACCATTATCCTCTTCTATGTATCAATGATATTTTGACCATTTGAGGGGAGTTTGTGTCTTTATAATGATAGAAATGTGACCAGGGTACCATTGGTTCATTTTTAGGACTACTTATATACCAAGGACTATTTTCAGAAGCAAGTATGCCCTATATGAGTTTGGATTAAGGTCATATTTTTTGACAAATGCACCTTCAGTGTTTAAGTACAAGATGAAAAAAATATTCCATCCATCCGTGGATAAGTTTTTTGTGGTGATTATGGATGAAATCATGGTGTACTCCAAGAATCAAGATGATCATGCAAAAAACCATGACATCATCCTATGAACATTGAGATAACATCAACTATACACCTAGATATATAATTATCAGTTCTTTAATGACAAGGTACAATTCATGGGACACTAAATATGAAGGGAAGGTGTACCAGTGGACCTAGAGAAAGTTCTGGATGTTGATTATTTAGACCAACCCAAGAACATATTCAATATATGTATGTCTCAAAGGTTAGATGGAGATTATCAGAGATTAATTTGGAACATTTCTCATTTGGAAGAATAACTTTTGGGATTTATGAGAAAGGGTATACTATTTTAATGGTCAAAATAATATGAGAATTATTTCTAAGAGTTTAAGAGTCACTTGAAATCAAGACCAATAATGATCTAATCTAAGCTAGATGAGGACTATATAGTGTTTTGTGATGCTTCTAGTATTATAATTGGATTGGTGTTGATATAAAGAGATTGAGTAGTGGTGTAAATTTCTTAGTTGCCGAGTCCTTATGAATAGAACTACCCTAATCAAAAACTTGAGTCAATTGTGGCGGATTTTTCCTTTAAAGTGAACGAATAATTATCAATTTGTGAGAATATAACTATGTATATGGATCATAATATCATGATGTATATATTTTTTCAATTATATCTAAATCAAAAATTTTGGTGGTGGTTTGATAATATGAAATCGTTTTATTTTAAGCTATAATATATGCTCATAATGGAAAATAGTTTGGTGGATGACATTAAAAGGAAAAATCAAACTCAGGCAATTCGTTATTCCAGTGATAAGTGGAAAATTATGACTTTTCTATCTATGATACATGTGGGGGTTCAAGATAGTTTGGATTATATTATGCTTGCATTACTTTAAGTAGAATCTATATTTTTTAGATGGATTAGGGATAGACATTATTTGGATTGATAATTTTTTACCTTGTTTGAAATCCTTGATGGCGGGGGACACATTTCAATTTAAGAATAGATGTGGAAGAGAACATCTATATCAGTAATCATGTTTTTTGTGACTAAATGTTTTCTATAGAAATTTATGCATGAGTTTCATTCCTCAAATTGTTTCTAAAATCCAGGTGTGACCAAAATTTACCAGGACCTACAAGGAAACTTTTTGTTGTCGAACATGAAAAAATAGATAGTGATGTTTTTGGAATGATGTTACAAATATCAGTAGGTGAAAAATGATCATCAATGAAATGAGGGTTTAAAACATACATTTTCTATTCTAGAATGGAATTGGTATGTCGTTATCGTTGATTTAGTTTGATAGTCTCTCAAGGATTCCCTATAAGAATGACGCTCTTTTGGGGTTTCTAGTATGTTTAACAAATGTTGTTAATTTATTTCCTATAGGTGAGACTTTATCAGTGGATATGTTGGGAGAACTATGTGTTTATAATATAATCTATTTGAATAGGGTTCCATGAACTAATTTTTGAGACCACAAAATGTGTTTTACGTCATGATTCTAGTAGGACAAGCAGATAGTTTGTGTTAAATAGGTCTTGTTGAGTACAACATTCCCCCTTATAAAAATATGTGATGATGATGCGTACTATACATGTGCTTGAGGATATACTGGAAGCTTGTGTTCATGACCTAAGAGGGTCTTGGGAGAATCTCTTGGATTTAGTGGAGTTTTCTTATAATAGTTGTTACTAGGAAACTATATATAGGGAACCATACTAAGAAATTTTTGGAATTCCATTTAGACAATCCCTATGATTGATGGAGATAAGTGAGTACGCTTTTTGGGGACTCAGTCTCATTCAAGAGATTCCAGAGTAGGTAAAACTTATTCAAAATTACATGACTATGGAGCAAGGTATATAGATGTTATATGCTGAATAAATTGATAACCTATAGAGTTTATAGAGGGTTATTGTGTATTCCTTCAGGTTTCTCCTAGATTGGTTCACTTTCAGATACATGGACAAAGAAAGCTGGAACCCAAGTTCGTTATACCATTTGAGGCTGTGGAGAGAATCAGGCTCGTGGAATACTGATTTTCACTTCTATAGAGACATGGTGAAATGCATATTATATTCCATGTGTAACAACTTCATCATTATCACCCTAATCCTTATCACGTGATTGAGGTGGCTGATATTTAGATTCAGATAGATTGGTCCTTTGAGGAGAGTCAAATACGTCTTTTGGATCGTAGTGAGAATGTGTTTTGAAGAAAGACTATACCGATAGTTTGTGTATTGTGGGAACATGGACATGTTCATGAGGAAAATTTGGAGAGATAAATTGATATAACTTCTTAGTGAACAAACATTTTTGACTAAAAATCTAATAGAATATTGGGAGTAAATATAATGTATGATCTTGTATAATTTGGGGAGATAGTAAAATCCCGACCATTTCATGAGATGTATTATTCCCATTTATTGGTACAATTTTTCATTTTATGGGGTACATTTTTATTGGTTTTTAAATTGGGGTGTATATAGGTAACTGATTGAGGAAGATTTAAGAAAAAAAACTGCATGGTTGTCCAATGGTTTTCCTTAACCATGTAATATGACCAAGAAATCCATACAAACCTAGAAAAGGTGGTTTTTCACAACTATAATTTATCATAAAATTGAGGGTGGGGTATATAATTAAAATCCTGAAAACTTGATTTCAATTGACTGTAGAAATTTTTTAATTTATATTAGATGTTTAGAAATTGATTTCATGATAGAATTAATTAATTTGGAGAAATAATTAACCAAGGAAAATGTTAAATGGGGGGATATCAGAATTGTAGACGATGAGTTATTAATTGATGAAATAATTATGTGGGAATTGGTATTTTTGAAATTAATAATAAAATATTGAATTAATTATGGTATATTGAGATTGTGAGTTTTACAAATTAATTATTGAATTAATTATGAGATATTAAGATTTTTTGTATGAATAAATAATTATTTAATTAATTATGGGATATTCAGATTGTGAAGTTGAATAATTTGTCATTTAATTAATTATGAATATTGATTTTTTGAATTAAAATAATTTGTTTTTGAATTAATTATTGGATGTTGAGTTTGTAATATAGTTAATTAATCGTGTAATTAATTGATGAACATGATATAATTAATTAATTCTTGAATTTATTAAGGGAATGATGAATGTGTGTAACTATCGAATGTGATTAATTAGTTGAAAATTATTTAACTTGATAGTTGTGCGTGGGACATTGTTTGTAGCATAAAAATCCCATAGTGTGATATTATAAGATCAATGGTAATAATGGAATTCACATGTGATAATTATGTGTTGGACATGAACTTCTTCATCAAAAACCTATAGTGTGATAAAATATGTTGAATAGAAAAAATGGAATTCACAAGTGATAATATTGTGATGAACATGGTGTGTGGGATTAAAAGACCATAATATGATAAGGTATAATGAAGGGTTATAATAAAATTCATAAGTGAATTGTGATAATTAATAGAAACATGTGAATTAAGTTATGTTATATCCCATGGGGATAGTTCAAACTCTAGCTCATTTCCAAAAACGTATTGAGAGTTTGGAAGTCCCCGAGGACCTGAGTGTTATGTGGCTAGGTAAAAAGTAATTAAATAAGTGTAAATTTTTTAACTTTTCTAATATTTGGTATTCTTCATAAAATTATACACACCGGTTATTGATTGGATATTTTTATAGATTCCATTAGTGGAGACCTATAGTGTTGTAATACCAACTTACCCAGGCTTCCTGATCAGTACCCTAATAGATGTAACTGATTCATTATTGTATATGTTAAAAGGCTTAGTTTTAGATGGATGTGTTGGGATGGAGAATGTATGATGGAATCAAACAAATTTGGGACCTTCTTCTGAGTTTTTAGTGTATTTAATTTTGAGTTTCATTTTTACAATTGGCACATACTTTATCATGAGATATTTTAATATTCAGTTTTGTTATTTCCTTTCTTGCTTTGGAAACCCTGTGGTACTTGCATTATCTTGGTTATGATCATATTCCTTGTAGTTATTATTTAATTATTATCACATTTTTATTACTCTAATAAAAGGGTACTTCATCCCAATGAATAATTTTAAAACCTTGCAGCTAGTTGGATGCCACTAGAATATGGGGAGCTTTACTTAAGGTCATGTGGCCTACCAGCTTGGGGAACCAGTTTGTGGCACTGAGGTTGGGACATCATAAAGGGACATCGTGGAATATAATAGTTTCCCACCAAGAATTCCCACATCACCAAAAACATGGTATTTTGTTCTGGGATTTCATTCACATGATTCATCAAGAATAAGAGGTCACTATATGTGAATAGGACATAATTAGATTGTTATATAATGCTTCCAAAAGCCTCTCTATCATCAAAATCAGCAGACACCATTCCACCTATCAAGTCCACTCACCATGATCCAAAATCTACAGTATTTTCAAGATAATAAAATCTAAAATGACATTACCATTTCCATGGTCAAATGACACATAAAAATTTAATATCTCTAGATACTATATACAATTTATCTACATTAGATTGAGATCCCATTTTGAAAAGATATATAATAAACTCTTATCTTATATGTAAAAAAAAAATACCTCAGAAAATAGATAATTTACTCAACAGTTCAGAGAATGGAATATAGTTATGGAATATATATCATGATTTATGTAGTTTATTTAATGGGGCTAAAGCTAACATAACCCGTAAGAGACTGCCTGATCTCTTTGCATGAGTGCAACTCACAAACCAAATCTCTATGAATCACTTGAACATTTTTAACCAATGTAGTAACTTATTAGTCTAACAATGCCACCACAATCCCTAAAAGTATTTACTTTGGCACAATGATGAAAATTATTCATAATAAAATTCATGGGAAAAAGATATAAAAAAGGTCACCACATGTGTCTTATATTTAGAACAAGGCTAAAAGGTGTGTCAACATGTCCTCTATATTCTGACACTCCATTATGTCAAGTAACATGGACCTCATATCCAAGAATTATGTCTCTGAAAGGTCTCTAAAGAAAATCATTACCCCACTATCACCTCTTGGGCTATGTCACATAAGAAAATCATACCCCAAAGTCACGAAATACATGGCCATCATGCCCCATCATCTAACTCATTACTATCATCATGTCACATCTAGAATATAAATATATTCTCCCTCTAGGGACACTGATTCATAAAGGTTCCAACTACTAATTTTCTATCTGTAATATAACAACAATGATATAACATATAATAATTATATCACATGGATAAAGAGAAAAAAATATAGTCACAATAATACTAAAAGACATGTGAATCAATACCTATATAAACACACATGTGAAAATAATAAAATAATATCTGATAAGCTATGATTGCATACACATGTGACAAAAAATGAGACATGTTCTTACAAGCTACACCCCCCCACACATGTGACCAAACATCAAACATGGTCACATGTTGTGAATTAATAAAAATCTCATGAAATAAAAATCAAGCATGGTTTAATGAATATAAACACACATTTTCGTACCTTAAACAATCATATTTAAGGAATCTATATTGTAATGAACATCCTACCCCATGATTATCATCACTAACAACAATATTTTTCATGGAAATCATTACCCGAACCATATTCACATGCTAATAGGAATTAGAACACCTGCCAATAACATATATAAATAATTCCAATAATAGAACATGTGTTATATATTGTGACTCAAGAAGGAAGAAAAATATTGAAATATATTCAAATCAACAAAAATGATGAAAACCACCTCATTCAGTTGTATTACTATATCCTATTGATGGGAGATAAATTCATCACTCAAGGGAAAATGAACAGAGAAGATATTTGATGCTCATATGACTCTAAATCATTATGGTTAACCCTTTTATTACATGTTCCAATTATTACAGAATGATAGAGAAAAAAGGTCTCTAAATTTCATGGTCATATAAATAAGTAACTCAATTCATTGATGGTTTCCCATCTGTATCCATAGAAAATCTGAAAATTATATTAAATTTTCTAAATTGATGAAATCACTAAGGAGGAATGAAAATCAATTTTTAATGTAAGTAATCCAATTAATAACCCAATAACAACCCTGGATTATTTTTGAACATGAATCCCCTTGGGTATGGAAAAGATCAAAGAATAAGTTCAATGGTTTCTATAGAGACTAAATCATTGTATACATAGATATTATAAATTTATAAATGAATATTCATTACCTTACACAAAAAAATAGTTTAGTATCATTAAGGTATAGTACCATTGGATACTAGGTACATAATAGTTTAATGTAGTGAAATATTTTCAACGTATCTGCCAATGATATTCCCCTCTTGTAATGTTCACAATAACACCCAATTTGAAACCATTCATCATAATATGGGGAATGAAAACATAAGAAATAGTGACCTCATATTCTAATTAAGGATAATTAGGGTAGATACATAATAATAACTTGAGAATAAGGGTATGAGAATATGAACATTAAATTTGAAGACAAAGCCTTTAAAATCAAATATCAAAATCTTGAGTCACGGAAGAATGATTATAATTTCATAAGACATAGATCATAACAAAAACAATGATCATGATTTGTTAGAGTTCAATAATTTCCTAAGACATATATTTTAAAAAACAAATATTCATAGAAAATAAATTCCATTGTATTCATGGATTACAATAAATGCTATAATAATGGAAGAGGTTCACTACCCAAACCATCATAGTAGTCATGGATCACTTATAAAACCATCACAAGAGACAAAGTACCTTCCTAAACCCAGTTTACTCCATATTATATTACCATATATCTCATGAGATATAAATCTTTACCCAATTAATTTGAGGGACATATAGGCCCCCCGTCACATAATGAAAATAATATGCATGTGTGCCACAAGATTATAAAAAATTCTTCATATCATATCCCATAAAATGAAATATTTTTCATAAAAATTCTTTTATATCTTATTATATGGAATATATATATTTTTAATAATAATTTAATCATTCAATCATGTTATAAAACAATAAAAGGAGTGGGTTTAACAAAAATTCTTTCATAATAGGACCTGTGGAAGAGAAATAGTTATCCTAAAAATCTTAGCATCATAAATATTGACCATCTAGAGAATGAATAATAACTGTATCATTGGATTATATCCCCATTAAATATTATGTAACATCAAATGATGTTATCTTAGATAGAAAATTATTTTAAAAATATCACATGGAATATTTCATAAGGAAAAAAATATTTTATTGAAATTCAATTATAAAAACATAAAATTCAAAAATTATTTTGGGAATTTAATTAGTTGAAATTAACCATGAAAACAAATAAATTATTATTTAAATATCATTTAAAACATTTATTTTGTAAAATATATTTCCCTATTTGAAAAACATTTTAAAACTAAATAAATATTGAAGCACATTTTCTTTGAAAATAATATTGAAAACATTTATATGATGTTTTCAAAATCAATTTTAATATTTCTTAAGGAATGCATTATTTAAAATTCAAATACACATTGTCAAATATTAAAAAAATAATTTTTTTGTTGAAAATAACCATGAAATCATATAAAGTATGCTTTAGAAAAGAAAGTTCATGGCAGAAAGAAATATTAGTCATGTCATACTTTATTAAATAATGATTCATTTCACATTTTTTGTAATATCCAAATATGAATTTTTTCGAAAATGACATGATGTTTCCTTTAAAAAAATTTATATGAAAATAATATTGGGAAAAATTTTATATAATAAAACAATTTAAAAATTCAGAAAAAATTGGTATAGTATTCATAAAAGATTGTTTTAGAAGAAGGGTTTACGACATAAAATAGAAATAAAGATGATTTTTCATAGAAATATTATTTTGAACTCTTGAGTACATAAATAAAGGAAAACTAATTGTAATATTTTATTCTCAATAAATAATAATTTATAATAAAATTCAATGGTTTTTAGAGATATATCCTAAGAATTCATTATTATAATAATAATCATAAATAATCCTAATAAAGAAAGAGATAGTAGCAGAAAAATATCACCAATTTGATACCATTGAATAGTAATCCCCATGAATGAATAAAATTAAATTTTACTTATAATATTATTAAAAAAGGATTGTGAGTATTTAAATTTCCAGATGTTCAGCATATTCACATCATAAAAAAATAGGGTTGTAACCTAACTTGTATCCTGAAGAAGTCAATTTTAGACAAAACAATCCACATCGCTTTGGTATCATTTGGCCCTAAAATTACAAGGACTAGTAATAGTAGAATGGATATTTAAATAAAAAAAAATTAAATATATTTATCAAAAATTAAATTCATGGGTTGTATAAACACCAAATAAAACACATTCCTGGGGAATATGGAATTTATCTCTTAGAAAAATTAAAGTGAGACATAAATCTCTTACAACATTATTAATATTTTAAATCACAGTCTTTAATACGTAATAGCATAAAATTAACCCTTAAATATCATGAGAACAAGGTAATTCATAAGTTAACACTTCAATGTTACAATATATTCTACATTAAAAAAGAATCTAGTGGTGAATTTTTATAAGTATCCATTAAATAAAAGAGTAGCAAAAAATCCCTTACCATACTCTTCGACTTCATTCATACACATTCGAACCTCCTTTATAATATAAAAAAGATTATTATAAATATATTACAGAACCATAAACATATATATATATCATAACACATATGATTAAAATATAAAACTTTATTACCCATTTTTTACAGTTCGGCATTAAAGTAATTATTATGCAATCACCATGGAAAACCATGAAACAAGGTAACTTTTTTAAAATGGGGATTATATAGAGTGACGTGTACAAATAATATGAGACATGTATTCAAGGATTTTTTGGATATATTTATATGTTAAATTACCCTATGTATTCCTCTTTAAGGTTTCTCTCTATTCCTCAAATGCGATTTAGGAATAAAATTTAATTTTTAGTCCCATTAATGTCATGTTTCATGAAATTAATCTGTTTTTCATACTTGTTTTGAGTTATTATTTTTTTCTCTTACATTGTTAATGGTTACATAATGTCAAAATTTTAAATGTGATATAGATATAATATATATTTGGTATTTATGTTTTTACAATACTATATTAGAGTTAGATATTAAAAATGAAATGCATCGTTTGTGGAGATAGTTTTCCATATGTACACAATAACACTATTTAAATTTTCCAAATACAAGAAATTAAATAAAGAAAAATAATATATTAACATATAAAGATTTTTTTCATATATATCACATTTTATCATTAATAACATCCTTATTAAATTACATTGACTGCATTAATGGGTCATACCACTTCGCGAGGTGATAGTCCACTGTAATCACAAACAACATTATTGTATTCCCACAATATGGAATGTAAACATGAATATGAAATACAAAGATTCAAAAAGAATAATAATATCATATATTTCTTATATAAGTATTATATCTGTCATTATATCTTTTCATAAGAGGTTGTGATGTAAAATGGATCGCATCGGTTCACAAGGAGATAGTCCACTATACACTTGAAAATTAATTTCATAACCCATTTGATGAAAGTAGAGATGGTTGTAATATATTAAATTAACATAAAAAGTATCAAAATATGTAATATATCAAGGTTATAATATCAATTTTTTTGAATAATAATTTAGTTATTTTGAGAAATAAATAATATAAAACCTTTCGTTTGGGACATTAGCTATTCTTCAGGAAACTTCTTTAGCTTTCCCCCAAAACCCTTATTATGTATTCTTTCCAAAAAACCATATTTTATTTTAAGAGATTATTTAAGTAATTATGTTATTTTGGATTTTATTTCCTGAACCAATTGGTATTTTAATTTTGAATATGAGAGGCTAGGGGTGGCCATTTAAATGTGAGTTGAGTGGCACAATTTAAATTTTTGGAAACAAAAATTTATACACATGTTTTTCTGAGGCCAAAGGGATCCAAAAAAGAACATTATAAAACAAAAAAGACTTAAAATAAAATTGAGGCCATAAGATAGATTTTAAAAAAATATTTGTGTCATTGTTTACCCTTATATTTTTTGTTTAACCCTCGGTAAACCAATTTTCTCCAAACTACTGTAAATAATTCTTATTGTTTTTACTATTTACCGTGGTCAAGAATAAATTTGTACATAATATAAAATATAAGTAATTATTATTAAAAATATGTAATTAGTTTTTGTAAATATTAAATATAGAATAGGTATAATTTAATTTAAAATTAAACCCACAGACATGATAAGAAGGTTGTTTCCAAACAAAAAATGTTCAAACATTTAAAATTTATTATATGAAATTCAATATTAAAATGAGTAAAATATTAAAAATTAGATAAATAGATTTATAATTGAACTAATATAAACTTCAAAACAATATTGATAAAATCTAGATGTTTTTAAATTGTTTTAAAAAATTAAAATTCCATAAAAACTAGTATTATTAACTATTCATTAAAACGTTTAATTTATCTAAAATTACAGAAAAATTTACCAAAAGATAATTTTTTCTTTATTATTTCATAAATAATTTAATTTCATTGAAATATATTTTCTAATATTGGAAATAAAATAAAATAATATCCTAAAATATTACAAAAATACATTTAAGAAAATTAAATTTTTATTCTCAAAATTAAAATTATTACTATTTTATTTATAGAAAATTAATATGATGAAATTTTACCACTGGATTGAATATATAATATATATAAATTAAATTATAATTCGTAAAAAAATTATTAGTTTAGTTTATTATGGTGTATTTTTTATGCATAAAATAGTTTTTCAGAAAACAATTTCTTATATTTTCAAATAGTTTTTTTAATTTATAGTTAATTGGGGAATATGTAATTAATTTTATATAAATGTGAAAAAAATATATTTTCATAATTTATTTAATCTGATTCACACCTACCATTGCAATTTCTTAGTGATAACTATCCTAATAAGTAATAATAAATTTTTATTATTTTTTCATGTTTTGTTTAAACTGATTGTTTCATGTAATCCAAGATACACTCAGTGTTGCATATAATGAAAACTAAAATTGATATTGCTTGAAAGAAAATCTAAACTTTGTGTTTTGTATAATTGTTTTTCCAAAAGATTAAATTTATTTAAAAATAATAATTCTGGAAATCTAGTGGTGTTACATTCTTCCTCCCATAAATAAATTCTGTAATCTCAATTCAATTTATCGATCCTTTATAAAGGTATTAACATTTAAAAATACATTTGTAATAAACCCACATCATAAAATGGGATAATAAAAATTCTTCTTCAATAGAGATAAAGGATTGCAGGAAGGTAATCTAAAGTATCACATAAATTTGTCTCTATGTATGAAAAATTAGGTGGGATATGTGAAAACATATACATAAAAGATAATACTAACACCGAAGACCTGATGGAGTATAATAGAGAACATGGGTAAGAGAAACATAAAGACAAAAAATCTATAAATCTATGATAGGTGGAAAGACCACTCATTCTTCAGAAATAAAGGTAAATAGTTAACATTTAATATCTAGACCCCTTTCCTAAATATGGGTTATTCTTTTTAGATTCTATACTTACATGGGTTTATTCCATTTCATAACACCAGTCTCATCCTCTGGTTGTGCTTCGATCAATTCCCACTTCTTAATTTACTCCAACATATAATGATGAATGGGTTATTCCTAACCCACTAACAGATCATATGATTCATTATATAATGTTTTGATATTAAATCAATCTTTAGTTATAATCATAAAAAAATCATTAGAAGATGTTATAAAATATGAATAAATCTTAAAATGATGATGTAATACATTAATATTTGAAACCTCATCTAAATTTCAAATTAAACCATTATAATTTTTTTTATCATTATTGCCCTTAAATATTACAACTATATAATAAAGGTCACTAAATTTACAAAAATAAAAATATAATTAATCTTCAAAATATCATTATGTAACTCTTATTTTTTGAATTCCAAATAAGTAAATACCATTGTCAAATATTCTCCTAATTCATGGTAATAAAAGTAATTACCATAAAACATAAATAAAAACATACATTCTTCCTCATTCTTTAGATAAAATCATATATTAGTGAATATATTCCATAGATCTAATATATTTTTTTAAAACTCCATAAATAATAGCAGAATTTTTTTTTGAACTAATAATTTATCAATTGTAAATTCCTCAACACTATCCAATATAATTTATCCATATCATTTATATTATTATCCAAACTGATCACTACTTCATTAACATCAGGATCATATTAAGTGTTACTTTCCCTTAATCAAAATATCACATTTCTATTAAATCACTTTTGTAGGCCATAAATACTAATTAACATATTCATTAAAATCCATAATGAAAAACATGTAACAATAATTCTTATATATTTCACAATTCATGAATTCTAATATTTAAACACTTCTGTACTTTTACATCATTTATTTGGTATCACATGGTTCCTTCATTATTCTATGTATATTCCTTAACTTAGTGAATTGAATCGAATAATTCCCCAGTATATTACATTTATGATTTCAAATTCATTGTAATCTCATTGATATTTTACCTTAATTAATGAAAAGAAAAGTTCATACTCCCCATTTATGATATTCTTCCATGTTCTTCTTCCAAGCATTATGACATGTATGAGTCCAGTTCCACTTTCTTCTATGTTCAACACCACTTAATCATTCATAAAAGTCTATCATAGTCTTATTTGATGTGTTATGAATATTTTGGAAGTACCCCTTTTTAATAATTTATCATTATATATGATTAGGAATAATCAAAATATCTTTCTCTCTAGTCATCATCCTACTTTGTTTCTCACAATTTCTGAATTTTCCATCACATTAAATGTTAACATGATTTTTTCTATGTCACAAACCAAATCTCGTCACCATTAAAACTAGCACCCAACCCAGCCCATGGTAGGGCCCAAAGGGAGTTCACAATCCCCATGGGATGGAACAAGTTACAGAGTGTCATGTATTATGGTTTGTGATTGATTAACTAGGTTTATAATCATTTAACAAACATAAACAAATAAATAAACCAAATATTAAATTTTATGCCATGAATCCCTAAAATAAAATCCATAACTACACACATATGTTTAAAAATGAAATAAGAGTCCCAAAGATACATAAAAGTATCATAAAAATATCAAAAGGGACTCCAGAGAACAGGGGGTTATCACCCACAAGCGGTCACCACAACACTGCACCAAGGGAAGAAACTAGCAAACCAAACGTCTATCACCCAAGGAATTGCCTTTAACTGTATCAAACATGACCAAGTATACTTACACCCAATAGGTGTAATTAGTGTGTGATCCTAATCCAAATAAAATTACACCAAAACAATTCTATATAGTCCCCAATACAAGATGAAAATCATGCATGTTTTTTTATAAACAAGAGACAGTGGTAGAAAATTCAAAAGAATAAAACTTTTAAAGGTAACAATTTTAAAAGGAAAATTTCAATGAATGAAAAAATTTAATTAGAACATGTATGATTTTTTATTTTTTTCATCCAAACACACCCTAATTCAATGATAGATACAAAAGAGCCAACATGCAGTAATCTCAGGAACACCTCTAGGGACAAGTTAGTTTCAGGCCCCATGTACCTCGTTTCACAATGTAAAGTAACTGTAGTAATATTTTTTTCCCATGAACAAGATACTAGAAGGGAACATAAACATAACCTATTGGTCCCAAATCATCATCAATGTAGTTTTTTAGTGTTTTAAATGTCCAACTTTCTAAGAGAAACTGGGATAAAACCGCTCTGGATCACTAGTGTACTAGTACACATCCGCCCACCTAGATACCCAGGTTTCTCCCCTTATGCTCAAAAAATATAAACATTTTTTCAAAAGGAATTTTCACATAAGAACCCCATTTCGTTTCATACACACTCAAAATGATAGCTACACATGCATTACATTATTTACACAACTCAATAGACAATGAAATGTTTTCTTGAAACATCTTCAAAGTATACCACCAAACATTGCACATAAAATATATTTAGGATACATATTTGAAAACCAATGTCACACCCATATTACCCCAAAATATAAATTTCAAACTATTGTTTTTTAATAAAACAATTACAGGGGTTATAAAATAGCCCCAACTTGTATAACATTCAATAAACATGTAAAGCACCCAGATTCACAAAAAAATGGCACATGTAATTCATTTAATGAAAAATACAACTAAAACCAATGTTTTCAGAAAAATTAGTTAATTAGGATTATATTAAAAATATAAATCAATCAAGGCTAACTCATCTAGTAGTTCTTACACATAGAACCACCTACCACAAGTGTCACTACCGTTAAATCCTTGTGGGAATGATCAACCACACCACCTCCAAACCACAAAGATGTTAAATCCAACCTAAAACCACAATATTAAACTGAAAACCCAAATGAAAGGACTTAGGTTCAAAGACATACTTTCTGGACATTAGGAACTTCACGAAAAGTTTAAGAAACATTATGAAAATGGGATGAGAATCACTTAATTAAGAATCATTGAAGAAATCTCCCCAAATACACCAGTAGATGCATCTAAAAGAATAAAAAAATGAAATTGATATTTGAATAAGGCTGAGGAGGGTATGTGAGAACTCAAATGGGGATAATATAGTGAAAAATGATGGAGTTATGATAGAAACCAATTTTATTTTCTAATATGGACGATTTGAGAAATCTTGAGATGTTTTTTCCTAATACGATATGGAGATGAGATCAAAAGTGGAATAAATGCACATGGGGGGGGGGTGAGGTTAGGTTATGTGGGATCAGGTGAGAGGTGGAATCACCAAGGAATAGTAAAAATTGAATAAGCCAGTAAAGAATTAAAAAAAAGCATTACACATGAAATGGGATTACGGGTTGTCTTAAGGCCTAAATATATAACTGAAATCCTAAATAATAATGAGTTATTAAGGTGTGAAAATGGACATGGTTGTTTGAATAGGTTAGGGGAGGACAAGTGGAATGTTTATTTGGTGAAAATTTTGAAAAAAGGACATATTTATGTAATTTTTTTAAAATATGAAAATGGGATCACATTTTGGCCCGAATCCTTGAAACTCACCGTTTCCTCCAAAAATGCATCGGAAACCCCCACAACAATGAAATAATGAAAATTAAATGAAAAATACCCTTAAAATATGTCATGTATGTGACAATTCTACCCACCCTGAATGACTATCCACCCTCAGATGTCAACCCAATGCTTGATCAAAAAATAGGAATGGGTACTCTTTCTCAACCCAAGAATTTCGCTCCCATGTCTCATGTGTATCATTCCCATGCTACCAAATAATCTAAACTAGTGGAACCAAAATTCCCTAAGGCACCTTCTCTTGGGAATCAACTATTCTTACTGGTTATTTAAAAATAGGCCAATCATGCCCTATCTCTAGTTCATTCCAATTCATCACATGGGATAGATCCTGTTTGTACTTTTTCAACTGGGAGATGTGGAAAACATCATGAATGAATGTAAACTGAGAAGGAAATTCCAACATATATTCCACCCCATGAATATTCTTAGTGATCTGAAAAGGTCCAACATATCATGGTGTCAACGTCCCTTGATTTCCCAATCGACGATGTCCCAGATGAGGGGGAACTTTCAAGAATACACTATCACCCATAGAGAAATCTAGGTCCCAACGCCTTTGATCAACATAAGATTTATGATGACTCTAAGATGTCAACAAGAACTTCCTACTCAAATTGAACTTCTCATACATTTCCTACACAAGGCTTGACCCCAATAGTGAAGTCCAACCTACCTCAACTCAACATAGGGGGACTGAAAAGGCCGACCAAAGAACGCCAGAAAAGGAGCCATTCAATTCGATGACTGATAACTATTATTATAAGAAAATTCATCCAATATCAAATGGATATCTGATGAACCTCCAAATTCCATAACACATGAATCGAGAATTTCCTCCAAGATCTAATTCACCCACTATGTCTAACCCTATACTTGAGGATGGAAAGTTGTGCTCATATTAATCTACGGCCCCAAGGACTTCTAAAGGACTTCCAAAAACCAAGAAATGAGAAGGGGTCTCTATTTGAGACAATTGAGGATAGAGAACCATGAACCCTTACCACCTCCTAAGATAAAAATGTCCGAACTCATTCACTATAGTAATCATTGATCAGAATGATGTGGGAAAATTGGGTCAGATGATAAATCACCACAAAAATGGAATTATTACCCTGAGGTGTATGAGGTAAGACAACAATTAAGTCCATGGATACCTCATCCCACTTCCAGGTAGGAATGTGTAATGGCTAGAGAAAACCTGAGGGCCTTTGATGCTCTACATTCACTTACAATCATGTGTAATATCTCAACTTGAATTCAGATTTTCCTTGCCTTATTCCTGGACACTAGAATTGTCGTCACATTCCATAATTCATCTTTTTGGAACCCATATTGAATGCCCATAGAGATTGGTCATTATCTTGCATCACCACCTTCGGTAGAGACAACGACACTGCATAACGAACCTTAAAGCACAAGATGAATTTGGGAGACAATGGCCAATTAGAATATGTCTCCCCAAAATGAAGAAAAAACTTTGATCGGTGGCAATGCTCATCACTGGGATTCTCTCACTGAATCAACTCAAAGAGAGAATGAGTCAACTGGATGCTTTCAGAGATCACACATCCACTGTGTTCCTTGGACTTCACATGCTTTTAAGCAAAGATCACGTTTAGATTACACTCATCACTAGACTTCTTCAAGTCTTTCACTACTAAATTTCTACTCAAATAATACACTACCATATTCCCCTTTCTCGAGTATAGTAAATGTCAAATGTGAACCCCTATAAGTACCCAATCCAGTGGAACTATCTCAGATTGAGATCATTCAATGAGAAGATGTGGGACAATAATTTTTGATCTGATTAGACCAAAAAAAATTCCACATTGAGGTAGTGATTCCATGTCTTGAAAGGATGAATCAAAACTTCTAGAACCAAGTCTTGGGTTAGGTAATTATTTTCATATGTTTGGAGTTGGATGGGTCCATACCCCACCACATGATCATCCTACATAAGCACACACTTGAGACCCGTACCTAAAGTGTCAAAATACACAACATAGACCTTTCTTTATTCTAGAATGATCAACATAGGGGAAGTATTCAGCCTCTGCTTCAGCTCCTCGAAGGATGCTTTACATTATGGTCCCCAAAAAAAATTCACCCCCTTATGGGTGAGAGCAGTCAGAGGTGAAGAAATCCAAGAGAAATCTCGAACAAACCACTTGTAGTAACCATCCAGGCCAAGGAAACTTCTGATATCATACACATTCTTTTGAGGATCTAATGAAATAACCACATTGATCTTATCGGGGTACACTAAAACACCCTAATCCAAGATGAAATTCCATAAAAACTTCATATCCTTGATCCATAAAGTTCCCATGGACATAATTTTATAAAAGTGGTGATATTAAAAAGGGCCCAAAAAAATCTGTAAATTATTCTAATGGTCCTCCTCAGATCTAGAGTAAACCTGAATGTCGTCCATGAATACTACAACAAAGGTGTCAGGATACCATTGGAACACCCTATTCATGAGTTCCATAAAGTATGTTGGAGAATTGGTCAATCAAAAGGGCATGGCCAAGTACTCAAAGAGGACATAGTTGCTTTCTAAGGTTGTATTTAGGATATCTGCCATTAAACCCTATGTTGGTGGTAACCTGAAAACAATTATATTTTATAAAACCAATTTTCCCACTTCAACTGATCAAAATTTTCATCTATTTAGGGGAAAGGATATTTTTCTTGATGTTTTCCCTGTTCAGATTTCGGTAATCAATAAATAAATGGAGTGATCTATTTGGTTTCATTGCAAACAGAATAGAAGTGGCCCACGAAGAGAATCTCGGGCGAATGAATACATTGGATTCTAAATCATTAACCTTTATATTTAATTCTCATAGCTCAGTGGGATTCATATGATATGAGGGAAGCTATATTGGATGTGTTCCCAACAACAAATCTATCGAGAACTCCACATCCCACTCTAGAGGTATGCCTACAAAATCATCTAGAAATACCACTAGAAAATAATCCACTACACGTGTTAGTACACCTTCAAGAGAATGAAAATTGTCCTCTATCATGAGTGAAAATAACTATAAGACAATATTCCCCAACACATCGAGTATAGGTCTTGCGCAATGCGACCGAGGGCCCCAATCCCAATGGAAAACCGACGAATCCCATCTGGTCCCATGAAACCGACCCATAACCAATTGCAATCAATGCGTACATGAAAGTATTATAGCCAATCCATGACATGTATCACATCTAATAGATTCATATCTAAGACTAGGAGGTCCCACTCCAGCTCAACCCCTGACAAGGAAAGCTGACATGATGGGCACCTGAGACCCTGATCCTTTTTCATTCATAGCGGCATCACCAACTCCATTACAAAAGAGAAAATCAAATTTGGAAAATAAAACATGTTCATAAAACGAACATAGTTGAATGAAACAGAGGAATAAATATCAAACGGATTAGCAGGTATAGAATATTCAATCAAAATGGTTCTTCGAACTATTGATGGTCTTGCCTCTAATCCTACAGGTGCCTGATCTACCACATGAAGATGCCTGGCCTTTTACTAAGAACAAAATCTAGTCTATGGATGTGCCTCGAACTAGATCTCCCTAGAAGATGATCTGGACCAATTTCTATAGCCACCAAACTGAGATCCCCCTGTCCCCGACAGCTCTGACTGAGCTGGAAACCCCCATGGAAGCAACTGATTCTACCCCACTTTGATGTGGATGTGCCATCCTGCAAAAGAACTGAAAGTGTCCCATAACACCGCACTGATAGAAAGGATCTAGAGGAAAAGTAAATGATGGTCGGATGTTCCCTGACCACCCACGCTATTGGAATGTGATAGAACTTGCATCAGAATCCACTAAAGAAAACTACCTGGAAGGTTTTCCTCAGCTGCCACTCGCCTTTATTCCCTACTCATCCCTCTTCATTTTCATTTCAGAAGAGATTCCACTAACCATACCAGATATCATCCAAGAAAAACCAGACCAACTCTTATGGTCTATCTCCACCAAACATGCCCGTTCAACCACCTCTTCATAGGTTTTCACCTTGAATAAGAAGACCTGAAAATCGATCTCTGACCACAAACCCCTCTCAAATTTCTCGAATTTCATCTACTCATTAGAGACTAGTTCCAGAGTGTACCAAACTAAGTCAAAAAAACAGTTGGCATAATCCATCATAGAAATATCCTTCATGAACAAGCTCTATAAACATTCTACATCGAGAATCTTCCAAAACATCATGCCTATACTGGTCTTTGAAGATAACCTTTATGTCCTTCTAGTTCATCTGCTCATGATTCACAACATGAAGCATGGATTCCCACAACCATCAGTTGGGACCCTCTAATAGGAATGATTCACATTTAACCCTAACCTCCTCAGGTGTTTCCAGGAACTCAATCATGTACTTGATCTTTTTGAGCCACTCCACAACCTCCAAGGGATTTGTTCTACTTCAGAAAGTAGGAGGATTGTTTGTAAAAAACACTTGGGCCTTGTCCTTTTGAGGACCAGTCTCATCTTCGCTAACCAGAGTTGGAATAGGAGCCTGAACCTATCCTAGATCTTAGATATCTGAACAAGATCCTCTACTTGTCTCTAATCAAGCAGTGAGGGTGTACCCTCTCCGGCTTCCTCCCGTGGGTGCATGGGAGATTTTTGGGGAGGCATGTTGCAACAAAAGACAAAAGTGAAAACAAAATCAGTACAACAATTAATAAAATTTCATCAATAAAATCAAATATAAATAATCCATACACCTTAAAACAAAAAATATAAACAACTACATCACCCCCACCTGATGTCCACAAGCAGTCTGCAACCCAGACGACTCACCTAGAAATGATGCCAATCAAACAATTCTAACGTCCCATGGTGTCTCAAGGTCTGTCATGATAGGTGTGGGTTTTGAACCCTACTCACAACCAATGCTCTGATCCTCTACATTCCTCTGTCAAATATAGCTCGACTAATCAAAAAATAATAATATAACCCAAAAACATTAACGTTCTCTAATACCATTTTTTCATGAACTTAATATGGTGTCCAATATAACCGACACCCGACCTAGCCCATGTAAAGGCCCATAGGGAGTTCCATATCCACAAGAGATTTCACAAGTGTATGTGTATCATGTATTACAGTTTAGGGACAATTTACCTGATTTTAGAATCCATCAAAAACAAAAAACAATCAATAAACCAAATTTAAAAATTTATACCAAACATTCTTTGAATAAAATATAGAATTGAACACAATGGTTTAAAGATGAAACATGATGTCCATAGAAACATAATAGTAGAGGAAAAATATCCCAATGTACTCTACATGAAAAGGGGTATCAACCACAAGTTGTCTTTACAACACCTCACTAAGGGATGAAACTCGCAACCCGAACCACCATCACCCAAGGCCTTCCCTTCACATGTGTAAAACACGATCAATAATAATTACACCTAAGGGGTGTATGTAGGTTGTGATCCTAATACCAATAGTATACTGGAAAAATAATTCCATATAGTATGTAATACAAGATGAAAGGCCTGCATGTTTTTGAAAAAAAAGGAAATACATTCCGAAGAATGAAAGTCTTAATAGTAAACAATTTTCAAAGGGAAATTTAAATGATTGAATACATATAATATAAATTGGTAATATATTTCATTTTTTCATCCAAACACAACCTAATTCAATGATAAATTCAGAATATCCCATTAACACAAATCTCAGGAACACCCCTAGGCACCAGTTAGTTTGGGGCTCCTTGTACCTCGTATCTTGGTGTAAAGTTACAATAGTTATATTTGTTCCCATGCACGAGACACTTGTAAAGAACATACCCATAACCTAGTGGTCCACAGTCCTCATTAATATAGTATTTTTAGAGTTTTCAATGACCAACATTCTAAGTGAAATACTGATAAACTCGATCCAGATCTCTAGCATACTAGTACACGTCTGCCCACCTTGATAACTTGGTTTACCCCCTTGTGATAAAAAAATATTAACATGATTCCAAAATCCATTTTCTCTTAAAAACCCCATTTCTAGTCATCCAAAATCAAAATTCTATATACAATTTCTTTTCACCATTTACACAACTCAATAAACCATGAAATGTTTTCATTAAACCACTTCAAGGTATACCACCAAACTTTTTAAATGAAATCTATTTAGAATCCAACTTTGAAAAAAAATTTCACACCAATATTGCCCCAAAATATAATTTTCTACACTAAATTTTTTAAAAAAAACCATTACATGAGTTATAAAACATCTCCAATTGGTATAACATTGAATGGACATGTAAAACACCCATTTTCACACAAAATTGGCACTTAAAAATAAATTTATTGACAAATGCCACAAAAACCAATTTTTGTAGTAATTAAAATGATGGATGATTATGATAAAACTATAAATAAATAAATTATAAGTCATATAGTAGTTCTTACACATGGAACCACCTACCACAAGTGTCAAAACCCTCAAATCCTGTGTGAAAGTTCATCCGTACCACCACCACACCATAAGGAAGTTAAATCCACCATAATACCACAATATTAGACCAAAAACCCCATGATCAAACCCGAGGATCAAAGAAATTATTTATAGATATTAGGAAATTCATGAAAAGTGGAATAAATCCTATGAAAAAGGGAGGTACATGAGAGGAAACTCACATAATTGATAAATTTGGAAGAAATATCCCCAAATACACTAGTATCTGAATCTCCAAACATCCAAAAATTAAAGTATGGTTCTAATATGGCTGAGAAGGACATGTAGGAACATAAATGGGGTGATTAGTAAAAAATGAAGGATTTATGAAAGAAAAAAAATTACCTTTTAAAATATGGATGATTTGAGAACGCTTGATATGTTTTTCCCTAATCCATGAGGAAGATGAGATCCAAAGAGGATTAAACGAACATGGGGGTGAGCCTAGGTTCATTGGGATCAGGTGAGCGGTGGAATCACCAAAATATATTAAAAAATGTATATGATATTAAAGAATTAAATAAAAATTTAAAATATGAAATGGGATTACAGGTTGGCCAAATACCTAAATATATCACCGAAATCCAAAATTATAATAAGTTCCTAAGGTGTAAAAATGGATATGGTGGTTTTAATATTTCAATGGAGTCCATGAGGGATGTGTAATGAGTGAAAAATCATGGAAAACTACGGAGTTATTAAATAAACAAAATTTCATTTTAATTCTAGAAATCAGATTAACGTTTGGCACAAATCTTAAAACTCACCCTTTCTTCAAAAAATGCAAATGAAACCCATGAAACCTAGAAATAAGTTAATTTAAATGAACAATGGATTCAATATAAGTCATGTATGTGACATTATAGTTCTTTCCCTTGACTAAATCAAAAATCCTTTGCGTGAGAAACACTAATCACAGTGAAAACCCAAATTTTGAAAATAAATTTATAGTATAACTAAATAAAAACAATTAATTTCAAATATATGACACATTTTTTTATCCTAGTATAATAAATTTAATCATATATTTAAATAATTCATGGTAGAAAATAAATATTTTATAATTTTTCTGAGAATACCCTCCATGAATGTTAAATCAGGTCTGCATTAAGGCATGTTATTGTGTATGAGGTGATGATCGAGTATTGTTAAATGCACTACTTTCAGAGTAATTAACCCAAGGTGTATCTATTATTAATCCCTATAAGCTTTTAGTTTCCAGATGGGTATGTAATATCTTAGAAACTACTAACTCTATCATTTATCAACATTCCATTACATTTACTTATACATTGACTCATCCTTATACTTATCATTAGACATTTACCTAGGTATTTCACAAAAAATTTCTCATCCTAATTTCCAATGTATAATTAGAATTTTCCTTAGATACCAACTATATGAGCCTAGGATTTTCATACATATATATTACATCATTTTATATAAAAATTAATTATATTACACAAACACATTCCTTGGGGTAAGAATGGTATAGTTTCTTTGGATAGTAGGTACATAAGATTCTAATGTAATGAAATAACTTCAACATACAATATAAATATCTTCCCCTTTAGTTATATTCACAGTAATATCATATATAAATCATTTAATCCAATCATATGGAAAGGAATCATAATAATATGATACCTCAAATTCTCTAAAAGGGTTAAAAGGTAGATATGTAAGCATAACATGAGTATAGGTAGTTCAGTAGACATGGATATTAATGGAAACAAAGAACCTAATTCATGATAGCATAAAATTGGCATTATACATAAAATTATTTCAAACATATAAGTTTATAAAATCATTTCCATATTAATCATGGATCAATTCAAATGCATTCATAGTGGATTGGGTTAACTCACTAATCCACCATACTAGTGAAGGTTCACTCCTAAGGCCTTTTAAGTAGACAAATACACTTACTATACAGGGTTCAGACCCAATTATAGTATTGTATTTCTCATGAAATATAAATCATTACACAATTCATTAGAGTGATATATAAAAACCTCCCCTCACATAAAAAAAATCACACATATGTGGGAAAAAATATAAATATTTCATCTTATAACAATCCTTGATATGAAATGGGTTTCGTAAACACTACCAAAAATCCTAACCTCAGTAATAGAGACATGTTTCATAATCAGTTCATTATTTCATCATAGTATAAATCAAGAATATTACTAGGTTTTAATTTAAATTTATCAGTGTATAACCAATGGAAGAGAAATTAGTTTCAAAAATATATTCTCATTGTAAAAATAAACAATCCAGATAAAGAATAAGAATTTTATACTTCGATAATATCACCATTAAATCCTAAATAACATCACAGGATTTAAAATTATATGTATGATGATTTTGAAAAGAACTCTTCAAACATATATTATGGATAATATCTTTTTTGTAAAAACCATTTTTTAATATTGAGAAATCATATAATATTTTGTAATTAATACTCATTGAAAAATACTGAGAAAAATATTAAAGGATTCATTAAGAATAATTTAAAAAATTTCTTATGTAAAATATCCTTTCCACTTTTAAAAAAAATTAATTCATAAATTTTTTTAAAAAACCTATTATTTGTAAATGACCATGAAAATATGGAAAAAAATTAAAATCATTAAAATCATTTGTTCAGGAAAATATCTATTCATCTCTGAAAAATACTTTTCTAACCATTAAAAATCTTTTCAAATATTTTTCCATGAAATTATCCATGAAAAAATATAATGAAATGTTCAATGAAAATAATGCATAGGACAACAATTTTTTTTTCTTATTCCATACATTGAAAAAAGATTCCTTTCACACAATGTTAAATTCATTAAGGGATTTTTAAAGAAAAAAACATGAAGATTGCATTAAAAAAATTTGATAAAAATTAAATCGTGGGTAAAACTTTCTTCAATAAATAAATTTATGATTGTTAAAAATATTTTTGAAGACTGTTTTAGAAAACATTTTTTTGAAAAAAAATTGTTTTCACCCAAATTGAGAAATAAAAAAGATTTTTCTTAAAACCACACTTTGGTAACATGAGTGCATTTTTAGAGTATAATGAAGGGAAATATTTATTTAATTAACAAAATTCGAATAAATTTCACCAATTTTTTGTGATATTTATCAAAGCATTTCATCATTAGAATCATAATCATAAACATTCCTGATAAATGTTGAGACTGTAATAGAAAACTCTTACAACATTTGTAAAATTAAATCAGAATACTCATGAAAGAATAACGTTAAATTAAAAAAAATATCCTAAAAATATGTATATTTATGAAATAAAATGTCAATGGGGAAGTGGAAACACATCATAAAAGAATATAAGAGGGAAACATAGATTTTTCTTGAAAAAGACAATTTGGAAAAAAAATCCCTTATCGCTTTGGTAACTATTGAACCATACACACCATGAAAGATAAATCAAAAAATGGATATGTAAATCCAAAAAAATTTATAAAAATAAACATAAAATACATTCTTGGGTATTATATAGACAACATAAAATAAACACATGGTGAATATAGAATGTTTCATATATAAAAAGGGAATTGCAATGGAAGTATCTTACGACTTTAGTAATCTTTTGAATCATAAGACACAAAAGATAAAAAAATAAAATTAAAGAATAAATATTATTATGACAAGGATATTAATGATATAGCATGTCAATGGAATATTATATACACTACACAAAATAAAAAATTGGTGAATTTTTTTATGTCTCCCAGAAATTAAAGAGAAACTAGAAATCCCATATAATGAGTCAAAAATTTCATTGTAGTCATTAGAAACTAATTTATAAAAAATATATGTTTATTATGAATTTAATAAATAACCATATATATATATATATATATCTCACACTATATATGGTTTAATAATGACATTATATTCCATATTTATTAACAATACCATGTTAAAGTCAATTTATGGGAAATAACTTCTCAGTTTTTCTTGTATTTATTGATTTTTTATTTTTTACCCCATTATGTTTAACATTTTTATATGATCTATAAATCTTATCAATGATATAAATATAATATATATTCATTAGTCATGTATTTAGATTATTTTTTTAGATTTAGATATAGAAAATGAAATACATCATTCATGGAGACGATATGTCCTATGTATGCATGAACAGTGTATTCCATTTTCCTTATTATAATGTATAAGAAATCCCTTGTAATTTTTTAATTATAAAAAATTATTCTAAGATAAAAAACATTTACACCACATGATTCAGAGTCCCAGTGAGCCTGGAACAGAATTTTTATTTTTTTAGTTCACTTATGTAAATGTGATAGTGGGTTTTTGTAACTTTTGAACGGGTGCTTGGATCAAAAATCCGAGGGCATCGTTGAATTAAAAATGATGTGATTTTATTAGGAAAGACTTAACATTGGCTTGCAAGGGCTGAATGGAAAAGTTAATTTTTGGACATTTTAAAATATAATAAAATAACATTAAAATGATATTTTATATTATTTTCTCATTCGTTGCGCGGTGGACGGAGACGCTATGGTGCTGTGATGAGATGCATCGGTGAGGATAATTAATGGATCATTAACTCGCATGATAATGATGCTTTAATGATGCATAATAGCGATGCTGTTTCATAGATGATACAATGTAATGACGCGACATCGCAGTATAATAGAAACATTGTGACGTGTTAGACTATTATTTTGTTCGATTCATTGGTCGAATAAGAAATTAAACTACAAGGATTCTCTAACAAACATCCGATGAACATTCTCTACAATGAATAATGAAAAACACCGACGAATGAATAACTTTGTTGACACACCTCGAATAATGGTGCCAAAAGTGATAAATGATGTTGAAGTCTTCTATCCTCAAGGACATATCTCTATGGAAACAACGTCAAGGATGTAGGGTTGTTTTTTTTATGTTCTTGCCCATTGTTTTCTAGAAACAATGAATAAGCATCAACCAACAAATAGGTTGAATCTTGAATCATCTTTTTATGTAGGAGGGTAACTCTATATTGGGGATTCTCAATCCAGGATTAGATTATCTTCTTCTATGATTGAACATATCCCCCTAGCCTCCCCAGTTTTAAAACATCTAACACGGAGGGCACGACCCGACACAAACAAAGTCTTGGATCCCTTCACAAGTGCACTCCTTGTGAATGGATTTTTCAAAATGGGGGAAAGGCACATCCGAGACCATCATAGTGATGTTAGCAACCTGAGAGTCCTATATGTGCCAAATGACTAAAAAAAGGACCACTGGAGAAACTCCCATAGGCCCATAGTGGGAATCACCTTTATGTGACTTTGTAGGGCTATGGTATGGGATGAGGTGGAGTACCGAAGTTGGCCAAGATTAGTGGGATTCACTTTTGTGTGACTTGCAGGCCCATGGTATCTGATGAGGATATGTACCTAAGAAGTCCAATTTTTGTGGGAAGCACTTCTGTGTGACGTGGAAGGCCCACTGTACTTGATAGAGGAGGATTTCTCCCATAGCCTAGGTGTTCAATGATGTGACTAATGATTCTTATATATCTACCGTAAATGTATACATGGTGTGTGTTGTATTTTTCTATTTGAAATAGTTTGAGGATTATTGTGTGTTTTTTCCTTTTGTTTTGGGGTCCCTACTGAGTTATTTGTTAATCGCCCCTGTACGGGCTGTTCCCACATGTGTTGCGTCTAGTGCAGACGATCGACATTTCAACAGAGTCATCAGTGGACCAGGACCTATAGGTGACCATAGAGACGGGACCAATGGACGTTGTGATGATATAATTGGTGGCCTAGGACAAGACGAGACCCATTTAGATCAGTTGGACATGTTGTTCTATTTCGGATTCCTATAGCTACACTACTCTCACAATTAGGTAGGGTTTTCTACAGACGATCATCAGTGTTTCCTTTTTGTAATTGGATATCTTCAGTTATTTTATTGGGTTTATATTATGGGCCACTTTTATTAGTTCTACATTTACTAAACTTTGTTTTAGTGATACCATATTTTTTTATAGTATGTTGGACAAGGTTGGGAATGTGTGAGTGTGTGTATTGGTACGTAGGAAAATGCCTCCTACTTGAAAGTTGACGCCTTCTATGCAAGTCACCAACCCCTGGCCTTTGGGAGGAAGGATTGGGGTAGTCACGACACGGGCCTCGGGGGAAATGTCATAAAAAAGTTGTATCAAAGGGCGGTAAGTCCAACCACCAATACCAAGATTATATGTTTTGTTTTGGGGAAATAATGTTAAGTGTTTCGAGTGAAACTTCCAGATTCGGGGAGTCTATTATTGGTGCAGCGGACGATGTATCCATACATCAGGACCTTGAATTCTTAATTTAGGTTCAATAAATGAAAAAATCTATTTCATAAGTGTCTCCTTATGTTATTTTGAGTAACATTCATCTCACCTGGTATAATGTTTTGATCATAGTTCATATTGATCAATTTCAGGATGCCACCTCATGGACTACCATCTTGGATCCCAATATGAGGATGTGTGGAAAACCCACCAAGTGAAGACGTATCCATTCAGGGACAAGTTATAGAGATGGACCCATAGGGTGGTACACCATTGCTACCACCACCTGATGGTCAACATCTACTACCACCAGTTCCGATAAAGGATGTGTGCAGAATTGGTGCCCTACATGAGTTTCAAAGATAGAGACCTCCTAGGTTTAGGAGATAGATAAATCCTTAGGTTGGTGAGGACATGCTGGAGGCAGTGAATTGGGTCTTCTGCTTAGTGAGGAAACTACCTGAACAGATGGTGA
This sequence comes from Viscum album, assembly GCA_963277665.1. Taxonomy (NCBI): domain Eukaryota; kingdom Viridiplantae; phylum Streptophyta; class Magnoliopsida; order Santalales; family Viscaceae; genus Viscum; species Viscum album. Next base: position 136,900,281 of record OY728152.1, on the reverse strand, counting down.
TCATAGTTGTGATCCTTATGAAAGGGTCGGTAGGAAGATGGTGGAGCATGACCACCCAGATGCTTAATGAGGTGACCCTTACTCAGACAGACATCGTGTGAATTTTCCAGGAGGAGTTTTTTCCCATGACCTTGTTCTCTGTGCGCAATCAGAAGCTACTTCACCTATAGAAGGGCATCGTGATGGTGTCCGAGTACTCATTGAGGTTCACATAGCTTTCTCTCTACTTAAGAAATATGGTACAAGACCTAATCTTCAAGTATTGAGCCTTTGAGCATGGAATCATGCGGGGGTCAAGGTGTCAGTTTTCTGTCATACCATCCCTACTTAGGCTGGGGTGCATGAGAGATCCATTCTAGTAGATAACGTTTTGGTGGGGTAGGCACCCACAACTAGAGCTACCAGCAGACCCCAGGTGGAACAGTCTTCATCATGTAGCATACAACTGATGCAAGGACCCAAGTGAGCCAGGTATTTCAGAGGAAGTACCTAGGACTTAGGGTTGATAGTACAGTGTTCCCAAACTAGAGGGAGTCAACCGGGAACTAGGCATTGCTTCTCGTGCGGTAGGCTGGGACACATTGTACTTGACTTCCTGAACCACTATACAGATGACCATCAGATGGTTGAGGAAACATTGAGACATAGGTAATAGTTCGAGCGAGGAGTTCTATGGGGTGGCAGATGTGGAATGGGAGAATGCCTAGAATCGTGCAGTGGGTGAAGGTTTGAGGTGTTATAGCCCCCACCCCCAAGTGGTCCACCCCAACCTCATGGAGTAGGCAGACAGGGGGGATCACAGCTTCAGGCAGTAGAGGGTTATGACCACAACACCCTAGAGATGATACAAGGTATGATCTTTGTCTTCTCCACCCTAGCGGCAGTTCTTATACACACAGGTGCTAGTCACTCCTTCCTTGTCATAACACTCATTTGGAGCATGGGGATTCCAGTGGAGCCTTTTTCTTGATCCTAATAGCTATATAGTCTTATGGGTCGGGATTTGACTATTAAACACTAGTTCCAGCAGTTTGGGCTTGCTCTTTGAGGCGAGATCTTCAGCTGGGATCTCATTGTTGGGGCATCGAGGCCATACGACGTCATCTTAGGAATGGAATGGTTATCTACAGTCCAAGATTTGATTGAATGTTTTTGGCATATAGTGTGGCGTGTCCACAGATATGGGACCATGTTTTCCTTCACTAACAAAAATGAAACCCTTAAAGAATAGGACAAAATTTCTTGGATGAGGGTAAAGCCGATCACTCACCAGTTGGCTAGCCTCACCCTCGGTACAATGGATGAGAGGAGTCCAAGCTTTTTTATAGTGGTGGATGAGTACAAGGATGAATTTACTAAGGATGTTCCAGGACTACCTCCTGATATAGAGGTAGAATTTTTCATAATCCGGTACTGTCGGATAGCATTTTAATCCACACCTGCATATTGGATGGCTCCAATGGAGCTTCGCGAGATGAGGGTACTCCTGGAAGACTTGTAGGAGAATGGGTTCGTAAGGCCCAACATTTCACCATGGGCATACCCAATGCTTTATTACAATATAGAAGATGGGAGTTTGATGTTTTGTGTGGAATTTTGGAGCTGAAACCAGGTGAACATGAAGAACATGTATCCACAACCCATAACCGATGATATCTTTGACCATATGATGGTGGTGAAGTGGTACTCAAAGATAGACCTCATATCAGGTTATCAACAACTTCAGGTACATGAAGAGGATGTACCAATGACAAACATTAGGATTTGGTATGACCAATATGAGTTCCTTTTGATGCATTTATTCTTGAACCATTCCCCAATATTTTTCATGAGGCTCATGAACATGATATTACAAGATTACCTTGACCGGTTAGTTGCGGTTTTCATTGATGACATGTTGGTGTAGACAACGTCAGAGGAGGAGCATGATACACACATACTGATAGTAATGGATACACTCGGATAGCCCCAATATTATGGGAAGCTCACAATGTGTCAGTTTTGGGTTTTCAAAGTTCACTTTTTGGGGCACAACATCTTAAAGGCTAGAGTTGCAGTGGATCAAGTGAAGGTAGAGGTGGTGCTTTCTTGGGAGAAGCCAAGGATCATGATTGAGATGTAGAGCTTCTTGGGGTTGGTTTGTTACTATCATATGTTCATGCCTAACTTTTCCAAAGTTGCAGAACCTTTATCGGATTTTACACATAAGGGGAATCCCTTCCTGTGGATAGAGAAATGTCAGTAGTGTTTCTAGGAGCTATGGAAGATACATTCTAGTTCCCCCAATATTTAAACTAATAGAGGAGGGTGTTGGGTATATAGTTTATTGCAATGTATCAGGTACCAGATTGGGTTGTTTCATAATGCATGAGTGAGCAGTGATCACCTACAGCTCATGACAGTTGAGACAACATGAATAGAACTATGCGACCCTTGACTTGGAGTTAGCAGTAGTTGTCTCTGTGTTGAAGATGTGGAGGCACTACTTGAGGGGTAAATGGTTTACAGTTTACTATAAACATAAGAGTCTCATGTATATCCTTTCCCAGAAAGACCTCAACTTGAGATAGCGGCGGGGGATAGTGTTTATCTAGGACTATGAATATTAGATATTCTATACTCCTGGAAATGAGAATGTTGTGGCAGAAGCGCTCAGTAGGAGGACCAATTTGGAGTTTCTAACTGTGGAGAAAAATTAGTTGGATGTGATGTAGATATCCTTCAGGGATGATGGTGGAGATACTTACCTTAAGTCTTTGATATTTTCTCCATCACTATTACAATAATTCCAGGAGGCAAAAATTGGGGATGTTGACTGCGAGGCCCGACATGCTAATTTATCATCCGAATGGGCCCCTAGTGGATTTTTTATAGGTGGGGAGAATTTCATACTTTTAAGAGGGTGAATTGTAGTGCCAGTGAAATTTTGGGAGGAGGTGTTGTAGAAGTTCCATACACCCCCCTTGGTGGTACATCAGGGAGTGGAGAAGATGTAAAAGGACCTCCGATGTTAGTACTGGTAGATAAGGACGAAGAAATAGGTGGTCGAGTTTGTTTCAGGATGCCTCGCTTATAATCAAGTGATGTAAATGTATCAGGTTCCCGTAGGCTTGGACTATCCACTTGAGGTACGAGAGTATAAATGGGATGGTATCTCGATGGAATTTGGGATTGGGTTTCCATGCACATGCATGGACACAACTCTATCAGGGTGATCGTTGGCCAACTCACCATGTCGGCTCACTTTATACACATCCAAAAGTATAGGCCAGTAAATGGAATGTGAGGACTATACATCCATGATATAGTGTGACTTCACAGGGTTCCTTCTTCAATCATATCAGATCATGATTCTCACTTTACATCTCAGCTACACAGAGGATTACAGTAGGCATTCAGGATGCATCTGCACCTGAGCACAACTTTTCATCCCCATACAGATGGTCAGATGGAGTAGACCATACTGACCATGGAGGACATGCTATGTGCTTGCATCCTAGATTTTGGTAATAGTTGGAAGAACCACTAGCCACTATTGGAATTTCCGTAAAATAACAACTATCACTCCTCCATTGACGTAGCACCCCTTGAGGCATTGTTTGGGCGGCCTTATAGATCACCCCTATGCTAGAAAAACAATGGGGAGTCAGCACTCATGGGTCTGGAGTTGGTAAGGGCTACCACTGAGAAGATGCAGATCACCAAGGAGCAGATGACAATTACATAGAGAAGGAAAAAGTCTTATACTGATAGGAGATGGAGACCCTTGGAGTTTGAGGAGGGTGGTCATGTATTCCTTCGGGTCTCACCCCGATGAGGATTACATAGATTTCGCTAGGGAGAAAGTTATCTCCGAGGTCCATCAAACCTTTATGGATCCTGAGCAGAGTTGATGAGGTGGTGTAACGAATAGTTCTTCTCCCACAGATGCATTGGGTTCACAATGTTTTCTACATTTCACTACTTACGAGATACTTTCATGATCCATCACAAGCCATCGACTGTGGTGAGTCAGAAATCGATGATGGGGTGACATTTGTAGATTTCCCGGTGGAGATAGATGATTGATAGGAGCATGTCCTACGTCAGTTTTTTATTCCTCTAGTGTGAGTTTGATGGCAGTATGAGAATATCAAAGAGAGCACATAGAAGTAGGAGGATCATATTTATGATTAGTACCCCCATCTTTTTAATTAGTTTTTATTTTGGATTCTGTGGATGTAAATCCCAATGGTGGAGAAAATTTAATGTCACAGAAATTCCATTTATGTTTTTCAAATTATAAGGAATTATTCTTAGAGAACACGCTTTGATGGCACGTGATTACGAGGCCCGATGAGCCTAAAACAAAATTTTCAACATTTATTAGTTCACATAGGAAAACGTGCAAGAGGGTTTTTCTAAATATTGAATCATTTCTCAGATTGAAAATCTGAGGGCACTGTTGAATTTAGATTACTAGGATACACCTAGAAAGGGATAAACATCGGTGGGCAAGGGTGGAATACAAAAAGTATGTTTTCAGAAATTTTGATAAATAATAAAATAACTTTAAAATTTTATTTTATTTTATTTTCTCATCCATTGAGCAGCGGATGAAGACACTGTGTTACAATGGATGGCGATGCTGCAGTGCAGCAATGAGGTTAATTAATGAGGCTCATTAATGGCTCATTAAATCATAGTGTAACGATTCTTTAATGATGTATAACAACAATGCTGTTTTATAAATCAAATAGCATAATGATGCATCTTCGAAGCATAACATAAAAATTACGACAAGTTTTCCATTTAATTTTGTTGAAGCATTAGTGGAATGAGGAGATAAACTCTAAGGATTCTATAACAAACCTCCGACCAACTTCCTCTCCAATGATACATATGAACAAAAAACATCTTCGACACATCTCAATGGATGGAGCCGGATGTGGCGAACGAGGTCAACTTCATGAAACCTTGAGGACATAATGATACAGAAATGAAGGTCAAAGAGTTAGGGGTTATTTTATTTTTATGTTATTTCCCATTCATTACTATAAACGAAGATAATAGATCAACCCACGAACATGTTGATCATCCAATCATACTTTTATGTGGGTGGGTAACTCTTTTTGGGTGACTCTCTACCCTGGACTTGTTTATCATTTTCTATGATTGAACATCTGCCCTGAGCCTCCCAGTTTTTAATACATCTCATGAGGAGTGTGTGGGTTGACATGAAAAAAGGCCCGGAATCCTCCACATGTGCACTCCTTGTGAATGGATTTTCCAAAATGGTGGAATGGAATGTCTGAGACCATCTCATTGATGGGAGAGACTAGAGGGGCATGTAGGTGCAGACCGATAAGAAAACAGAGCACCAGAACTACTCTGGTGGCCCACAGAAAGTACCACTGGTGCGGTACAACCGGTGCAACGGTGCCGGAAACCTGCAACGGTGGCCATCACACCTCATCCATGTGGAGGGTCAGTGCCAACCGTGGCCATAACATAGTAGGTGGATGGCCCTCGTCGGCCACATTTGGGGATGGCGGCATGCCCATTGGCGCGCCGCGGTGGTAGCATTCCATAGCCGGCGGGCCGTGACAGCCACGTGGTAACGTGGTGCAAGGAGGGTGCTGCATAGAGGGGTGGCCCATGTTCGGGCTAATCGAATGTGATGGCACTGCGGTCCCTCAACCACAATATTATGGAGTCCCCACAACGTCCCACGTGGTAGTAGGGAGCCATACACAATTAGATGTCGCATCCCAGCCAGGCCGACATGGCCTTAGCTGGCGGGCCAAGCCCCCAGATTGCATGTCGGGCCGGTCCTACGCCCAGTGGTCCAGACCCATGCCGATAGGCCTGACCCATAGCCCAGCATTCCATAACTACATCCATTAGACTGGACCCATGTTGTTGGCTCAGACCTTTTCCATTCGGGTCGGTCCGGTCTAGACCAGGTCATTAGGAAAACTGGCAGGCTAGACCCTCATCCAAATGAGGCCGGGCCTAGCGAAGCCCATTGGGCCTTGCCTGACCAAAAAGACCGAGACCCGAGCCAGGTCAGGTTGAGTCAGTTGGTTCCAAACAGGGGTATATGGGACCCCAAGACAATTTGGTCAGGTTAGTCCGACCAGGTCAGATCAGAGCTAGACACAAACGGCCCATGTTTACTAAAATGATAATAACTTGCAAACTGAGCATTAAATTGATGACCCATTTGTGTAATTGGGACCCTCTTGCTGGGGTAGATCATTTTACATGACCTATGGAGGCATTCAAGGATGTTGAGATGTGACGAATAGCTTAAGGAGTGCTTCTCCCATGTGTGTTGTGTACATAACCCTGCGGTTGGCTGAGACCAAAAGACATCTGACTTTGGACTCAATGAGACTCGACTATGGCTAAGTGGGAAGCACTTTAGTGTGAATTTGCAATCCCACGGTGGGGGGCACCTTTATGATATTACTGGCCCACGGTACACAATGAGGAGTAACTCAGTATGCCATGATTAGTGGGAATCACTTATGGGTGACTTTGTGGGCCCATGATACGTGATGAGGATGTGTACCTAAGTAGTCCAAGCTTAGTTAGAGGCACTTATCAGTGATTTGGAAGACCCACTTTACTCTATAGAGGATAATTTCCCCCAAAACTGAGGTGTTTGATGATGTGACTGATAATTCTTTAATCACTACCCTTTGTTTATCTAGTGTGATTTGTCTTATGCTTCATGCTTTTCTTTAAGGATTGTTGGGTGGTCTTTCCTTTTTTGGGGGGTCCCTACTAAGTAATTTTTTACTCACCCCTACAGGGGCATTGACAACACGTGTTGTGTCTCGTGCTAATGATCGAAATTTCAATAAAGAATTTGGTAGACCAGGACCCATATGTTCTTAGGGTGATGGGACCAACAGATGCTACCATGATGGACATTGTAACCTAGGAACATGCAGGGTTCGGTAGGATCATGCAGACATGATGTTTTACTTTGGCATCCAATAACTACACTACTATCACAATCAGGTGGGGTTTTCTGCAGATGGCCATTAGAGTTTCCTTTTTGTACTTTTCTGTCTTCAGTACTTTTTTTTGAGTTTATATTAGGGCCCAGTTATATTAGTTGTACTTGTAAAAAACTTTGTTTTACTGATACATGATTCCTTTTCAGTTTGTGGGACTTTTAAGGAATTTTTGTGTGTACAAGTACTAAGGAAAATTCCTCCCACTTACAGGTTGATTCCTTTGATGCTAGTTTTCATCCCCTAGCCTTCGGGATGTGGGAATGGGGTAGTCAGAACACAGGCCATAGGGGATTGTTTGTGACACTGAAAGAAATAAATTAAGAAAAAAATATTAATATCTAAAAATAATATTTATGTCTTATATATAACATATTTTAATCAAAAAATCATTATTACCTTCCATGTAAACTGTGAAGGGATCAGAACAATTCATGAGGAGGTAGTCCGACGTAAAAAAATGAAGTTGTAGTATTCAAACAAATTGAATGTAACATCTAATATGTGATATTACCCTTTAAAAAGAATTATATTATCAAAAATAGGATATATAAATAATAAATATATTGTTATATCTATCCATTTGATGTGTTTATGGAAAATTAATAACATCAGTTCGTGAGGTGGTATTCCTCCATACAGATGAATAATGATTTCATGACGCATAAGATGGGAAAGAAAAAGTTTGTAGGTCATTAAAATATCCTAAAAACATTGAATATTTTTTTAATATACTAACTTTATTATATTATCAGGTTCTAAAAATAATTCATGGATATGGAGGAATAAATAAAATGTAATGTTGTGTTAGGGATGTTACCTCTTCTTCAAAAAATGTCAATTAGATTACACCAAAAGGCTTCATAGTGTGGCTTTTTGACGAAAATAAGGACTATAAGATGATGTTAGTGAATTAAAGAAGCGATGTTAGATGGTAATTTGTGATCCAATGGGGTTTTGTATTATGAATTGGAGGGAGATGGGTGGAATTATTAGTTAGGAGATTGGAAGACTATTAAATTTTTTTAAACAGGTTTAAAAACTTTTTCATTATAAAAAAGGCTCATAAGTGATCCATAAATGAGGAAATGAGATATAAGTTCTAAATATGTCTTTAAAATGGGTTTTTTACAATTTTGGGTTAATTATAACTGTAATATTTTTTAAACCCCTAGTAAACCCATTTACACTGTAACCATGGTAAATAAATTTTACTATTTTTACTATTAATTATCGTCTAAACATAAGAGTTTCTTATAAGATAAGGAAAAATTTTCTAATTCAAAATATGTGATCCATTTTTCAAAATTAAATTCAAAAAATAAGAAAAATTTAATTTAAAAATGACACCGCATATGCAATGAGAAATAGATTTCCAAATTGAAAATGTTTAAAACCCAAAAACATTTTTATATAATAATTCAATATAAAAGTGATTAATAAGAATTAAATTTTATTAATATATAAAAAAATGACTAAACCTAACATTAAAACCATCTTGATAAACTTTTTATGTTTTATAAATTATTTTAAATATATCAAAATGTTTAACAAAAACTATTATTTTTCACTATTCTTTGAAAGATTTATCTGCCCATAAAATTATCAAAAATTCACCCTGAATTATTTTTGAAATGGTGATCTAAAAATGTGTATCATTTTCTAATTTTCTTATCTAAATGTTGAAATAATTACTTATAAAAATAATTATTTAAAATTTTATGAAACCACTTTTTATGAAAATACAGTTTTATGAATTAGGTTAGATTTATTAATATCTAAAGTCTAGAAAACACATTAGATGAATGTAAAACATATTATTAAATATAAAATATATAAAAGTATTTAAAAAAATTCCAAAAAATGTATTTTTATAATTTATTGAGTAAAATAATTTTGTATGCATAAAAATAGTTTTTTTCAGATTTTTTTCCCTATAGTCAAATAATATTTTTTCATTAATAATAAACTGGTCACAAAATAAGTAATTTAACATAAATATGTAAGCCATATAGTTTAATAATTTAATTTATCTTATTCATACCTTCCATTCCAATTGATAAGTGATAAATATCATGTTAAATAATACTTCTACAATAATAGTATGTCATGTTTCATTAATGTCAGTTTTCTATTTAATTAATGCTATAAAAAATACTATGGGTAATTAAAGATAAATTCAATGATGTATATAACGATTTATAAACTTTGTGGATGTGTACAAAATATCAAAAAGATTAAATTTATTTAATAAATTTATTCCACAAAATCAAAGTGTGTTATAGTTTCTTGTATTTGAAATCCAACCTATTTTGTATTAACCTCCACTATAGTATACATCATAGATGTGGTGTTCATGATTATTAGATAAAATATAATAACCCATGTATAACATTTCCAAATATTTAGTCATATCCCCTCTCAATGGCCTCCTTAACTGTGGGGGGGGGGGGTGCTCAACCAATTACCCACATGTCTCGGTCCAGTGCTACACGAACATAACCACGCACATGATCGACCATGTCTCCCTTTCCATTTTATATCAGGACAGGCAGGGAAAACCAAAGGCATGGTGCTTCCCATTTTTTTCCAAACACCTTCAATCACTAAAATTATACATCCGAATAACTTATAAGATATCGAGGTCTGTATGGAATTTCCAAAAAATAGATTAATGAAAAATATTAAAAGAGAATATGGATTAAATGATAAATTTATTAGGAACAAATATAAAATCTAACACTTTATAGTTTCCCCCACAAGGGATTCTAATCCATGAGATTTATCACTAGTGGTCCTTATCAAACACCGTATGCCACTATGATAATATTTCTGACACATACACCCAAATTTCCCCATAGATCAATAAATAATACTAGCATACTAGAACAAGTGGTAATATCTTCATCTAAAATACATTCTCACATTTGTATATGATCCACATTAGAAGACTTAAAAATGATGAATATGGATCCAACTCAACATCCAAAAAATTGATCACATGCGAAAGATCAGTTATGTACCTCCAAAGAGTAGAGTCCTGGAACACATCATGAATACCTCATTAATATGGAATAATTTCCAATTAGTAATCAACTGATCATATGAATTCTGTGATCTCCAAAACACCAACAAACCATATCCACAATAGCCCTTCCTTCCAAAAAATTATGATTCCCTAATCTTGTTGACACCCACAATACAAACAATTATCCAACAGAGAACTCTAAAGGTCATCTCCTTTGGATGGAAAATAAACTCTAGCTTCTTTGAGTAGTACCAATCACTTTGTGATCTACTTCACTCTCTCAATTTTCTCCAAAATCATTCTTGGTAGAAAAAAAACTACCTCACCCACCTCATTCCAACATAATGGTTAATGGAATGGTTTTATATTGACATCCTAAAATGACTTCATCTAAATGGTATCTTGGAATCATTTTTTATAAGAATCCACTACCAAGGAAATGTTCTCCTTCTATGGTCCACCATATTTAAGGATTCATGGCCAAATCATATCATTAGGGATATGAGCAATTCTCTCTAATTATCCATTATTATATAGATGATATGTTATAGACAACTTCAAAAAAGTATCCAAACTCTTACGAATATATTTAAAAAATTATGGAAAAAATCAACCCTTTTAGATATAATAGTGGATGGATTTGGATGTTATAATAAAATCTCTCAATAAAATAGCTTCCTTATCACACCTATAGAGTGAGTCCCTCATATCACAAAGAAATAATCAATATTTAATAATAGGTCATCTATCCTATGGATGGAATCACCACTCCTCTAGTCCTATGTGGATGAATCATGTAGTCTATTTCCATTTCATCCCACTTTCATATCATCATAAAAACTGTTTGAAGTGAACCATAAGGATGATGATTCTGGGAACATACCATCTGGCAGGTAAGGCATTATAAGAATGAACTTGGGATGTATCTTTTCACCCTTGGTCCAAAAAAATGATGTCATATTTCATGGTACATCATCATCAGCATAGGATGATCATATAACATTGAATCATAACACACTTTAGGGCTTATTATTATCTCACCATAACATTGTATCATAAATAAAATGTGTTCACTTTATATTCTTAAGTGATTACTCCACAAAACAGAAATACATCCAAATGATAGTTATCCATCAAACTCATCAGACACAATTCCTCTTTTGAAGGACACTCAAGAAGCTCCTATGTCATCAATGTTTTCTAATTAGAGCTTATAAAATAAAATTACCAATTCTATGTCCATATACCATCACAATGTGAAATGTATATGGGTACTTGACACAACACATCTACCTCAGATTGAGATACTACTGAGAAAAGTTATATCCCAGAATCTTTTGTTCAATGAAAATAAAAAACCAATCAATGAAGAGATAATGTGGAAAATACATCATTGCATGAATGACATCAGCCAACTATAAGACATTCATTGATTTGCTGTGATCATTAAGTCACATCTAACATGACCATGAAGAAATTACATGATCAATAAGAAACAACACAACTCCAAAACCAACTCATGTTGCATCACTGTAAACAACATACCCAATCCTATGCTCAGGAAATTATAGAATTGGGGATTCATCAATCTTCTCCTTAACTCCCAGAATACCACACCACCATCCCCTATGCACTCAAACTCCTATAATTTATTAGGAATCCCTACCATAGGCTATAAAAAATGGGAGATGTCTATAACAAAAAGGTGATAGTATCCATCTAACATTAGGACACTACTAATTTCAAACACATTCCAATATCATGTAGTTACCCAATATATCATAAATAAACAATACATTGATTTCATTTTTTTAATTAAAATATTCCATATACAAATTCACAATACAAGGACCTAAAAATTTTGTTTCATTGATACTAGCTACATAAACAAACTATTTTACAACACTTATAAAAATATATCCCTTGTAATTCTCCTCTAGAACCTATACAAAAAATATCTTATGATATAATCATAATCATGACATGGTCAATGGGAACATATAAAGGGGTGAGTGTGAATTCTCAGTAAACGAAACATATCAACATGTCATAATTTTTTGTTATTAAATATGTGGAGAAACATGAGTATGGGTTAATATCATATAAATATATTATGATATCTTAAGCAATAAAAAACATGATTGATCATTATGGATAGCGACATAGAAGCATAATACCACATATTTTCCATCAAAAACTAATCTCAGAAACATATGAAAAACATGAATATAGTAAATAAAAAAGAGGAAATTATCTATAAAATATAATATAATAAACATTTTGAATATTTAAAATATAAGGTACTTTTTAGAGAATTGTTTTCATCATCCTATTGTTGTGAAAGAATTATAAAAAAATTTATGTGTGTCCACCATTTAATTTTGTGAAAAATCAAATTATGAACCCCATTTAATTTTGTAAACCAATCCATCTATGTAAAATAATCATTATCTCTTGAGATAAAAAACCACAACTAATGCATCATAGGGTGATATAAGGCCCCAAACATCTTCCTCCATATATATGATGGCTAATTAATGTCAAATCATTAAGATTTCATAAATAAACAATGTTAATAAAATATTATTTCATAACATTTGTATATTGTATCACAAAATGAAAAAACATGATTAGTTAATTCCAAAATATGATCACTCCAAATGATCATATATCCATTGATTTATAAATAATTTCATTATAAGAGAATAATACATTGAATAATTAAGTGAAATCATAAAATGTCTTTTTTATTAATTTTTTTTCTTAATGTCATAATAATAATATGTGATTTTCATTTCATATTAATAAATAATCCATTTTTAAAAAAAATAAGATAAAAAATCAGAAAAAGTTTAATTTAAAACAAATTAAAACAAATAGATAATGAAGTTAAATAAAAAAATATGTCAAAATGTGATGTTGAAATGAATGATATGTGATCATTGAATAGAAATGACGTTTAAATATTTGAAAATGTTTTTATTGATTACCTGAATCATTTAAATGATATAGAAACATTTGATTTAATATAAATGAGAATACAAGAATCACTGGGTATACAAACAATTTTATATTCCACTATTGAAAGGATAACATGGATAGGAATTAAAAACATGGATATGTAAGGAAGAATTCGTTAAAAGATATGGAATCTATTATCATAAAAATTTCATTTCCATAAGATAATAGATTCATCAAGGATGAATAATTAGGTTTAAAACAAAATTATTATTGATCATATGGATGAAATAATGAATAAAAATATCAAATTTTATAAAATACTATCAATGAAAGTATTTTAGACAAATAAATTTTATGTTGACCTAAGGTAAGGATTGGAGACATGAAAACCCCTTACCATTACTATTGATTAGTTAGTTTTGGTCCATCATCATGTATCATAGAAATAACTATTTTAATCACTTATTTTATAACCGTATTCATATTTACAACCACATATAAAATAGATATTTAATTATTAAATTCATATTTATTATTTAGTTATCATCTATTTTCAAAATCATGTGTTAAAAATCATGAATATTTATAATTTTTTTTCTTAATGATCATTGGGGCACTCATTAATCTATAACATTTCCCCCATACAATATCATACAAGGTAAAATAAATATGTTTTTAAATAATTTAAAAATGTATAATTTCCTTTATTAAGTGTTTTTGTAACATTTTATGATGATGAAATTGAGGTCCATATCATTTTGGTGATTTTTAAAAATAAATGGTAATATATTAGTAACATAAATGGATATTAATACTATGACAATATAATAATATATATATTTTTAATAAATTATTATGACATCTTTTTACTTGAATATAAAATTCTATAATCTACAATGACATAAATATTAAAACACCAGTCATATAGGTTGGAAATGTAACCTAAAAAGTGTGTTGTATGAAAATTGAATTCAAAACACAAAAGTATTATATATTGATAATATAACATTATAATTCTCTTTTACAAGTAATAAGAATCTTATATCATCATTTAAATAATTTTTAAAATCATCCATGATGGGTGGTTATGAAGAATGAAAATCATTGATCAATGAGGTTGTTGTTTGCACATATGCATGATTAATGATATCATTCTCCAATGAATGAGACAAATGATGTTATATGAAAAATGATAATTTGGTATATTTTTTTAAAATATATAATCAGTTTATACATAAAATTAATCCGATTTTCAATAAATTAGATATGGTTAATGAATATAAACTACATCACATTGTGGTGGTGGTAGTTCGCGTGTTCTCACAATCATGGTTATTTTGTATTCATAGATGATGAAAGGGAGTATATATATATCTTAAAATTAATATAATGAAATTTTAATATAATAATTGTACTAATTTAATTATATTCACAATGTTATAATTTTTTTGGATGGATTAGAATTAATTAATAATGTAGAGGAATGAAATTATCACACTGGATGCTTGATTTTTCTCTTGAAAATTTCCTTAGATGTGAAGGACCAAAGAATGCATACGGTGGCCAGACACTAATTTATTTCGGAGAAGGTTCTATTATTAGAAAGAATTTATATTTTCATGGATGAATAAAATTGTGATGTATATCATGAGAGGGTAGAAGTGGTATCTTTTCATAAGAGAAGAAAATGTCACATTTGGAAACACACCACATTTAAAATAATTTGATGAAACTAAACATGGGTCAGTGAATAAAAATAATAAAATTAGGGTTTTTTTGGATAGGATGAGGCCCAATATCCAATAATCCATTCATATTTTAGTCATGAAAATATTTATTTGAATTAATTTTATTTTTATTTTATCCTTTTACAAATAAATTTACCTTTACCTTAGTAAATAATCATAACCATTGAAATTAACAATAATGAAATAAATTTATTAGACCCTGTCAACTAATTTAAACCTATTGAATTAAAATATGAAAATAATTTTAACGCATAAAATTTCAAGTGGTGTGAATATTAAATTTTAATATATAGACACTTAATAATGTAATTTTTTATAAAAAAATAATGTTTGTAAGATTCAAATTTAAATATAATATATAATTCTATTCAAAACTTATTTTGTTGACCTAAAATTGATTTATTGTTAAAAAATAAATTATATGTGGTTTTCAGGGAAGATCAAAACCAAATTTCACCATATAATAACTTAATTGGATGAAAATTATGAAAATAATTATATTTTTTAAAGTAATATTTGAATTTAAATTATAAAATATGGTATATTTTATTAAAAGTACATAGAATAGTTTAAAATGAATAATTTTGTTCCATAAATGCATATTAGATAATGTTAATGATTTTTAATCTTTATTTATGAGCATACATAATGGTAAAACTAAAAAAGTATAATTATTACAAAAAATAAATTTACATAATGAATCATTCTCAGAGAAATAAAAAAAATCTATACTATTTAAATTATTATAAAAGTAATTCAAAAAAATATTTTGTTTTATAAAATTTATTTTCTACAAAATTGAAATTTATATTTAAAAATAAAATACGTAATAAAAAAATTGATTGTAAATAAAATAACCTTTTCAAAATTAACTTATATTAATTAAGAAACACATAAATAATTAGTGATTTATTATCTTAGTAATAATTATAGATTTTTGATTATATTGTCTTAAAATTTCCTGGTGTTTTTAGGAGGCGTAGTGTGAAACCCTTGTTTTCAATCATAAGATCTCCATTATGATGTATAGAGTTTTGTGTCATTACATTTTGTCCCCTAAAATATTTATGTCATGGATATTTTATTACATAGAGTAGAATAATGGTATTGTAATTTTCTACCATAACATCCTTAGGATCCCACATAACTTCCACAAAAATATGATTCCTTCATAGAACGTTGACTAGATTAGTAGTGTAGTTCTGTTGTATCTTATCAATTTTTTTCCAAAATTTCCCTTCTATTTCATTATTATGATAGATCATGTTCCAGTTTTATGACTTTTAAATTTTTTATATTTGATCGATCTAGTATTTATTTACTCCAGAAAATTCATGGAAATAATCAGGTACATAGGAGATGTTTGTTGGTACTATTTTGAAATAAGTTACTAACCCAAGATGATTGAAGATCTTGATGGGACTGATGTACCTATCGATATAGTTCCCTATTTTCCAAAATTTCATAAACCAATAACAATGAGATATCCATAGGAATTAATTGTCTCTAACATCAAAATCTATATATTATTTAATGAAAATATCTATAACTCTTCAATCAATATTTTTTTCTATATTTATTTGCCATATAATTATATAAACATTCTATGTTATTTATTGGAAAATGTTAAGACCAATCTGATTCTTATCACCAACATCAACGTAGTATATTTGAATCTGATACCCCATCCCAAGAAAATACTCATACGGTTCCATATAAATTATAAAATAAAATTTTCTTCTTTGATAACTATACCAAGTGAATGTGTTGATCTAAAATTATATGGAAATAAATCTAATGAGAACTCATCATACACCAAAAATTATGGATGGTCCTCTTAAACTCACCATATATATGAGGGTTTAAAAAAGCATTGAATTGATACTATTTCTCTTATGATATCAAAATAAGTTTATAAAATCATGAGGTAACCCATAGATCTTGATCAGATTCACTGGAAAGTTTCACCCCATACAATATTACCACATTTGTTTTGTATATCATGGAAACATTTACAATAGAAAAATTATCATTGATGTAGAAAAAATGTGCTAGATTTTTAATGACACTAATGAAAATGAAAATAACATTATTAACCTTGGGTTTTTTTGGGAATCCCATAAAAAACCATTGAATTTTTTTCCCATTTACATAATAAAATTGGAAATGGTTTTAGATAAACATTATAATTTTTTTAATCCATATCATTTAGGTATACCAATAATCAAGATTTGTAATATTTTATTTCATTATTCATGTAATCCCATACGATGTTCTATTTTAGATCTCAATAAATATTATTGTTTCTTGGATTAATAGAGAAGGATGTGTTGTGGATATCAACTAAATGTTCCTTATTTTGTTCTAATTTTTTGGGGATACATTTCCATGTTTTAAACATTATAACACAATATTTATCATGGTTAATCGATAAAATACTCACAACCATTTTTTATTGTTACTCTACATATTAATAGGTTTCATTGATATTCTATAAAATGTATGGTTAAAGGATAATTTGGGGATGATATGAATTTTTTCTTCATATATGATATCAATATTCAGGTTTTCTAAATCCTTGATTATTGAATATTTTTTCAAGCATTTAATATTTTTCAATCATCATTATATATAACATAATAAAATCCTTCCATATTTGTGCATAAACAACATTTTTGTCTTCCTAGAGTTGTAATATAAGGAGAAGTAGTGGTACTTGAATAGTTATAGCCATCCCCTTTCTTGAATCTCCATATATTTTCGTGTGAATATATATTTTTTGGTCTTGTATAGTCAATATAAATATCTTACTTCTCACCATATTAATGATGATTCAACCTTTCCAATGTAAATACCATTGCATCAAACTCAAGACTAAGAGTTGGTTTGTTCATTAAATGAGTATCTAATAATTATGATTCATAAGAAATTACAATTTCATCATTCATTAGAACACATCCCAACCCTTTAAATGAAGCATCAAAATATATAATATTCTCTTTTCCAATGTAGAGTATTACATGAAGTGGTTTAATGAACAATATCTTTTAAATCTCCTGTAATATTTCCTCACATTATATTATTTAGAGAAACTACACTCACATACACGTGAAATTTGATTGTGGATTAGAAAATCATGATAAGTTTATAAACAAATTCTTATAGAATTCAAATAATCCAATAAATAGCAGATATCATTCATTTTAGACTATCTTGGACATTTTTAAATTATATATATATATATATATATGATATGTCCACAAATATAACTTCACCGGTGATAAAATGACTTAATAAGGATACTAACAACATAAAAAATATACCCATGAAGAACATGGAATAAATAATTTCATTTTTTACGATCAATAGAAAAAATATCAACTTCTCTTCATGTTATTCCTTTCATATATTACATATGAGAATTGATTCAATATAGTTTGTGGAGAAATTTTCCTTGTAATATCTAAATACTCAAGTTTTCCAATCCATGAAGAAAACATGACCATTAGTAAGAACAAATAAAATCGTTATAAATTAATAATGGACGTACTATGAGAAGCATGTTTTCAATGATATATGTTCTCTCCTAACCCACAAATTATAATAATTGGATTGATGCTCAATCCTTGAGAAATATTCAACTCCCCATAGATGATATGAAAAATCATCGATGTGGGAAAAATTATATTTTATTCTTGATAGTGATCTTGGGAATTTCACTAATTTCAATTTAGTTCTGAAATGATCCATCATTATTTTTAACAAAATAGATGGTGAACCCTAGGAAAATCTCTCGGGAAAAAAGATTCAATAAAAAAGTACCCTTTTAATTTATTTTTTATTTTTTCTAACTTAATGAGGTCCATTTTATATAAACTCATTATTATATATATAGATTTAGACACGAGATTGATTGAAAAATCAAAATCCTTCTTTGGTGGATGTCTATGTATTTCATCAAAAAATTCTTTTGTATACTCCCTTATAATATTTATTTCATTGATTTTGACTTCAACCCTGATCATTTGAGCCAAAAGTCCCTAAATTTAGTTTATTATAACACATAACATATAGTTTTATTTGGGAGGGATATCATAATCATCCTAATAATTAAACTTGATCAGAGGATGGTTGGGGATATGAAATAAGATATCCTTATCCTATTAAATGATATGTGTTATATACAGGGATAGTAAATCCATTCCAGAAATCCATACAAATTCACCCTATGGAAGAAGAACTATATATTCATTTAGTATTGGCGCATCATAGAAGAGTTAGGTATATTTCTTTATATCATAATTTTATCACGGGGTTTACACATAGTTCATGGCTCATGGTTTGTGGGGGAAAATCATCAATCTTAGAAAACTAGTGTAATATAAAATAATGTAATTTTCCTGAATCAAATAAATAATTTCTATGCTATTTTGTACACCAAATCCCATCCAATTTGGTAGAACATTTATATTATATCTTCATTGTCCCAATTAATTTTTGTTAACATCGATCATCCTAGTTCTAAACACTACTCAAAATGAATGACTGCTCAGTGTAATAAGATAGTAATTATAATGTGGGAATTTTAAGACTATATAAAAAATAACTCATGAATGATGTATGCATATAGAATTAATAACATCTAGGATCAAATAAATGTTATCCATGGTAATTTCCAATTTTTATCAAAACCAAACATATTAAAATCCATTATCATGGTATATAAAGAGAATGTGAATTAACATAATCATATCCCCTAATAGTGTCTACCTAGGGGTGAAATATTACTTATACAAATTTTGATTCAGGGGGATGATTGATAAAATTCCCAAAAACCATTTTATATGTGATTACCCATATGTTCACCTACTCTGTAGTCACCTCAAATTTATATAATCCATATATTAATTTATTACATGGGAAACCACATAATCTATACTTTTTTGAAAAAATGGGATGTTATCTAATACATTGACTCATTCCTATATTTCTCACTACTGTTCTGTAAACTAATTAAAAAATAACTAAACATTCCCTCTAATAGAAACTATTGAAAACAATGATAACAAAACATAAATACTACATAAATTTAATGGTCTAATTAAAAAAATTCAACAATGAGTCACACAAAATAACGACCAAAACGATTATTTTCAAAAAAACTTATTAAATAAACAAGATATTTTATGTAACTATTGAAAATTTCTCTAAAACCATTCACCTATTGAACCTCTTCTTGAAATCTCATATGATATTACAATTGTCATTACATGGAGAACTAAAACACAAGAATGAGTGAGCTAGAATGATCAGAAATAGAACCATATCAATGAATGAAAAAAGTTATAAATTAAATATGATGGAAAACATTTGTAAAGGAGTAATATATAATAAAAAATCATGAGAACATAAGTGAAAAAACATGACTGGTCATTTATGATCAAGAAATAAGAAAATAAGACCAAATAAAGGTCATAAAAACATGGCATTGAAGCATTCAGTAATCATGAATTCTTCACAAATGAAATAAATAAATATTTATAACATGTAATTTCAAAAATATTTTTCATAGTTCAAAAAATATCATAGTCTATAGATGAATTTGAAGTAATAATAAGTAGAAGAAATCATTTCCATTAAATCCAGGTTTGTAAACCCATTAATTTTTTTAAAAAACTATGTATTACCACCAGTTAGTTTTGTGAAATAATACTTGTATGTCCATGAAAAATTATCTACTGATCTATATAACCATTTCAAATTCATTATAGGGAGTTATACGACCACACACTTGATCATCCAAACATATGAGTTACACTTAAAATCCAATCATGCATCTTATAAAAAAGAACCAATCATATGAAAATTGAGGTTCATAAATTTTCCAAATACTAAAACATTAAAATCTTGAATATTTAATAGAAATCCAAGATCACGGCAAAAAATCATATATTTGGATATTTATGAATAATTAATTTATTTTTAAAGAATCCATTGAAAATGAAGTTGAAACATCAGAAAACATTTAAATGAAAACAAATTAAATTCAATATACTTGGAAAATAAATAAATCATATGTCAAAATGTGATTTTGGAGGGATAGATACATAATTATTGAAAGGATTTTTTTTGGAAAATTTTAAAAATATTTCATTAAAAAAAATAAATTGTTAAACATATATCAAAACCATGGTTTTGAATTAAGGTGTAATATACGAATCCTTGAGGATAAAATCAATGTTTTTTTCCACATGGGAAGAATGTTAATTGGTAGAAATTGAAAATGTGGATATAGAGGGAAGAATCCATTAAAATAGATTGGAATTATTCTAAATAAACATTTATTTGTACAAATAATAGAGTCATACAAGAAAAATTATTTGTTGGGAAACATGATTTTACTATAATAGATGATATAAATTCAATATAACATTATCATATGATAGATAAAATCATGCTTGAAAATTGTTTTCAAAAAAATAATTGAGTATGAACCAATTAAATGATTTGAGTCATGAAATTCTCTACCACTTAAACTATGTTATTCTAATTCTCAATGACCCCATGTATCAAAAAAATAACTATCAATATCATATATTTTAGAATATTATTCAATTCCGGAATTTTTAATAAAATTACATAATATATATTCAATGAATGGTAACTAGTTTGTTTTCATATGTTTTCAATATCATCTATTGTAAAACATGGTCATTTTAAAACAGTTTTGTAATGAATGAATTTTTATTTATTATAATACAAAATATAATTATTCCAAGATCATAACTGATTCATTATGAGAAGACATAAAATAATTCATAATATTATAATTTCATTGATTATTTTTTTGGTAACACTTTCCGAGGATGAAATCGAAGATGGGCCTGTTTTTGCGAGTTTAATTAATAAAAGGTCATATATTAATAAAAAAATTTATATTAATATTTTTACACCTAAATAATTTTTAAATATTTTATAAATTATTATTAAATCTTTAAATATAATATAATATTCTATAACATTCCATTATATAAACATTACAATATCACTCATATAGATGGTAAAAACAACATAAACATGATTTTTATATAATTATTCGATGATTAAGAGAATATTAATGTATAATTTTAATTAAAAAATAAAAAATATTGATCATCTATAATATATCATTAATTAAATCATTATTATAAACATTGATGTGGGGTTGTTATGGAAAATTATATTGGGTGTTCATAAAGGTGGTTTTCTGTATGTAAGCATGATTAACGATATCCTTTCCTAATAAATATGTGAAATGATTTTACAAAAATAATAATCAATTAATTATTACCTATAAAATATATTTTTCCCAGAAATATATCTTTGTAACCATTATATAAATATTTTTATGGAAAACAAACCACATCACATCACGAAGGTATTACTCTGCCGATTTATATAACCAATGTTATTTTGTATTCGTAGTTGATGGAACAAATTGAATATTTATTTAGTAAATAATATAAAAATACTTAATAAGATTAATTATACATATTCAGTTATATTAAAAAGAGTAGAAGTTATTTTAGGATGGATTATAATAAAATATATAACAATGAGAGCGCAATACTCATGTTGGAATCTTGAGTTTTTTCATGGAAAACTCAATTGATTTTATTTCTTCAAAAAATAATCTGAATGAAATATTATCTATTTGGGAGATTGTTAAACATAGAAATATAAAATATAGTTCTAGATATATATTCAAAGGAGAATTGTATCTTGAAGTAGTAGAAGTTGTATCCTTATATAATATATAAGAGATATCTTTTGGAATCATACCTCATTTTTGAGAGTTCCGAGACATAATTTATCGGAAAATGGATTAAAAGTGTAAATATAGGTTTTGTGGTACATTTTATGGTCATTAATATTCTAATATATTCTTTATGAGAAAAAATAAGAGTTATTTACTGATTTTTTTATTACTTTTATCCTTTAACCAAGTTCACTTCAACCTTGCTAATTAAATTTTATTATTAGAAACAATCATTAATGAGAGAAATTATGATTAGGATCTTTTAAATAATGTTAAATATATGATTCAAAATTTAAAAATATTTTTAACTAATAAAATTTATAAATTATTTGGAAAATAATTTTAAACTAAACACACTTAATTATGTAAATAATTTTTTAAAAAAATGATGTTTTAGTAATAAAATTTACTTATAATATATAAAAATTTTGGATACTTAATATAATGATAAAAAAATTATTATAAGAAAAATAAAATTTATGATCCATTAAATTCAATTAAAAATCATATTCCACCATTTAGAAACCAAATTATTGAGAAAAACTTATTTTTTCATTAAAGTCACATTTTAATTTAATGAAAAAAATATTTAAAATATGATTTTAGGATTAAAGATAAATTTTAAATTATTAAAATAATTCAATAAATACATATATTATTAATAAAAAAGTTTTTTTTAATTTTAGACAATCTTAATTTACAATACATTCATAAAATTTAATTTTCTTCAAAAATGATTTTTTCAACTACAAATCAACCTTTCGAGTAAAAACTGAAAATTTCATAATGTGTAAATTTTATGCTATAAAATTAAAACCAAATTTTATATTATAAAATTTAAAATTTAAAATATAATTTTTTTTCTTTTATAGGAATATACATAATACAAAATATGTTTTTTTAATTGAAAATTTACTTTTTCATTATTAAATCATATTTATTATTTATCTTCAAAATATTTTATTGTTTAGAGAATCAGTGTTGATTAAAGATATGAAAATAATTTTATCTATGTATTTTGTTGTTTTTTCATTAGGGGCATCATAGAACATATGTTATCAAATATAACATTATTTTCAAAGAGTTTAGAATTCACCACTCTACAGGCCAATCCAATGACATCACTACTTCAACCTACTATGGGTCCATACAAATTCCTACCTTAGTGGTCAGATACCTAAGAAACCACACAACATTAGGAAAATTTTTAAACATAAATAGTTTTAAATAAAGATGACACACTATAATTTCACCCATTATAATATTAAGGTTCCATTAATGCATTTCAGAGGCCAGGGAGTATTTGAGGATATTATCAACAAACACTAAAATGAAAGAGTTTAGATACTGATAAATGATGTTGTTCATAAGATCCATGAACATTCTCATGAAATTTGTTATCCATAAAGGCATAACAATATGCTAGTACTCTCTTTTTCCACTCTTAAATTTTTAAAGAATATCCTCCACTCTAAACACAAGTTGGATGAACTGTTATTGAAAGAGAATCTTAGATAATCATTCGGCTCCCTGTAACTGGTCAAATAATTAATCGATCATTGGAGAACGATATAAATTCTTCACATCCACATAGTTCAACATTGTGTAGTCTATAAAAATTGAAAAATGCCATCTTCCAACTTTGAAAACTACACCAGATCTTCTAGGTAAACATTCTCAGTCAGATAAAATCATTCACCTCCCAATCCTTATGAAGTAACTGAGTAAATTCAACTCATCTATGACTATAAGTTATAATGGAGTCAATATAGGTTGTGATCATGACATTATTTTTATATAAAATTCATTTACTCTCTTAGAAGGGAGACCAAAAAAGTAATCCAAAAAACATTATATTATACGTCCACCATTGGTGGAACATAAGAGGATATTATTGGATCCTTGTTAATTGTCAATCCTATTACATGCATCATAATAGCTTAAAATTTATTATGAATTGGTACCATTATACCCACTCCAACAACACATTCCGAAGCCAAAATATCCCTCTCTCTAACTTGGTAATAATAAAGGATATTTTCCACCTATATTATTCGATGTAAATCCAATAATAAGTCAACCCATGTATGTCAAATATCAAACCGATGGTAGTCATATTGATGAACATGAAATCTCATTGGTATCCATAATTAGAAAATAATATGGGAACTCTTTTGACTTTTCCAATATGATCCACTTATATCCCCAATAGTGTATCAGGAGAGTAAAACTCAGTCATCAAAACATGATGAAGCTCCAAAAACCCCTCAACATGGTCTAGCTTCATTGTAACTAGATTGAATTACCCAAAGAAAAATTTCATTTAAAGTCACCGAAGTCAAGACATCCCATCTTCATGATTGGATCATAAAACTTGACCAACACCTATTAGATTCTTATAGCAAGAAGGCACCCAATACTATTCAATGATTCTAGGAGGTCTTCACTAGATCAAATATTCCCTCAATGACATCAATCAAGATAGTAGTATCATGAGGGCCTCTGGTACCATGGAAGGATGGATGGTGTTGGAGATGAAAGTTTTGAGAATAGTCGACCATAGCGTTGGAAACCCATCCACCATGAATAAGAACTATAAGAAAAAATCATGGAAGAATTATAACATCTATATTAAGCATTAGTGTGGGAGTAATATCATGATTGGTGACATTACCTTTAATTAATTGTTGTAAAAGTTGAATATCCTTCCATCCAAAATCATTTTACAGTACATCTCTATGTGTTTCCATAAGAGAGAATAGAGGTGTTATTATAATAAATTAAAATTATATTCTTGGAATAACTATAATATCATAAATAAATGTCACAAAAATTAAATATTAAGTTATCATAATGAATTAATATAGAAAACCTATCCTCTGAGGTAATCAGTAACTATAAAACACAGCCCCCCTTGTACCACTCAAAGATAAATTCTAGTTTTCAATACCTACAAGTTAGTCATAGTCATAATTACATTTCTAAAAACATAAATTCATTTTAAATCTAAACTATCGTATTACCTAAAAATATATAATAATTATTGGAAAAATATATATATCAAAAATAGAAAATACAGGACTATCCCTAAAAGATAGTATAATAAAGTTATTAAAATATCGATCTACTATGAAGGTCACTGCCGGAATAAGTATATGACATTTTATTTTATTTTCATACTCATGATTACTAGTTGTGACAACTATTATATTTTAATATTAGAAATCAAGGTTTCATATGGGTGTTACATAGATTGGGCCATCATTGTTTGATAAATGAAGGGAAGCCTATGTCAAAGTATTTGGGACCATTATAGATCACCAAACATATCATATTAGTGTATTATTTATTATAACATCTTAAACATGTTTGGAAATATATATTGTTGTCCATGTTACTTACCTATATATACAAATTCCCAATCATGTGATTGTGATCATCTTTGGGGATGTTAAGTAGGAACTGGATTCATCTTCTTTGGAGAGTCATATATGGATTTTTAATTGAACCAAAATGTTTTATAAAGGAAGAAAATTACAGTTCAATGGGTTATTAAAATAATTATAATTTTTAAGAAGATCCATGCCATTATCAAATTGAAATTTGAGCTTAGTGACTTGTGATTTTTGAGCAGGGATACTAGAAATGGTTCGTAAGGAAAAGAATTCCATGAGGGAGAGAGTGAAAAGCCTCAGATAGATTGTTCCCCATTTGTTAAGAATTATTTCCATAATCTCAATGATTATTTTTTGAAAAAACATATTTTCAAAAAAAAAAATTATATTCCGGGGACTTCATCATAGTTATTTGGAATATTAATAGATGGTTCAGGAGGTTTTGGTACAAAATAAAAAAACCATGACTATGGTGGTCCCTAGTGTGCCCCATTGTAAAATTGTAAAGGGGGATTATATGGGTGTTGAACAATTTACATGTGGGGAGTGAGGGGATAGACCCATGGACCACATATTGGAGGACCTCATTATAACTGTATTGGGTTTTCTAGTGAGGGAAAATGTATCTGGATGGGGAGATCAATATAGGGGCATGTATTTTTTTGTTTTCTCAATAACATCATATACATGGTGTAGGCAATTGTGGTGGTAATGGATAGGTTTGGCCAAATTTAAAAAAACCATGTTCCTTCTTCTTGGATATCATCCACCTCAAACACAAAAAATGTGAAATCATATTATGGGTTCATTAATGTGTTATTAATTTTATTATAATATATATTAATTGATTTTGAAATTTATACTTAAATATTCATTTGAAATGAAATATTTATAAAAAAATTCCTAATACTCCATGTCTGAACTTGGGAAAACATCCAGGCTATGATTTACCATATTCAATAACCTTGATCCTGGAAACCTAATTTTGCCTTTATTTCTAAAGAATCAAAATAATTATGGTGGATGTTTTTATAATTTATTTATACCCATAGGATAATTATTATTTTCTATTCTCTTTATTCCATGAGGGAATGATTTCTCTTCTTTTTAACAAACATACTCCTACCATTGATGATAGTAGTTTTCTTTGAGTAAGTTTATGCGAATCTATTCTCTTGTCTTGATCCATTCTGTATCCTCATTATGGAACCCATTTTATATTATATTAATTGTTTCTTGGATTTCATGACCTATGATCATGTTCTAGTTATTTTGTGAACATGTTTTAATAGAAGATTCCCATGATGAACCTTGGCATTGTTGATGTTTCACATGAGGTAGGAATTTATTTACTAAATAGAGGTTGTTTATATGAATTTGGGCATGGTTTTATGTTGTTTTATTATATTTATTAGGACACATATGAGTTTTATCACATGCATGTGTGTGCCCCATGAGAGTATGTGTTATGTTTGGTCCCATGTGTGTGTATAGCCTATGATATAATGTTTTATGTTTGATCACATGGATGTATATCGATTTCCCCTGAGACCATGTTAGAGTATCGTCACTTTTGTTTGTATATGGAGAATGATTCACATTCTTGTTGTATTTTACTTGTTATATTCATGGAACCAAATTAGTTGTGTGACTTATCATTTAACAATTTACTTATAGCGGTCATGTTTAGATGCTACGTGTGACAAGAATACAGGGTCAAGTTAGAAGACTCGGCTTGATGGCCTTGTGTATCCTATCCTAGGGGAATGATGATCTTGTGTTATTTGACCCAAGATAGGATGGTGGGTAAATATGTTTTTTAGAGACCTATGCTGAGAAATTGGTATGGGATATGAAGACATTGTTTCATGAGCCAAGGGAGTGTCAGAATACATACAACTTCTGGACCAACTCATTAGCATTGTTCGGTCTATGGGATACATGTGATAACCATGCAGGAGACTATAGTACATCAATTATATTATGACTACATTTTTTTCATATATGAAGAGTAGAATGTACTAGGGTTTTTTATCATTTCATTTTCTCACAAAGACTTGATACATGATTTTATATTTTTTAATTTTTGTTTTTCTATTATCAAGAAAATCACACTTATGCATGTGCACTCATGTTAAGGACATAATGTTGATTTACTAACAGGTTTTTACTCACACCCTACTTCATAGTTGTGATCTAATTTCAAAAATCACAATCTAGTATATGGGAAAGGGGACTTTCCAGGTGATTCAAAGTTAGGAGATGGAATATAATGATTAGAGGTACTATGAAAATGGAAACCAAAATGATGTCGTCGTGTTTTATTAACTTGTAATTCTTACCCATTATAAAATTAAGCTATCCATTTTGGGGGTACTATGTTAATTATTCATATATTATGTAAGGAAAATTTCATACCATTTTTTTATATTTTCTAATTTTATTTAATTTTGTAACATTTAAAATTGTGTTTATCAATAATGAGTTTATAGTATCCCAACTAATATTTTTATGACCGTCACTACTGGTAAGAAACCTCTTTTATATGGGGAGACATGGATGAGTCCATGTAGAACTCTAGCATGAATTGATTGATTCCAACATAGATGATACATATAATGATAAAATATTGTAAGGATATTAATTATATATTAATAATAATTTAATTAAAAAAACTAGGAATGATGCACTATAACAATTAATTTTTTTGAATGTAAATTTCCTATAAAATATAATTTTTAATATATATAATATTTCAATTTTGAAAATAAATAATTTAATTTTTTAATCTAGGTTTGAATAAACTAGCTTCATTTTTGGATTAATCATAAACATATTACCTTGGGTTATATTTTTTGAGACTTTTTGGAGTGGTTTTATATTTAGGTAAAAAGGGAAAGTATTGTTTACACTAATACTGATGTACATATGAATTTATCATGATATAAGTATGACATAAAAAATTATAAAAATTATATCAAAAAAATTAAATTTAATGGTTTAAATTTTCATTTATATATAATTTATTAAATTTATAATACCTATGTTTAACATTTTTGGAACTCCAGTAAATACTTTATTCTAAGAAGTATTATATTTGGTATTTTCTATAAACTGAATATTCCCATTGCGGATTTCTGTTTTAGATTCCATTTAAAGAGATACAAATAATTTTTTTAGTAATAATCAAATTAATGTTAATAAATTATTAACATTTACAATTTTATTGTAAACATAATTGTTATAATTAAAAATTAACTACAACACGAATAGTTTCTATTTGTTATTCTAGATAATATTAAATTGAATTATACTCAACCCAAAAAACAATTTTATAATGTTTTATAATATTATAAATATTAATGTTAAAATTATTTAAGAAGTCTAATTTTAATTTTGGTCATTTAAATTACACACTAATGTTTGAAAATTAGTTATTAAATTAAATGTAAATTATGGTACAAGTAAAAAATAATTGAAATGACTAAAATTATACAATCCTTATGAAAAATAATGCAATTAAGGGTTTTCCTGACAAAAATTCATAACAACTCAAATAATTCACACTTTTTTGTGCCACATTCCTTTAATATTACACCTCCTATTATAACAATTTTATTCTCCTCACTAATGAAATGTTAGTTTCATAATCCACTTACAGAAACTCAAAAAAAATATTAATTCTTCATGAACCAATGCCATTTTATATTTACCATTGACCGATATTTCATGATTTTAATCCCCTTGGGCCAAGAAAAATCCCTAAATCACTAATTTGAAAGAGGTACTGTAGGCGATGGTCCAAATTTTCAATGATGAATAGGTGTTTTGTGGATGTTGACAGTTATGGTAATAATTTCCATCCCAATTTCAAATAATTGTCCCTTTATTACAATATATTAAATAATTCTTACATTGTACTATATTACTACATTGCCATTATCATATAATCTTGTTATTTATTTTTTTCTTTGTTATTTTATAAGTATTTCCATGAATCCATCTATCCAAATTTTTAGATACAATTGTTTTAAAAACTTAAGGGTTTTTCATGAACTCAATTCATTTTTATTAAGTCTTAAACTATCATTGAAGACTTTGATTTAAAAAATGCATAATATGATAGAATCTCTATATTCTAATATATCTTTATTATCTCCTTAGTTATGTCAAATTTTAAAATCCAATCATGTTCCTTTATGATTTTTTTCATGAAAAAGTATGATGTTGTGATGGACAAAAATCACCATATTTAATATCTTTTTCTCCTCTATGTCCATGTTATTTCATTCCGTATATGTTTTCATTTATTATTTTGAAAAAACATATTATATATCATGTGACAATTAAATTTCTCTTAATATATATTTTAAATTATGTTTTATTACTCTTCTTTTGGATGTGTATTTAAAATATATGTATTTATTAAAAAAATGTTAAAAATGACATTTCCTTTCACAATCAAATGTTTTTTTATTCCACATCCCATTTACTCTATAAACAACTGCTAATTATTTCAAGGATATATTATTATTATTTATTTCTATGATATGATGGTAAAATACTTTATTTGATCTTCTCAAAAATAACCTTTGAAGGTTACCCATATGTTCCCTTATTTAGATAATGTTACAATTGTTTAATGAAAACTATTTTTATGAATTTGCTTCTATTATCTTTGTTTCAACTAGAATATTTTTCACCATTGATTCAATGAATTGTGAATCACCTTTTAAATTACATTATGAAATAATCCTTTTCGGTGATAGTATTAATTTGTCTACCGATCTACTTTTGATATCAGGTTTTGCAATACTATTTGGAGATGATTTGAAAACCATTTGCCTTCCATGAGGTTTCATGATATTAAGAATTGTTGATATATTATTAAAATCTAGTTTATGTGTTTGGATGGTTGGTGTTCAATATCACCATCAAAATAATTGGTTAATTTTTTAATCATCACAAGATAATTATGTTTAGCATGAATTCGATGATGTTATCTATGTTCACATGATTGAGAGTTAACTAGAAAATGTTATCTATGTTCAAAAGATTGACTGTGAACATTATGTTGTAAGCTATGATAAAATAACTGAGTATGAAAGTGATGAGGATACATATGTTCCCAAGATTGAGAGTGAGCTTGATGTAGTTAACTATGCTTCTATGATTGAGTTTGAATTAATCTTTGTTGTATATATTTATATGATTTGATGTGATCATGATGTTATTAGAAATTTTCCAAATATTGATTGTGAACTAAATGTGGTTAACTATGTTAACAATAATGATATTGAAATTTTTGTGGTTATGTATATTAACAATATTGGTTTTGAAATTTTTCCATTTAGATATTTTCACAATGTAATTATTTTTAATAATTAACCTTATTCCAAATTTAAATGTTATACACTTATATTATGATCCATGGATCATGTTTATTATATAATGTTACCACACTATTCTACAATGTTATATGTTTGATCATTTTGATTACATGTCCATCAATTGTTTCTTATAAAAAACACTTATTGATCATAATATTTCAAAAACATATTTCTGTAATTCTCCTATTTTATCATATACTTGTCATCTAAACCTTAAAGAATTATTGATATGTTTTCCCTTACTAATCATTTACACTCCCACTTTTCTAATGTTTCTATAACCCATGAAATAAATATAAGTTTAACTTATTGTAAATCAATAAGGGACAATAGTGTGGATTAATTATAAGAGATTTCTCCCAAGTATTGTAAAAACAATTCTTATATTTATAGTTCACAAAGTAATTAAACCATTGGTTCATAAGATTTTGAGATTATTGTGAGACGTAATGTTTAAACTCTTTAAATAATGTGTAATGTTTGAAATTTTAAATTGGTATATTTCATGTGGTATCAAATCCATATTGTAACGAACTTAATTTTTGAATGGTGCCTGAGAGTGTAAGTCTGGGATACATTATGATCTTATAAATGATCACATTGGATTCCAATGATCATATTAAAATAATAATATCATTAAAATTTATTCCTATGACAATTTCATATGTCTAATAAAAAATAATTCAGGCCAATAATTTAATTAATAAATTTGAAGGTTACTATTTAGATCACAAGGGAATATAAGGATCAAGGGATGTTAAATTCTCATAAAAATGGTATTCTTAAATGGAATCATGATTAATAGTTATTATTCAATGACCACAATTGTGATCCTAGATAATTCCTGAAGACATAACAATTTGAAAAGGAATGAAAATAAAGAAGTTGTTCATTACCCTTTTCAATCATTGTTTCACAAATCCACATTGTCCTTACAAGAAAACTCATTATATCATATTCATTATTTCGATTCTATATGAAAATGACCCACTTATTGGTCTATTGTAGCTAATAATCCAAATAAGAAATTAATTTTTCCATGCTCTAAGACATAATGTGTTGAAATTATCTATTCAATGTTATGCTAAATTAATAATACAATGATGAATTTACATTCCATCCATCATGGAAACAATGGTATGAATTATTTAGTGAAACACTATGTTATTATAAATATATTTATTTTACCCCTTTATAGTGATGTTTTTATATTTTTGTTACTATGATAGTAGGGTTGATCAATTCTTCACACTGTTCTGCTTCCTCTTACATAGATCATTCTATACAAATTAGTTCATGTCTTGCAATATCAGATAACAATGTACCATTTTTATCAATATAAATACCATGATTAAAAAGATATAAATTTTATTATTTTTAAAAACATACTTAATATGTCAATACATGTTGATACTTAACATGGTATGATATAAAAGTTTCATCAAAATAGATCAAACTTCCATCCAATTCTAATGTCACCCTTCATTAAAAACACTTCATATTTTTTTTTTCATATGTTACCTCAATTTTTTCTCAGATATGTTTTCAAAAAGATATAACCAAATAAATCCATCAAGATAGAATGAAATTTCTCACTGTACAATGAAACTATAAAAATAATGAAACATGTTTTATGTAGTGTGAAGCCATATCATTTTTGGATAAATTATTTTTATAGGTATTAGTTTAAAAAATTAACTAAGGGGGTGATGGTTGATTTTATCCCCAAAAATATGTCATATTTATGTTGTGAACACTGTCAACTATGATCAATGCCAGATAAAATTGTTCATCACGAACAGTGTTCACCACTTAAACAATTTAAGCATGATATTTTTTTTTAATTTAATGGGTTTAAAGGATTAATTATTTTTTATTAGTGTTTTAATTATAATAAAAAAAATAATTATACTGATAATAATGATAAATTAATTATGTAATTTATTAAAAAATTATTATTTTTATATATGTAAAAAATATGAAAAAAATAAAATACACTGTTGAAAATATCAATTATATAATAATATTTTTTATTAATAAAATGCATATAATAAATATAATTTTTATTAACATAATAAATATATTTCTATTTATTATAATTATAATAACATTCCAATAATTATAATAAGTATATTTTATTTTCATTTGTATTATAAAAAAATATTTTTAATTCTAATAACATTCCAATAATTATAATAAATATATTTTATTTGAATTTGTATTATAAAAAATATTTTTATTTATTAAATAATGAAATATATTTATATAATTATAAATATTAGTATATTAATATTATATTTACTTTTACAATATCCAAATATAATAAATATAATTTTACCTAACATATTAGAAACAAATATTTTTAATATATTCAATTATATATGTACATTGTTTGTAACTATAACAAATATATTTAAAATTTTAACAAGTACACATATTTTTATATAATTAGAAATATGAAAATATTTATTATATTTAGTTTTGGTAAAATATTTTTATAAAAAGAAATATAATTTTAAAGGTAACTATAATTACAATATTTGGTTATCAGGAAATATAATTATAAATATACCTATAATAATATATATTATATATATATATATAAATATAATAGCAACTATTATAAATAATTTTTTTATAATAAATGTTATTATATTTAAATGCGAATATAATTTATATATTTATATATTTTTGAATTTATAAATATGTTTCTGTGCTTCATTATTATAAATATATTTATTTTATACATATATTTGCAATATTTATTAAAAA
Source organism: Viscum album (assembly GCA_963277665.1). NCBI lineage: Eukaryota > Viridiplantae > Streptophyta > Magnoliopsida > Santalales > Viscaceae > Viscum > Viscum album. The sequence continues at coordinate 136,866,182 of OY728152.1, read as the reverse complement.
TATATCATATTTAAAAAAAATTATAAATATTTTTTTAATAATTAAAGACAATGTACTCATTTTCCAAGTATTATTTATATCATTAATGTAAAGATAATATAAATAATGATATATTTATATTTATAATAAAAATAAATATATTTATTGAAAGAATAATTAGTTAAAGCTATTTTATTATGGAAATTTTTTTATTTTTAACTTGGATGAGAGGGAGACCTTACGTGGAATGAATACCTCAGAAGAGTTTACATATAGGATGAGAGGATCAAAGGCATGAAATGAACGCCCAAAGGCCTGCAACAACCCTTGTAATGATATAATAACTGTAATCAGTATTTATTAATATTGATGAATTATTTAGTAATTTTATATTCATAGTTATTCTATGTTTAATGGTGTATTATGATAAATAATGTGTTATGATTAAAAAAATATGTTTTCCAAAAGTAGTTTTTTCACCATTTAATGGTGGACTTGTTTTAAACAATATTTTGGAACTTTTTTAAAATTTAATTAATAAAATATTTTTTTAAAAGGAAAATCAAAATTTACGTTGGTTGATGTATTGGTATATTACTACTATTTTTTCTTTTTATTGTATAATGAAAAAACTACATTTTTATTTAAATACTCACTTTTCATCTAAAAAGTTTATAATGTCAAATTATATTTTAAATTGGTTTATAATAAAATTTGATTAAATATATACATACTAATCCATTTATGTTCATTTGAATCTTTTTCATATTAAATAACTATAAAAAACATTTAAATCTTTTCAAGATGCTAATTTTAAAAAACTTCATTTTTATCCTATCTATGGAATTAATTTTAAATTAATTATTTAAATTTTATTTTCAAAATTATTTAAAAATTTATGCCATATTTGGAATCATAAAATATAAACATTTTAAATCGGTCCATTTTATTTTTTCACAATGTGAAATGTAAACATAGTAATTTTTATTACCAGGGTTAAATGTAAATTGTGTAATTACGGGTAAAAATAATGATATAAATATTATATAATTACCCAAAATTTCTTCCTAATTTTATTGGATGACTGAGTATCAAAAAACCATTCTTGGGATTATTTTTTGACCTCTTTTAGTCACCCGGATGACCTTAATACCCTTTTAATATTTTATTTAATAAATGTCAAACATTCATAATAATATATTTAATAAGTATTAAATTTTTAATATATTTTTATTAAAAATATATCATTCATAATTAAAAGTAATTTTAAATTTAAAATGATCTTCTTCATCATGATAATTTATTTGTATTTTTTTGGAAATAAATATTTAACTTAATGGTTTTCATAATGACGATACAATAATTGTTTAATTAATGGATGTATCAAATAAATGATTTTAAAAATATTAGGAAAATATAATTTGACATAATTAAAATCATAAAGGATTTATATATATATAATGGACATAATATTGTTATTTTATAGTTATTTTATAATTTATAGTGTTGTATTTATATTTATAAAAGTCAAAATAATGAATACTATGAAAATTGACATTAATCATAACTTAGAATAAACATTAATTTAATAAATGATTTAAACATTTCAAAAATTATGAAAAAATAATATTTTATAAAATTATTTTCATAAATTTTTGAATGTCCAAAATGATTCATTTATCATATTTTTAAATTTTATAGTAATTATATTAAACAACAATGTGTAAAATAAAAGTTGTTTTGATAAAAGTTAAAGTGGTTAAATAAGGGTTACAACCTAAATGATAAGTATTACAAAAATATTAAAAAGTTGGTAAATTTTCACTCGATTAATTTATGTATATCCAAAATAATAATATATTTTAAATAAATAATATTTATCCCTTTATAATATATAATTAAATTATATTAATTTAATATTTTGATACATTCCAAGTGTGCCCCTCCCCTCTCATATAAAAGGGTGCCCCTTATTCTCTTTTCATCACACATAAATACATATTTTTCCATGATCTACCCATATAACATCCTATAATCATTTAAATCATTATAAATATTTTAGTTTAGCCCGGAGGTCATCCATAGTGGTCTTAATGTGTCCTGAAAAGTGGTTTGTTTGAAGATGAGGTATCATTTTTAATTGATCATTTCTTTTTTTATTCTTCCACTTCCTTTGAACCTTCTTTATCCATAATAAAATAATAAATATTTTATATTACATATTATTATTTGTTATTATGTCATTATTATGGCCTAAACCCATCCACACTTCTATATAATGAGAAAATCATTTATCATTCATGTGTACGGAGGACTACCACCTCACGAACTGATGAAATTCATTTTCCATCATTATATCTAATGATTGGTTATAATTATGTTATTAATGTTCATATATGATATAAATGAAATATATATCATTATAAAAATATAACATATAATTTATGTTCTTTTCATTCCACTCACATGAAAATGATAATGTCGTTCATGCATACAGGTGAACTATCACCTTCATGAAGCGATGCGATTCATTTTTCATGATCATGTCATAAAGAAATTATATATAAGTGTAATAATATATAATATGATATATATGAAATTATTATAATTATTTCAAGATAAATTTATTTTATCCTTTTTCCATAATGATCATTGAAAATTGAAAATTTTATTGCTAAGTATGTACGGTCTACCATTTATAGGATTGTAATACTGGTTCATATTCTCATAAACATCACCCCTGATTGGTTTTAAAAGAATAATTGATATATAAATACTGTTATTATTTTAAGATTATTGTTTTGGAGATGATGTACTAATGACAAAATTAACTATACACATCAATCTAATGTCACTTGTGACTCATGTACCAAATAACATCAAAGCATCTGATGTGAACTTATATAGTTATGTAATTGTAATAACATAATAATATACTATATAAATGTATAATATTCATGTAAATGGATCTAAAAAATTAAAATAATTAACCTATTTTTATTTTTTGGGAATATAGATATTAGACATGATGAGTCGGACTCAATATAAGGGACTTCATCTTAATATCCCCTCATTGTGTATTATTATTATGTTATACATGCACCATATTTTATAAGTTATATGTGAAAACCAATTAAAAAATATTTTCATGAATTTATTTATTCTCCTATATTTTAATTTTTTATTATTCAATTTTTTTGTTTTGGTCTAAAACTATTTTAATGTTTATTGATTTTATTTCAAAATCAATTATTATTAATGTTTATTTGAGTGGATATAAAATTATTATAACGAATATTTTATATCATTTTTAATTTTATTAACTGGTTTGAAAAAAATAATTTTTTTATGCTTACTTTTTGAAGCATTGGAATTTATTATGAAATGAAAAATGGAATTATATTTCTAATGTATATGGTGATAAATACATCTCCATGTCCATATCCATTATTTGATATTTTTCTTAATCTAAAAGAATTAATGTTTTTTTAAAAATAAAAAGGTACCGATCATTACCATTTTAGGTATTTTGTTATTAAAAATTGGTTTTGAAAACGGATTTAGTAATTTAATAACATGAAATTTATTCTTATGACTGAAAATAAAATTTTATTTGTGACATGTGGAAAATTTCATTCTTTTATGTGTTATGATTATATAATAGTAGTTGGAAATTAGTTGGGTGGTTAAATTATAGAAAAAATAACAGGTGGTTCTATGATAAACTGATGATGGTTGGTTCCATGATATCCCATCAATGTAGTGGGTATGAAAGTTGACCATATGGTTATTCCATTTTTTATCATGACATGTATGGAAGTAAACTGAATGGTTATTCCATTTTTGTATAATTATGTCTCTGGATAACTTTATGTGCTATATACATTGCGTATATATTTTATAGTAATCTTATGATTAGAAAAATTATAATTAATGAGATTATTTTAAAAGGAATGTATTTAATACCTCTTAATGGTGAAAATTATTAATTTATGATAGTGTTTCAATAAGTTTTTTCATTTTGATATGACTCACTATTTTCCAATATTATGTATCTCTTAATGATATTTCTATGATAATCACACATTTTCAAAGGTTTTTCAATGGATTTAATGATGGGTAAGTGAATGGAAGGATTAAAAAAATAATATTTTCAGGTAATATTAGTATCTCTCCAATGAAATATATCACTTAATGGTAAATTTGAGTTGATATAGAATTTGAACATTATTATGTTCCTTCTTCTAATGTATATTTTCTCATAATTTTTTTAGTAGAGAAAACAAGGATGCCATAGTGGGAAGGCACAAAAGGGAAAAATAATTCTAAATAATCATCCTATGATGGTTGGAATTAGAAGAGAGTATTTTTTTCATTATGATGGATAAATTGACACATGCCATATATGGTGGTGGTGTCTATGAAATAGAGAAACCAGATCTATCCAAAGGAACATAAGGATAATGGATAATTCTATGAAACTAAATCCCCTTTCATTTAGTGGATCATACGACCTTGTGATTACTCAATGGTGGATTAAATCCTTCGAAAATTTATTCTATGTCAAGGGTTATCTGAATTAATATGGAAACATAACTTTTATATTGATAAAAAAGTAGGAAGATTCATTTGATGTATTCAATGTAAATTGTCATATTTTCAAGGTATGTCCAAAATTTTATCCAGAATAAGGATAGTTAGATAAATCTATTTTATATAAGATTGAGTCAAATAGATTAATGGAAATTTGATTCTCATGAGTTCAGATGTTACGTAAAACATGTTCAATTTGATGAGAATGTATAAATTGTGTTTGATTATGATTATGTGTCCCATGACCGAAAGCTAAATAAGAGGTCTAGTCTCTATGAAATAATAAATCATTCATCAATTAATTTTTTATGTAGGAAAACCTAATTACCATATTCTGAGATGTGTGGAAAAAATAATTGTGGATAATTTATTTCAAGGTATGGGAAGTGCTTCCGATGTGGTCTGATTGGTCATATAGTGCATGAATTGAAGGGATGTGATCTGGAATAAAATGAAAATCCAATGGTAATTTTTTTGTTGAAATAAGTTTTGTAATTATGCCAATGTGTGTCCAATAAATTTTACCTCAGGTGGAAAACATATGATGGAAAGGAAAAAGGGCATGTAAAAATATTTTTATACTAATGTAGTTGATTTTGGGTTGTTAGATAAAGTGGTGAAATGTATGATTTTTGAGTTTTTAAATTACGAAAATCTGATGTATGACTCTTTATCTTCACATTATTTAATTTTTAAAAACATTATATATAAATTGGGAATAAAACCTAATGAAATTATTATATAAATTTTGTTGATAACTCCATGTGGAAGTATTAAAGATAACAAGGCTAATTAGAATCTTCCTATTGTTATTATATGGAGAGTATATCCTATAAATATTCTACAATTGTCCATTGTAGAGTTTAATATCATTATAGGTATGGATTGGAATATATATTATCATACTAAGATATATAGTATTGCTACGAAACCTGTGCTCACAGATTTCACTCCATTTAAAACATACCAAGAATCTAAGAGATTTTATTGAGATGGAAATGAATGTTACCTAAGAGATACTATTTAAATAAATATTCTATTAAAATTATTGATGTTCACGTAGTAAATGAGTACATGGATTATTTTCAGACTATTTTCCTAGTGTTATTCCGGACCAATTGGTTGATTTTTGTACTGACTTTATACCAAATGTTAATCATATTTCTAAACACCCTTATTTAATGGCTCAAATGTATATTTTAGAATTGAAAAATAAATAGCATGGGTTATTATATAATGGTTTCATTTGACCTAGCACATCACCATGGGGTTATCCTATCTTGTTTGTTAAAAATAATGATGGTCAAGGCAACATTTTATTGATTATAGGGAATTGGATAACATCACTATTAATAACAACTATAATTTTCATCATATCAATTATTTGTTTGATAATATCTTATGAACATATTATTTTTTAATAATTGAACAAAGGTCAGGGTACCATCAGTTGAATTTCATGAAGGTACACACTCTGATGACAACATTTCATTCTGGTTATTATAATTATGAATGTGTAGTTATGATGTTTTTATTATCAAACTAACCTTTTTTATTCATGGATGTTATGAATATAATTTTTCATGAGTTCCTGGATAAAATTTTGGTTGTGTTTATTGATGTATTTTTTTTATCTTCTAAACACTTTGAGGAACATGAAATAAAAAAGGTGGTTTTTTAAATAAATAAAAGAAAGTAAATTTTATGTAATGTTTGGTAACTCTGAATTTTTGTTGAAACAAATTTCATTACATATATATATTTTTTATAAATAGGGAATAAATTTTGACCCTCCTAAAACAAAAGATCTGTAAGATTTTCAATGACCTACCAATGTCAAAAAGATTCATAGTTTTATTCGCAAATAAAGTTATTATAGAATGTTTGTTGGACACTTTTCTCAGTTATCTAGCCTGATAACTATGTTAACATGAAATGGTGGTAGGTATATATAGAATGTTTGTTTTTAGGAACTAAAAAGAAGATTGTTCAATGTGCTATTTTTTTCTTTCCTTCCAATAATGGTTATTTTTTTATCTTCCATAATGCTTCATTGAAATGACTTTGTTGTTTTCCTAGAGGTGAATGATTTTCATATGCGTCTGGTATATTTAATCCTCATGAGTTAAATTATACTAGTCATTATTTCGAATTAGTAGCTATTATTTTTCATTAATAATTCATAGGAATTATTTATATAGAGTAATTTTTGATATATATAATTATTGAAATTTTTTAACGTATATATTTACACCAAAGTAAGTGAACATAAGATTGATTAGGTGGATATAACTAATTAATGATATTGATTGCATGATTAATTACCATTTTAAAAAAACAAAGTGTTCAATTCATTCATTCAAATAAGAAATGTTATGTTAACCATGAAATATTTTGAACATGGTCCTTTAGGTAATATTTAATAATTTTTTCCTATAATTTATATATATAATGAAATACTATATTTTTTTAGGTTTTAGTGTAGTTTAATTTTTCCCAAAGAATTAAAAAGTCACAAAAGACTTACCACTATTTTCGACAAAAATTAATATCCAATAAAAATGGTAGGTTTCATAATTTTAATATCAATGAATAATGTGTTATTTGATTTTCTAAAATTATTTGTGTGAATTTTGATTCACATTTGAGGAAATAATTATTGACTGAATCTCATAGTTTCCCATTTTACTTTAATTTTATATGAACTAATATATACAGAGACCATTGATAGTATTACAGGTGGGATAGAATAAAAAATAATAACCAAATTTACTGTAAAGTGTTTGAATTATATACAGGATAATGTATAACAACAGTTAACTAAGTGGATTCTACAACCTTTTCCAGTACCATAGTGTAAATAAGAGAATATATCATTGGATTTAATGGTTGGATTTTTAAATAATTATCAAGTTAATAATGTGATTTCAGTTATCTTTTATAACTTTATAAAATATGGAAATTTCCTCACATTTGTGATATAACGAATTTAGATCATCTTTATAGAATATATCTAAAAGAGATAGTTGGGTTACATGGGGTTACTCTGTATGTTGCATCAGACCATAATCCCAGGTTCCCTTATTATTTTTTTGAATGGACATAAGAAGTCATTTGGTAGTAAATTTAATTTTATTACATCTTTTCATACTCAATATAATGGATAGTCTAAAAGTTTGATTCATACCTCAGAAGATATAGATTGTTTTTGATCAATGAATTACTATGGAATTTGAGATCTACATATTTATTTCATTGATTTTTCATATATTAATAATTTTCATTCCATTATATAGATGGAACTATTTGAAGAATTATATGTAATGTGGTTTTAGACATGAAATTTTTGGGATGTTTTAAGATAACGGATTTTGATTATATCAGAGATAGTATAGGAAATATAAAGTAATGTTTATTTGATTATGAAACTCAATAGAATAGTTAAGAGAAGGAATAAAAGTTATGAAGATAACCAGATTAAGGATATTTATTTTGAGGTAGCTGATTAGTCATTATCAATGTTTATCGATGGAAAAGTGTGGCTTGTTTTGGAATGAAGGGGAATATAAGTCCCTGATTTGTTAGATCATATGAAATCCTATGGATTGTTGGATCAGTTCCCTTCTGAGTGGATTTTCAAAAAATTATATCTACATTGAAAAAAATATTTCATGTTGCAATGTTCAATATATATGTGATGGATTCATCACATGTTTTGATCCATATATGAGTTCAGTTGGAATAAAATCGCTCATGTTAGAAAAAACTTGTTTATGTTCTTTACTTCCAAGGGAATGTGTTATGAAATAAGGTTATTCATCTGGTTCATGTTTTTCTTGGAAAACCCATTTGGTTGAATTGGAAACATAAGAATATAAAAATATTATTAGGGAAAGATATCTCCACATATTTAATATGTGAATAAAAGTATGAAACCCCAATTTGAAAAACTGGTAAGAATGTTATAACCTAGGTAATGATAGAATAAATATATTTAATTTTGTTTAATATTTGTGAATTATATAGTAATTTTAATGAAAATGGATTCTATGTTCAATGGTTCATATGATAAATCATGTTGTATGTTTTAAACTATATTTTTCTAAAAAGTATTTTTATACCCTTTTAATGGTGTAAATGTTTTAAAAATAAATTGTGCATATTTTTTAAATTTTCTTTGGAAAAATAATTTCCTTTATATATATATAAATTAATTTTATTTATGTTTTCGTATTTTTCTGTTAAGTTTCATTATTTGATGTGTAGTGTAAAATACTCCATTTTTATAGAAAATTGGATATTCTATTAAATAATTTATAATGATAAATTATTTTTTAAATTGGTTTTAAAGTAAAATTATTTTTAACATAATTATATTAACGCAATTTTTGTATTTTTAATATTGTAAATATTATATTTGTATATACAAAGATTTCAAAATTTTGACTATTTTCACTTTAAAAACCCACTTTATCCTCCCGCCAACATGATTAATTTTTAATTAATTTTTCCCATTTATTTGTTTTATATTTTTTAAAAATTTATTAATTATAAGGAATAATTTTTTTTAAAAAATATGGACTTTTCGTTACAATGAAAATATTAGTCATAGTAAATGTAATTACAATTATTAAGGATTAATCTTTTAATTAAGGGTAAAATAATTTTATAAATATAAAAAAATTAACCTAACACACGTAATAATTTTATTTTATGGGTGATTTTATACCAAAATCTTCCATGGAAAGACATGGTGACCTCTTAGTGGTACATGGATGACTTTAACCCCCTTTTAAGATTTTATTTTACTAAAAGTGAAACATATCACACTAATGGTTTTAAAAAGTATTACATTTTAATATGTTTTATTTTAGAATATATATTTGAATATAACAATTCATTTCAAATAGAAATTTTCTATATTCATTATTGAAATTTAATTTCAATATTTTAGGAATAAAATAATTACCATAATGGATTCCACAATGATGATGTCGTAATTGTTTAATAAATGGAATTATCAATGAAATTACATTAAAAATATCAAAATAAATATACGTTGAGATAATAAATGAAATAAAAAAATTTTATAGAAAATTTTTAAATTTTATTTATGTGTTATAATTTTATTTTCAAATTTATCTTGTTTTATTTGTTTTTATAGTAGTAAAAACAATGAATTGTATCAAAATTGACAATAAAAATATTTTTAAATAAATAATATTTTATTAAATGATATAAAGTTTCTAAAAATATAAAATTAAGATAAATTATTGGGATAGGGTTATTAAGGTTCTCAATCAATCATTTAATGTTATTTTTTCATTTTATACTAATTATTTTAACCCTTATAGTCTAAAATACATGTTATTGGGATTAGAGTAGTAGAGGTTAAATAATGGTTAAAACCCAAAAGATAAAGATTAAAAAATTAGTCCAATAATATATAATTTTAATTGTATGAATTTATTTAGAACCATAATAATCCTATATTATAATATTTTCAGGTTGGATCCATTTTTAATTGAAAATTCATTTATATTAAATATATATTATGAAAAATTACAAGAGCGCCCCTCACCTCTCTTATAAAATAGAACCATTTTTCCCATTTTAAGAACTCATAAAAACCTATTTGGATCAGAAACTATCTACCCAAAAGCTATCATACAGTCTCTCACCACATTATAGAGCTCTTATTTTTGGTCTAACAACATCTTTAGTTATATTATTATATAATGTAAAGTTGTTTCTCTGGGAAAGAGGTATCGTTTTTAATCGCGCTTTTCTGTTTTATTGTTTTTCCACATCCCTCAAAACATATTAAGACATGAAATAATAATTAATATAGTTTCATAAATAATATTATATCTTATTATTTCTATATAATTTTCTAAATCAATATTCTCTTCAATAAATGAGAAAAGAATTCATCATTTGTATGTACTGCGGACTACCACCACGTAAACAGATGAAATTCATTTTCCATCACTGTGTCTCAAGAATTATTATGATGATGCACATTATATTTATATATCATATGAATAAAAAATAACCTTATTTATTGTTAAAATATTTTTTACTTTATTACCATTCCAATAACAGAAAAATGATAATGTCGTTCGTGTATAGGTGTGAACTAGCACCTCCATTAAGAGATGTGATTTGTTTTTAATCACCATATCACATGGATAAAATATATAATTTTATTTAATTAAATAATATGATACATTTTATGTTAATATAATTTTGTAAATATAAAATTACATTTACCTTCATCCATAATGATCACTAAAAAATGAAAATGTTATTCATGTGTACGTACTACCTACTATCTCCATGATTGTAACGTTTACTCATTTTTCATATCCATAATTCATGATTGGTTTGAATAAAATAATTAATGTATAATTATAATTATTATTTAATTTTTATTATTCTTAATATGATGGAATAATCACCACATTAACAATAGACATCATACAAAAATCATTTTCAACTCATATACTGAATATCATCAAAACATCCAACGTGAACGTAAATAATAAAGTAATTTTTTTGAAATTTTATTAACTTATATTAAAGGAATAATAAAAATAGAAAAGTTTCTAACAAAATTAAATAATTAACCTAATTTTATTATTTAAGAATATAAATATTGTACATGATGATTCAGACTCAAGGTAAGGAACTTCGCCTCAATCTCCATTCATTAAGAAATATTTTAATGTTATACTCCCACTTTATTTTTATGAGATCCATATAAATCTCCTTTGAAATATAATATCATAAATTAATTTATTCACATAATATTTTTTATTTTATTATGAAAATGTTTTAGAGTGGGAAGTTCCACTTTGAATGATTAATGTTTTTATATCAAAATCAATTATATTATAAGTTTATTTATATGGATGTAAAATGTTTATAAAGGATGATTTCAGTATTTTTTAATTTCATTAAATTCATTAAAAAAGGTATAATTTCAATTTTTCTATAAGGAAAATTTAATTTTTGTTACAAATACAATAGGAATTTACAATTTAACAAAAATGGAGAAAAAAATTTCCTTGCAATCGTAACAGTTATATTATATTTTCCTTGAACAACAAGAACTAATTTTTTTAAAATTATAATGATTCCGTTATTTCTCATTTATAATTATTTTTTATTAAGAATTTGTTTTTAAAATTGATTAATTATTATAATAAATTGAAATATTCTCTTATGAGTGAAAATGATATTCTATGTTTGACACGTTGAAAATTGAAAACATGTGTGTTCTAATTATATAATGGTACTTGGGAATTTGAAGGGTGGTTACATGATAAAAAAATTGTGGGTAGTTCCATTATATAATAAAGATTGTTGGGTCCATGATAGACCTCCAATTCAATGGGTATGGAATTTAACATTTCGGTTATTCTATTTATATTAGTAATATATATGGAAATATACCGCATGTTTATTCGATTTGAGTATAATTATGTTCCAATACACCTTTAACGAACAAAAAGTTTAGCATAAGAGCCTCTACCCAGTTGGTGAGGACTCAAAAAGTGCATCTAAGATACCCGAGTTCAAAACCGGGTAGAGACATAGCTTTCTGGGATACTGTAGTTGTACTGTAGTAGTACGGTAGCAGGCACTGATTGGTATTGTAGCTACCAAAACTATTCATCTGTTTGGGATTTTGGGCCACCAGTTTGGTCCTTAGGTCCTTCAAGGCATTTGGGCCTCCCAATGCCTTTGGGACAATAAGGCTTTTGGTCCACCTCAATGCCTTCAGGACACCTCAAGGGCTTTGGGGAACCTCAAAGCATTCGGGCCACCAGAAATTGTGCTTAATGGACTAGGAAGACACTATAAGGAGAGGACTCTAGATGAGGATTTCGAGTGAGAGTATTCACTAGAGAATAAACTAAATAGTTGTGGTTGAAAGAGATGGTATGGTATATCCATCAATACCCTTATGTTCATGCACGAGAGAGTATCCAAACAACCATGTAAAGGAGGAGAGCTGATTTCATGATGTAGATGCTGGGGAGGAGCAGTTCCAGGTAGTTATATTCTAGATATTTAGTCTAAGACCTATTGTTCATGTAATATATAATACCATTGGCCTTTTAAGGGTTCCCCCTCATCCCTTGAATTGGGGGTTATCAAAAATCAATTAAAAAATAAGGCATTTTGGACATTCAGGCCAAGAAGCGGCTTAACGGTATTCCTTCATTGTGTAACCCTTACTCATGGTTTTTTGTCTAACCAAAATATTTAAATGATTTTAAAAATATTTAATGATTGGTTTTGCGATATAATATTTGAAGATAAAAATTTGTATGATTTTCCATTAATGAAATCCTACATTATTTTAAAAATGTTATATTATAAAAAATGATACTAAAAATAAGGACCCACATTTTATTATGTGGTTTTTTTAAATTTATGAGTTTTGATGTAATTCTATTAAACTCAAAACCTAAAATGATCCTAAAATAGAGTGAAAGTAAATTCACGACTAGAACTAATTATTAAAAAATGTTTAAGGCCGGGTAATAATAAGCCCCCTTCTTATGAACACAAAGAACCCCTACCTACATCTTCTACTATACAAGTGTATACCTGAGTTAGTACTTATATCGATATCATTTCCACTATCTTTGGAAATAAATATTTTATAAAACAACCTTGGAGGATTCAAGGTTTTTATCACTATTCTTGTGTATAATTACGAGGTAACAATACCACATAGGCGAGCCCCCATTTAAGAAATAACTATATTTATAAGTAAAAAAAATATAAATATATAATATAAATATAATTTTTTAATAATATAAATATAATATTATATAACATTACATAATTGGGGGATAATGATATATTTATGAAAATATGATTTTTAATGACTTAAATATAATATAATCATTGTATTATTTAATATATATATAATTTAAAAAATATATGAAAAAAATTTCTTGGTTACATATACGTTAAATTTACCTTATATAATATAAAAAACAACAAATAATGTGATTTTTATGTAAATATAACATTATATTATGTACATATAATATTAAATAGTGAAATATAACCCAAATATAATGTGAATATACCATTAATATATTATTATATAACATGAATAAAAAATTTATATATATTGAAAAATTAATTAATATATAAGGTAACATAAATATAATATACTTATAAAATTATTATAAAATGATTTAACATAAATAAAACAATATGTAACATCTTATAAACCATATATAATGATTCTATTATTTAAATAAAATGTCCATATAATGTTAAATTTATTTTAATGTTACATTATATTAATTTCATATAAAGTTATATTAATGTTAAATAATTCTTTTTTTACATAATTTATATTTATTATTGTTCCATATTTTTGTTATATTAACATCATCTATCATATTTTTTTATATGCCATTATATTTAAATTTTTATGATATTATATATTCTAAATATAATGTAGATATAAGATAAATATATTAGACATATAACATTATATAACATAATAAAAATGTATATAAGACAATAATATAACATTATAAAGAATAAATGTAAAATTATTATAGCACTTTGTACTCAAAATAATGTTATATTGTTTGTGTACAATGTTATAATAATGTTATATTTACATTATATTAATTTTATATAATTTTATATTTAGAGTATCAATATAATAATTGTTTCATAATCGTGATTTAATTTATATTTAAGATTATTACCTCTTAGAATATACCAAAGGACCAATGTTTTGGTTAGAAAGGACAAATATTATTAAATTCTTAAAAAATAATAAAATCTCCATTATAATTTATTTTTTTAAAAGGATAATATTATACATTATAGGTGTGGTTAATGAACTAACCCATACTGGAAAACATCACTTAAGAGAGTGCAACTAGTGTTTATTAAATTTAAATATTTATTTTAAAAAAAAATCACAATATAAATTGAAAAAGAAGATAATAATTGTTTAAAAATATTCTAAAATAATTACATTTCTGTAAGTAAGACAGGAAACACCCAATACTCATAAAAAGACATAAATCATTCAAAACATCCTTTTTAAATCATCATGTTAAAATTACATTCCCAAATAGACTCTTATAATCCATATACTCACTTCTACTAAGAATTTTATGAAAAATATTCACTTACCCATACATCATAATTATTATTAAATGAATAAAAACTGTATTCATGCAATTAATTTTTTATAATATAAGCTATAATATTACATTATAAATCATTCAATTAACCTGTTATCCATTTAATAATATTGTGTAAAAAATATCATTCAAACTTACAAATTCATTTTCATAGTTATTATTAAAATATAAAATTTCTATTAATATCAAAAAATTAATAAAATTAATATTTTTTAATTATTTTTAATTTAATTTTATATAATTTGTTTATAAAAACCAACAATATTATTAAAAAATTTAACAATGAGTTAGGTTGTGATTGATGGGACTAAAATTTTAATCATTAATCAAAAAAAATAATACTATTAAATGAATAATTTTATTACCCTCTAATTAATTTAATAAATAATAAATTAATAATTAATTAATTACATATTTACCCCATTTGTATTTAACTAATAATAATTACACTGGATTTAAGTAGAGGTGAAGAGTAACTAAATTTCAAAAAATAAATCAAATGTGATCAAATTTATTTGGTAATAATGTAAAAAAAATCTAAACAAACTCGAGTTCAATGAATCTGAAATAATCATCTCCTAAAGGAATTTTGGTTTTTGTTTTATACCTAGATAAAAATAAAAATAATTATCTATAGAATAAATAATGGACCTAAATCTCCCTAATTTGTTGTGTAATAATAATGAAACCAACTAAGAATTGAGGTGGTATATTCATCTTGGGATAATGGTGGGAATTCATGTGGATAAGTTGGAGAAAATTAGGGTTTCAGGGGAGGGTAGTATGGAAACCCTTCTCATTGTTTCATTTTAATTCATGATTTAATAAAACAAATCACACATAATCCTACTCGAAATATTGATATGTATATTTTATTTTGGAATTAGATACATTATATGAAAACATGAAATTGTAAATACATAATTTGTATTGAAAAAATCCTTAACATGATCATACATAAAACTACATGGGATAACATAGGGACATCAATAGGAATAGGGTATACTATTAATCTCTCTAAGGGAAAAATCATGGAGTAACATGATGAAAAAATGCATGTTAGGAAATAGGCATATAAATGGGTAATTTTTTTCACAATCATAAACAAGAATAATAAGGCATTTTATACCGTTATAATATAAAGGAAACTTGGGAAATGAGACAACATCTTAAAAACCTTCATCATAAACATATGTCAAAGGAAAATAATAATACATCATGGTGGAAAAAGTCATGTGAGGGATTAAGGTAACATTAAAATCCATTTCATGATGTCCAATGAGACTAAAACATTACCCAATGCATTAGAGTGCAATATAAATCTTAGTTCACCCATCATATTCATTTAATTTCGATGATTATGTATGCCAAATAGATCATATAACGTGGATTAATTCATCATAATATTTTATAACATGATCAAGGGTTATATAATAAATACTCGTATCTCTGCAATCAAGATGTATAAGTTTGAAATAGTGAACACCTTCGATAGGAAATTGGTTCAACCAACATTTACATGGCATGGAAAATCACAATGATATTTGGGCTGTATAATGACATTTCTAAAAGATTAATATAATGGTTTGACGAGTGAGAAAAGTTTATCTCAACATAATGACATTAAATTTAACGTAATAGGGATATTTAATTTAATTTCCCAACTTGTGGAATTGAAAATTGGAGTCATATGATAATGAAGAAATATGAATAAATAAGAGAAGGAATACAACCCTAGCCATGAGAGTAGGAATATGAATTCTTTGGAGGAGATTCTTGATCTCATGGAGGACCTAAAAAGGACACTCAAGAGGGGATGGAATATTAGGGATGCTCTCAATTGATTTTTACTAAAGTTAAATGGGATTATTGGTTATTATATACTAGAAATGAGTGGAAAATTATTTATCATTTCCCAAACATAGGTTTCACAATCTATATAATAAAAGAAAAAATTAAATTAATTACATAGGGTTATACCATAAATTCAACCAAAGTTGATTGGATTTAATTATTTAACAAGGTCAGGGGATGACATTATTATAATATTACACTTGGTGATGTGGAAGTGAGGCACATCCTTAAAGAAATAATTTTAAAAATATAAAATATATTTTATGTTTTGGAGGATTCATAATAGCTTTGTAAGATAAATATAATATTCATATTATTACAATTTTTTATATGGAAAACATATATTTTTTCAAGGATACCCATTAGAGTATACATTACATCATATTTTGTTCATTAAGATATCATAATACACCGCTTATATATATATCCTATTTAATTTTTACCCGAACATTCTATTATTTGAAAGAAATTATGAAACAATTTCCATTGTGTAATTTAGAAATTATGATTACAAAAGTTTTATACATTTTATCAAAAAAAATTATAAATATATGATTTTCAAGTTTAAAATAATAATTGACATTTCTTTAGAAAGGATGCGTTATTAACAATAATTGCTTTCAAAACATTATAAAAAATAAATTTGAAAAAATAAAAATTATATTAACATTTATATTAAATAAAAATTAATTAATAATAATATTTTATTAAAATATTATTAATTTAAATGAATAATTAATTCATTAAAATAATTGCCTTAAATTAATTTTAATATTACTCAAAAATATAATTCTGTTTTTATTGTATCAATGAAAAAAACAGTTTATAAAGTCAAAATAATAAGATAAAAATATTTTAATTTTTCTCTAAAATATACATATTAATAATATTTGGGTGTTGAAACAAATCCCTTTAATACATCATAAAACTATTTAATAGTATAGTGCATCATGTTGAGACTTTTAGGGGTTGGATTGATGTACATGGTTTGGGTCGTGATCTCGATGATCATAAACGTCTATAGTAAAAGGTTTATCTCATGATTACTTTTTTGGAAATAATCATGGGATTTTTCAAGGTAAATTTATATTGATGATATATATCTTAGAAGCTATAATAAATGAGCTTTGTAGGGTATTATCGTACAAGTTGAGCCCATTATTTCCATTATCCATTTTGATTGGTTTTTTTAAAAACCTATATTTATACTATCATTTTTTCATGTGAAATTTTTATATTACCCATGATAAATATGCTTAAAGATATTTTAAATAATATATGATATAATAAAACCAATTATGTGCATTTGTTTTATATAACCATAATATATTATATGAAATTTAATTAAATCACAAGAAGAATTATATTTACAAAAATTTTGGTCATTACAATCATCCCCTTAAAAAATTTCACTATATATATTTTCATTTCACAAAATAAAACTTATAAGGGTGACTATGATTCATAACCCCCTACAATTCCCACGTAGCTTCTTCGAACTTTTGGTTTCTCCAAAATATTTTGACCATGTTCATTAACTTATTTCATATAACTTTGTCTCTGTGATTAATTATTTCCACCTGCTACTCATTATTGTATAGATATTTTTATAATGGTACCATCTAAATATTTCTTACATGTGAGGTCTCTGGTATAGAGAACATTAAGAGGGATAAATGGAATACATCATGTTCATGAGAAATGTTATATGTGTGTGGTAGTTGATATGCCACCACTACGATGTGCTCAAGTATCTCCAAGGGACTGATTTATCTTATACTAATATTTACCTTAATCCCAAATCTCATATCCTTAATCCATGGGGTTATGAGTAGGAATAACTTGTCTCTAACATCACAATCTATATATCATCTATGACTATAAGAATAAATCTTCCATCGAATCTGATCTGCCATGATGTACTGTTGAATGGAGGTAACCTTTTCTACAGATTTCTTAACCATTTCATGTCATAACATTTTTCATTCCCCTACATCGTCCTAACATGTAGGTGTTATTCAACTATTATAATAATGGTATTCATATGGAACCATTTGGATGCTTTAGTACACACTATAATTATTTAGAACTTGACTAGAGGATGATATTTTTCCCATCATCCCATTGTGCCAGATCTCAAAATGTAATAATGTTTTTAGAGAGTCCATAATTATTGGACATCATTTTTGGGGTGACTTCTCGGGCTAAATTTCAACTCGATCATTATAGCATATTATATACTCTTCTAGAACGTGGTGGTAAATATTTGGTCTCAATATGATACAATAGATAGTGGAGTTACTTTAAGCCTCACTGCATCACTCATGTATATCCATACATGTTGATCAAGTGATAATTCATCTTGAATTTCAATGAATTGAGAAATCATTGTAATATGATCTAACAAAAACCATATAGAATTATTTCCTCTTGATTTCATTCGAAGACCCATGGAAATATCCATGGTGATGAATCACCAATTTCATATTGGTATGGGTAATGGTTTCATCTCCTCCTTGTGCTTTTTCTTTTCATGGTACACTTCATAAAAAACAGTACATCATGAATTAAATTTCATGATTACTTTCATTATATTGTCCAACCAACAGTTCTCTAGGAGACCTTGATATATATTTGTGCTCCTTGAATGGATGGTGAATGATGAACTATGTGAATCTTCCGACTATACATTCTCTAAAATTATATTTTACGGTACATATAGTCATGACACAAATACTACAAATCATTTTGTATTAACATTGAACTCCAAGGATTTCCCTTTTTGAATAGTTTCATCTTTGTTTTGAATTCCTATAACATCTCTTTGAGCATCTTTTATCTTCTTTAGAAGGTATGGTTGAGTAATAATTTATGAATGGATTGATTATTTGCCTCCATTTATGATTCCCATGTACATGATTTTAATTACTATGATGATGAAATCATTTTTGATTCACATCAGTGATAAATTTTCCAGATCCATTCTACTTAGAGAATCTTTTACTACATTCACGTTCCCAAGATATTAGTGGATTGAGCAGTCATGGTCCTTAATCTGCTCTAACGATAATTACTAGAACATATTTAGTTAATAATATATGAATATATTATTGGGGATTTTTTGATCCATATATATTTCACACTTCTCCCTAGATAGATAATAACACCATATTTTCAATAAGAATATAAATACAGATGACTCTAAATCTAGCATAGGGTAGTTCTATTCATGGGAATTCAATTTTATTAAGGAATAGGAAATAAAGTTTTCATTGATCATTAAATTACAACCCAATCCCTTCATCAAAGAATCTCTGAATAATATGAATAGCTATCTATTTTTGGGAAGTGTGAGTACAGGTGTTGTGATAATAATATTTTTCAACTCCTTGAATCTCTCATCACATTACTTATTACAACAAAACTTAACACCGATTTGATTTATCATGTTTAGAGCATTTGTAAACTATGTAAAATTTCTCAAAAAACGATGAATGTACCCAAATATTCTATGGAAATTAAGGATATATGTCTAATATGTTATCCTTGACCATCCCTAATTATTTTCTATCTTTTAATGTTATATAGATTTCCTATTTCTTGATACAATATTCCCCTTTAATGAGACATTCATTGACTAGAAATAAAATTTTTTGTACTTTTTATGAAGCTTTTCCTTTCATAAAGTTTTTAGAAAGGTTCCCATATACTCCTCATATTCACACATTATTTTTATGTATATTAGGATTTCATCTAAACAAACTACCACAAATATTTCACGATAATCTATACAAACTATATTCATAAGGTCGAATATTGTTGGTTCTTTATTGAGTCTGAAAGGCATTAATATGATCTGATAGTGTCCATACCTTATATGAAAATCAGTATTGTGGATATCCTCTTTTTTAATCGTATCTTAGTAATACATCATCCATAGATCCATCTTGTAGAATTACTTTACTCCACATAACTGATCGAACAAGTCATCAATCTTTAGAAGAGGATACTTTATCTTTATAATTATCTCTTTTATCACATGAAAATCATTGAAAAGGAGCATCGACATATAATTTTTCTTGATGAAGAGGATTGGTGCATCCCAAGGTGTAGCACATGGGCATATGAACCCTTTATCCAAATTCCCAAGAAGTTTTTTATTCATCTCATCATGTTCCACAAAATCAATTATATATGGAGTCTTGGGTAATATTAATTCCCCAGGTAGAAGATCTATTTAAAATTCAACCTCTTGAATGGTAGGAATACCATGATATTCTTCCTAAAACACATCATCGTATTCCCTAAAAATGGGAATTCCTTCTAGGATTATCATTTCATTACGCTCACTCATTTGATCAAGATGTTATTTCTTATAGGGAAATAATATTCATGATTGAGATGTTGGTTATAATGAATATTCATCAATATCCTTGAATTTTTACATAATCAGAGGATGATTCATGATACAGAGACCCATTTCCTTCTTGCGATAATTTATTTTGGCTTTATATAAGGAAGTAAAATGTAAGAAACCGGTTCTTTTCTTTGAGGTACGAGATTATTATTTTCTCTTTTACTTTTGTGTTTATAATAAAATATGCAAAATGGGGAAAATCCTAAATTTTGGAACTACACGATGTGTACTTTTCCACACGCCGTGTACTTCTGGCCGTGTTGGGATGAGTACACAGGGCATATAGCCATGTCAGAGACAAAGGGTATAGAAACCGACTACATGCTGTGTAGTGGTCCTTTACACGCTGTGTAGTCAATCGGCATGCCAAAATAGTAAGGAGATGGAGTAGCCACCAGCTGTGCGGCAGTACACGCCATGTACTCAAGAGTAAATGTCGTGTACTCATGTAGGCAGGCGAACAGTGTCGTGCTAGCAGAATGCTGCTAGAGGAACAGTTAAATTAAAGGAGTACACACCCTGTACTTGGAAGTACACGCGGTGTACTTTGTTTTTTCATCTTAAAATAGGTAGTAACCTCCTCATTTGGAAGAGAAGGCATTTGAACAGTTTTTGAGCCAAAGGAGGAGGTCGAACCTTTTAAGATCTGGCAAGTGTTCGTCGGGAATCGGTTTTCGCCTCGGACAATCCCGTTGGAACCGCACGGGTAAGGGCTTCCATCTCCTTGGCTACATCTTACCAATTATTCTCATAACGAGAGTTATTTGAGGTTAAGTGGGTTTTGTTTCTCCATCAGATCTATGCCGTTCTTGGGCATTTCTGGAGTCGGCGTTCAGTTATAACGTTCATTGGCGTTTAAGGTAGGTGGCTTGGTGTGTAGTTTTCCAACTGCTGTGTTTTTTGCGTTTTGTGCCACAAACCCATGTTGGGGTGTCGTGTGGCTGAGGCTGTTGATATATTTAATGCCTATAATTGCATAGGTGATTAAATTTTGATAATAAAATGCTGGTTGGGATCGTTGCTTGGATACGGAACCACCCCGGGGGTGTGTTCCACTGTTTAGTCGTTTGGCCAGGATACCCGAGGGTATGCCTTTAAAGTAGTAATTGTAGAATTTCCTTGAAAGGAATTGCTTGTTTACTACTTGTTTCCATGTTGGGCATGGCCCATTTACCCATTTATCTTGAGGGCATTGTTGTGATTATCCTGAGGGCACTACACTGTTAGGCCTGGGGGTTGTAGTTATTTCACCTGAGGGAAACCTTTCGTGCCTGAGGGCTTGACATCTGTGCCTGAGGGAAAAACATCCTATGCCTGAGGGTAAATTCTGTTACGCATGTGGGCTATACCTGCGTGTTGGATTCTTCTTACCTGAGGGTAAGGTTTTTCTTATCTGAGGACGTGGACTGTTTACTTAGAAATGCACTGTGGTGATTTCTAATATTTAATGGATTAAATGAATAATAAAATGGCAATATAACTGTTAATTAGTTACTATTGAGTACTGCTTACTTTATTGAATTTTACTACCACACACTATTGTTGCATGCTTACACACAGTTGGGAACGAGCCTTTGGTGGGTGCCAATTGGGAATATATTTCTCACACCCTGTGTGGGTCATGATTTTCGGCCCAAACAGATTACGTTGTTGTAGGTGTGGATAGGGGAAAGAGTCCCTATACAGGTACATGATTACTACAGAGGAGTAGAAGGGCATGGGACTGAGGCTCGGCTCGTGATGCTGCTGCCAGCTGTTTCTCTTTGTTTTGCTGTACTCTACTTTTGGTTGTACTGTATTGATGTATAACATGTTCTGGCTATTTTATTAGAACTTGAGACATGTAGCATCATCATTTATATATTTTGGGTTATATCCACTGCTGTTGTTTATTTCAGTTGTGTATGATTTTCTGCTTCCTCTCTTCGTTGTATGTTGATGTATGATTTATTCTGTATTCTGCTGCGCTACACTTTGACAAATGAGGGCATATATTCCCCACTATCAGACCTGGGCCCTCGTTGCTAGTCTACAGTCTCTGGCGTTTGGGGAAATGCGCTTGAGGTCACGTGGCGAACTGGGTTCGGGGCACCCGTTGAGTGGCACCCGGAACCAGGACTTTACAAAGTGGTATCAAAGGAGGTTCTTTTCGTTGACTTACTATTTGGATCCTTAGTTAGGGATAGGATGAACGATAGCTGGTAATAAGCTATGTCCAGGCGTAGCTAACCCGCATACAGGGAAAAGCCAGTCTACCTCGTATTTTGAAATTCTTCTGATTTTGCAAATTTTACAGTTGATATGATTTCACCATTGGGTGACACACTTGTATTGTGCTGTTTATATTTTTTCTATGGGTTCTATTTAGTTGCAACCCAATGATATGAGGGTATTCCATCTCAAGAATCATTTAGGCACATGCTAGAATCACATGCCATGCATAGTTTCCATGCCATGTAGGTGGATTAGGAAACTGCATGTTGTTGTGATAGTTGTTGTGCTAGAAAAGCATGTTGTTATGATAGATTCTTAATAAATACCTGCTATTTGATAGAGTATTTTGTGTATTTCTGTTTATAGAATGGACGCCGAACTTTGGTTTTTGGGGAGTATGGGTCCCCATTGACCGGAATTTGGTGGATCATTGACTGTTTATTAGTTATAACACAAATAAGATGTCAAAATTTGATTCGTGGGGAGTATGGGCCCTCACAGGTCAGAATTTGACACTTAGGTGTTGGTTTTCGGTATTTCCTGGGTTCCGGGGAAGTTTCTGAGGCATACTGTCCGGAAACCCAGTATACACACCGTGTCGTATTTGAAAAACACCGAGTATGGCCTTTTGTTCGGGAAGAAAAGTGAAATTTTTAAGTACACGCCGTGTACTCTGAGTACACGCCGTGTAGTCTCTTCCCATGTCACAAACCGTGTGGGCGGAAACATGGGGTAGGGAAGTGCTTGGGCGAAAATGCCTTGTAGCACATGTACACGCCGTGTAGCGCATGTACACGCCGTTTAGCACATGTACACGCCGTGTAGCGCATGTACACGCCGTGTTGGGTTGACCTGGATTCCGGCCGTGTAACTAAAAACATGGGTCAGTGAACTCTTTTACAGAACAGGCCGTGTCAATGATGAACACAACGTGTAGTGTGGCCTGGGGACTCGGCCGTGTAACTA
Organism: Viscum album; assembly: GCA_963277665.1. NCBI lineage: Eukaryota > Viridiplantae > Streptophyta > Magnoliopsida > Santalales > Viscaceae > Viscum > Viscum album. Next base: position 136,841,960 of record OY728152.1, on the reverse strand, counting down.
ACAACACGGGTCGATGCCACCATTCCTTGAACACGCCGTGCACCTTTGGGGACACGCCGTGTAGTCTTGTCTGAGGACAGACAATGTGGACTTAGCCGTATGGCGGGAAAATGGGGTTGTTGACATGCCGTGTGCGGGTGTAACACGCCGTGTAGTGTCATGCCGAGTAGTCGAATCTATCAAAGAAGACATGGGAAGTTGGAAAATAACACCATACACACTGTGTAGATAATATACATGCCGTGTAGTTTTGTTCAAATGGGAGCCTTGTGGATTAGCTGTGCATAAGGACCCGTGTAGGGGAAGGGAAGTCAAGAACATGCCGTGTAGTCAGTATACACGCTGTGTAGTATTGTTTTGTAAATTTTGAATTCCTTATTCTTCTTGTTACCTTTTGGGTTTCTTCACTTTCGGTCTTTGATGAATCTTGTTCTAAGGCATGTTTTTGACCTTGTAGTGTCATGACGCCTAGATGACCGTGCGTTGTTTGCCAAGAGAGCGGAAATGAGAATATTCCGGAGATGGTGGCCCATGGGCTACCAGTTGATCCTACAGTAGATCCAGATGCGACACCAGCTACTATACCGGACATAGGCGCGGAGGCGCAGTTCAGTGAAGGCTTATTTCGGTTCTTGCAGACCTTTTAGGGAGCACCGCAGGCTGCCACATCCATGGCCGTGCTGACACGTATCTTCCAGCAGCAGCATCCACCTACGTTCTCAGGGGATGGAAGACCATAGGCTGCAGAGTCTTGTTTGGGGTTAATGTAGACTATTTTCGAGCATCTTGAGACGCCTCCAAAGTGGAGGGTTATGCTCGTGACATACATGCTACGTGATTCCGCCAAGAGGTGGTGGGATGTTACCACCCAGTCAGAGCATCATAGGGACATGGTGTGGGATGACTTTTAGGTAGTCTTCTATGAATTATTCTTCCCGGAGATGCTGAGAGAAGATAGAGCTCGAGATTTCATGAATCTGTAGCAGGGCACTATATCAGTGATGGACTATTCTGCTCATTTTACGGAGATTCATCACTTTTCACCCGTTCTGGTGGGTGAAGAGACATTGAGAGCCAGACGTTTTGAGGATGGTCTTCGGTATGACATCCACACATTGGTGAATTTATTCAGGTTGCCTATTGTACATGCTATTATGAATCAGGCGCTGCTTACAGAGAAGAACCTTCGAGAATCCAGAGGTGTGGGCCAGGGCGGTTCAGCACCAGTTACTAGTACTTTTTCTGCTGGCAAGAGGAAGAGACAGATGGACTTCTCTCAGGGTGGCAGTACCATCCATGAAGCTTCTTTAGGTGGTCTAGTCAGGTGCTACCAGTGTGGTAGAGAAGGTAACAAGAGGCCATAGTGTCCATGAGACCTAGTGGAGTGCCGAGCATGCAGCAAGATGGGTCATCTGCATCGCTTTGGCATGGAATTTCTACCGGTGGAAAGTGAGAGGGGTTTTGTGCAGAATCCGCATGCGGGAGAAGGACCAATGGTTTCTTACCAGTCGGGGAATTGAAATATGTTAGGGCGTGCAGGTAGAGATGGTGGTCGTGGTCATGGTAGCTAGACACTAGGATCTCAGAGGCAGTAGGGCGGGATAGCTCAGGGTAGCCAGGCTATGTCGCAGGGCCGCAGCACTGGGCAGGCATATGTAGTGCAATAGACCCAACATGAGTAGGATCCCAGACCTTCTATAGTCAGAGGTACTATTCTAGTAGCTACTGTTCTATCTTCAATACTTTTTGATACAGGTGCTACAAATAGTTTCATATCTGTACCATGTTGTGGAGAGCCTTGGGCTCTGTGTTTCTACTTCTTCTGATATAATGACACTAGACACTCCATTGGAGACTAAAACGGCTGGTTTGCGTTAGTGCAAGGAGTTCCCCCTTGAGGTTGGTGGGTGTCAATTCCTCTGGGAACTCTATTTCCTAGAGATGACAAGCTATGACGTCATTCTCGGGATGGACTGGTTGTTTCCATTTTGAGACTTTGTAGAATGATATCGTCGTAGGGTGTGTTTCACGTCACCAAAGGGCGGAGAGTTTATATACAAAGGCGAATGGGATGTTTAGGAGAGTTGAGCTGGACCAGAGCATCGTGGGCGAGGTGGAGTCACATCCCAGATTGTGAGATTATATCTGGATGACCAGGGGACTTGTCAAGAGGATTTCCCTCCTGTTGTTGATTGTTTCAGGGATTTCTTCCCAGACTACATTTTAGGTCTACCTCCAGAGAGAGAGGTGGATTTCTCTATTGAGCTTGTTACACGAGCAGCACTGATGTCCATTCCTCCATATAGGATGGCTACACCTCAGTTTCAGGAGCTCAAGAGGTAGTTGGAGGAGTTGTAGGCAAAGGGATTTATCTGACCCAATACTTCTCCGTGGGGTTCGCCAGTCCTTTTTGCGAAGAAGTTCGACGATACCCTCAGACTTTGTATGGATTATCGAAAGCTAAACCAGTTGACGGTTAAGAACTAATATCCCTTACCGAGGATTGATGATATTTTTGATCATCTTCCTAGAGCACGAGTGTTCTCGAAGATTGACATGAGATCAGGATATCAACAGTTTCACGTGAGACCATTTGATATACCTATCATGGCTTTCAGGAGTAGGTATGGTCTATATGAGTATACAGTTATGCCGTTCGGACTCACGAACGCACCGGTAGTTTTTATAGCTCTGATGAATCATGTGTTCCATCAGTATCTTGATTATTTTTTGGTAGTATTCGTGGATGACATATTGGTGTACTCTCACAATAGACATGACCATTCCACCCGTCTTGAGATCGTATTGAGTACACTGAGGGAGAATTGGCTATATGCTAAGATCTCAAAGTTCCACTTTTGGATGGACCAGATTCACTTCCTGGGACATATCACCTCTGAGGCAGGAGTTTCAATAGACCCAAAGAAGGTGAGAGCAGAGGTTTCCAAGGAGTAGCCCAAGAACATGTTCTAAAGACGGAGTTTCTTAGGGCTGGCAGGTTACTACAGATGTTTCATACAGGACTTCTCCCGCTTAGTAGCACCGTTGAAAGGTCTGACTAAGAAGGGTTTGAACTTTGTTTGGTCGGAAGCTTGCGAGGTAGCTTTTCAGGACCTGAAGGGAAGGTTGACATCAACACCAATCATGATACTCCCAGTGCAGGGGAAGGGCTATACAGTTTACTGTGAAACATAAGGTATTGGGCTGGGAGCAGTTTTGATGCAGGGTGATCGAGTTGTTGCATATGGGTCTCGGTAGTTGAGGCCGCATTAGAGGAATTACATGACAAATGATCTCGAGTTAGCTGCAGTTGTACATGCATTGCGCTGTTGGAGACATTATCTATTGGGGGAGAATTTGTGGTTTTCATTGACCACAAAAGCCTCAAGAATATCATTACTCAGCGTGACTTGAATCTAAGGCAGATGAGGTGGGTCAAATATCTACAGTCCTTTAATTTTGAGCTTGCCTATACACCTGGTAAAGGTAATGCAGTAGCTGATGCACTGAGTAGGAAGTCTCAGATATAGGCGGTGCAGGAGGCCAATGGTGAGTGGGAGCTCATGTCCTTGTTCTCTGAGATGCATCTAGTGGTGCACGACAGTCAGGGGCAGACTTATCTTTCATCTTTAGATGTGACTTCTACCCTCCTAGACAGAGTGAGGACGAGACAACTATCTGATTTAGAAGGCCTAGTTCTACAGGAGCCGGTGGAAAGTGAGGACCCTCCACCAGGTTGTATTATAGGCGATGATGAGGTTTTGCATTTCTATGGATGAGTATGGGTTCCAAGGGATATATGCGAGGAGCTGATGCGAGAGTTTCATGCTTCAGCTTTGGGCAGTTCATCCCGGGGTTACCAAGATGTACCATGACTTGAGACGTCAGTACTGGTGGTTGGGTATAAAGAGAGATGTAGCTGGTTTTGTTACAGGGTGTTCCACCTGTTAGAAGGTTAAGGCAGAGCATCAGAGACTAGCCCGGCTGTTACAACAGTTACCCTTTCTGGAGTGGAAGTGGGATTATTTTGCGATGGATTTAGTGGATGGGTTGCTGAGGTAACCTCATGTCAACGATTCCACATGGTTTGTTGTGGACAGACTCACGAAGGTAGCTCACTTCTTGCCGATCAAGGAGACCTTCGGTGTTGACGAGCTCAGAAGGATTTATATCCGAGATATCGTACGTCTTCCTGGGGTCCCTCTTTCTATTGTTTTAGATAGGGATTCCTGCTTTATGTCTCGTTTATGGAAGGGTTTTCAGAGGGCACTGGTTATACAGGTTCTTCTGAGCACAACATACCACCCTCAGACAGATGTCCAGTCAGAGCGTGCAATACAGGTGCTTGAGGACATGCTGCATGCATGCGTCCTAGACTTTGGGGGCTCTTCGGAGAAGCATACATCCTTAGTCGAGTTTGCCTATAATAACAGTTTTCAGGCTACTATTGAGATGGAACCATACGAGGCTTTATACAGAAGGCTGTCAAGATCACCATTGTGCTGGTTAGAGGCAGGTGAGGCAGCTTTGTTGGGACCACGTCTCGTGCAGGAGACTTCTGAGAAGGTCCAGTTGATTCAGAAGTGGATGACTACCACACAGTCTTGTCAAAAATCTTATGCAGATCACTGCAGACGACCTTTGGAGTTTGTGGTCGGGGATCAGGTTTTCTTGCATGTTTCGCAGAGGCTGGGACCCAAGAAGATCAGGAGACAAGTTAAACTTTCACCATGGTATGTGGGACCATTTGAGATTCTGGAGAGGGTCGGGCTGGTTGCTTATCAGTTGCGGTTACCACAGTGGTACCGATCCATGCATGATGTATTCCACGTATCTCAGTTGTATCGTTATCATTCAGAAACATCTCACATATTTTATCCCGAGGAGGTTGAGTTGGAGGCAGATGCGTCCTTTGAGGAGCATCCGATTCGTATTGTTGATAGGAGCATGAAGGTTCTCCGTGGCCAGTCAGTTCCTCTCGTACAGGTGATATGGCAGCATGGCCGAGTGCAGGATGAGACCTTGGAGCGGGAGGCCGACGTATGTGCTCAGTGTCCGGAGTTGTTCACGGATATATATTCTCTACCCTTGGAAGGGAAATTCAGGGATGAATTGCTATAAGGGGGGAAGTTTGTAAGAACCCAGTTCTTCTCTTTGAGGTACGATCTTCTTCATTTCACTTTTCATTAAGTTTTTTTAATAAAATATGGAAAATGGGAAAAAATCTTAAATTTTGGAACTACACGCTGTGTACTTTTTCACACACTGTGTACTTCTGGCCGTGTTGGGATGAGTACACAGGGTGTGTAGCCATGTCGATGAAAAAGGGTGTAGGAACCGACTACACACCGTGTAGTGGTCCTTTACACACCGTGTAGTCAGTCGGCATGCCAAAATAGTAAGGCGGTGGAGTAGCTGCCAGCTGGGCGGTAGTACACGCCTTGTACTCAAGAGTACATTCCGTGTACTCATGTCGGCAGGAGAACATTGTCACGCTGGCGGAAAGCCGGCAGAGGAACAACTAAATGAAAAGAGTACACACTGTTTACTTTGTTTTTTCAGCTTAAAACAGGTAGTAGCCTCCTCATTTGGTATAGGAGGCATTTGATCCATTTTGGATCCAAAGGAGGAGGCCGAACCTTTGAGGATCCGCCGATTTTTCACCAGGAATTGGTTTCCACCTCGGATGATCCCGTTGGAACCACACTGGCAAGGGATTCCATCTCCTTGGCTGCTTCTTACCAATTCTTCTCCTAATGGGACGTATTTGAGGTTAAGCGGGTTTTGTTCGCCTTCAGATCTACATCATTCTTGGGTGTTTCTGGAGTTGGCATTCGGGTATAACTTTCGTTGGCATTTAAGGTAGTTAGCTTGGTGTTTAGTTTTCCAACTTCTATGTGTTTTGTGCGTTTTGTGCCACAAACCCATGTTGGGGTGTCATGTAGATGTGGCCGTTGATATATTTAATTCCTAGAATTGCATAGGTGATTAAATTTTGATAATAAAATTCTGGTTGGGATCGTTTCTTGTATTTGGAACCACCCTGGGGGTGTGTTCCATTGTTTAGCCATTTGGCCAGGATACCTGAGGGTATGCCTTTAAAGTAGTAATTGTAGAATTGACTTGAGAGGAATTTCTTTTTTACTGCTTGTTTCCATGTTGGGCATGGCCCATTAACCTGTTTAGCCTGAGGGCGTTGTTGTGATTAGCCTGAGGGCACTACACTGTTTAGCCTGAGGGCTGTAGTTATTTCGCCTGAGGGAAACCTTTCATGCCTCAGGGCTTGAATTCTGTTCCTGAGGGCGAAACTTCCTACGCCTGAGGGCAAATTTTGTTACGCCTGAGGGCTATACCTGCAGGTTGGATTCTGCTTACCTGAGGGTATGGGTTTTCTTGTCTGAGGACGTGGACTGTTTACTTAGAAATGCACTATGGTGATTTCTAATATTTAATGGATTAAATGAATAATAAAATGAAAAAATATAACCGGTAATTATTTACTATTGTGTACTTCTTACTTTATTGAATTTTTCTACCGCACACTATTTTTTCATGCTTACACACAGTTGGCCACGGGCCTTTGGTGGGTGCCTACTGGGAATATATTTCTCACAACCTATTTGGTCAACGCTTTTCGGCCCAAACAGATTACATTGCTGCAGGTGTTGATAGGGGCAAGAGTCCCTATACAGGTACATGATTGTTGCTGAGGAGTAGGAGGGCATTGGACCGAGCCTAGGCTCCTAATTCCACTGCGAGCTGTTTCGCTTTGTTTGGATGTACTCTGCTTTTGGTTGTAATGTATTGATGTATAACTTGTTCTGGCTGTTTTCTTAGAACTTGAAACATGTAGCATCATCATTTATATACTGCTGGTTGTATCCACTGCTGTTGTTTATTTCAGTTGTGTATGATTTACTGCTTCCGCTATTCATTGTATGTTGATGTATGATTTATTCTGTATTTCGCTACGCTACAATTTGACAAATGAAGGCATAGTTTCCCCACTATCAGACCTGGTCCCTCGCTGCTAGTCGGTAGCCTCTGGCGTTTGGGGAAATTCACATGAGGTCACGTGGCGAACCGGGTTCGGGGCACCCGTTGAGTGGCACCTGGAACTGGGACGTTACATAAAATCCATACAAAAAATTAAATAAAATTCAACCAAAGGGAGTATCACAGGGTTAATTGGGAATTTAATACCAAAAATCTGATAGGGGATGAGTAATATACTTGGGATCCAATAATTTTACTTTTTTATGTTTTCACTAATAAATCTACATCCATGCTCTGTTCTAGTATTTGGATAGTTTTACTAAACTACAATTATATGAAGGAATTTATAAAATAAAAATCAAAAATTACATTTTCTTTTATTGATTAAATAACTATCGTACCTATCACCACATAAATTTTGGGATCTACCTCAGTTTTTGTGTTAAATAAATCTCTCCCATGCTTCCTTGGAGGTTTTTGGTCTTCTATGAAAACCCTTGAAAAGGGGAATTGGTTTTCAATATTCCCTTATTCCTTGTATTTTATGAAATGCACAATGAACTAATGGTTAAACAGATAATTTAATTACTAAATCGCATTATTGTGGTTCTCCCATCATTAATTTCTAGCAAGGTGACCTTCCTTCTCACACCTAAGGCATTTCTTCATCCCAATTAAGCAATTTTTTGGTTACTTATTTCCATACATTTAACATGTTTGAGGTTGAAATTTCTTTTCACTGACGTATTTATCCATCCAACTACTAGAATTAAACTCCAGATTCTATTTCATATCCATATGATACCCTTGAGATTCACTAATGTATATTTAGAATATGATGGAAAATTGAACTGTTTTATCATATCTATGAATTTATTGAATCTTGAGGAATTTTCGTAGAATATATTTCATCCCACCCAAAAATAATTCAGCCTTGAACTTAGGGGTAAAATAAAGATAGAGGTGTATCGTGAATTTCAGGAATTTTTATTAATACACCAGGATAGATTAATTATCATTTTTTCTAGAGGTAAAGGAAACCCCTTTCCATTTTAATATGGAGTGTGCAAGGAAAATATTTAACGAAAACATATTTTTTTGTAATTCCATCCACCTAAATTTATTTTATGACATCCTTAGGAATTATATTCCTAATCAATGTCCACCTATGATATGCTTCAACCTTTATACAATAAATACCTAGTATAACCTTTACATTCAAAGAAAATTGAATTATGGAGAATATATTCTCAATGGAGTTGATCAATTATTCAATGATTAGGGGACTGGGTAATCCATTGAAATTCTAAGGCCTTGGCCACATAAAGGTCCCAAGTGATGTTTGTTAATTGTTGTAGTTATTTGGGAATTCCTTCTAATATTTGTTTCTATTCATAACACCAGTCATCTCTGAGACTATCATTATAATGTTTACAATTCCCACTTAGATTCAGTTGGCTATCATGTTGGGAGAGTCTTCACATTTCCCTTCATATTTTTTGTTTACCTGATTCCTATTATTTCTGAACCTTATCTAGAATAAAAATATAAATTAAGGATTATTATTTTAGAAAATTAATCACAAAAATAGGAATCCAATGATGTTGGAGGTATAACTTATAAATTAAATTTATTTCGAATCTTATGAACTTCAAGTCTTAAATATATATTATTCACGATCAATTTCTTATCATATACTCTTATTATATTTTTTTTCCATCAACAGTTTCTTGTAATGATCCAATGAATTTACCAAATAATATAAGATGGGATTTTCAAACAATGTGTTTTCCAAGGCATGTTTTCATGGAACACTTCCCGATCGAGTCTAGATGAATGCCGTTTTTTAGGTTTTACCTCTATATAAATCTTTTCCAGATCCACATCCACTTGTAGTATCAACATAGGGATTTATTTTCATGATAAACAATATACTCTATACTTAACAAAAATTATTAATGATCTATTATACCTATTCTTATTCCTAAGGTTATTGTTAGTGTTTTCTAATAATAATCCCAAAAATAACTAAACATTTCCTTTGAAAAAACATGGAAAACCCTCTATTTATTAAATTTAAATTCATGATTTAATATAAATAATTATACATAAAAATAACTGAATTATTAATAATTATAGTGTATTTGGTTGTTAGGTACATTACATAACATCATAAAACATGAAATATGTTATCTTTATTCAATACATACTTAACAAGATCGTACTTAAAACTATATAGGGTATCCTGGGGAAATACTTATGTAATGGGTGATATATAATTGATAGAAATGGAATAAACATGGTATAACATAAATAAAGTAATAAATTTTAGACATTGGGTATATTAAAGGGGAATAAAATTGGTGATTTACATAAACATGAACAATATGGCATGATGTAGTATAAAAACATAAAGCAAAATGGTAATGTGGAAGAAACATAAAACATTAAATCATAAACATAAGTCAAGTATTAATTCCATGAAATCATAATGGAAGAAGTCCCTGAAGGTATTATGTTCACTCCCTAATCCCTTGTATGGAATTTATGGAGACCAAAAAATTACCCAATGCGTTGGAGCACTTTATAATTCTTAGGCCCCCCATTACATTCATTTCAATCTCATGCTTAAATGTGCCACATAGAACAGACATCATGGATTGATTCAACATAATATTATATTATAATATCAAAGAGTTTGGAATAAATAATTTAATTTCTTAATAAATATGTATAAGGGTATAAATTTGAACACTATTGGTAGGAAATGGGAATGTGTGTTCACCAAAAAATTTTGCGGCATGAAAAATCAGGGTGAAATTTTATCAGAAAAACAGCATTACATCAAGATTCATAAAAATGAATTATGAGATTTAATGGATTCTATCATTATATTTACATAATATTGAATATAACAAGTAAATTTTAAGTCATAAACCAACATTAATTACTATAAATATAAGGCATATGATAATGAAGAAACAAGAATAATGAGGGAAAGGAAAAGAATCCTTACCATGAGATTATGTATCCAAATGCTTGTTATGAGCTTCTTGAGATCTTGGGGGAACCATGGGAGGAGTCTATATAGGATAGGGAAGATTAAGGATGTTCTAAAAGGTTTTTAGTGAATGGAAATGGAAGCCTGGATGGGTTTTTTATGAAATTAGCGGGGTATTCTTTATCATTTTTCAAAATTAGGTTTTGGACACTGTAAAATAAAATAACCCAAAAAATACCATCAAATTATTTTTCCCATTTTTTCTGCCAAACTGGATTGAATTTCATTATTTTATAATTCTAGGGACTGTGTTTATTAATATATTACCCTTGGTGATGCTATATTTAGTCATGTATTTAATGAAATGATTTTGAAACATTAAAATTTATTATATTTTTTGGAAGCATCATAATAGGTTTATAAAACAAATAAAAGAAAGATAATATTACATTTTATTAAATTTAAAACAAATATTTTTTCTCAGATACCCATTTTAGTAATTATTAATTTGTTTTGGGGTCGTTATTAGGTCATAATACACACCGTATATTAATATTTAATTTAATTTTTACCCGAAACATCATCTATACTATATAATGATAGAAAATTCACAGTTGGTTAACATCAAAATCCTGATTCAAAAAATAATATTTATTTCATCAACATAATTTTATAAATATGTGAATTTTAAATTTTAAAAAAATTATCTACTTTTTATTAATAGTGATTGGTTTTTTTGACATTAACAGTTTTCAAACACAAAAAAATAAATAAATTTGGATTCAGTAAAAATTATATGACTATTTATATTTAATAATTATTGTTTTATAACAATATTGTTTTTCAAAAAAATATTTCAAAAATACATTAAGACATGAAAATAAATTCCTTGATCGATTTTGAATATTACAAGAAAATACAATTTTTGTTTAATTGTATCATAATAAAAATTATTTATAATGTAAAAATAATATGATGAAAATATATTAATTATTATATAGAATATAAATATTCATTTTATAATTGTCTTGATACATATCACATTAGTACTCCTAAACAAACCCTAAGGGTAATGTGCATTGTTGTGAGACTTTAATGGGGTGGTTCAGCGTTCATAGTTCGGGCCATGAACTCAATGAGCTTAAACAACTCCCATAAATGATTTAGCTCATGCTTAAGTTGCTAGATATAAAATTGGTCTTGTACTAGGAATATCACATTGATTTTTTCTCCCTCAGAGGATCTAATAAAATGGATTCATAGGGAATTATTATACTGGTTGAGTCCATCACTTCCTTTTTATGTGTCAATTGGATTTTTTTAAATCCTAAATTTATATTAATCAAATAATCACTCTGACATGAAAATATTATTATTAGTAAACATGGTAAATGGTCTTTAAATTTGATAGTGTAAAAAATCAAATAAGTGCATGTGTTTTCTGTTACCATAATACATAATATCAAATTTAATTAATTCACAATGGGAATTTAATTTATAAATGATCTTATAATTATAGGGAGTTTGTGATATTTATGTTTTAGGGGACTATATAATAGTGGTTTTTAAAATAAATTGTTATAATAAATGATATACTAGTGTATTTTCAAAAACCATTGGTATAGGGTTCATGTTTTGACCCTATAACAATATTTAGTCAAAACGTTTGATATATGTAACTCTCAACCTATATTCACAATGAACCATATGTATAAAAGTGTGGGTATAGGGCAAATTTTCAGGTTTGAGAGGAATATACTATTTTAATTCTATAATATGAAGATAATATATTTTATGACTATAAATAAAGTGTTCTCAACTAGATTTCTTCTAAAATTAACATGATGTTTGATATTTCGATGTTGATATAGAAGAAGCTTTTCTTGTTTCTATAAATTTGTAAAGTGTTGGAATGAATTTTTTTCTTAATAGAGAAACTTTCCTAGGGAATATTCAAAACTTATTGTTTAATAGGATCAAAAGTAGATTGAAATCTAATAGTTCTTGAAATAAAACCTTATAAATATATTGAATGTAAGGAGGTTAATCATATGGATTTCAGAACACTCTTCTAGAATTTTCTCTATTTGATGACATCAATCCAAAATTTGAATATATATTCATGTAATAGGAAAGGTATCAAATTTAATTGAAATAATATCACTTCATATCATTATAAATAATTCTAACCAATTTTAATTGTACTATTGAATTTCAAATTATATATCAGAACATTATAATGGTAAATCATTGTGGATTTTATGAAGTGGATAATTTTAGAATATATGATAATTATATTACTACATCTAGGGGAGTATTAATCATGGGAGAAATATTTGTATCATAAAGAAGAAATAATAAAATTTCGATTTCATTACATACTTTTGGAATAAATTATGTGTATACATCTCAAGAAACGTTCTGATTGATGTGGATAAGGAATTAGGAATATGAAAATATTGGGGAATTGAGGTTTCCATTACCTTTTGAATGTGGGATTAAAATTTTGATCATTGCATTGATGAACTCCATTTATCAATCATTATCGAATCACATAGACCTCAATTACCACTTTATAAGATAAAGCATTGTGAACGGATTTATAATGATAGATTTTGTTCCTATTTTGCATAAAGTGGATGGAGTCTTTAGTATCCATTTAAAAATAATTAATTATATATATTTAGGTAAAAATTGAAATTTTACTATATTATCCAGATGGTTATGGAATTTTTACCCATACCCTCCCTTATTTTCTTTATTTTTCTCAAATGGGTAAAATAATAATAATTTATAATAATTTTTTTATTTTCCATAGTTTTAGAATATAGTTAGGGAGTTTTTTCAAATATTGAGATAATTGGAGTTATAATACATGTTTATTCATTATGGGTTAACTATTACATCATACTTTTTTAGTATAGATTTTGGATGTTCATTTTTTAAAAGTATAATAATATGTTTGATATTTTCTGTTGTAAATGGATGTGGAATAATCTAGTTAGATGTGAATGTAATTCATTCTATTGGAAAATGTTGGAATTACTATTTGAAAATAATATCCAATAAAATAATTTCAATTACATAGTCTTAGAATGATTATCCTGTGATTCATTTTTATACATGAATGGAAATTTATACTCAATGATTGTTAACAAAATCCATTGGGGATGTTTTTTATTGCTAGGATGTAATATTGAGATTGAAGGTTCCCCTAAATGTGTTTTTGGATTGGGATATTGTTTGGATAGAATTTAAGGGAATGTGATTTGAGTTATTTTTGTTTTAATTTTTCAATTCATGAACATAATTCTTAACACCTAAAACACAGTTAAATATATATGAATTTAGATGTTTTTTATGTGAAAAACATATGGATATATGAATGTGTTTAGAGGTTTTATAAGGTATGAGTGTGATGATTTAGTGTAGTTGGAACAAATCACATCTCACGGGTTATAATCATAGATTAGTGTTTCTAAGAAATATTAAAATTTATAGAGTTTTATTTAAATACACTACTATAGTGTATCTAAAATCTTCATTTGGTTGTGAAATGTGATGATTCGTGAGTTCTTCCTTCAAAAATAGATTTGAAATTATAATATGTGAGATAAGAATTTTTATGTTCTTTTATTTTTGTTAGGGAAATTTTATTTCTCCATGAGGGAGGTTGGTGCGTTGTATACCATCTAACCACACTATAAATCATGTGGATGTGAAATTTTATTTCCCAACAATATTAGAAGTTCAAAGTGTTCATAGATTAATATGGAGGATACCATGAAAGTCCTTAGGGATATTGGGAATAGTTTTATTAATTGATGTAGAAAACTATTTAGATTACACCATGATGGATTATGTCTTGATATATTTGAAATGGTCCCATAATAATCATAATTTTCACTACATGATTAGTAAAAAAGACTAATTTTTAATATTTTGATCATATGGATTCATAGATGATTTAGTGGAAATAAAAAATCATTCATTCATGTTCTTGAAACACATCATATGTCATTAAAAGATCTTTATTTACCAAGAGTATCTAATTATTGTGGGAATAGTTTAGAGTTGAGAGGAATATTAATTTTGAAATTTTCATTTCCATTTAAATAAATCAATGTGTGGTTTATAGAACGTGTGTCTATGTTAAATGACTAGAGAGTGTGTATGGAAGTGGTTTTATAAGAATTATAGGAATTGTAATAGAGGAGAGGGATGAAATAAGGAAAAATATAGGATAATGTTTATAGGATCTTTAATAACTCGTTTATTAAATTAGGAATAAGTGGATATAAATATTTTTGATGATCATGAAGAGAATATATGATTCATTGGTACATTTGGCGATGTTCTATGTATCTTCTTGATGATTTAATCACAATAACTTCACGTTAATCAATATAACCATTAGAATAAGAGAATAATGTGTTATCATGGACTATCTAATTATAAGGACATTATGTAAAGAAGAAAATATTATATGGATCTCACATGCAATAGAGTGGATTAACTTATTTGTTATTAATGAATAATATTATTATTCCATTTTATTTTTTTAGTGTCTGATATAATGTAACCTAGTTAGTAGAAATATGTATTTCAACAAATTTAAGATAAAACCACATTATTTGTTTTCATTATGATTAATGGATCATCATATCTATGGTTATTTCAAATCATTCTAAGCATATAGTATGATGTGAAAAAATATTTTTTATTATTAAAAATTGATGGGGGAAAATATTTTCTCTATATTTTTTTAGATTCATTAACCAAGAAATAATGTATTGAATTTACCTAGGTCAAAAGGATGGCATCCTATTGTTTGAAAATATTTTCCATTTCATTATGGGGTATGGGGGAGTGGATACAAAATGGATATTGTGTAGTTTTTGGTTAGGTAATAAGGATTGTACTGATCATCGTAGATTAAGGAGTTAGAGTATAGATTGAATTATAATGAAATTTTTTCTCTTGAAACACCATGAGAATCATATTTAAATTTCATTTAACTGTGATGTGTTGAAATTTACTAACCATTAATGTTATGGTTCAAACACACAGATGTAAACAAAATAATTAATGGGAAGGATGATGGATTCCTCAGGTCCTAGGATAAGATATTTCTAAATTCCATAGTATCCAAAGGAAACTAAAATTAATCCACACACATTTCATAAAATGTGAATCACCAATGAGTTGAAAAACCAATTTTTACAAATATTATAAAGAACCCTTGTGTGGGATAGAGTAGAGGGAAACCAAAAAAAAATTCATGTATCAACTATGACAACCCTGCTTTTATTACAAACTTAAACATGATTTATTAAATAAAACATCACTTGATACAAATAAAAAGATCAAGAGGTTTAGTGTCATTGTGGATTAGGATCAGTACAAAATACTTGAAACATGAAATACAACATCCTTATTGAAAACTTCTTTTACATGACCACTACATTCCCTCGTACTTAACATTGAATGGGATAACCTGAGGACATGCATAAGAAAAGGGTGAGATATAAATCCTAGTAAGGGAATACACATGGAATAACATGAGGAGTACAATACATGTTAGACATTAGGTATGTAAATAGATCAAAAGAGAAACATGAACATAAAGGCATGATAAATCATGATAATCATAACATGAAAATGTAGCAAAAACACTTAACATGGAATTAGCATGAGCGAAGGATCATTGCACATGGAGCATGATTAAATCCTCATTACACATGAAGCACAAGTAAACTCTAGTTTCACTTGAATTAGCATGAGTCAACACTCATTGCACCTGATTTATCATGAAACTATACTTTACCCAATGCATTGGAGAACTATAAGGGAGCACCCTTCTTAAACATTTCATTTCACGCATAAGTGTGCTACATGGATCATAAAACATGGATTCATAAAACATAATCATTTATTCCACAATAATGGAATTTGGAATTCATACATGAAACATTATAATAAACAAGTAAATGTTCATAAAGTGGAATACCCTTGATGGAGAAATGGGCAAGGTATTCACCACACAATGGCATTGGCTTAGAAAATCGGTGCGATTTCGGCAGCGTAACAGCGTGACATAAGAATTAATAAAAATGGTTGATGAGAGAGAAATGGGTTCCTAATAATATTTACATGTAATGGACAGTAAGGAGTTCATATAGATATATTTCCCAACAATTTTAATGGAATTTAGATTCATGATACAAAAGTATTGCTTGAATGTAAATGAGGAGATAGAGGTTCCTTTCGGAATTTCGGCATAGTAACGGGTGCACATGGGAGGAATTTAATGAGAGAGAAAGGGGTCTCCCATCATTACAACATAAATAGGGCAGTATTATGGAGGGGAAAAACCATACCCTAACATTAATAATTGAAATTAAAAGGGAAAAACAATTTAAAGAATATTGGACAAAAATGAGAAAGGAAGAAAAAACCCTTACTTGGATGTGTGCTTCCAAAGGCTAGAGAGAGGCTTCTGAGAGGCTTCATGGAAGCCTGGGGCACCTTGGGAGGATTCTATAGAGAGTAGGGTAGATATTGGATGAACTAAAAAGGCTTTGAGTGAGGAGGAAGTGGGAGCTTGGGTGGGTTTATATAGGAAAGGTGAGGGAATTCTTTATTATTTAGGTTTGGGACCCCTTATATTAAATTAATCCAAACCACAAACCATCCCATGGTTTTTTCCCATGGTTTTTGTCAAAGGTAATAGGAAAAGAATATTTTATAAGTCCAAAGTCGGAAATTCTTAAAATAATAGGGTTGCATATGTGGAGGTGAGTCACACTCCCATGAAAAACAATTGAAAAAGACAAGGTGTTTAATAAGCCTGGAGGGGTCCATTAATTTTTGAACATTAAGTAAAACAAACCCAAAATAAAATTATTTTAATGGTAAAACATATATTTGACGAAAATAAAGATTTTAGTATTTTATTACATCACTATTGGGTCATTATGATGTCATAAAACACATTATATATTTAACAGTATTTAATTTGTACACAAAAATTTGGCTATCTCAGAAAATTATGAAAAATTCACCTTTGGATAATTTCGACGTCCTGATTCTAAAAATAACATTTATTTTATCTAAATAATTTTGTAAATATGTTAATTTTCACTTTTAAAATAAAAACTGACATTTATAAAAAATTCATGGGTTTTGAAAGAAATGGCTTTCAAACCTTAATAAAAATTATAATTGCATTCATAAAATTATAAGATCATTTATATTTAATAAAATTTAATTTAATAATAATAATAATAATTTATTAAAATATTATTTAATTAAATAATCCCTTAATTTAATAAAATAGAATTCTTAATTAAATAATAACTAAAAACCCTATTTGGACTTTAAAAACTATTTACAATGTATCAAAAATGACAAGGAGGTATATTCATTATTATATAAAAAAATCATATACATGAAAATAATACTAGCGATTTGTTACATAACCCCTTAAAACAGCTGCATAAGACCTAAGGGTAAGTTGTGCGATAGTGACAGACTCCTGGGGTGGCTCGGATAACATCGCTCAAGTGGTAATTTCTATTATCTTCCACTTTTACCATAGATGGTCACATTCAAGCTTGACATGACGAAGCTCATCTTGGGCTTGGTCAAGAGAAAATCCCAAAGAGACCACCTCTTTTTCGAGCTCTGACAAATGGTCTTTGTATAGAGCAATTGTACTGGATGAGGCCATCACATCTTTGTCTGAGTAAATTGGATTTGTTAAAACCCTATATTTATACTGATCACGTGATCACTGTTCAATGTCTATATTAACAATGGTCAAAATTCTTAACATAAAACCAAAGAAGTTGACATTTTATATAAACATAAATAGACATTTAATTAGATCAAGTAGTATCTTCATTAATGAAACATTGGGTCTTTACAATATTCGCCCCTTAAGAAATTATGTCCTCGAAATTTTCCTTTTCCCACACTAAAACATAAGTGGGTAACACAGCTTCGTCATTTCCTCTGATTCCCAAGTCTCTTCTTCAAACTTGTGGTTTCTCCACAACACCTTGATGAGGGGCATTGTGTTATTTCATAGAACTTTTTCTCTATGATCTAAGATCTTCACTGGTTTCTCCTTATAAGAAAGATCATTTTCCAATTGTACCACCTCAGAAGAGAGTACATGTGAAGGGTCCTCTATGTACTTCTTTAAGAGGGATACATGAAATACATCATGTACTTTGGCCATGGTAAGTGGAAGTGCTATTCGATAGGCCAGAACCCCGACACGATCAAGAATATCGAAGAGGCTGATTTACCTTGGAATTAACTTCCCTTTCTTTACAAACCTCCTGACCTTCATCCACAGAGATATGAATAGAAACCCCATGTCCCCAACTTTAAACTCAAGGTCTTGTCGATGATTATCTACATAACTCTTCTGTCGACTCTGGGCTTCCTTGATATGCTGCTGAATGGTTTTCACCTTCTCCACTAGTTCCTTTACCATTTATGGTCCAAGCCGCTAACGTTCACCGACCTCATCCCAACATGTCATTGTTCTTCTCCTTTTCCCATACATGGCTTCATATGGTGCCATTTGGATGATCGAGTGGAAACTATTATTATAAGAGAACTGAACCATAGGAAGATGTTGATCCCATCCTCCTTTAAAGTCCATTGAGCACGCTCTCAACATATCCTCAGTTGTTTAGATAGTCTGCTCGGATTGGCCATCAGTTTGAGGATGATAGTCTGTACTAAAGTTCAGTTCAGTATTCAGAGCATGTTGAAGACTCTTCCAAAATTAGAGGTGAATCTTGGATCTCGGTCAGACACAACAGATAGTGGTACTCCATGAAACCTTACCACTTCCCTGATATATATCGTGCCAGTTGATCCAATGAGAAATCCCCCGAATAACAATGAAGTGTGCAGTATTTGTAAGAAGATCCACAACAACCCAGATTGCATTGTTGCCTTTGGATACCCTCAGATGTCCGGTGACAAAGTCCATGGTGATGTTCTCCCATTTCCATTCTGGTATGGGAAATGGTTGCATCATCCCCTTAGACTTCTGCCTCTCTGCCTTCACTTTCTGGCACACTAGGCACATTGATGTATATTCTATGATCTCCTTCTTCATATTATCCAACCAAAAGTTTTCTCAGAGATCTCAATACATCTTTTTGCTCCCTGGGTGAATAGAGAAATTTTTACTATGTGCGTCATCCAAAAGTTCCTTCTTCAGCTCTGGACTTGATGGAACACATAGTCTTTTCCCAAATCGCACAATTCCTTCTTCATTAACATTAAACTCTGAGGATTTCCCTTTTTCAATAGCTTCCACCTTTTCCTGAATTCCCATATCATCCTTTTGAGCATCCTTTAACCTTTCTAAAAGAGACGGTTGAGCAATCATTTGTGAAATGATTGATGAGGTTCCCTTATTTATGGTTCCCATCTTTATCTTCATCAAGTATAAGAAGATTGGATCCTTCTCAATTCTCATCATTGATAGAATCGCTGGGTCCTTTCTACTTAGGGCATCTGCCACCTTGTTCGCTTACCCAGGGTGGTAAAGTATTGAACATTCATAATCCTTGATAAGCTCTATCCATCTTCTCTGGCGCATATTAAGCTCTTTATGTGTGAATATATATTTAAGACTCTTTTGGTCAGTATATATCTCACATTTATCTCCATTGAGATAATGCCGCCAGATTTTCAAGGAAAAGATCACCACCACCAACTCCAGATCATGCATTGGATAGTTTCTCTAATGGATTTTCAACTGCCTTGAGGCATAGGATATAACTTTATCATTCTGCATCAGCACACAACCTAAGCCCTTCTTTGAAGCATCACTAAAAACTAAGAAAAGTTCCCCACTTGTGGGTAAAGTGAGCACAGGCGCAGTGATAAGCCTCCTTTTCAACTCCTTGAAGCATTATTTGCATTCATCACTCCAAGAAAACTTTACTCCCTTTTGATTTAGCGTGGTAAGAGGGTAGGATAATCATGAGAAATTTCTCACAAATCGTCCATAATATCCAGCTAACCCTAAGAAGCTATGGATATCTGTTACCGATGTTATCCTCGGCAATCCCTCAATTTCATATATTTTGGAGGGATCCATAGATACTCCATTTCTTGTGATGATATGGCCCAAGAATGAGAACTCCTTCAACTGGAACTCACACTTTCTGTACTTTTCATAGAGATTCTCCTTGGGCAAAGTCTCTAGTACAGTTCTTAAATACTCCTCATGATACTCCTTGGTTTTGGAGTATATTAGAATATCATCTATAAAGACTACCACAAATTTGTCGAGGTAATATCTAAAGACTCTATTAATTAATTCCATGAAGATTGATGGAGCATTAGTGAATCCAAAAGGCATTACTAAGAATTCATAGTGCCTGTATCTTCTGTGAAAAGTTGTCTTGGGGATATCTTCCTTCCTCACCCTTTCTTGATAATATCTCGACCGCATGTCCACCTTGGAAAAGTATTGTCCTCCACGAAGTTGATCAAACAAGTCATCAATTCATGGGGGAGGATACTTGTTATTTATAATGATTTTGTTAAGTTCATGATAATCGATGCAAAGCCGCATTGACCCGTCCTTCTTCTTGACGAAGAGGTTTGGTGAACCCCATGGTGAAGCACTTGGGCATATAAACCCTTTATCCAGATTCTTCTGTAGTTGTTTCTTCAGCTCTTCAAGCTCTACAACAACCATTCTATATGAATTCTTGGATATTGGTAATGCCTCGGGTATATTTTCAATTGAGAATTCAACATCTCTTCTAGGAGGAAGACCAGGCAGTTCCTCGGGAAACACTTCAGCGAATTCCCTCACAGTAGGCATTTATTCAAGGATGGTTTCTTCCTTGGAATCAATCATCTGAGCCAGATACATGTGCTCATAGGGAATTAATATCCATGCCTGAGATGATGGAGCTAAAAGAGATTCATCTTCCTCCTTACACTTGTAAATAATCGGGGTCAATTCTCTATATGGAGTGTGATTTCCCTTTCCTAACAATTTATGTTGTCTCTATATAAGGAAAGCCAATCCATGCCATTAATTGCATCAAATTCCACTAGAGGGAGTATGATGTGGTTCTCCAGGAAATTAAATACATATATTATACCATGGGAGGACTTATATTCATGGGATGAAATTATTGCCCCATTTTCCATAATCACCGACATCATCACTTCCATGATTTGTGGTGGTGTTGGGATTGTTCTACTAAACTTTCAAGATATAGAAGAATTTGTAGAACATGAATCAAAAAGTACATTCTCTATTCTTGAATGAATAACTAGCATAGTTTTCAACACTTTGTTTTCGGGGTTCACTTTGGTAGAAGTGAGGGCAAAAGCTCTTCCTTGCTACCTTGGAGGTTGTTGGTTGCCTCCGAAAACCCTTGGACTAGGGAACTGATTTGAAAAATGCCCCGGTTCTTTGCATTTGTAGCATTGAACAACGCGTTGAGGTTCTAATGGAGTGTTCCTATTGTCTGTTGCAGCAGTGAGTCTTTCTTGACAATAGTTAACAGCTATGTGCCATTCTCTTCCACACCTGAAGCATTTCCTCATCCCCTTAAGGAAATTTCTAGGGTGCTTCTTTCCGCACTTTTGGAAAGTGGGGTGCTTGATCTTCATAGCACCATTGGATTTATTCATCGAACCACCATCATTGAAGTCTACCTTAAACTTCTTATCCCCATGATACCCCTGTGATTCTTTGATCTCCATTTTTACCTTGAGGGCACATCGGAAAATTTCCTCAAAGCTATCGAAGTCACGGATCACCAATGCTTTCTACAGGATAGGCTTCAGCCCCCCAAAGAAGCGGTAAACCATGTATTCAGGGGTAACAACAAAGTCGGAAGCGTATCGTGCAAGCCTTGTGATGTTTGCCTCATACGCTCTAACAGATTCTTCGTCTTTTTTCTTGAGGGAAAGAAAGTTCCTTTCCATCATAAACAAAAGAGTGCGCTGAAAATATTTATCAAAAAACATCTTCCAGAAATCCTTCCTTTCCAATGCCTCGATCTCCTCCTCAGGCTTCGTATTTTTGATCAATGTCCACCATTGATCAGATTCACCCTCCATAAGATAAGCTTCCATGAGAACCTTCTCTTGTTCAGAACATTAAAGGATGGAGAAGATCTTTTCAATGAAGTTGATCCATTGTTCAATGATCATGGGATCAAATGATCCACTAAAATTAGGAGGCCTTTGTCTCATGAAGCTCTCGATAGCGACTTGTTAATTCTTAGGGTGGGTTGAACGTTCCTCTTGAACTGTGTTTCTATTCAAAACTTGAGTTAGCTGAGAGAGAAGCGTGACAAAGTTTTCGATTCCCGCTCCCATTGGATTGGGATCTCATTAGTACAGTCATCACACTGATCTTCACAACGGTTGTTAGCCCAATTACTCATATTATCGGCCATTGGCTGGAATAAAAGGAAAGTTAGGGGTAACATATAAAGGGTAATCAAAAGACAAAAGTCTATGACTTATAAATAAACTTTTATTTCCTTAACTCATGAGTCTATAGTCTTCAATCTAGGATTTTCATGATCTACCTTCTAACATATATTCTTAGGGGAATTTTTTTAATTCCCTTAATAAGGGTTCATACTAAGATTGTGAATTTATCAAAACATATCCCCCGGGAGTGTCGTAACCAAGAGTGCTGAAATGCCCATTGTCGTGCACCAGTTCCTATTCGAGTCTAGCTCAAAGAGGTGTTTTTGGGTTTTACCCCTAGGATACATCTGTGCCAGAGCCGCCTCTACCTGATCGTATCCATACATGGATGTATTTTCTTGATAACCCACTTACTCAATACTCACCAAAACTTAGGGATGTTATTATTATACTTAGTCTTGTCTCTAAGGCTTTACTAGTGTTTTCTAATCCTAATCCCAAAAATAACTAAACCTATCCTTTGATACCAACAATGACAACCCTGCTTTAATTACAAACTTAAACATGATTTATTACAAAAAACATCACTTGATACAATAAAGAAGATTGAAAGGTTTAGTGTCTTTGGGGATTAGGATCATTACATAAAAACTTGAAACTTGAAATACAACATCATTATTGAAAACTTCTTTTACAGTACTACTATATTCCCTCGTACTTAACATTGCATGGGATAACCTGAGGACATGCATAAGAAAAGGGCGAGCTATAAAGCAGAGTAAGGGAATAAACATGGAATAACATGAGGAGTAAAATACATGTTATACATTATGAATATCAATAGAGCACAAGAGAAACATGAACATAAATGCATGATAAATCATGATAATCATAACATGGAAATGTGGCAACGACACTTAACATGGAATTAGCATGATCCAAGGCTCATTGCACATGGAGCATGAGTAAATCATCCTTTCACCTGAATCACGAGTAAACCCTCATTGAACTTGAATTATCATGAGTCAGCACTCATTGCACATGACGTATCATGATACCATAATTTACCCAATGCGTTGGAGCGTTATAAGGGCGCACCCTTCTTAAACATTTCTTTTCATGCATAAGTGTGCCACATGGATCATAAAAAATGGATTCATAAAACATAATTATTTATTACATGATAAAGGAATGTGGAATTCATACATGAAAATTTATAATCAATAAGTAAATGTTCATAAAGGTTAATACCCTTGATGGATAAATGGGCATGGTATTCACTACACAATGGAATTGGCTTAGAAAATCGGTGCGATTTCGGCAGCGTAACAGCGTGACATAAGGATTCATAAAAATGGTAGATGAGAGAGAAAGGGGTTCCTCATCATGTTTAAATGTAATTGATAGTAATGAGGTCGTATATATACATTTCCCAATAATTTTAATGGAATTTAGATTCATGATACAAAAGTATTGCTTGAATGTAAATGAGGAGAGAGAAGTTCCTTTCAGAATTTCAGCATAGTAACAGGTGAACATGGGAGGAATTTAATGAGAGAGAAAGTGGCCTCCCATAATTCAAACATAATGAGGTAAGTATGGGGGAGGTGTGAAACCATACCCCAACATTCATAATTGAAATTAAAAGGGCAAAACAACTTAATGAAAATTGGACAAAAATGAGAAAGGAAGAAAAAACCCTTACTTGGAAGTGTGATTACAAAGGCTAGAGAGAGGCTTGTGAGAGGATTCTTGGGAGATTGGGACACCATGGGAGGAATCTAGAGAGAGTAGGGAAGAGGTTGGACGAACTACAAATGCTTTGAGTGAGGAGGATGTGGGAGCTTGGGAGGGTTTATATAAGAAAGGTGAGGGAATTGTTTATTATTTAGGTTTGGGACCCCTTATATTAAGTTAATGCAAACCAAAAACATCCCATGGTTTTTGGAAAAGGGAAGAGGAAAAGAATAATTTATATGTACAAAGTCCAAACTTCTTAAAATAATAGGTTTGCTTATGTGGAGGTGAGTCACACTCCCATGAAAAACAATTTAAAAAGACAAGGTGTTTAATAAGTCTTGAGGGGTCCATTAATGCTTTGAAAAGTAAGTCAAACAAACCCAAAAATCACATTATTTTAATGGTAAAACAGATATTGGCCTAACATAAAGATTATAGTATTTTATTACATCACTGTTGGGTCATTATGATGTCATAAAACACATTATATATTTAAACGGTATTTAATTTTTACCCAAAAATTTGATTGTCTTAGAAAATTATGAAAAATTCATTGTTGGATAATTTCGATGCCTTGATTCCTGAAATAACATTTATTTTATCTAAATAATTTTCTAAATATTTTAATTTTCACTTTTAAAATAAAAACTGACATTTTTCGAAAATTCACGGGTTTTGACAGAAATGGCTTTCAAACCTTAATAAAAATTATAATTTCACTCATAAAATTATAAGATCATTTATATTTAATAAAAATTAATTTAATAATAATAATAAAAATATTTTATTAAAATATTATTTAATTAAAAAATCCCTTAATATAATAAAATAGAATTCTTAATTAAATAATAACTAAAAACACAATTAGTACTTTAAAAACTATTTACAATGTATCAAAAATGACAAGAAGGTATATTCATTATTATATACAAAAATAATATACATGAACATAGTACTAGAAATTTGTTACATAACCCCTTAAAATAGCTGCATATGACCTAAGGGTAAGGTGTGCGATGGTGACAGACTCCTGAGGTGGCTCGGATAACATCACTCGAGTGGTAATTTCTATCAACTTCCACTTTTCCCGTAGACGGCCACGTTCAAGCTTGAAATGATGAAGCTCAGCTTGGGATTGGTCAAGAGTGAATCCCAAAGATTCCACCTCTTTTCAGAGCTCTGACAAATGGGCGTCATATGGAGAAATTCTACTGGATGAGTCCATAACCTACTTTGTCTGAGTAAATTGGATTTGTTAAAGCCCTATATTTATACTAATCATGTGATAACTATTCAATGACTATATTGGAAATGATAAAAATACTTAATATAAAACCAAAGAAGTTTACATTTTATATAAACATAAAGAGACATTTAATTAGATCAATATGGATTTCCATTAATGAAACTTTGGGTCATTACATCAACCATCATAGAGGAATGAGGGATTTGAAGGAAGATAGTGCATGGGCAAACCCAAGGCACACAGTGCTATTTTTAGTAAATATATTTCCAATATTGGAATCGTACTAGATATAGTCCCTAAAATATGAATATTGATACAGGGGAAGGTGATGTGTATTTATGGAATTATTACAAAAAAATAATCAAAGTAGTCATAATAAACCCAAATTTCCAAAATCTATCATGATATGAAAAACATATAAACCTAAATTGAATAAATTCTTATGTCTTCCTTTCACCAATGATTTTTGTTACATAAGTATTCTTTTTATATGATTAATTAAAATAACCTTAAGATAGTTAAAGTGCTCCCACCTCCATGGTGTATCCATGGGAAAAAAGAAATCACCAATTGTATAAGAATCATTTTCATAACATCACATGAAATGTTAGGGCCTCATGATTGAAAATAGATGAGGATAAATATATCACAATATAATTAAAAATTTGATTAATCATGTAGTGATGGAAGATTACTATGTCTTAACTACTACATATATGCTCTTGGGGATTCTCCTTGAGTCCAAATCATTTAATAAGGCATTATATAAAACAAGAGTAAATGGAATACAGTTATAACCCTTTTAAATTCATTATCCAAACACTTAACTCTTAGGAGATTTAATTATTCTTGTGTTAATGAATGATTATGTTGAAGAATAATCTAAATGTAAACTATTAATGGATAATATATATATATATATCATATAATATGATATATCAAAAGGAATCTAGAGTGGAATATTTATATATACCCTTAGGATATTCCTAAACGAATGGATATCATATACCTTGATATAGAGTATACAAATCACATTCATCCAGATTTTATATAATATCACATTCTAATCTACACAAACATGATTTCCACAAAAATTTAGTGTTGTTTCAAAATATATTGTATCATATAAAATAATTTTTTTTAAAAAAATTGAATCCCTTTTGGATGTAAAATTTGAGAATAATAAAGGGTTAAATGTGTAAATATTACAACCATTGTTAATAAGCTACCAAATTTATTTTTATATCCCACCTAATTATAAATCCATAATTAATGAGAATTTTCCTGGAGTATATGTCATGATGGTTAACCTAATAGTAGTTTTTATTGGGTGTGTGAGATAAAGGAAACAAATACTAGAAATATATTGTGTAGGCCAATGGGGATATTAATTATTCTAAATAATCATCTATGAAAGTCTTGGCCTCTATGGGGAGGAAAACATGTGAATATTCGAAAACTAATGTTCCTTAAGGGATCACTTATCATGATGACATTAGCGTCATAATCCAGTTGGAAGTGTGGTGGCACTACCTAGGTTGAGATTTAGGGTCCACGATGAGGAAGTTGTGGTTTATTGGTTGGGGGGGTTAATGTAACTCGATAGAATCTTAATGGGTTAAAATTATACACCCCACTACCCATGTAAACAATGTGAACCTTTCTTTTCAATAGCCTTCAGGATTATAAATCATTTGTTAACGAATATTTTCTTGGAGTAGTTATCTGTATTGGTGGCCTCTAGGGAATATTCCATAGGTTTTTGGGAGTGAGTACAATGAACATTGGAAAGAACATGTGATTTTCTATAGGGACAATAGTTTGTATGATGGCACATCTGGGCACACTGGTGGGCACTTGGGAGGGGTCCTCTTATGACTATGGGTAAATTGGTGTCCCTATGGTACCCAGTGTTATATTGTATATCATCGAATGTAATTTT
Organism: Viscum album; assembly: GCA_963277665.1. Lineage (NCBI taxonomy): Eukaryota > Viridiplantae > Streptophyta > Magnoliopsida > Santalales > Viscaceae > Viscum > Viscum album. The sequence goes on along the minus strand of OY728152.1, from coordinate 136,814,588 downwards.
GTAAAACTCTAATTAAATTCACATTGTAAAAAGTCATCATAAATACGTTTTGAATACCCATTCATTACTTATTTTAGATAAACGCTAAAAGAAATTATAAAATCTCTATTAGTAAAACTCAATAACTATATCATCAACTACAAAGAGTGATACCATGACCCTTTATAGGATTTAAATCCAAGATGGGTTCCTGTATTAATAAATGTATGAAAATATAGGTATATAACAAATAATTAGTGTTACTTATGAAAACAATTATCATACTTTATCACTATCAAAAACATGTATCTATATTCTTTTTTCCACCTGCTGGCTCATGTATAAGAATACACTTTCTTATGATCCCTTCATCTATAAAATCATGTTACTATGGGTTACATAAAGAACATGTCTTTGAATATAGGAACATTAAATTCTATGATGACCTTTCTAGTCCTATCAGTGGTTTTTATGATGGGGAAAACATCTGTCTAATGTGAAACACGGTCGCCTATGAGGATCATTTTTGAAATGGTATACCATTTGAAACCCTATTAGGAAACTACAATTATCTTCACATTATACCACATCATATGAAATACACTGCTAATAAAAATAAAAATTTACTTTTAGATAACCTCTATAACACTTTATTGGAACAATTTTATTAAAAATAAATCCTCATTCGGTCAACCAAAAAAGTGTTTCCAAAGTTCCATAGATGAATTTACAAAATGCAAGAATTAATTAATTTATAAATGTATGAAACTAACTTCCATGAGAAAATAATTAGTGCTACTCGAGTTACAATGTCATCTAACTTGATCACTATCAAAAGCACATATAGCTATACCATTTTCCAATAGTTAAATCATATTAATGTATGCATTTTCATATGATCCCAATATCCATGAAACCAAGAGATTAGTGTTTTTAAATCCAATATTTCATCTTAATGCATTCTTTATTCTCTGAGCATAGACATACCAAGTCAGTGAATACATCTCATGTCATTCACCCTTTTGGATGATCACATCCCATACACAACATAAAATAGGTAATAAACTCATGAATATAAAATATTTATGCCTTTACACATAAATTTCAATAAAAATTGGAAATAAATGTTTTACTCATCATATTAGGGAAAAAAATATTGTGTTCAAGATTGAATTGATGACAAGATCAACCAATACTTAAGGATTATTTATGAATGGTATCAATGTATGATGGTTGTCATACTAGGTATCTTAATAGGATTTTGTATTGGTGACTCAAAATATAAACCATAGACATCTAGTATACCAAAAATATAGTCTATAGAAATCCATTTGTCATACATCATGGGTCTTCCAATGAAAAAGATTCATATTCTACATCATAAGCATATTCTATATCCTGATAAAATAATCCTACTCACTCTAAAATTCAAAAAATTTCCCATCCTATAATAATCAATGATTGACATTCTTTATGCATACCACAATTTCCTACCATGAGAGGAAAATATTAATTTCACTTCATTATATTTATATATGTATATATTTTTATCCAATATGAATGATTGATAATGTGAATATTTAAATCTTATATAACATGACACAGATAATATTCTTAAGCTGTATTATAAATATTAAATTAAACCAAAAATAAAAAAATATTCCAAATATATGATAAGATATACTTATAGATCAAACTAATATTTTATATATTATATCAGGTTTTTATACAAATTAAATCTATATATAATTCATTCAATATCAAAATATGACCATTTGATAAAATTATGACACTAAAATCCATAGTTAGTAATTTCAGAACTGAAATCCTATTAGAATAATATTGAGACTAACAGATCATATTTGTAATTTAAACCTCCTTGAAGAGAATCTCAAACCCATTTTCATCATAACTTCATATTTTAAAATGTCAATAATATATATATATATTTTAAAATATTTCTTTTTTCAACATCATTATTATTTAGGGAACACATTCTATGAAAATTTCTATTGAAATAATTTGATTAATATTATAAATCTTTATATAAATAATTACTAAGATAACATATTTGATTTTAGGATATTATGTGACACTAACTTTGTATTTTCACTTGAAAATTCAATTATTTGTTAACTTTTATATTATTAATGTCAAAATATACCCCATTACAATATTAAACACTATGTTCTTATTAGAATATGTTGATAAGATACCCAAACTATTTTTTATTAGGATAAAACTATTTTTATTATTTCTTGAATATTTAACAAAAAAATTAGTCTTCCAATATAAAATATAGAATTATATGTCTTTGGTTTTGGGATGTGAAATTTTTTTGCAATCAATATATTCAGGTTAATGAATGTAGGTAATTAGAATATTTTATTTTGATTTTGAATTTGATCAATGAGTAGACAAAGATAAAAAATCTCCCCATGTTATAGTGGAATGATATGATGTTTTAATATTTCTTTAGAGATATGATGGACCAAAAATTCAATAAATATATTATAAAATATTGGTAATGTATAATTTACTAGAAATCTATTCACCATGGTAATCAGTCAAATTCAAAAGTTCAACTAGTGTAAAACAGTCACCATTCCATGTTGAGGATTTTCAATGAATACTAGAAGTCAGTTTAAATAATAGGACTAGATGAGATTTTCTATAAGTGGGAGTGGGGAACTGGTAGGTCCACTAGGTCAAATATCCTAAGAGGGGAGTGAATCAGGGTAAGATAGTTTTAAAAAATTCCCCTTATGTTCTTTTTTTTGTCGTTAAACAAAAATATATTCCCTCTCATTCTCATAGTGGGGTATGAACAAAATTAAAGCATGCACAGGGAACCAAAAATTTACTTGGACCACTCTCACTGGGATACATACAAGGTGCATACAATGGTGTTGTACGGTTGTACCAAATCCTTTTAAAGTACACTTCTGTTTATAATTTTCAGAGAGGAATCATTGTCCAGCCTAGTTTACAACCAATCACAATTTGAATTTTGACTTCTCTCTCTACTAATGTGAGATCATTGATTCTTCATATGATAGAATCATAGTTTATAGTCAATTAGGTCTCCTCATTATCAATAATGAATGCATCCTCCACTAATTATAGATTCTCTATATATGTCCCACAATCATATATAGATAAATATAACTTATCAAAAAAATATGGTAATCCCTTTTGAAAAACCATCACAAAGCTCACTACTTTGCAAATATCCTTCATTCGTGAAGCTTAAAATAGAATTTATGAAGTACAACTCCTTTCATGATGATCACTATTTTGTAGAGATCAAACTTTCCTCCATGAAGCTCTTACCTTTTCACGAATCTCACAAAGCCTTCGCAAAGCACACTACTATTGAAAATATCAACTAGAATTCGTGATGTTCCTTCATTTTTCAAAGCTCAATTATCCTTATTGAGTTCCCTTAAATTCTCAAAGCTCACTTCCTTCACAAACTTTATTCACAATTCTAGAGAATTAATATTTTCATTGAGTCTCTCTACTCTTCTCAATGGGGTAAACATATATTTATAAGAATTTCCCAATTATCCAAAGCCTTCCAACCATGTCAATCCCACGTCATCCCCATTTCATAGATCTCCTATTTTTTTGTTTTAATGCTCCATTTTTCACAAATCTCCACATGCCTTATCAATTTTAAATGCTTATCATAATCATTTTTCCTTCAATCGAATCCTTATTATCACTACGATGCTCATTGTCAAATAATCATATATCTAACTTCAAAAACTTTTCTTTGTTGCATTGATCTTCATGCCTAACATTATTGAAACTCGTCATAATCCTATAGATCACCGTCATTTTTATTTTATCCTTCACAATAATACACTTCCAGAAGTCCATCTTCTTTTTTTACCACCTACAAATCTTTCATTCATTTTTCATGTTTCTTTTTCAATATGGCTTTTAAAAAATATCAGTAAAACATGAAAGTTCACCCAGAAAACACACCTTTTCAACAATCGCAGCCAACCCAAAAATGATGCAATTTTACCATAAGGGATTTTTTCAAACATGAAATACTTCAAATATTGTTTATATCACATATAAAATGTATCCTGATTAATAATATTATACCATGAAATTAAAAATCCAAACAAAATCCTCATATTGAATCTATTTTATTCCAGGGATAACATTGTATTAGTACTCTATATTAATTCTATACTGATGGGTTTTTCATTTATATATAATTCTTTTACTTCTTGTGATTATAAATAAATTAGTAGTGTTTCTACCATGCACGTGGGGAATGTTTCATGAATCATGATAATTGATTATTTATTACATTATGTATGTTATTCTATTGGATTTAATTTCTATTTGTACACTTGTTATTTTTGGTGCGTATTATTCGTAGTTTGAGGGGGTCTACATTGTGTGCTGTGTAGCATGTGATGTCTTCTAACATATGTAAACTTAATAATGGGAAGATATAAATGGTTTCATTTTACTGATTTGAATATATAATATGTGATGATTTCATGAATTTAATATCCCATATATTGTTGTCACATAGATACCCCATTTCCAATAAGTTTTATCCATGTATAGGTTAATTTTTGGAAGTACTAGGAGATTATGGTTTATTCCACTCCACAAAAAAATTGTGAATGAACATGTTTTTCTCACCCTTTCCTAGATAATATTTTATTTTTATGGGATTTTACTCTCAATAAAATGTATGGTGTTAGATAAATATATTTCTTGAGTGAATCATTTTTATAGAATGGAATTTATAATTCTGATAATTTATATAGTGGAAAATTTATTTTAAAAATACCTAGAAATTAAATTAAATAGTTGTTATATAAATATAATTTAAAGGGTTGGAAGTAAATTGATGGACATGATTGACGTTGGGTTTACACAAATTTCATTTTCATGGAATATTTCCTAAATAATTAATGTAGATAAAAAATGGTGGAGGTCATGCAAGCTCGGGTTGATATGTATGAAAAACCAATGGAACATAACGAATAGTTAAAGATGCAGTAGCTATTTTGAATGATGTTTTTAGAACAAATTCAAATTAAAAATAACTAGGATATTTTAAATATAATCCAAAGGAATGACAAATTGGTGAAGGTGAAATTAGTATATGATATATGGATGACACATCAACTATCATTACTTTTTAATAATTGGTATTTTATGGTGACTAATGTTAGACACTCCTTTGGAAATATAGACTTTGTATTTTAGGATTTGTAAAATTTTATCGTAAATTAAGAACATCATCAGGACATCAGTTCACCCTTCAGTATCATAATTACTCTTGGTAGATGAGGATGGTTACCTTACTAAAGATATCAAATGAAATCATTATATGATACATATTGAATAAAAATTCATATACTGTAATCTTGTACTGGTCATATATGATGATGTCATGGTAATAAAAGACATATCAAGAAGAATATCAAAATAACAGTGAAATATATTCAAGTGTGTGAACATCAAGAAGATAAAACTTAATGAGTATGATAAAAATTAGAAACTAGCAATTTCTTATTGTAAATATTCTAGTGAAATAATGGTTGGTTTATTCTATAGAATATTCCAATAAAAGAAAGAGCATGGATGCATAGACGATTATGTTTTCATATGTTTTTGGAAAAGTTAATCTACTGGATGATGAATCCATATATGTTTTCCAAATGGATTATATAATAATACAGTATAAAAATAGTGGGTTCTTGAAATAGAATGGATTTAGATATATCCATGGACATGGTAATAACCATATTTCCATAAATCATTTTCATGATAAGGCTATATTAATACATTTTAAAATGGTGTCTAGAAAGTTTCATGAGGATCCACAGTACATTCTTGAGGTTTGATAGATGGTATATTTTATTTAACTGGAAGTATAGATATAATATTAAAGTCTGAAACAACATCATTCGAATATTAGGAATATTAGTAATTAATCCTGGGTAGTCTCATTATTATAATATAAATGTTCTAAAAACTAAGAGGGTACTGCATCTAAATCCCTAGATTTTTAGATGATGTGAAGGTTTTTTTTCGGTAAAAATAACAGTGTCCCTAAATTTAGACAAATTTAAAACTAGATATTAAAATTAGTTACATATTCACTCATATGTTTTGAGGCCCACCATTATGAATTATCTATATGGGTATCATTACATTGAAACATATATAAATGATTCTAATAGAAAATTTTAGTTGTTATTTTTGAATCAGTTATCTATTGTTTTTTATGTATTCTATAAATGGATATCACTGGTGAGAAGGGAATTTGGTCATAATAATAAGTGAATTCATTTAGATGAAATGGTAAATGAAATTTACATAACTTCCAAATCATTTATATATTGTTGTAGATATATAATAAGAAGACACATTTAAGAACACTATAAAATAATAGTGTAGATGAAAGGATGAATCGAACATTAATTGAGAATTCTTAAAGAATGTAATGACACATTTATATGTCTAATGTAATTTGGGTGGAGGAACTCAAAATTGTGGAATACATTGTCAACAGAAGAACAATATTGATTATTGGGACATAAAATTCAAAGGATCTATGCAATGGTAAAGGGAAATAAGTGATCCATCATAATATAATTGGAGGCATAAAATATATTGACCATGATAATATATATGGTGAAAAACTCAATTAATATTCCATAATATTTTCCCTTTTTGTTTGGTTATGGTAATTTTGGATTTTGACAATGGGAAAATGATAGATATTAAATAATTTAGAGTAGGAAAGTTCACTTCAATGAGAATGTTTTTTTGTAAGGACATAAGCCTTGTGGAGAATGAATTTGAAATTAAGGATTTAACTAAAATTTTCTATATTGATCTAGGTAATTATAAAAATTTGAAATGTTTCTAGGAACTCAAGTGAATGTGTTGAATTACCTAATGTGGGGCCAATATAACATGTACAAGATTGTTCAATAACTATTGAAGCATGAGTCTGAATTCCAGAAGTTATGGATATGAAATGTAGAGTTGTGTTATATAGTTTAAGGCCACAAGTTGAATTAAGGAAATTACCAAATATTAGAATATCATTTTAGATGATTGGAGATAATATTAACAGTAAAAATTTAGTTGGTGTTGGAGATCCCAAATTAATAGGTGATTCAAAAAAATTGAATGGTTAAAAAATTGTATAAACAATGGATTATGAATCTTCTTCATTTAAATTCCAATAAAATTGGGAAATTATTGATTACCTAGAAGAGGAATTATAACTAGAAAACTAGTGAGATTACTATTTTATATAATGGGATGATTTAAAGAGTTTCAAGGAATGACTAATGGTAAAGGGATTTCTATAAAAAATAAAGTAGTTGATTTCATTGAAGTATTATCATTGGTAGGTAGGAATAAATTGTCTAGATTTTGATGAGTGTGGTTTCATTAAATAGTTTTTTCATTAAAAAATTGGATTTAAATATGTCCTCCCTTCATGTTAAAGTAGAGGATGAAATATACATGCTTCAACATATATGTTTCACATATGATATGAAATAGATATTGTCTTGTAAATAGAATACAATTCATTATTTTCTTATTAAATTATAAATAAATTATAATAATAATTTTTATAGTTTTATGATTCAATTAGTATTTTAAATGATCATAAATGTTTATTTTTGTTATCAGATACAATGGGATAAAGGGACATTCATCATACTACTCTTTTATATGGATGAAAATTTTCTTGTTATTATATAAGATTCCTGTATTTATGAGAGGAAGTGTGATGTGTAATTGAGATTTTAAAGGAATTATCTTTCACATGCCATGGTTATATTGGGAATGAGGATTGAGAGTGTGTAATGTTTAAATAATTTTTTATTTTACTAGACACACATTATATGTAAGATCATTATAAAATGTAGAAGCATCAAATTTATTCCCAAAGAAACCCCTAATGCTAGAAAATTCATGTTTTCCAATGAATATAAAAAAATAGTTGGTGAAGAGAGATGATACATTGAAAAAGTTATAATTTCATCAGTGGTTTGTTGATTTAGGCATACAATGATATTCACATAGTTTTACATTTATTTTTATTTTGGTATTTGTAGGCCTATTTTTGTCAAACTGTGGAAGGGAAATTTTAGAAGTTATTAAGTGGGTAATCATATACATGAAATTATGAAAATAATTTTATCTACTAGTTAGGGTGGAAGATCCATTATAATCAATCTTTGATGTACAATACTCTCAAGATTCACATATACACAGTGAATAATTATTTCAATGTTTACTAATAGTGGGATGAAGTTAAGTTATATGCATCCACTATTTATAATTGTTTCTATATGTTAAATAGAATCAGAGTATATTGATGAAATAAAATAAATTAAGGATTCTATTTAGTTGTTTAATTTTCTAAAGTAACTTTGATGAATTCAAAAGGGTGCAGTTTTATTCACTAAATATTTTAGTGTAATTCACATGGCTCAGAATGCGAGATTCAATACATGGGTGGATCATATTGACCAGGATTACAAATTGGTAAAAAGCATGCTGATGGATAATGTTTAATATCTCAATAAGTTATCTAGAATCCAGAATTCATTATAAATATTCACTAAATAAATAGTTTATGAATGTATGAGATAACATAACACTGTAGTTAGACATTGGTGAATTCTAGGAGGATGGAGAAAATTATATTCTATGATGGAATTGGGATTTTTTTCAAATGAGTTTGAGAAATTATATAGTTTCCCTAAAGTAGTCATAATATGTAATATTATTCGTATGTGAAGTCATATTTAGATCACAATATTTAGTTATCCAAATTCAATTTGATTGGCTTAGTTTGGTAGAATTTTGGATCGATCGATTTGAAAATAATGATAGGATAATGTCTTTAGGTTTTAATGGGACCCTAAAAATGTATTTTATTTTTATGTATCCTTGGGGGACCATAAATTATTAAAAAAAATTCCACAAGTTTGGTGGATCATAAGTCACTATAATTTCATGTAATGGGGTTTGTGGTCAAATTCAAAATGGATATTACATATTAAATGATGAAATTATAGATGGTGGATTTTCATTGAATTTGAGAAGTTGGGGTTAATGTAATGAGTGTCTATGTATTACAACAATGGGGAGTATGGACCATATAGAATAGAATATATATGAAATTAATAGTTTACTATAAATTAGAATAGTCGACCCAAATGGGAAATACTGAATTAGAATCCACACAAATAATTTTATATATCTATGAAATTATATAGTTATAATCCTCTGTAATTGATATCAAATGATTTGTTTGTTGTATATAATTATTTTTCATTCAATCACTTTAGTAAATGTATTTTTTATTATATTATTGTAGGACTAAATTTCAAAAATAAATTAATCCCTTATTTTAATTCCTTTCATCACATTATTTCATTTTCTTTAATTTCCATTTATAGGCTTCTGAGTTTCGGTTTGTTCAGATGAATGTGTGTGAGGGATTAGTTTGTGTGGTGAGTAGGGTGTGATGTATTCCTACTCTAGGTAAACTTAGTTTATTTAGATTAATTATGTTTTCATTCAACCACACTGAACATTTGGGGTGTGATCTTATGATGGATTTAAGATATTACATTATGTGGTCCCAGGGATACCTCATTCCCAAAATTATGAACATATTTTAAAAAAAGAATTCATTCTTTAAAATAATTTATTAATGATTAGATGAAATCCATTATATATTAACCAAAATAAGGATAAACTTCTTTATCATAGAAAAAAACCATATCATCATTTTTAGTTTATTATGGAATATTATCAATAAAATCCAATATGAAATAAATATATTTCATATTTTTTGAGACATATACATTTTAAAAAACAATTTAACTCATCTTATACGATATATAAGATAGAAATCACACAACCTTTATTTAGATCCATATAAGTGTGATAAATTCCATTAAATTACATCGAATGGTTATGAAACCCCCTGATTCATCATTTAGATGAAAACTACATGTAATTTTTATTCATTCCAATATTATAAAAACTTTTATACTTCCCATGTTTTAGAGTATACCTTTTTTATCATGTACTATTCCAAATAAAATAACAAATTACAATAGATCGTTACATAGACCAGGATTTACATGTAATTACTCAAACTCCATATTTTATTCAAAACAATTACATCAACAGGATTCATTTTCATTCATTCCATATATCTTACTTACATTAAAATGGAATTATATATTCACTTGATGAAACATTTTTAAATTCCCCAACAATCTTATCTTCTTACAGTTTTTAATTTTTCCTACTTATACAATCTATACAACACCAGAGTGTGGATATTATATACCAGTTAATTCATTATCATATCATTGATAAAATAGGGTACAAATTAAATTTTCCCTTTTATATTATCTGATCATTCCCAAACATGACAACATAGTGACATCCATTACCAAAATAAGCATTAAAGGATAACTTTATTCACAAAAAGTCATTAATATACAAAAATATATTGTTATATGAGTGGAGACTAAATTTCATTAGTTAATTTTATATCTAATTACTTTAAAAACCAATATTAATATTTTTTCGATTCATAATATATCCTATATCTATTATTTGAAATTTCATGACATTGGAATACTCAGGATGGTATTACTAAACAAGATTAATCTTTTTAGTCACTCTTGAATTCACATGTTTTGTACTAATATAATAATTTTAGATAGTTAAAGTTTTTCATTCCAATCACATATCTCAATGCAATTTAGATGGTTCATAAAAAATAAATGCTTTTAACAGATACATGTTAAATTTTATATACAATTAATAAGTAATTTTATCAACCGTACACCCACTATAATGATGAAACCTTTTTAAATTTACCAAATATATCAGTGGTCCATGATTCATAATTCATCATGTAGTATACATGTTTAAGAATATATGTTATCCAAAATTGTATCTAGTATACAATCATGTCAATAATATATGATTCTTGTAACTTTGAATGCACAACTCTTTCCCCAATCCATTAAATGGTTTACCCTTACTTGAATCCATTGGTATCGTTAATGTTTTGATTTCCTAGACAAGTTTATCAAAATTTTATTCCTCTAATTTTAAAAAATATATATTAGAGTCCCCTCATTACCTTATCTATTTTCACATGACAATTTAAGATCACCTGGCTCAAGAATGGCCTTCCTTGTTCGATGATTGAGGTCTTCAAAAGTGTCAGATGATAAGGAATATGACGATTAGATTCTTATAAGGATTTTATGACACTATAATTTCTCATGTTATTATCTAAAATTATATTTTATAGAATTTTTAATGTGGGTGGGGAAATTTCAATGTTAAATGTGGATCTATATATGCATGACGAAATAACAATGAAATTACACTATAATTGGAGACATTGAACTATTTTAGAAAACCTCTACATGTTGGAATCATGATACATTATCAACCACCTATCATGATGAAATTCATCCAACTATAACACTTCAAGGATATGATCCATGAAGAGGAGGCTCATATAGTCCTAGGTATTCAATTAATCACATTTTATTGTCTTATATATATGTGCTACTAATGATTTATTTTGGAATCTAATTACTCAAACTAAATCTACAAGATTAAACCATACTAATGCAAAATTTGTTAACAAACTATAGTTTGTGTTATTAAAAAAATTAAAATTTTATCCATATTTTTAATCAAATTAATTCACTCCATTAATAAGGTTAATGAAATGTATTCATCTAAATATTTAGAATCATATGAAATCAATAATATCTATAAGATAAATCATGGAGGAAAAACATGATCACTCTATGTTTCTTTTTCAATATGAGAATCTCTATATTATCCTTTATATAGAATTTACATTAAATATATGATATCAAATTAAATATTACAATTTTATATTACAATTTTATTATGTTAAAAATTTACATAATATTAATGAAAAATATTTACTATTATTTAAACCCTAATTATATGAACTACTAAAGTACCATTTGATATGGTTTAAATTAATTTTCAAATAAGGCCATTAGTTTACAGAATTAAAATTAATATAATGAAAAATTAAAAATTAAAAAATAAAATAAAGAATATTTTATATATTTTCCTTTTATTCTAATTTATATAACCATTATAAAAAAAATTATAAATAATTTTATAAAAAAATTATTTATAAACCATAAATTAAAACATATATTTTTGAAGAGTTTATTAAATATTAATAATTAATAGTACAGAGTATTTACCTAATAAATGTTCAATGGAATTTTTAGGACATGATTATAAAAATTTGATAATTAATTGATTCATAAAAAATTTATTAAATTAATTAAATATCAAAAGATAAATTTTTCTATATTTTATTAACATTATAAAAATTATATAATTCAATTAATAAATGGAAATATAAAAAAAAACAAATTTTTTCCATATACATCATATTTCAGAATGTATGTAAAATCATCGGGTATGACTATCAATGCCACAACATGTAAACCATTAAAGAGATATTGGTCATATTTATTACTAATAATGATTATCATCATCAATGATGTCATGAAGAACAAAAATCTCATTGAAGTAGGCAATCATTATTAAGATTGACCATTGTATAGGATTAATCCAATAGAAATTTTTTATTTAATGATATCTTAGGGAATTTCCATTATTCTAGGTTATTAAGTTTTTCCTTCATGGATAATCACTTTCATATTACATGATTCCAATATTAAATGTTATGACATATCGAAGTTAAAATGGATTGAACTATTCCTCTGGTTGTGATATCAAAAATCATATCCAAAGGATAATTTTATTTGATGATATTACATTTATAAATAACAACCATAGATAAAAATTTCTATTGTATCTTAAGACATTAATTATCAAAAAAAATTTATTTATTTTGAAAAAATATTCAATAATCATCTAAGAAGGAATTTTTTATATAATGTTGATGAGTTGCTAAGAAGGGATTAATATTTAATCAATACATTTAAAAAATAATTACAAATTCCTTAGATCTGACATAATAGAAATCAAAAATATATAAAACCCAAATTAAGAACATTCTATATAGATATTACATCGATGATAGTTTCCACTCAATATTCATTCTATATTATTTATTAATATTACATCGATATAGATAAAGGACTCCCTCCTCCATGTTGTATCTATGGTCTATCACGGAATCACCCATTATCTGTAATGAAATAAAATCCCTTAAAATAATATTCAAGTTCCTCATGATGGGAATGTTAAGAAGGGATAGAGTTATATAGAGAATCTATATAATCCTTTTCAAGGAACAATAGAATATTTCCTTTCATCATATGCCTTAGATTTATCCTCATGTATTTTACCTATGACCCACGCATTTACTCATGCATTTAATAACACATGATTAACTGGTATATGGTTGTAAAATATTTCATAACATAGTCCTTGAGCATAACTTTTAATCACATTGATTATCTTTGTGTTAATGATAGCATATATGTAAGAATAACCAAAATTAGTATTATTAACAATCGACTAAAACAAAAATCATATAGTACGATACATCAAAATAGAATATTAATAAAATATTTATATCATTCCTTAGGATATACCTCATCCAATGTATAGTATATAGTATAATATAGATAACAAACAGAAATTACAAGAAGGATTTAAGGCATATCACTTTCTAAGGATGCTTGTAAATAGATGATAGACAATTTATGTATTAGTGTTACAATGTTGACCCTGACTAAATGAAAATTAATAATATATCAAATGATAGTGTTGAATAGGGGTTGAAGTAAAGAATAATCATATGAGAGGACTTCCAAATGAGGTATATGTGGCACTTTGTTTCTAATGAATACATAAATCAACACATATATAGTTCATTATATATGATATTTTTAACCATTTTTTGTAGGGCCTTGATATGAATAATGTAATTATCAAATTAAAAAGTAACATGGTTCTATGTATTGAAGAACTCAACATGAAAATTGGAGAATTTTGGAATGTGTATATTGGTCTATATAAGGGAACATTTCATGGATCGAACTCAATAAATTAAAAAAGAGGCCACATATTATAAAATATTGTCATCAAGACCAATATTCGATGTATTTTAATATCATATGATTAGGATAACAAAAATTTAAATTTACAAGCATGTTGGGTTGATGATTTTTTATTCAATTAATTATAATGTTGTGTGCAAAACTGTATGAAATTTAAAATCATATGGGATCCGCTATATTTCATAATGATAATGTTATGAGACAAGGATATAATGTATCACATATTAAAAACATGTGTCAATGAGAACCACATGAAATTTAATGTCATGATGTAGGGACAATATGTCATGGAATTTAAGGTCATGTTGGAAGGACCTAATGTCATGAAATTTATGGTCATGTGTGAATTACCACTCAATGTGGGATGAACCTATTGTCTTGTAGTTTAATTTCATGATACAAGGAATATGTGTCATGTTATTTATGTTCCTATGATAAGAACATGGAACCATATTTTGTATTATCATGTGCAACATCAGACATGAAACATCACATAGGTAAGTAGTGAAATGTTTTATATACATGGAGTGAATGTGAAAAAATACCCATTTGAGTAGAGCCTTTGTATGATGACAGGAACCTACTAATTAGGTTTTAATTATCGAGGCTTACTTTTTAGTATTGTTTTTTCCAAAATGCTAATTCCAATTCACATTTTAAAAATGGATGATTCTAAAGCTTCTTGTTCAAATCTCATCTAACTTTATCTTGAGGGAAATCATTATTTTGAAATGATCATAGTGTGTTTTAAAAAACGTCCTCTTACATGAATATACACACATTTCAATAATTTTCATTAATAATTTTATCATTATTGGTTTTCTACAGAAATGATTATTGATCTTCAATCATCAACACAACATCAATCGCATACAGTAAAAAATATGATATTTCAAGGTAATGGGTATGCATGGCAGAGTGGTGAGACTATTGTTCATTGAATATAATATCATGGAAAGTATTTCTTCCAATATCTTTCATTTTTTATACATTTTATAATTTTTAGTAAAAAAAATACCTTTTATTTGGTATCTATGAATTTTCAAGAGTAATTGTTAAACTATATTTTATACTTTTAGTATGATTTCACTAAATAAAATAAATAGATGTTAAATCCATTATCCATAATGATAATGTTTGGGACTCAAGAATTATTTGATGATTATTTAATTCTGATTAATCACTAGAAATGTTTAATCTAAGAAATGCACATGTTATAGAATTTATTATACACAAATCATAATTGAAACTTTTATGGGATATTAGCTCATTTAAAAGTTCAATCCAAATAATATAAATATTATTATCCTTAAATATTATTTTATAAAATAATTTCCAACCAAAATTAAAATATATGTATGATCGTAATTTAAATGATGACATATAATTATATATTTATATGAAATAAAAAATCATTTTCAATTGATTGTTTTACATGAAAATATGTTATTTAATTTATACACAAATCCATTGAATCATTTCATTATAAGGGAATAAAATTTAATAGATATATATATGATAAAATAAAAAAATTATATATATATATATATATAAATTTAACCCACTTGATCAATGTGTTAAATCAGTATATTTTTATAATAGTACAACATTATTAAAAATTGAATCAAAATTATTGTTCATTTTTTAATTAGCTGATTCATCAAAGATATATTCACTAAATTGTTATTTTTAACAAATATTTTCAATTAATTCAATTAGAATTGTTTTTCAAATTTTATATCAAACAAAAATAAATCTTTATAATTGAATTATTTGTAATAAATAAGGAGCACAGTCATTTTAGTCATAAATTATTACATATTAAGATATTTTCCATTCATATTTTTATGTTCCTAAATCATCAATTGAGTAACCATATAATGAATTAAGACAATGAATGAAATATTCTTGAATTTGAAAAAAATACACAATTGAATTAATGGAATTGAAACATAGTAATATTTAAGAAATTTTTTTTAAATAATTTTTTTTAATAAAATATGTGTAAGTGTATAAATATAAAATAAACCCCGATATAAATTTGGTATCTATAAATAATATGATATATAAAATCATGAATTTCTAGGCCATAAAAAGGTTTTGGTAGTCATAGATTCTCATTAATCATCTTTAATTTGACCACAGTCTATATAAAAGTTTCATTAGGATCAATGTTATAAGCCGACAATGATATATTTTATTAGTTACTGCAGAATGGTTTTATCCACTTATGAAAAATAGTTCCCTATAGTATTCCAATGCTTAAAATTTAGTTCAAAACAACAAAAATAGTATAAGTTATTAATAATTAAACACTTTTTTCAAAATAATATAATGAAGAGAGAGACATATATATATATGTCTATATATGAAAATTATGTATCAAAGTCCCCCACATGTGAATTTTATTTTTTATCAAGTGAAATATCTTTTAAAATACCTTAATGTTGGAATCTCTTGAAAGGTAAAACTCATTATCCATTGTTTTAAGAAGAAGGTTATAACTAAAAAAATATAAAAAATATACATATTCATCATTTTGGGTTCTCAATAATTCATTCAAATTGAATATTATATTCAAACTATTCTATCATTTTTATATTATATGATAACTTTTATTTATTATTTATTCATACATTTGATTTACCATACTATAAATTATTACACTCATAAATCAATATTGTTTAATAGGATTTATGAACATTCTTGAGTCAATTAATTCTATGAATATGCATTACATATATCCAAATATATACATTAGAAACCAAATCAAACCAATAAAGAGGTACATAAAAAATGTTATTAGGAGTTAAAGGGTTTGTTGATATGGAAGTGAAAATTCAAAAATATTTTTGATAATGTTTATCACCTAATATATAATTTATAATTAAAAAATAAATCTCAACAAAAATTCCCCACTCATTTTTATATTAAATGTAATGTATATCTCATATCAATATAATTTCACTTAGGTTGATCGTTATAATTATTATTATTATATAAAATGTTCCCAATGTGGATGTTCAATAACAATAAACAGAGTTATGGGGGCCTAAAATAATGATGTTTGAGGGTGTCCCCATTAAAAATATATATCCCATATAAGGTAAAAGAGAAAAAACTCGGGAATGAAGTAATAAAAACACATTGAGATGCATTAAATGATAGATAATTTATGCCTTTATAACCTTCTCAAAGAGTGTGATGTATCATCTTGTGAGTTTCTTATTTGCCTCCATCACCTAAAAATGTGATAAGATTCTATCCACAAAACATCAGAAATTCCCTTGAAATGTTATATAATATTTTTGATTCTGTCCCAATCGCTTCTGGGTCAATATTGTTTGATTAAAAATCTCGTGAACGATATATGTAAACATTTATCTTATTTAAAGTGACTTTCCATTAAATATTAATGAAAACAAATAAATAATTATAGAATACATGGAATTATGAACTGAGACACCACCATTCATGTTCCCCAAACTATATGAACCATCCATGTTTTGTTTTACCCAATCCAAGTGTGTTCAAGGGTCATTAGTGGATGATTGCATGGAGGAAATAATTTAACAGAGGATCTAGTGAGAGGGAACCTCTATCGATCTCACGATGAGCCTAGATAAATCAATCAACATCCATCTGAGTATGGAAATATGATCCATCCATAAACATGGAAGACCTTTATACTGGTCATTATTCCTAGCATACCACATGAACCATTACCCAACATAAAAAACATATCCTTTCATATTCTCTAGACTATTTCTCTCCACACCATGGAACTATAAGTTGAGAAAAATTTCACTATACCACACCTGAGAGAACAGACTAATAAAATCCATGAATAACCACCAAAATGCATGCACCCAGTCACTAAAAAAATAGTAGATGTCTCCCCTTGGGTGTTACCATAGCAAAACAACATGGTCTCAAGATTGATACATTTTCACATGAAGAGATCAATTATGGGTAATGATTTATTATAGATGTTCCAATTTAGTATGTTCAATTATTTTGGTATTTCCTTTCACCAGAGCATGTATCCTTGCTTATTTGGCTTGGTTGGAAGCCTATGAAACTGGTGATAATCCATTCCATAAAATACAATAGATAATGATCTTTCGAAAAATTAATTTTTCTTATTCAGATAATAATATATTGAGATCAAACATCATGTGTAGTGATTCATTTAGGAATGAATAGGTGATGTCAGGAAACTCTTTTTCATTACTGAACGTCATGTACTGTACTGGATATCTGGGAAAAAAATAAAGGGTGGAACCAACCCAGTTAATATACAACAAAATCATGTCACTAAAGATATTAAACTCATACAACTCTACCCTAATGTTGATGCCTCCTTCCCAAAATAATTGTCACATCTTCATCCACAACGCCCAATGGTATTTTCCATTAATGTTGGAATCTCACATTGTTAAAATAATTTTTATTATAAATTCAAAACCTAATAACAAATTTTACAATAAATTTCACTCAACTAATTTTTTTATCATTATTAAGATGAAATTTTTTAATTTTTTGATGTCATTGTAGGAGCAGGTCATTTGGAGAGCTGATGATGATATTCATGAAAAATTGAAAAACTATGAATGATCCCAAACACACATGTGAAAAAAAAACATTAAATATGACTAATATATGATTCCAACTTGAATGAAGTAATGTGGGTGACAAAACGATGTGTTATATATTTATCAAGAATACCATGGATCCCAATTCATCCAATTTTGGGCCAAAATTTTAGTTCTTTAGAGAGAATATTCACTTTTCATTATCTCAAGGACATATCAATAAGTCCAAAATATAGTAGGATATATTACTCCAAAAATGCGTAAAAATTTATGGAGATTTTAAATATTTAGCATAAAATATTTTGGTTTTATCCAACTGTATATAATTTTTTCTTCAACACAAAATATATTATCGAAATAGATTTATAAATCATTGGTGTGAAATACCACCTCCCATATTGCCTATAGTTTGAATCTCTTGGTAACCCATTATCATTTTCGAACACAGAATGTTATCTCCCATTTTTTAGATCAAATTTATTCATATTATAATTCTAAAAATTTTGGAGACCCCAATTCGCATTTATTGACCATGGATAAATGGAATGTTCCACCATTTCTTTATCCTCCTCTCGATGGATAGTTATATGATGGGAGAGAATTTTTAGGGATCTATACACACATGGAGAGTGACTTATTATAGTTTTTATTATACATATTATGTGAAATTTGTGTATGAAACTTTTAATTTATCTTTTTTGATAAATTTTCCTTTGAATATTTGGTTTCAGTTAAATCATGTGATACTATATCATTTCAATACTATTTTTGCTGAGATATCAAGATCGAAAATTGGATTGTTATGATTGGAAATCATTGAAATCCATTTTATATCACATAGACATTATATTTCAATATTTTATGGACCAAAATATTCCATTCTTGAGGATATAACTATTACAACCTCATTGTTGTGTAAGGGGTGGGTTATTTGTGTATCATTCTAAATAGTAAGAGGGGAATTGAGCTCTAGATTACCCACAACCAAAGGATTACACTATATAGTGTGTAATATTCAGAACAATGATCTGACCAATTATGTAGTGAACATGAAATTAACTCATTATCTAATATTTATAATAACCAAACATTTTATTTAATTATTAAACTTACTAAATTAACTTTTCATATTTCGAATCATCATAACAAATAACCAATTTTATGTTTTGTTTTAAAAAAATTATTGAAATTTACTTTCAAGACATGAAAAATATCCTTGGGTGGTGACATAGGGTCAACCCTATAGTGTAAAATAATCATTAAATTGAAAGTAATTTTATACATATCGTAAATGCTATTTAATTTTGGTTCCATTTTTCAGGGAGTGAATTTGTATTTAGTGTTAACTTTTTATAGGAACATAGTGTATTTTGTAAATTATTAATTAATTAATTATTTTTTATATAGGTTTTTTTATTTCTTTTTATTTAATGGTTCTATGCGTTATGTGTTCCTCTCTAAGTGATATACCTCCTTTTGAAATAAAACTGGAGATGATATGACAACAACAACACTGAGACACACAAGGAGATCCTTTGAAGGAGGATGCAATAAACCTTGGGACTCTTCAAGAACAGACTTTTTTAAAATAATAATTGTTAATAAACATAGGGAATATAAAATTTTAGATATAATCAAATGATATAATATCTCACTAAGATGGACGTTGGTATCGAACATGTAAATATATGAGAAATAGTTGAAGTAGAAATCATTAAACCAAAATACTATTCAATTAACTTGTTTCAAAAATTTCTTAAACTTACTAGAGAAGACCCAAATAATATTTTAATGGAATTTAAAACTATGTGTTAAACATTAATCGCTAATAATTTTTATTGAGAAGAACTAAAATATAGTTTATTCACATTCTCATTAAGATAAACACTAAAATATTTGTTATATTAATTAAATTCCCTAATTAGACATCATCCAAACATCAACAAAATTTTCCTTGAAAAATACTAAATATACACTTAAACTACAAAAATATGGAATATTTTTTTTAAATAATGAAATATAAATGGAAGAAACTCCATGAATACTATGAATGTTATAAAATAATATTTTAATTTATCCACATCACCAAATAAGTGATCATATTTTTGAACAATAATTTTTATGAAGGTTTAATTCCAGTTGATCGCAAAAAACATTGATGATAATGAAGGAGGTGAAATAGTTGACAAGACCCCAATCACTACATAGACCCTCATTGTAAAAATTTCAAAAAACACACAAAAATTTGGTTGATAGTCCATTATACCCATTATAGGTGTCTTTGAGGAGAAATTTTTTAAATTTCAAAAAGAAGGTGGTCATGGAGTTTGAGTAGGTATGAACCATAATCTGATAACTCGATCATTCCCCAGTGAAATCAAAACTGACTACTCTAAATAAATTTGGTATCTATGCTAATGAAAACAACTATTCGGAATAATAAACTCAACAGAGGGAACCTTCTAAGATTTGTGATGAATTCATTCTACAATAACCTTATAACAAACCTATTATGAAATAACCATATAATCCATCAAAAAATAAATGATTAGATAACCAAGCATAAAAGAAATAGTGTATTATAACAAAAAACAATAGTCCTAGAACCACTGACGTTTTGGTATTCAGTGCCAAAAACCACCAAAAAAATCATTAAGTACCACAATGTATTTTCCAATTACACCCACCACAAATCAATCATAAATATAAGGATATGTTGAAACAAATGGATTCAAATAAACTGAAATTCAAAAAAATAAACCATGTAGATATAGATGACCTAAAAACTAAATTAAGAAATTCTTCCAACTCCATGGGTGAAATCCAATGTAATGGGTCAGGTAAACTACTTATCAACAACTATCCAATCCTATAGATAAGGGAAATGTTATTTTCATTAACATTCATATTTTCATGATACATAAAAGAATAATTACCCCTCTATTAGAGGAATTCCCTATTTAGTAAACCCACATTCCAACCATCATAAATTATACAATAAGAAAAATAATTATCCAAATTGAATACATAACAATGGAAATAGTGTATCTTTAGAGGATAAACCAAGACCAATAATTATTCTTCAATTTCACTAATGCCCCCCCAAACAACGAAATAAAAATAAATACATCATTCTAATTAAATCAGTAATACATTGAAAAAAGTGTAGGATAAAATTAATTGATTGATTTCATGGATTAAATTCATCGATATACTATATTTATAATGGATATGTATATACACAGATAAGACATTTAGGTGATGAAAGGATAATATTAGGGAATAATTAATAATAGTTTTTAGACATATCACTTCCCTACAAAATTAAGGATCCTATAACATTATAAATTATTTACACCATAAGAGATTATTTATTTTCAGATGATATTCTCAATTTGGGTGCTTCTATAAATGTGATGCATAAATCCATCTTCACTTCATTTTAGTTTATGGGACATAATACCATAACATCTATCATTTGTTTGGAAAACCTATATAACACACAACATATTGGTTAATTAGTGGTTGTTCTTAAGTGGTTTAAAAATTTATTTTTAACTGTAAATTCTAGTTTTATTTGAATAAAATATAATAATAAGAATAAAAATTTACCAATTATATTTGTGAGACCGTTTTTGGTGTCCATATTTGATAGAAATTATATTTAAGGATTCTTATTTTTATTGTTGTAATGGTTTACAAAAATTTCATGCATGTTCTTTAGAATTTTTTTTTCATGAGTATTGAGGGAATAATTTCCACCATGGATAATTATAATATTGTGAAATATTAGTCCACATCTAAGGATGTTACACTTGTGTAGTTATATTAGATAATTAAATTCTAACATCCTCAATAACTCACTTCAATCTAAAATACACATAAATTTTACCATTAACCACTACCGTATTTATTAAAATATTTATATATTCATAGAGGAAACATATTTCCTATGGTAATTTCCAATTCAATGCCTTTAGATGTTGAATTGTGATAGATTAACCATTTTAGGGGGTATAAAAAATTGGGTGTGTAAACTTGTTGATATTAATTATATTTATCCATAAATATTCTTGGGAAATATATTATTAAACTATACAAATAAACAATTGAGGCAGGGAAAACACTAACTGAAACCAAACCTAAATGGAGTTGATAAGGAGAGTTCAACTAAATTATTTGTTACAAAAATAATTTACCCCATATGTTATAGTCATGGGATAGACTATTAAGTTTAGTTCATAATAATAATAGCCTTATGATAATTAATATTTAAAACCAATAATCAGATCCAAACCATTTTAAAACAGTTAGAATATATGTATAGACTATTTTTGACTGAACAAGAACACTAGGTCGGTACACTTATAATTTATATTAATTTACTAGATGCTAGATAATCAATCAGGTAATTACAAAAACTAGTTTACTGAGTGGAATTCTATATATTTTTATATACATTATCCCCTGAGGTTTATGAAAATACGACCTCCAATTTCTCCCTTAGAACATTTTCACACAAGACGATTTCATTTATTCTATTCAGTGCTCCATGTAATTTCTTTTGATACATGTTTACTTTTATTTATGATTTACTAGATAATTGAATAAATGTTTCCATGGATTATTTTACACATTTTGGTTCCACTTTTAACAAGTGTTTTAGTAGTCTTGGAAATATCATTCATCACTGTATAGAAAATAATCTTGTATTAAATTATAAAAAAATCAATTACATGTTATTATAAGGTATAATTCTAGGAAATTTCATTTTTATGAAAGGTAACAATGTAGATAAATAAAAATTCGATATAATTTCTTCCTACCATTCTGTAAAAATGGGTAGGATTATTGTCTTTCATAGGTCATGTTTGATTTTATCATAGATTTATTAATTTATTTAGAAATATTTCTCTCCCTATCACTTGCGTACTCAAAAAATAAAACATAGTTGTATTAGATAAGAACTAGAAAGATGGTTTTAAAAAATTTAAAATGGAGTCTCACATCATCACCAATAATCCAAAAAACATCATGGGACTTAATATTTCATCTCATGTCTGAAACCTAACACAATTATATTGGGAGAGTATTATAACAACAAGGAAATCAAGAACCATATTTTAGAGCTTATTACTCAATCACACGCGACCTTATCCATGAAAACTACTCCAAAACCGGAAAATAATTCATATCTATAGAGTTTTCCTTCAATAAATTCATGTAATACATTCTATGGTCTAAATTAATTATTTTATCTAAACATGAATCCCTCTCGTGTCATCAAAAGAAATAATAATTCCAACCATTTATCATTATTTGGATAGTCATATTTATTAATTAATCATATAAAATACGGGAATGTAGTAATGAATGTGGTGTCTGAACTTCTCAATAGGACACTTCCATATTCATACATTGAATAATAACACTATATTGTCATAAAAGACATGTTTCTGATAATGAATTGTATCAAATTAATGATGACATTACTAAGAATTTTTACATTTTAAATTATTTGGTACCATACTCAATTCATATATATTCAATTAAAACAAGATTTTCTTTGAAACATGTGTCACTTTGGTTTATTTTTGAAGAGCCCTACCATTTGAAAACCTGTAGTTATAATTTCCAATGCTTTTCAAATATAATTTTTTAAATTCTAGTTTTGCCTTATTTTATATTATAATATTTCATTTTCTAGCCACTATAGTCCCCTATAGACTTCTCATCAGGTCCTCAATTCAAGACTATATTATTAAACAATATTTCTAGATGCTGATGATTTTTGTAAATATTATCATCATTATAAATAGACATGCAATGTATCTAAAAGAAGATAAATTCCAAATCATCCATTTTATATTCATGAGATTTATATTTTTGGTGTAATGAACATTTGGAGCCACTTTTTAATTCATTCTGCAATAAGTCATTATACTGGAATAAGATTATGTTGCAAAATTAGTAGGGTCGAGATCCATAAGGGAAAATGTTTTGAATACACTTGGGGAATAATTTAGAATCCAACATTTCAATAGGTTTGGATTTCATACGTTCTTTATAATTCGACATTGTTCTCATTTATAAAACTAAAAAAATACAATCACTCTTTTATCACTGTGGGTTCAAGAATTGAGTTTCTATTGATCATCACTCAAAACCAACGGTTAGATAAATGATTTTAATTGAATGGTAAAACATATTATGGATAAAATTGTTCAACCAAAAAGAACCTATTGGTGTCATAAAATTTATTATTCACTAATGTATTAACATAGATGTTTTAAAACACCCATTATATTGTCACTATATCATCTTGTTTTGAAAATTATTTGTTTCCTCCCTATTGAAATAGAGTACTGATCAAATCAGGACATTAAAAATAATTATAAACTTCATTGTGTAAGAGATAAAAATAATTTTGACATTCATGAGGTCAAGTATTCATATCTCATCTCCTTTATATATAAGGATAGAACTAAGGCTTCCCATGATTGCCTCATCTTGCATCCTCAATTTCTCATTGGGACGAATGTCCTCTTTTTCAATGAAAAAATAACGTTTCACTAAAATAATATTAATTTTAGTTGTTTATACCTTACACTATTTCAAATCTAAATCCTTTTTGAGGGGTTATAATCAATACAAAACAACAAATATTCACTATAAATGGGTAGAATTTTGAGAACATTAATGAAATAATCTATGAGTTCGGAGTGGAAGAACACATCTTTCAATAATAATCCCACGAATGACTCTAAATAGGCATTATCCTTCCATCCCAAATTCAGATCTATTACAATGATTACTATTTACACACTAGGTGTGTGGGGGGGGGGGGGGTTATTCCTAGGTTAGAAATTTTTTTATCATCATTCATCATTTTATCTTTATCATGTTATGAATTATATTTTTAATATCCCACTTTCCTAAGATCATTATGAATTTTATTAATATTTGTATTTTTCAATTTTTCCCTAATTTCATTGAAATATTATTTCCCAGCCCTACAACTATTTTTCAATTTTCTGACAAAATACTCATTTTTTCAACTTACTCAGGGAAATGTGTCCATAATTTCAATATTTTCAGTTTTATAAAAATTTAAATAAGTTTTTTTCAACAAAAAATACGAGTTTGGGTGTGAATTTTTTATTTATTTGGTTATTAGAAGTAACTTTTTTATTTTTAATTATAGGAATTATAATATATTTATAAAAACATTGAGATAATGTTACCTTCTATGTTATTTTTTCATGGGTTAATTTTATCATTAGAAATCTCCAAATAATATATAACTCAATCATTAAGTCTTAATATTTATTACTTAATTGAAGGTAAATATAGATAACATTAATTTTTCTATCGTTTAAAAAATTATCTTCCCACAAATTCGTTCATTATATTATTTGTTTCATTACTATGTTGGATTATCATGTATGTGTGTACATGGTATGCAAATAATGTTGAACCCAATAAGAAAAAAATAAACAAAAAGATAACAAATAATGGTGGGAGTGATGAAATGTATATCATATGGTAATATCTTGGTTAAGATCTTAAATTATCTTGACAAGGTTTTCATAGGTGAGTGGCTCTTGAACATTGATTTCAAAGGATATAAGGAATGTTCCGTAAACTGAATCATGTAAGCATAATTTGTTTTAATTAAACTATAACTAATATATATAAGGTTGAAAAAATAGAATTTATTGGTTATAACACACAATATTAAAAATATTTAGTGAAAAGATTTAATTTTGAATTAATTTATAATAATAATATCATTTATCTCCTTGTGTTTTTTTTCTAAGTGAATTTATGATACATTTATTTCTATTCTTACTGTGATTAATTATTTTTATGATTCTTATCTAGGGAACTATACTATAATAGAATTAATT
Organism: Viscum album; assembly: GCA_963277665.1. Taxonomy (NCBI): domain Eukaryota; kingdom Viridiplantae; phylum Streptophyta; class Magnoliopsida; order Santalales; family Viscaceae; genus Viscum; species Viscum album. Next base: position 136,787,954 of record OY728152.1, on the reverse strand, counting down.
TAATACGTTTATTAATATTTAATTGTTAAGGGAATACCATAATGAATCATTTTATGAAATGTGACTTTTTTGAGTGAAAAATTATAGTTTTGTGGGTGTGATCACATAGGGATTCACTATTCACTTCAAATAATATACCAATTTGTTAAATAAATATTTTAGTATAAATTCAAAAAATTATATCAAATTTGACATCATATGTTATTATATTAGTAAATTTTCTAAACCATTAAATTTTAAATTTTACTTATTTTTATGCTGTGAAGTAGGAGTAGGTGATATGGATATCCCACTTTGAATGTCAAGAAGAATGTACCAAACTATGAAAGTGATCATCCACCAATGTAGACTAAAATTCACATTATATATAACATGATCATATGTTTTGGATGAAATTCAGTGTATGAATGAAAAAATATGTTGTATTAAATAATAAATAATACAAGTGAGCCCAATTCATCCATTTGGGCTGAAAAATGTTCCATTATTGGAGACAACTTCATTGTTCACAGTCTCATGGTCACATATGTAATTCGACTATATATTGCGATGTAGGCCACAATATAAATTAGTATTTTTAAGGGATACTATAAAATGTGGGGTACCATTTTTTTTATAAAGTATGATAATTTATTATTCTATCACAAATCTATGATCTAATTGGTTTCTGAAATTCAGGGTTCCCAAAACCACAATCTATATTGGCAATAATTACGCACCTTGAGAACCCCATTTGAATACACAAATAAGGGAAAAATAAATACCATTTAGAGACCTATTGTAGTACTATATTTAATTATATAATATGTTTTCCTTATACTCATATGGAAATAATTTATGATAAAAAAAGTTCCACCAAATCCTCCTCCTCTCGATACTGAGATAAACGATGGGTGGACATTTCAATGAAGCCACACACACATGATGTGCAAGTTCCAGATCATGGTATACTATTGGTTTTCTGTAATTTATGTGTTAAAATTTTCATTTATATTTCATATTTATATTATTTTTCTTTTAATGAATTTTTATCGTATAATTAATTAAAACACATTACCTTTCAATGACGATTAGGTTGACATTTCAATCTTGAGTCTTTGGTTGTTATTATTATAAAACAAATGAACCATTTTTCTCTCACACATAAATTTTATTTTATGATAAATTGTATTTATTTATTCCATTCTTGAGGTCTAAACATTTAGAAAATTATTTTTTTAATGGTCGGTTATGACACACCATTTTAAAAGAAAAGAAGGGGATCAAAATCTTGATTTCACTCTAAAAATGTTTTCAACTAACGTATGAGTTAATTTCTTGAACATTTAACTAAGCAATATTTTTTGTTAATATTAAATGACCGCCTTATACCATAATTATAACAAACTATTAATTTTTTAAAAAGATATCTTTTTAAATCCTTTTAATTTATTTAGAATCATTATTTAAAATACACCCCTTTCCAATTATCTTTTGAAAAAATAATTGGAAACTCACAAACAAATGAATAAAAAACTTTGGGAGACAACCTAGGGTATACCACATGATATAAAATCATATTTAAATCATAATAAATTTTATTTTTCATCAATAATTATACAATTATATCATTGTCAGAGAAAATAAATTGGTATATTATGGTTTGTTTTTTCACACGGGTTCTCTACTCTTTCACTATAATTCTATTTTTAAGATATTAAATGAATTTATTATAATATATTATTATATGATATTTTTTTAGAGAGGGAACATGGAATTTTAATCCCTTATAAGGTGTTTTTTCCTCATTAAAAATCTATGCAATTGAATTATTTTTCTATTATAAAATATAATTTTTACATCATTAGAGATTCACACCATGAAATTTCATGAAATTTTATCAGGGTAATGATTTATTTATTCTTTTATAAGTTTTATTGTGGTGATGTCTTTTCCCATGTGTTATTGGGGTGTTATATCCCCAAACTATTTCGATATGGGTAATTGTGTATCAGTTGGTGAGTCTAGATCTATTGTTCCATTATGTTTCAAAAGTAATATTGAAAATAGTGTCAAAGTAGTGTGTCTAGGGGATGATAAAAAATGAATTTAATGTGAATGATGATGTGGATATGATGAATTATCATTTATCAAGATGCCCATATGTGAGTTAATTGGTTTTAGGGATGGATTATTTGGTTCAAACCCAATCCCACCCCAATTTCCATATGGTGATCATTATATAATCTAGGGCATTCTTCTCAATCTTTCAACAACTGGTTTTCGGATGTAATACTAGAAGGGAAATAATGTATGTCATAGAATATCAGTGAATTGGGAAATATCCTAAAAAAAATATTATTTTTATTGTCTATGTTGAATTAATTATATGTTGACGAGTCTACATTTCCTGTATCATCTGATTAATGATATATAGTTTTCATTACCACACTATATAATTCCGTGTTTTTGTACTATATCAATTTTTATGTTTTTATAAAATTATATCCATTTTGATTTCATGACAAAAATAAATTATTTTGTAAGTATATATATTTTATTATTATATAAAAGCAAGGAGATATTTCATTTTGTGTTAATACTTCAGGGTGCATGATATAAATATCTTTGAAAAACACCTCAAACCACTACCTTTGTTCTCTTTTAATCACACGCAAAAAAACCTATTATATTTGAATAAAAATAATCATTACGACCTCATATATGATTTAAAAAATATACAAACATATAAATAAATTAAATTTATGTCAATAACTCAATTTATATAAATTTCATGAAAAATGTTATGTGTGATACTAATAGTGTGAACCCATGTAACTATTTGAATTATCACATTGATGTGTTTCCCATGATCCATATTTTGAACTTTGTTTGCATATATAGAATACTTTTTCATTCATGGAATACTAAAATACACATGAGGTGTTATAAATATATTTTTTGAATAAATATGCAATGATACTCATATTAATCATGTACTGCACATTATAAAATATTTCAATATAGAAACAAACATTATCATGTTACATGTTTCATGATTAATTTTACCAAAAAAATAATTTTATGTTTATGAACAAATAAGTTAACTATTCCATCTCACAATTTGGGAACAATTATAATTCCTAGGAATTTATATCTCAATGAAGCATCCTGATATTTCAGTGTGGATTCATCCATCATGTTATGATGTATTAAATAGACTAAAGTTATCAAGAATGTTTTTTGTAATAAATTTTATTGAAATAAAATTTCTATGGTTTAAGTTTAGTATTTTTTAATAAATGGTATTGTTATATAATTAACCATTCTTCTAGTTTAACAGTATAATAAAATCAAAAATATGGTTTATTCTCCTACCATTGACCCATTGAAAGTCTTATCCTATCTGTGAAACATGAAAATAGTAGACATAACTTTCATTCATGCCACTAGTAGGGACAAATCAATTAAATCCATTATCTCTAACTTCTTCATTACATTCCTCATATTGATTAGTGAAGATCCAATATATTTGAATCACATTATCAATATATTATATTTTAGTCTTTAGGAGGGAAAAATTCATTTTTTTTATTTTTAGTTTTTCCAGTTCATTATTTATTTTGTATGGATGATTTAATTGATTACATTGACTGATTTATGAGTTAAATAATATTTAATTTTCACAATTTAAATTATTTTAAATGGGTTTTATAATTTAATCATGGTGTTTGTATGATATAAATATATTTTTTCTGATTCATAGAATTTATATCAATTATTATGTGTAAAGATAAATTATTTTAAAGAAGTATTAAATTGATTATTATAATTTATCTATAGTAATAATAAATTTTTAATTATCAAATTAAATGCTTCCGTAAAAATATATTTTTAAAAGTCAAACGATTTAATGGATTATATAAGAATTGAGGACTGTCCATAATTCATGTGGAAAGATATGTCTCAGAAGGGGAATAAAAACCTATTGATGAGCAAGTAATTTGTCACTATTTATTGTTTGGAATGAATTATATTATGGAATTTCACACTTAAATAATTATTGATTAGTACATTTATTCACCATTTAGGAAAAATATATCATTTCAACCACTGAGGGTGTTGCTACCCCCTCCCAACAATGTGTACCCCTCTTGCGCTAGCAAAGTGAGAAGGGAGACAATGACACCAGATTACCACCCCTAGTAGGCTCTATGTTTGTGAATAGAACCAGGAGTATAAAAATCACATAGATGAGAGCCATTAGCCACTAAGATAACACATGATAAAGAGATAGATATGAAAGAAACTAACCAAATCCAACTCATACTGAAATATAAAATGAAACCAAATTAAACATATATAACGTCATGTAAAGACAACTACAACTAAAAAGGAAAATTACATGTACCAAAAGAATGTAAAACAATAGAGATTGTGAAGCTCAAACAGCTAATGCAACCCCAAGATTGTTGTAACTAGTCTGATCTCATATAAGATCCATGTGACCTTAAAAATAGTTGTATGTATATAGGGTGAGTATAATAGTACACTTAGTAAGATCCTCCTTGGAGCCTCTCATGAAAAAGTAATGAAAGAATGCTAAAGCACAGTGAACAACAAGTGAAACTAACTCACCACATAAACAATAATACAATGTTCCTAGACTCACCATGGATACTCTCACCAAGTATCACATACAATAGTATATAAAATAACAATTAATATCAAGGGTACCTCACTACCACTTCCCCACTTGTATTCCACTTTCCAAACATCACAAATCCAATCATCTCTCTCCAAAAGGCATGCATGTAGACACATGGGCGTAACACCAAAAAATGAACCTCATGTAACACCACTACTACATCAATGTAACCAATGTAAATAGGTATTTTAAAGGTTCCACTAAATTTTTCATTACATGTATCAAACACCGGGAATTATACATCTAGCCATTACAACTCATACACCAAGTAAGGATCCTCAAGTCGTCAAAGAATTTACACATTATACCTATAGTAGTCCATATGAAGCTATATCCATAATATATGGGATTGAATAACCACAAGCTATTACCACCCTCTACACACATATATGATTAAAACAAACCACCATTCCACCTTGCACAAGTAATTACCAACAGAAGAGATCAGGGGGAAAGGGGTTAGTCAGCCATCGATCCTCCCACTGGAAATGTTTTGGAAAACATCCCATAGGGCTCCAAATCCATGGATTGTTAGTTTTCCTAACCAATAAGGTTGATTAGTATATTATAACACAAAAATTATAGAATATAATACCGCTCACAACTACAATATTGGAAAACCTAGTCTTAGAATCAACTATAGATAACATCTCTCAACCTCTCGGCTGCCACAACTAAGGCTAGATATCCTGTATGTATATAATAATTTTAAGATAAATATTAAGTTACATATCCCTTTTTATCAATTTAAAATTAAATGATTACTTCATTAACCAATAATAATCCATTTTTAATCCACAATTAATTTTATTATCATCACACCATGTTCCATGCCCTCAAGGCCAAACCAAACCATGTCCACATCTTCTTAGAAATATTACCTCATTATGGAATTCCAAAAAACACCAACCCCATGGTTTAACATCATTTATTAAATCATTTATTGACAAATTTATTAATTTCCCATAAATCCAGGCATTCTAGAAAAGAAAAACTAATCTACAAAACACAAGGGGCACAACATAGTGACGAGATGGACATCCTGTCGAGCCTTTCCGGCCTATTGATGGATCATAGACCCATCCATCCTTGAGAAAATAAACATGTAAATCATTTGGAATACCCCACATGTATTTTACTCTTTTGGAAGGAGGGAAAGAAAGACCATAAACCTTATGAAGTGGGGAAAGTGAAGAATCTAAACAACCAACAAGATTAAACATGAATCTGACATTTATAACTGACCTATATCGTTATCTCTGTTGTCCAACCCAACACCAAAATGCATAAACCAATGAATCTTTCCACTCTGGGTTTTAGATGCTGCCCCATATTCTTCGACTCATAGCCCCAAATACCACTACAGCCTCATAGTATCAACTATCAAAGGCTCACAACCCAACACAAGAAGCATGAAAACAACCAACAAGAAACTAGACTCTCGACAACAAGAAAGGAATCATTCCTTCACACACAATGTGCACTCATGGATCCAAGATTTTGGATTTTGGCCATTACATGAAATAAGGTAACTCCAAAACCATCCCAATATTATATTTTATCAAATAAAAGGTTATTTAATCCATCTTGAAATAGATGGTTCATTTAATCATACATAACTGCATCCATTCAACTATCAACAGTTTACTACAGTAACAACCAGATTCAATTACATGCATCATTATCTTTATCCAATTAATTTACAATTAATCATGGATTTACATACTTCACAAATTCCCATCATGAAAGACATTCTAATAAACGAATCATATATATCACACTATATAGAAAACTCATGAGGAAACAACATACGATCAAGAAAAATTTATTTATATTGTTCAAATATTTATTATGTAAATTCCATTATGATCCAGTGAGATAAAACATGATAACTCTACAGTTGGACATAAAATAATAGAGAATGAAGGAATACCCTACCTAAAAATATTTCACATGTTTTTTTCATGAGAATGACCAACACATTAGATCTCGATCACCCCTCCTAGAAGATAACATCCACCTGAGGATGTATTGACACCACCCAAACAACCAACGAGCCATGAATCTCTATTAGGAAAATTGAGAACACATTCCATAACAAGGAAAATGATAAATGAGAAGGAACATATCCATGAACATAGAATTTTAGCTGTAGATCATACCATATATCAATGATTGATTGAAAATTCATGATTGAATCACAATAGGGGGTTCGCATGCTGCAGGAATAAACTCCAAGGAAGACATGATCCAAGGATATAGGACTACCCTCGACTCAAATTTGATGGAAGGATAAGTTTGATCATCTCACACCCGGGAAAAATAATTAAGGACAAGGGAGGAAGATATCTTAGCCCCTTTAGAAGATTTAACAAAGAAACAATTTATGATACACTGAATTTTTCATTAGGATTGTATCTGTCAAAGATCACATGTTCTAACAGAGTAAAGGGTTCTTGGAAATTATGAAAAATTAAGATAGGAGTTATGTGTTTTTAATCATCATTAAATACATTAAAATAAGTATTTTAATGCATTTTACATCAATGGAAATGTCAAACAGGAAAAACTAGTGAAAATCAGATAAAATTTGTAAATTTGACTAAGGAAGTGACATTATTTGGGACTCCCCATTTTGGTGCCACTGTTTCTGTTCAACCTTTTTATTTCCATCATTTCTGACTCACCATTTTGAAAATTTAGAGAACTGTTGGTGATAAGTCATCTTGGCATCCTAGAACACCTCAAACACCATATTTCTGCAAAGGAATAGTGCAGATAGGTCTGTTCTATTACATTAGATACCAATAAAAACATTCTCATCCTCGAGAATCCAAAACACACCCAGATTGGAAATGGATGAAGGGATTTGAGAGAACACTTATCAAGATAACTCTCAAGGATCTTTCCACCTAGAATCTTAACTACCGTAAAAGGATCATGTGAAAACACATGACAACCACAACCATCTTCTAAACACTCTACTATGGGAGATACATCCCAAAAGAGATAAAGACACTACATGCAACAAAAGAAGTCCATCTCATAACAATAAAATGTCTAATACCACAAAACAAACTTCATTACAAGAAAAGAGATAAACATCAATCAACATGGGATAGTATGCTCATATCTATTAATAAAATTTCTAGTTAGTATCCTCCATGCCATTATATGACACAAGACAAGAACTAAAGGGATAACATGCCCACACAACACCTCCTCCTTGCATTACTAGATCTCTACAGGCTGCTCCTCGAAGGCCACAACATTTTCAACATCAATATTACCCTAATTGATGATGTGAGAGTCTTCATGAAAATAGAAATGGAGTTGTGACACATGAAAAAAATTGTGCATTCAGCTCATCAGTGGAGGAAGTTCTACCAAATACACCTCGACCCCAACATGAACCAGCACATCAAAAGGACCAAAAAATAGGGAGAAATATTACTCCCACAACCAAACCATCACTGCCCATGATTGAGAGTCAACTTCAGAAAAAGATGATCCACAATATCAAACACCATAGGTCTCCTCCTATGACCATCTTAGAAGTTTTGACGATCATGTGCTGCCTTCATCATCTCTTGAATTTCCTCAACTATATCCATTGTATTTTTTACTAGCTCTAGAATGAGAATTTCTAACTCTCTAACCCAAATCCAAAACAACAAATAATTGAATGGTCGACCATAAAAATCATAAAATAGCACCATATCGATGGTGGAGTGGAATTTATTGTTATAAGCGAACTCTGGCAAGGGTAGGTGACTCATCCATGAACCTAAAAAATCCAAGACACAAGATCACAACATGGGTTCCAGAGTCTAGATGGTCCACTCTATCTGACCATCAGTTTGTATATGAGAAGCAATGCTAAGTCATAGTTTAGAATTTAAAGAAGGCTGGAGTCCACTTCACACCTTGGAGATAAATACAAGGGTCTCATTCAGAAATTCTCATCATTGGGACTATGTGGATTCATACCACCTCATCCAGATACTGCCTCAAAAAAACCTCCACTGAGCTCAAATCCTTGATCAATATGAAGTGGGCTTATTTTGTCATGTGATCCACTACCCTTTATATAGAATCATAAAAACCTTGATCTCAGGATATACTTGTAATAAATTCCATCGAAATGTCCTCCCACACCCACTGAGGAACATTCAATGGCTTGGGAAAACCACCATGATCACGGTGCTCGACCTCCACCTTCTGGCACACCGGACATTGAGGCACAAACTATGAAACTACACTGTTCATCCCAACACACCAAAACTGAATCCTCATGGAATGGTATATTTTCGTCACCCTAGGATGTACCGCTAAGGGAGAACAATAGAACTCCCAGAGAACCATCTCACACATCACCAAAGGAATGAAAATCCTTCCCTACAACAACACCCAGTGTTGTTTATCCTCATACAACCATCAGGGGATTCCCCAAAAGCAACGTAATCTCTCTAGACCTCAACCTCAAGATCCACCAACTAGGACTCTTTATGTGATGCACTATAGATGAATTCACCATCATCTAGAAAATACATCATCTACCTTAACTTCTCCCATATTTAGATGCAATGTTTAATTCCCTTCCATCACTCCCCTGAAATAACTAGATTCACACACTACATCACTACGTGACTCCCTGCTCAATGAATCGACCATAACATTAAATTTACCATAGGTATATGAAATTTCAATTCCATAATCATGTATGAACTCCATCCATTGAATCTTACACAAATTCAATTCACACTAAGAGAAAACAAACCTCAATCTCTTTTTATTGATGAAAACCATAAATCACTCTCCAATGAGGTAATGTATCCAACGAACAAAGTGAACACCATTGCCGCCAACTCGAGATTGTGGGTGGAATAATTAAATTCAAGCGGACACAAAATCTGATACCCATATGAAATGACTGATTTGTGCTACATCAGAACACATCCTAACCCAAGACACAATGTATCACAAAATACGCCAAATTGAACTTCCTCTGTTTGGAGATAATGAACCAGTGCACTTAAAAACCTATCATTCTGATACCTGAATGTTGAATATCACAAATTAGTGAATAATAATGCCAAATCCATCTTGATCAATGTTGTCAGAGGAGTCTCCACCTGGGATAAATCGGCCATGAACCTCTAGTAATAGCATGCCATTCCAAGGAAACATCTCTCCTCTGTCACTATCTTGGTTCTTTCCAATATAAAAATAATTATATATTCTATGTATCCACACCCACTCCCTACTGGGATACAACATTCCAGAAGAAACTTACTTCTCTAGCCCAAAACACACACTTCGACAAATTCAAAAATATCCACTATCGATGAAGAACTCCCAAAACTGCATGCGGACGCTCTGCATAATCCTCCTATTATGCATTGCACACAAGGATGTGGTCAATGAAAACCATCACCAACTTATCCATGAACTAATGAAACACAACATTCATCAACCCCATTAACACAGTTAGAGAATTTGTCACACCGAACGATATCAACAAGAACTCATAATCCCCATGATGAAAACTGAAAGATGTCCTTGGAATATCCTCATCCTTCTCTCGCAGCTGATAATAAATGGTCTAAAAATAGATCTTTGAGAACCAATTCACACCCTTTATTTAATCAAATAAATTATCAATCCATGGAAGAGGATATAGATTCATCGTTGTCACTTTGTTCAAGTGATGATAATCATTACACAACTACAAACTGATATCACCCTTTTTCACTTATATAACTAGTTCCCACCATTGGGAAATAATCAGAAAAAACACACTACAATAGTCCCAAAAGCTATATACAAATCTCCCACAACTCATAAGGATCCATCCTATATATGGATAAATATATAGGAAACACATCCGGTTGTAGGTCAACTCCGAACATGATCTCCTCTCAAGGGGGTCACACTAAAACCTCTTCTAGAATGAAATCTGGGTACTCTTCCATGACCCTAGGAAATTTCATCTGATGAACCTATGAAAAACTCAACATAAGTTCATCCATCAATGAAAAAAATGAAGGAATGTGCCTCCACACCATTTGAGGTTCTCTCTCCCCAACAAACACTGTAGACTCTCTATAATCATCAAAGAACACCACATGCCTCATGAAGCAATCCGCAATAGCCATCAATGAAGACAACCAATCCCTGATAGGGATGAAATAATATTTTTTTATTCAAAAACATAGGAAATATCTCAAGAGAAATGAAACCTCAACACTATATCACAATCTCTTTATACTTCAAACAAGTCATCTCAACCTCCAACTGGTTTAGTCAATGCCAGTGGCACTAGAAAACTCTCTAATTCAAGTCCCAAGGCATGGAAAATGGTAGGTGATATGAAGGATTGATTCTCTCAAGTGTCAAGAAAGGCATACTCCCAAGTAAAAAACAAGAAAAGGCTACCTTGGATGATGTTTGGATCACTCGGCACTCGCAACCAAAATGTATAAAGCTGACAATGACCTACTCCACTGCCCCTTAGACCCTAATGAAGACCACCACCATAGTCACACTCAACTCTCAGATGATGGGGAGCATCGTAGGGATGTCTTATACATACCCCACATATTTTCTATTAATACAATGCTAGTGGAACCTACTACTACAACCTTGGCTGGAACGACCTCAAAAGAGGAACCTGGAGTGGAACACATGGTGCTCGCCGACTACTCTGAAAAGTCAGGTACAATTACAATTGATGACCTCAGCCTCCACAGGAAAAATTGGCTGATCCATTGATAGTGACCAGATATCCCCCTCCCCCAAAGAAACATGATAATGAAGGATGTGGTAGGCCCCCGTCCAAACAAATACTCTTCTGCCCTGAAAAAAAGGGAACCTAAGACCACAACTCTGCTCTGTTATGAATCCTGAAAAAAACCACTATTGTGACAATTCAGTTCTTTCTAACGTCCTATAAACAACCTATGCTCCCACAAAAACCTCAATATATGCCTTCAACCTAAATTGAGTGACCTAGAGATAGATCCAAATAGGTCACCTATAAATAGTTCTCCCAGAAATTCATCACTCTAGCCTCCTCATATAGAAATAGGTATGAGGCATATTGTAAAATGTTCTTGAAACAGATTCCAAACTCATTCACATTATAGATCCACCATCAAAGGGTATGAAACTCTGGGTAACTGGAAGCCTTCATGGTTGATGAATGAAACTAAACTCTGAACTTGTGTCAGAACTCCTCCCCTAAGATCGCCGACTACTCATGATCTATGATCAATAAGAAACGTCACTTCCTCACTATGCCACACAATATTGTTAGAACCAATGATAACTAGTGATCATTATAAGCATGGATTGAGATATAAGTTATCTCATCCTCCTCCAACCAGTCTTCTATGATTGCATCTAAAATAGACCCCTCAAACTTATGTAGACTATGGAGCTGATAGTCATAGTGTGTCCTAATCCATGTTTTATTGGCGTCAAACTCCAATCTTGGAGGACTTGTTGGCATATCATTTTGGACATCTTCAATGCGAACCTGATGAGTATGTCAACCTATATCCATACCTGAAAAATAATATATAGTCAAAAAATTTGAATATGGAAGACTCAACGTTAGTTAATTGTTTTCTTTTTTTCATTTTGGTTAACATGTACAATTTTCTACCAATTGAAACACATGTGAAAAGAAGAATGAATCATGATATTTCCTAGGTCTCTACCCTACAACAAGTATCAAATAATTTAGTAGCCACTACAATATTAATGATCTGTGTGTTAGACCATAGGGGGACCAAAATAACTATCTCTCTACCGGTCTCTAGTGTTAACAACACCTGCATTACTAGATTGAAAAAGTTTCCCAACCAACCTTTGAAACCTCACATGTTCCTAACTCCAAACACCATACTATCCCTCAAAAATTGATATGATACCACTCTGTCACAACCCCCTCCCCCCAATGTGTACCCCTCCTTGTCCAACAATGTGAGAAGGGAGATAGTCACACCTGTGTCACACCTCCAGTAGGCCTTGGGTTGGAAACTAGCACTGAGGGTATAATAATCAATAGATGAGAGGAATTACCCTATAAGAGAACACATATGAATGAGGGAGATAAGACACACAAAAACCAACTAAAAACATAATGAAAAATAAAAATAAACCCATGTAAACATATTTAATTTCAAGAAAAGTCTACTAGAACTGACAGGGAAAACTGCATGTACCAAAAGAATGTATAATTGCATCAACCATAAAACCGAACAGCTCCTGAAACCCCAAGCTAGTATTAACCAGCCTGATATCAAACCTTCACTAATTAACACGAATATAATTATTGTATATACATAGGATGAGTATAACAGTATATTCAGTAGGATCCTCCCCAAATCCTCTATTGCAAAAGTAATGAAATCATGCTAAAGCACAGTGAATAATAGGTGAAACTATCTCACCACCTAAATAAGAATATTTAGTTCCCATTCTCACCATGGATACTCTCACCATGTATTGCATAAAATAGTATATAATATAATAAATATTATTAATGTTTATCTGTTGCCACATCCTCACTGGTTTTTTGTTTTTTCCAATGTCCCACATCCTATGAATATATCTCCACAAACGATTGTCCGTAGACACCTCGTCATACCACCGCAACATGACCCTCATGCAATGATACCATTATATCCATGAAACCAAAGTAACTAGGTAGTTTTCGGGATCCACCAAATCTCTCAAAACATGTATCATATGTTGGGAATTATACATCAATCAAATACAAACCATAAGTTGAGTAAGGTTCATTAAGAGATCACAACCTATACACGTTGTAGCTATAGTTGTCCATAAGAAAATATATCCAGAATATATGTGGGTAAATAAAAAGAATCCATTAATTCCCTTTACACAAATATATGGGGAATACAAACTCTCATGCCTACCAACACCAGTAAATACCACGGGAAGAGAGCAGGGCCAATGGGGGTAGTCAGCCATCCATCCTCCCGCCAAAATGTTCCAGACACCCCCCAAGGCTCAGCATACCCAGGGTCTCAGTTTTCCCTAACTAACAGGGTGGAGTAGCATATAAAAACAAGAAAATTAAATAATATAACACAAATCACAAGAAAAAAACAATTCAAAAAAATTATTCTTATACTATACTATGGGAAATGTCTCTCGGACTCCCGACTACCACTGTTAATAATTCATATCAAATAATCATATAAACATTTAATCAGTGGTATTATGTTACTTATCCATTTTTATTAGTTTCACTTTACATAATTAATTCTATAACAAATAATTAAGCATTATTAATTCTCCATTACATTTCATTAGCATCACACCAAGTACCATGCCCTCTAGGTATAATAAAATAAAGTCCAAAACTACTCAAAAATATTACCTTAGCATGGTATCTTAGAAATCTCCAACCCCCTCTGATAACATAATTTATTCAATCGTTTATTAAAATAATTATTAATTTTCTATAATTCTAGTCATTTTAGAGAAGATAATATATGCTACCAAGCACAAGTGGATCAACACTGTGAGTAGATGGACTACACATCAAGGGTTTTCCACATATAGTAGGTGCAAAGACCCATCCATCTTGAAGAAGCTAAACACAAAAATCACATGGCATACCCCAACTTTCTTCACCTCCAATGGAAGGAGGGTGAGAATGAATAGATACCATAGGTAGTGGGGAAAGTAAATAAGATAAAAAACCAACAATATTCAAAAATCATCCACCGTTTTTGGGCCACCATTTCTGTGCCACTATTTTAGTGCCACTATATTATTTCCACCATTTCAGTTCAACTATTTCTGTTCTACCATTTCAAAACCACTATTTCTAACACAAGATTATGGAAATTTTTAATGTATTCAGGATAAGTCATTTGGGTCTCCCAAAACACCTCAAACACAAGATTTTAGTAAAGTAATGGAGTAGAGAGGTTTGTTCCATTATAATGGGAATATATAACATGTCATCCCCATGTCAGAGAAGCTATAAAAATTTGTTAAATATGTTTCTATTTAAAACTATAAAATAATTTCATTTATTTAAATATATATATTAAATTTAATTTATATACTAAAGGATTTCAGTAAAAGATAAAACTAAATGTTATTCTAAAATTAATTTTTATTTAATTTCTATCATTTATTAAGTATCAGTTAGATATGGTGTAATTTTTTAACATTATAGTGAAACAAAGTATCTATAAAAAATATTGAATTATGATTTATGGTGACTAAAAATAATATATCCTACCAATGTTTTTTTTATGTTTTAATTTTTATTAATTTTTTATAAAATTTTTAATAATTAAATTTATTTTATCTACTAATTACATGAGTGCCATATCTGACTCTAACAATATAGGGACTTGTGTGTCCCTAATAATTTCTCAAATATCTCATACCCCTTTAATAGATCACTTGAATGTGAGAAATATTTTAATAAAATGATTCATATTAATAAGGGGAGGAGAATGAAGAATTTTGAAATCCGTGAAAATAAAGGCTCAAAATTTTTCCCTTATCTATTGGTTAGATTGTCATACAATGATAAACTAATCCATATAATAACTCTCAATAAAAGTCACATTTACATTATAATTACTAATAAAACTATATTATGAATTTCATAAGGAAAAATTAATATATATATATATATATATATATTTTGTTTCCTTATATTTATTTACTATGTAATAATAGTTTCATTGATGTATTATAATATAAAATTAACATATAAGGATTGGGTTTTAGATATAGTTACCACTAATAAGAGTTTCTAATCTCCATTATTTTATGACATTAATAGTAGTTCGTATGAGAGTTCATAGTTTCTTAAAATTTTTGGTTGAAAAAATATGCATAAAAATAACATGTTAGCATCATTAATTTTATAATCAATTATTTAAATGTTGGTGTCATGTGATCAATGATGAACATTAGATAAATAAATGAACTATATTCCGCAAATATTTTAGTAGTCATTTAATATAATTTTACATCAACATTTATGTTATTTATTAGGTGAAACATCTTACTAAAGAACCATGTTATGGGAGATCCATTTTATTCAGTACTTCATAACAACATGATTCCATTTCATATCAAAAGACTCATGAAACAGAGACTAATTATAAAAATTAGGAATAAAAATATAAAGAGGACAACTGGAGATAGACTTATCGGTACTCTATAATGGATGAATTAAAATTTGTTAATGATTCAGTTTATGAATATATGAGGAATGATAAGGTATATGAGGTATATTTTGTCAATCATCCTCATGAGATTAATTTGAAAAGTAGTCAAAAACTATAATTTGGTAACCATCCCTTATTATTATTTTCACTAGTAGATGGAATATCACTTGAACAAACATTATATTGAGATGCCGTGACACCACATAGTGAATTCAAAAGTGCTATAGGTAACAAATATTTATCAACAGATAAAATTTTATATGTTTCAAAACAATTTGAATCTAAATTTTCATTGAAAAATTTCATTCAGAAATGTTACATCGAGTGACATTTTATCTTTTTGTGGTTAATGATTTAAAAATAGAAATTATATCATTCTATATGGTAAATATTATCAATGTAAATTTTACCTATGTAAAATATTTTAAAATATTTTTTTCATATTAGAATATATCTATATTGTAAGGCCTCCACACATTTGTTCACCCAAGAATATTGTCAGATTAATTTTCACTAGAAAAATAATTATTATCAACTTTTATTGTTGGGATAATACTATCTGGTGAGGATGTTCATGTTTCTATCTTAAATTAAAAATAACAATTTTTTTTCAAAAAATATATATCCTATGGAAAATCATTAAATGTATAGCTAAATTAAAATGTAAAATATCATAGTGATTGTGAAGGACCGTATCTAGTTTTTTCGTACCAAATGTGATTTTTTATCTCAAAATAGGGTAATTTATCACCTTTAAACTATTGATTACGTATCCTAAGATAACTAGTAAGGGTATTCCAATTATATATCTAATATATTTTTCCCTTGCGGGAGAGAGTTCTATCCAATAACTTTTTTCATTCCAAATGCACTCGTGTTTGGGTTCGCAGACATCAGATCCACCACTTATCACACATGATGATGTACAGGTTTGGAATTAGATTCTTTGTATGAGGGGAATATTATAGATAATTGATGTTTGTAAAGACAACATGAACATATTATCTATACACCAGGTTGTCCCACATAGGAGCATTCGAGATAGTGATGTACAGTTGAGTGACACTATTTTATATTAATAAAACTTTAACAAAAATATATTTCAAATGTTTAAAATAATTTATCTTATATGTTATTTGATGAATTGTTTTATAAGTAATTAATATAATTAATAAATATATAATTCAATTAATTAATTAATTAATTATCAAATAAATAATTGTTAAATGTTTTATTAATTGAAAATTAATTATAACTAAAAGGAAATTATATTTATTAAAAATTTAAAATGTAATTTATATAATTAAAAAGCTATTATAATTGATTGAAAAGAATTGTTAATTAATAATAATAACAATAATAATTGTTATATTTAATATTAAATTATAATAATATAACACCCCAACTCTTGATGCTCAGAGTTAGTGAATTATTTTATTACGTTGGCATTGTTTAAGGGAATAAAATCAGAAAGGACTGATAGTTTGGAATTTCTGGAATGCCAAATTACATACACGATACCCATAATAAATTCATTAAATGAAAATAAAAAATTATACATATTAAAATGAAATAAATAGAATCCTTGAAACTTTTTAAAATGAGTCTTCTTCATAACATTGGGACATTTAAAATAATAAGGGTGAGAAAAAATGATCAATATGGGTAAGTAGAGAAGAAACAATAATGAATCAATGATAATAATAATCATTGAATAGTAAATAACTGATAATAAATTCCATTAAAATTACTAGATGAGGAAAAATTAATATTTCAAGGTAGTAATCTTAAACACATGACGCTTAATCAAAGAAAAAATAATGACATTCATCTATAAATCTATTGATTAATAATCTCTAGGATGAATAATAACTTAATATTAAAGAGATAATGATTAATTTTTAGGTTTCATGTTGGAGGAATATGAAAACGTATATTGTCAAAACCTTTCCCAATACAGTTTAAATTATTTTGATATGGCCAAAATATTTTTCCCCTAAGAGCATGTCGATGAATCAAAGTGCTATTTAAATTCGAGGCCCCACCTATCATTTCAAGTCCAAATAATTCCACATATAAAATAATAGAAATTAATAATATACCATTTCAATTATCCATATTGACTAAATAATACATATTTATCAATAATTCAACAATTAATTAAATAAATATCAATGTGAGAATTTTTATTAAAATGATATATGGTTTAGGAAACAAAAATATCCATTGTATAAGAATATGTATATTCATGGAAATATCCAATGAATAATGATCATAATAATGGTATTATTTTTAAATAATGTTACCAATCCCAAAAGGAAATGTTATTTCAAAGATAGTAATTTAGAGCATTCTTGAGGAAGATAATCATTAAGCATTCTAGAGTGTCTGATACCACTTTGAAACAGTTGAATAATAATTACCAATGAAATAAATGATACTTATAATATCAATATAATAACGAGGGTCATTATATTACATTTCTAATGGATATATACACACTATATAAAAGTGATTTGTTTAAATTAAATTAAATAATTCTCAATGGAATCTAAATTAAGACGAAATCACATACCTTGTGCTTCCTTTTGTGTGAAATACCACTAAAATCATGTTTAATGGTCCAAAGAGTGATTATAACATATTAAGGTAAAATATCGATGTTTATAATATGAAATTTTATCTTTTTATAATATCTTTGTACACATTTGATAAACATATTTCATCATTTTCAGTATTCTAGGCATTAAAAGCCTAGTTTTTCGAGTTTGTATTAACATTTAAATTGTTGTTCTTATTTTTTAGATTAAGGATTTATAATATATATTATTTTAACCATGATTTAAATATCATATATATTCATTATACATGTATTTTAAATAATACAAAATATTTTCATATAAGAAATGAAATGCACAGTTCATCGAGACGACATGCCTTACGTATGCATGAACGCTAATTTAATTACATTTTCTAATTAAAAGAGTGAAATATAAATGATAAATATTTATATTATAACTACCATATAATATTAATTTCTTATTTTTCATATAGTTTTATTAATACCACCGTTAATACCTTCTGTGTATAGTGTGAACGAATCACATTGCTTTGAGGAGGGGATATTCCACTGTACGAAAAATGATGTTATTATATTTTAAAAAACATGAATTCATAATGAAATGTGTTTTAAGATAATTACATAATACTAAATAAATAATATATATAATATATATAATATATAAAGATATTTTTCATCATATTTTACATCAATAGAGGTGGTAAAGTAAAAACAAAAAAACGTTGCTTCATGATGCAGTACTTCATCGTACATAAGAATGTTAAGTTTGTTACCCATTAGATGGATGTTTTTATATGTTAAAGACTAAAAATTAATATATAAACGTTATATTCACTTTATTATACAGTTTTTGTTATATTATAATAGAATAATAAGAGTTGAGGGGGTGGAGAATTGAAAAAAACTAAAGATCTTGAGGAAAGATGTTATCTATTCTTTGGGTAACTCCTTTTAATTTTCACCAAAGGGATTCCTTGGATGTATTTATTACCAATTTATGTCTTATAATATAGTTTTATGGGTTATTATTATCAATTTGGGTAGGTATTTTTCATTCCAAGGTGGCATGTGAGGTGTGAAAAAAGTGGGAGGTGAGGAAGCTCTTCATAGTTGAGTGGCACTCTTGTAAGTTTTTGAAAAACATATTCCAAACACATTATATCCATTGAAATTGGATCCATTAGTGAACCAAATTTTTTCCAATAGAGTATGGTGTCTAAATATGGTCATATGATGGCCTCTAGACAAGTGTATAGGTCATTTGGTCCATTATTTTTAAGGTTTAGTAAATTGTTATGATAATTTCCTCTTAATCATTGAAATTAATTTCAAATACATTGACTAATTTTTTTTCTAAAAAAATATGTTTTCAAAATTATAAATTTTAAATTATATATATTCAATGTATGGAATATTTTTTTAAAAATTATAGTTATATAAGTCGCATGAATTCATTTAATATTAATTCCACATACATGATGAAAATGCAGGTTTTTAAAGAAACAAATCAACAAATTTCAATGTTTCTGTATTAAATTTAGAAGGGAAATTGATTCCAATGACTTATGTATGATTAATTTATAAAAACTTATTCTAATTAAAAATTAAATACAATTAAAAATATAATTTACCAAATAATTATATTTGATGAAAAAGATGTTTTGAATTGAAATTTAGTATTTTTAAATATTCAATTAGAAAGTATACATCATAGTAAAATACAAAAAACTCAACCAACACTATTTTATCTATTTCAAATGTGATGTTTATTTTCAAATATAAAATATAAAAAAGTTTGAATAATTGGTTTAAAAATGGATTCTCCATTTAAAGGTGATAAATATGTCTTAATAAAAATATGTGTATTCATGTCTAATATTTGGATTGTTGTTATATTATTCTTATCAAATATTTTGGATGAATATAAAAAATATTATATTGATTATAATATATATATATATATAATTAATATCACTCTTAAATTTTAATTATTTTAATTTTTTAAAATAAAACAGATTTGTGAGCATAAGAGTGGTTGTATAAAACCATTTCTATTGTATTCAATTGGTTCTGAAAATTATTTTTAATTAATTTTTAACCAATTAACCAATTATTAATTTTTTTAACCCATAAATTTTCATAAGATAGTTAATACTATTCTGAAATGCTAATTTTACCGCTAAGTTATATATTATTATGTTAAATAATAATATTTTAATATTATATTATTGTTTGGTAAAACACTATCTTCTTTGTATTATAAGTCATTAAAGAAACTCGTTGCTACAAGAAACATGTGATAATGATGTTTCACATGGATTGAAAGATATAAATTATATAGAATTTATTTAAAATAATAAATATATTATAAATTATCCGGATATTATATTTCCTTCCACACTTGGTGTTGCATGTAAAAAACTTCATTTAATATAATTATCCTACATTACATTTTCGGGGTGTTACAAATAAATTAAAACGTTATCCCTTTTTATATATATTAATAAAATTATGGATTTTATTTAATAATATACTAAATCATAGAAGTAATTATATAATTAATATGTAATTAAATATATAATTTTATCAATTTAAAAATAATTATGAAAAAATTTATTTAATAATTATTATAATGACTTATATAAAACTAATATTGATAATAGTTATTTTTTAATTGCACTAATAATAATTAGTATTAAAACTATTTTTAATAATTAATAAATATTTTATTATATTATTAATTGATAATTATATTATGAACATGATTATTATAATTCATATTTTCATTTTTTATTTTTTAATTATTTAAATCTCGTACTATAAAATTAATATAGTAGTTAACAAATAAGTTTGACAATAGTTTTTATTATATTAATATTATTCATAGAAGTCCATTTTGGATAAACAATGGGATTTTGAATAGAAAAAGGGCATAGAAAACATAGGGCCTTCTGGAAATCAAAAAATATAGTATAAGGTCATGTTGGATGGGTTATCCATATGGAGGTGGGATATGCTAAATCCTATTATTCTTTAGGTGTGTGTGTGTGTGTGTTTGTTAGTATGTGTATGTTTGTATTCATTTTTACATAGTAAACTAAAGGTAAATAAATTAATATTTAATAATATAAATATTTTAAAAATATAAATATATTAAAATACTTCTCAAACATGAATTGTGATCTTGATTTTTTATGGTGAGGGTGGATGGGTGAACAATATTCACACTTCCTCTCTAAAGTTGACATGTAAATGAGGTTCAAACTTCCACGAAGACATTATTAATTATTCGAAAATCAATAAAACATTTGTAATTTTTTTAAAAACCCATTAAATAGTCCCATGAATTTAGATAGTGTTCTACTTTTAATGAAATGCATGCAACTAATGAGGATGACATTACATCGATGTCTCGCCAATAGTTTCTAACATGGGAGGCATAGTGTATCTATCATTATCTCCATATATAATACAATAGAAGGTGGTTTTATCAGAGTTATAATTTGGTTTTATAATCCAAAAAACGTGTTAAAAATTAAAAATATTTATAATCGAAAATCATGTGATAAATAAAACATTAAATATATAATGTAAAGTTATAAAAATTTGAATCCTTGTAATTAACATACATTTTCTATGTTATAAAATGGATGTCGAAACACTTTCTCCCACATTCTAAAAAATTTGTCTCTTATATTAAATCTTTTGTCCTCCATCTTCAACTTGTATCCCATTACACACTATATATCAGGAACACTAGTTCTATGAAACTTATTCTTCTACTAGAATAGATTCAAATAAATAATTTTCAATATTGTATCAATTCTTTTAGTCAGTAGAAATAAAATTTTACATTTATCAGTACTTTATCATGAACTAATTAAAAATTACCTTCATCGGTATTGAGAGAATTTTACATTTATCAGCACTAATATGATTACTGATAAAATATTTATCTTATAAAATAGTACATTAAGTATTATATATTATAAACTTATATATATAAATAATCACACACATTATTCTCAATATTTTAATATATATATATCTGTGTGTGTGTGTGTGTTTGTGTGTGTGTTATATAGTTATATATATATATATATTATATTATATATTTACAGATACAATATATATAATTATAAATATAAATCTTTACTAAAAAGAAAATAAAAAAATTAATTTGTCTAAATAAATAAAAAAATTCAACTATAAGTATATCAAATTAATTATCTAGAAGATTGTCATATTCAAATTCTTTTAATTTTATATGATATATATATATGCACACCATAATATATATAACATTATTTAAAATAGTGAAAAAAATTATTCATTTTTATAATTATTAATATTTTTGAAAATAATTTTAATAATAACAAAATAAAATTCACAATTATTACTATTTTGTGTAACTCCCCAAATATTATAAAAATTTATATAATTTGTTAGTTTTAATATTTATATAAAAATATTAATTAATATTATAATTTTTTATTTATTAGTTTCTAATTAATTTTACATTACATTATATATATAAATTAAAAAAACTTCAATATTATACGCAAAGTATATAAATATACACTGGTATGTGTTGAGTTCAACTATCATAGACACACATAGATTTCCCTGGGTTATTTTTTTTGCATTGAAAACAAGGATATTTTTTATAAGGGTATTTATTTTGAAATAGAAAAAATAAAACATTTATCAATGAAAATTTTAGAATTTATAAGAGTATATAGGATAAATAGAATCTCGTTGCCACAATGAAATACTTTGGGTTTTTCTTTTTAACATATCTCATTATAGTATTTAATTTATATCTTTACACACAATCACAAAAATAATTATTGATAAAAATATACGTGTAATATATATATATATATATATGACTAGAGTTATTATAACTATGGATATAAATTTATTTTGAATAAAAATAATGTCATTAATTTTGGGGAGATGGGGTTTCTTGGATAGCTCTCCCATGTAATCTCAGTGGAGATTCATCTCTAAATCTTAGGACATCACTTGTTTGTTTGATCAAGTGATAAATTACAGATGATTCCAAAATATCATTAGACTACCTAGATCAATTTTATAGACATAATCAATGTTAAATCATATATTTTAACTGTATTATATATCGATGACTAATATTTTTTAGGTTTGGATGGAATGAGAGTTGTTTTGGGGCGTGTTTTTGCAGTATTTAGGGTTATGATTATCAGAATGAAACTTTTACACAGTATGTTATAGAATAATGTGTATGTCCTTTATTGAGAACCAATCATAAGACAAGTTCTAACACATGAATATTTCAAGATATATAATCATTTGTATGCCCTAAATTTTATTTATGATATATGATTATCATTTAAATAAAAAAATAATTTATTGGGTTAAAATTAACTCAAAGAGGTGTGTTTTTCAGTGTAGATTATTTATCAATATTGTATGCATTAAACAAGGTGTTTAATTCATCAACCCTTTGTGAAATTATGTTTTATCTTCCACTCATTTATAACTCGACCTCTCTTGTTCTATATTTAAACATCTCTAACCTTAAGTGATTATAGGTTTTATTAGGGTGGAATCCTCTAATTTCATGTGTCTCTATTAAACAACACATCTTTTGGGTTGTTTTATTCCTTCTTATTTTTAATATATCTTTATATATTTCCATTTTCCATGCATATAAAAATAAGTATTCATATGATTTTGGGTTTCTCAACCTTGTGGTCACATTTTGTGTGATTATTCTAGATCTATCATATAATTAGCGCCTAGAGGTTGACCCTAATGTTGGTTGTGGTGTGGTGTGGAGGTTCTATTTCGTAAGTATTATCTTATCTTCTTCACCAACTGACATTCTTTTTGAATTTATTATAATATTTTGGAATCATTCCTAGGACCTATATTTTGTTCTTTTTATTCCATCATGTGTTGGTGGGTCCCATTCTGGGAATTTATGATCCAAATTTGAGTTACATGGCTTTGTCTGTATAATGTATTGGTGAACATTATTACACATGTTTTATAAATTTAAATTTAATTGAATTGGAATGATTTATTTTGAAGGAGAAATGAATTTCCATAAAATATTGTTTTTCCACATGTGTTGAATAAAGTAAAATTTAGATATTAGTGTATGTTTTGTGGAATAATGGGTTGTGAAGTTTTAGTGTGGCATTTTAAACCCTTAAAATTATCATTGAAATATAGTACATTTTAAGAAATGGGTACTTATCGAGGAAGCATTGATTGGGTCCATCATATTCTATATTGTTGGGGTGTTCATTAATATGGTGTTCCTCTACTCTATATTCTATTCATTTTAGGGACATGGATTGAATCTATTAGGAGGATTGGTTATGGGGTGTTCCTCTACACTATAGGCATGTGTTATAAAGAGTTAGGTTTACCATAGCCGTTGATTATGGGTATATTATTTTTCTAGTAAAACATATTGTGATCCTTTTATTTTTTTACCATCGTGCCTAGAATTTTACTATTTGTATTTAATTATAGGAAAAATTCTTTTGAATAGTTTTTACATGGATTTATTTCCAACTGTGGAAGAAGGAAAATATTTTACATGATTTTGATATAATAATATTTTAATTCTTATCATTTCATGTTTTCTTTTAAATAGCTATATTGGAATTATTTATATACATACATGATATAGGATATCCAGAGTGGGATCCTACTGAGCCAATTTATCTCACACCTTTTTCACCCATTCGTTAGTGATTTGACCTACTTTTGTCTTTTGATATATTTAATTTATAAAGTTATTGTAGTTGAGTAATGAGGTTTCAATTAATTTGGTTTATTTAGCTGTTGGTGTGATGGTGGGAGATATCCAACATCATCAGATTGAGTTGTTGTCTTTGTTTTAGTCAACTATTGGTCTGGGACTTGTACTTCAAGTTTGTTCTGAGTACTATGAGTTATGTCATTTATGTTTATTCTTCTTATTATTTTATATATTCCATATTACATTCTTTCACTGTTTTCATCTATAATATATATATTTTCAATGTATTATTTTATGGGTTTTGATAAATCGTTCTTCATGGGTTTTCTTGATTCTTGGGTGATAGTTTCTAGCCCATGGGTATCAGGAATTGTAACGTCCCGACCCAGAAGCCACTAAACCAGTGCTCCGAGCCAGTTCTCCACAAGGCCTCAAGCGCGCCTCCCCATATTCCAGAGGCTACCGACTAGCAGTGAGGGCCTTGGATGTGATATTGGGGAGACTATGCCATCATACCAGAGTAAGAAAAAATGGAAATAACTAAGTATCATACATAGCGGAAAGTAAATAGAGTGTGGAAGAAGTAAACAACTGAAATAGAACAAGCTGTAATAGTAAAATGCTGTAAAATCCGGAACAACTATGCAATACAATAAAACACTAGTCACCCATGGGCTCGACCATACAAATACAAGTATAAAATAAACTATAATTAAAATTACAAGGCTCTGCTACTAACTCCGAGCCAATCCAGCTACCTGATCTACAAACACTATCGAACTGCAGCAGCCCGATTAGTAAAACCACTCGAGCAGCTCCGCTCGATCATGAAACACTGGGCCTCAGCCCAATCCACCATGCAACTCGTTCTCAACCTGAAAAGTAGACATAAGGTCTACACGTTCACCAAGGTTCACATGCAGGGGTGAGAAATAATCTCAGTAGGGAACCCCGAAAAGAAACCTATAACTGTGCTTCTAAAAGTGTATGAAAAAAAATATGCTCAGCCTAGATGGAACACAACAAAAGGAAGTAAAACAAATGTGCAACCACTGTTGAACTCAGGGTGTGTAATCCATGTCAACTGGGCATGTTCCACCATGGATGTCCATATATATATACTTACACATGTACAGTCCCATACCTATACACATATACATAAATATGAATATTAGTGATTTAGTGATTCAAACAACAAGAAACAACGTCAATAGTCGATCCTTAGAACCATAAGCCTGATCTCTTGGACATCCTATCCAAGGGAATTGAGATGGACATACTTCCACTCAAGCCGTATATCAAAAGTCAATCAATGGGTCTGTAATCCCATTGATATGTACCTTCTTTGGCCAATGCCGGATATATGCCTCGGAACAAGATAAACAAAGACAAGGTATCCTCTAGTTCAACCAAACAATCACAAGCAAGAAGATAACACAATAGGTAACCCTCTGGGAAGTACTCACAGCTAACCTCTCTGGTCCTATCCAAGAAGTGCCAACAACCCTCTGGGCAGTGCACTTAGCCTAACCCCTCTGGTTTGGTCATACGAAATTATAAGTCTCTCTGGGGAAGCTCACTCGTTCAATTCCCCTTATAGTCTAGGGTAGTCTATGACTCTCTGAGTAAGATCTTGGGGTCTAACCCTCTTATATCCCCAAGGTCTAGAAACTCCCTGAGGAAGTTCACTAGGTCAATTTCTCCTATAGTCTTAGGTCTATCACAGACTCTCTAAGGAAGCTCACTCAGTCAATTCCTTCTCTAGTCTGGAAGGGTTTTAAAGAAATTCAAACAAAGTAAAGACTCTCTGCGGGAGCTCACTCAGTTTACCCTCCTATAGTCTATAATATCCAAGACTCTCTGGGATGCTCACTCAGTCTATACCCTATGTCTATAATGTCCAAGACTCTCCGAGGAAGCACACTCAGTCTACCCTCCTCTAGTCTAAAATATCCTAGACTCTCAGGGAAGCTCACTCGGTCTATCCCTTATAGTCTATAGCACTTGGTTCTCACGGTCCCATGCCAGTCAGTGCATAATAATGCTATAGGGCCAAAGTAAACCTATAGAGCTACTTGGATAACAAGTCTACAACATAACAAGCATGTCAAGAATATCATTCCATCCTACAGTCACAAGCCATGGAAAACATTCAAAATGACAAAAATCTAAACAAGACCCAAAGGGTCATAAATAGAACAAGGCATGGTAAAAAAAATCCAAGCACAAAAAATTTACCTCACACATGATCAATTTACCTCTACACAAGCATACAAGCAAGGCAGGAAAACAACAGGGGAAAAAAGGTAAACACTCAATACCCCATTCACGGGTATTGGTGGAATTTGCAACTAAAACTGAAAGACTTAGAAAGGTAAGGCACAATCCACCTACTCAGGCACACAGGGAAAAGTAGGCATCCCGACATACAAGAAGACGCCTTTCATTAGGCTAAATAGACCCAAACTAAGAAGCACCTCTGGTAACCACTACAACATCAATAACCCAAGTCAAATATAAACAAAATGTGCAGGTGGCCCGAATGCCCAACCTACCCATACATACAATTCCCAAAGGAATCACCATTTTGGAACAAGTTCTAGGTGACACCCGATCACCATCTTTACCCAAACCTGACATAACAACTTAGGGTCGTTAAAACAACGGGCACCCACTGGGTACCTCAGGTCAAACACTAAGGAGGCATCATACTCGGGATCCTCTAGGTAAACACGAGTGAAGTCATCGTACGGGGGATACTTAGAAAAGAGTAAGGGAGGAATCCTACATAGGATCCTCAATGGAAGGAAAACATAGGCATTCCGTAACATGGTTCTTGTCAGAGGAAGAAGAAGAGAGAGATCCTATAAAGGACTCCCTAGGTCAGCACACAAGCAAAGGCATCCCTCAGGGGATCCTTAGATGTACCTGATCTCAAAGCCTCAAAGGCCAGAAGGGAACGTCTCACAAGGTAAAAATCATCTAAAGAATAATTTACGGGAGATAGCTCATAGCATATCTCCTATTAATGGTCTCACCTAAGTTGGTCCGAACACCCAACCAATCAACCACACCAAGTCTCACTCTCAGGTGAAAACTGGACTCGATAAGTGGAGGAAGAACCCCTCGATTTAGATATATACCTCCAAAAATCCGTTTAAAATACCTCTCAATGTAAAAAGGATTCCACCATTTGTGATCTACGTGGAAAAAACGCTCAGAATCGACTACTCACACCCCTAATTCTGACTTGCAGAGCCCAAGATATCTCAACATTACTAAACGGAAGCAGTACACGGCCAGAGTACATAGCCAGAGCACAATGAGCCTGCCTGTGTAATAGTACATGACATGTAATTTACTGCACATGGAGTGTACTATTCACAAAAAGTTACTCAGTGTCCGTTTTCACCATAACACATTCCCATTTACCACTACACGACGTGTACTTAAAGTACACGATGTGTACTCGCTAAGAACCACTATTCCGTGCTCTATTTCACACGGACGACCACACGGCTACCCACTACATGACATGTAATCAAAGTAAATCACGTGTAATTAAGAAAACATTGTCTTCCCCAAATGGGAAGATCACACGGCGTGTACCCCTGGAATATACGCCGTGTATTCCGGGTTTTCCAATGGGAAAACCCTTAAAACACCCGAAACGCCCGTTTTCGCCCCCGAAACATTACATCCAGCCTTAAGAGGCCACAAGCAAGAAATATAAGGATTAAAAGACTTAAAACAACATGTTTAACTGGGATCTATGGCGAAAACATAAATGACCCTACCTTTGGGAGGAGACAGCTGAAGCTTCGGTTGATTTCATGCTGCACGGATGCCACACGCCGACCCAGTGCGTCGAGGGCTTCGAATCGGTACCCCTCTTTCCCTCTGTGTCTCACCATTTATCAATCTCCGAATTCTCCCATAGGTCACGGCCAAGGAGGAGCAGTGTAGGAGATGTGTGTAAGGAGGAGGAGGAAATAAGAGAGAAGAAAAGAAAAGGAAAGAAGAAAAGAAAAGGAAGAAAAAGGGACCCGGCCCAGCCCCGACGCCCGACATGAGTTTATGCCTTACCTAGGATAAAATCCCCATTCCGGACTCAATAGAGCAGACAAAATCTCAATATGATGCTCCATATAAATTTTATTTCCAAATGAATTTACGTGAATAATTTAATATTTATTTTAAAAATATTAAATATTAAATATTCCACCAAAATTCAAACAACTCAGATTTCCTCCAAACTCTTGACATAGGGTAAACTCCCTATTTTGGGACCAATAGAGCTATCAAAAAAAAATTATCCGAGATCAGCTGGTAGGGGAAAACGATCGTTTTACCCCTCACGAGAATCCAACAGCAAAAATTCAAATTTCTCCTCAAAATGAATGTCTAGATAATCACGGGTTCTTACATGAATGACCTTCGAGTCTCACCGCATTTTAGTTTAGAGACTATTTGGAAATGTTATCACGATCAACATGTCAAAATATAGTATCAATGGTGCAGGTTATTCTTATAAATGGAAAGTTCTTAGATGGGTGATAGGATTATTAGAACATTATACATGGGTTTTGGTGGGTGTCTAGCAAACTATTGTCATTACATGACGCAGGCTACCATGGGATGTTGGGATTTGAGTCTCTGGTGTTGTGTTCAGGAACATAATATCAATTTCATTCGATGGTGTTTTGGTTTGAACTAATATTATTTTGTATCTATGATCATTTTTTATATGCAGGGATATGCCTCTCAGAAATTTTCTTTGGGTTCCACTAGAGGGTGTATTAGATGCTCCTCAAGTAAATCCACCTCTTGATTAGATTCAAATAGAGGAGATCATTTGAGAAATTCATTCTGTAGAAAAAAAATTCAAGTCAAAAACACCATTGTTGAGGTATATAAAAGAACTGTAGAAGATAAGGATTGATCATGGGAGTTTATACTGGATAAACCACCATCCTCTGTTGGTATAAATTTTACACACAATACATAGGACAAGTTGGACAATATCGATAAGATCTTTGAATATTTAAATACACTAGATAAAATAAAATAGAATTAAACAACATTCAGGATTTGGGTTCCTAGTAAGAGATGGTGCGATTCTATATAATTTAAGGATCAAAATGTGTTCTTGTAATGGAATGGTTTCAGGACACTCTTCTTCAAAAATTTGTATCTTGGGTCTTTTATTATGGAAAATTATTTTGAGTTAATCTAATTATATTAGAGGGAGAGATTGAGGTTAGGGTTAACCAATCAATTCATGGAGTTGGTTTATTTTTCTATAGAAGTGATAAAGAATGATCATTTTTAATATTACAAGATGTAGGTTTTGTGTCTAGATATCATATAATGTGTATATATGATACAAAATTCAACCAATAATGATATTATAGATAGTTAAATTATGGTAGATATGGATAAAAATGGAAATATTGGCTACTAATTAAATTCTCTTCCACTTAGTGGTAGCTTCAATGATGTGTAGGGAAATAAGTTGAAGTGGAATTATCATTGCAGTAATAAGGGAAGAAGTTTCTGGTAGCAGGCCTCCTATAAATTAGGAGCTACATTTAGTAGTGTGCCAATGAATTTATATCGGTGTGTTAGGTTGGTAACGACCAATGTTCTTGTCCCACCCCAAAAATTCTATGAAACATTTGTTACACTTACGACTATCTACATTAATTTTATAAGACTGTGTTTATTCTTCATTATAGTCATAGTTATTTGGCTCTAAGGGCCAATACGGTGCATTGAAAATCATTAAAGCCCCATAACATCCAACAACATGCCTCAAGAGTGAAGAACTTTCACAATGTGGATGATTTTTTGAAGGAGTCCAAACAACACAATGAAATTGAGAGATACCATTTTTTATGCATCCACTAAAACAAAGATTTATTTGATACAAGTTCCTCCAACTTGTTTATATATAATAGTTTATTTATTTTTAGAATGTCTAACATAGATCATTTCCATTGTTATGGAGAAAGTGACATATCTAAAAAATATTAAAGAGAACGGGGTTTTAGTGTATGTCTTATTCCCATTCGATATACTATGTCGAGTTAGTCTATGATTTCATTCGTCTTGATGTGGATATATTTTTCATCACCATTTTAACTTATTGTCTTATAAATCATCTTTCAATGGCCTATTTTTATCATCATTATTTCAGGTTTTTTTCTAGCAATGAGAGATATTAGGTGTTTCAGAGATAGTGGGATCCATAGTTAGGTTGTGCAGGACCTCCCCCTAGATATTATGATATTTTTTCTACTTTATTCTTGATCTCAATGTAGTTTATTATCTTTTTAATATTTCAAATGCGGTTTGGTACATTCCTGAAGTTTTATGAAATGAATTCTCTAGTATTTAATCATTTTGGGAGGTACATTTTATTATTTACATGATTCTAGATACACAAGAAAACTCTATACCCTCCTATCATATTTTACTGAAAGAGCTAATAATGATAAACATTGAATTGGATAGTCTTATAGTGAATGGTTTTTTGGACATATTGTTTTTTCAAGTGAAACCCCTATACTCTCTTAAATGAATATTAATGGTTCACATCAATTAGGTGACAAATATCTGAATCTGATCCAGGTAAAGGCTAAGAATAAGTATTATTTAACTCATGTGGATGATTTTTTTGATTGATTATATGGGGAAAAGTTGATTTTTAATATTGATCTTCAGTTGGGTTATCATTAGATAATGTTATTTTTGTATAATATAACAATGATGTATTATAGGGGACGAGATATCCATTATGAAAATCTTATGATTCCTTTTGGTTTGAGTAACAATCCTATTGTTTTAATATCTATGATGAATCAAATATTCCATTTGTATACTTATACTTTTGTTGTAGTGTTCATAGATGATATTTCTTTTGTTAGAAGTTTGATCATGAGCACTAGAACCAACTAAGGTTGGTTTTGGAGATAATGAGGAGTCACCATTTGTTATGAATTCATTATTATTTTAATTTCTAGCTCCATGAAGAGATATTTTTGGGAAAATGATTTCGGAAGATAGATTATTTGTTGATTGTGAGAAGGTGAATGTTTTCTTGTCATAGGAGGTGACATAGAACGTCTTTGATAAAAATACCATCGTTGTTGTTTTTTGAACTATTATAGGGTTTAAAAGGATGTGTTAATGTTAGAATCACCTTGGAATACACTTACCAAGAATTTGGATAAATTTATATGGGATTAATTGTGTTAAACATAATTTTATGAGTTAAAACAAATACTAATGTCAACAACAATCTTGATCATATGTGATCCATATATGGGGTACATTGTGTTTGGTGATGCTTCTAGTGATTTTTTGGGTTTCAAGATTATGTAAGATAACAGGTTTTTGTCTTATGGATCTCATTAGCTTCATCCTCATGAGAATAGTTACCCAACTCAATATTTTGATCTTTTCATAGTTTTTCATGCAGTTAAATGTTGGTGATGTTATCTTGTTCGGGAGATATCCTATGTATATTTTGAGCATAAGATATAAGAATATATATTTCCATATATCACATTAATCTCATAATTATTTGGTGTGGAGAATTCCATTATTAATTTATTTTTTCTTCATATAAACCCCGTGAAGTGGAATGTCATCACTAACTCTCACAATACTACATTACTTTCCTAGGTTGTGTTGGAATCATAATAAGAGTGGAAGCTAATGGGAATCTATTCATAGTTTTATCTGATGCTCATTCGGATAGTTTGGGTATGGTTATAACTAATTTTCATCAAACATTATATATCATTAAGAATATTCTCTGGATTCAGAAGCAGGGAGATCTATTTATAGTAATCCAAAAAAAATCATAATTGTTGGGATACCATTTTTAGTTAGTCTCACCATTAAAATGGTATTTGTTTCCCCTAGAATTTGTTTTTTATCACATCATTAATGAAAATATAATTATGTTTGTGGAAAATGATCACCATAGACCTTCTATATAGGAAATACGAATATGTATTATGGAAATGAAATACATTTATGGTGGTGAAGTATGAATCAGAGCATTTAAGATTATGTGTCCCACTTTTACAACTTTAATAATATAAAGGCAGAGCACCTAATATATTAAGGGTTTATCGATCATCTCCCAAAGACATTTCAGAAATGGGATGATGTGTCCATATATATTTTAGGGATCACCATTGTCCCTTTGAGGGAAGGATCATGTCTTGGTGTTGATCGACCAATAAAAAAATAATACCATTTTATTCTGATTAGGGAATCCACTGCATTTTAATATTGGGGAAGGTAATATGTGCCAGATAATGTGAGGTTTCATGGGGTTCACTTTGAAATTATTTTGAGAATGGAACCTATGATTACCTTCTCATTCTAGAAGAGTCTTTTAGAGGTGATGTCAGAATAGGTTTGTCTAACTACATCATACCATCCATAGATCTATGGTATGAACAACCATACTATTCAGATACTAGATTATATCCTCTATTCCAGGATCCATGAATTTAGTTGATTGTAATATATACATCTAGGGATTGTTGATTATATTTATTACAACAATTTTTAGTTGTCAATCATAATGGGTCCCTTTGAAAATTTTTATGATCACTTGTGAAAATCACCCCTTTTTTTGGAAGTGGTTGGAGAGGCCTCTATTGTGTGATAAATTCTCATTTAGGAGATTTTTATGAGGATTTATTACATATATATTTTTTTATGGCTCAATGTTATAAATTTTTTTATGTAGATCATCGATGTTTTCCTTTGGAGTTTTCCGTCAGTGAGCATTTCTTCTTGAATATTTCTCCGAGGATGGGTTACCATCTGCATAAGAAATAGGGAAATATATATCCAATCTATGGTGGACCATTTGAGTAACTTTTAAACTTGTATAGGATTAAAATGTTTTAGTATAACTAACTAATTTTATAGATATCCATGATCTTTTCCACATATTTCAACTCTGAATGTACCATCCGGATCCCTCCTATATTTTTAGTTTGAAAGAGATTGAATTCAGGACAAATGGTTCAGTTATTATGAGTATTCTAGAGTTTTTTTATTTTCAGTTGGATCTATTTCATGTTAATTCAATCCAATTTGTTATCTTTTTATAGTGAAATGGATTAGATTCCCACAAGACATGGGATAAAAAATCAGCAGTGAGGGATTAATGGCCTCATCTCATCTTCGAGAACCCTTTATCCACATTTATTAATGATCGAAAAATAATAATTGGGAGATTGTAAAATTATTTTATTTTAAAGGTATTTTTTTAATGATTTAGAGTGGTTTCTAGGTTTAGATGTAATGAGAGTTTTTTTCCTAATTTCTACAAAATCTTGGGTGAATATTTCTTTTTGGAAAAATTTACTACTTAAATTATAATAAACACTTACATTCATTCATTGGAAACTATTCATAATATAGTATATATCATTATAATATTTCAAGAATAAAAATTCTCCATACACCAAAAATTATTCTAATGATACATAATTCACTTTTACACCATAAATTCATCTATCGAGGTAAATTTATCTTGGGGTGGTGTTATTCTTAGTGTATATTATTTGTGGGTCATTTATACATTAATAATGGGGTTTATTCCATAATACTACATTCTAAATAGATTTTATCTTCCACTCATGTGTAACAACACCTCTCTCTTTATGTATTCATTGGTCACAAACCCGAATGGATTCTAGGTATGATTTGGGTGGTCTCCTCTCCATCTGATTTTCTCAAATCTGTATTTATCTCTATATTGATTATCTCAATTATCCCTTATGATATACATTTATTATTAATAATTTCCATTGGACTCTATAACAATTTTTCACTACATTTTTAATTCATCAACCGTATGGTGGAATTTTCTATGATTCTTCTAGATCTATTGTGAAATCATCTCTTGACAGATGACCATAATTTTGTTTATGGGGTGAAATTAATTTTATTTAATGTATGTGTCTTTATATATTATCCACTTTATAATTACCTATTTTAATTCATTAAAATATGCGATAATAAATCCATGTACATGTTTCATTGTCTTTGATTCCATCATATGTTTTTGGGTCCCGTTGCGAGCATGTGGAAATCAAGATTGAGGTATGTGGTTACGTCTCTAACCTATGAAAGATTTAATATATTTTACATATTATATATAATTTAATATAATTTAATTAGAGTGATTTATTTTTATAAATAAATGGATTTAGATAAATTTTTATTTCCAAATTATTTTGGTAAAGGAAAATGGGGGTTTATTGTAATTTTTTGGCAGAATAAAGGGTTGTGATTTTTTTGTGATATTTTGAACTCTTGAAATTATTTATGAAATAAATCATATTTAAATCCATGGGTATTAAAGTTGGAGTAATATCGTGGGGGAAAATTCCATTATATTTTGGGGGGGGGGGGGGTTCATTCCATGGTTGTTCCACTTCTCCCAAGGCCTATTGTTCTATGGACAAGGTTTGAATAAATTAGGTGTGTTCACGCATAGGGTCAGTCATTTAAATTGAGGCCTATGTTCTAAGGACTTGATTGTGAAATAGTCACTAATTATAGTATAAGTAGTCTGTTGGTATGACCAATGATAATACTAGGCTTGTTTACAATTATTCTTTTCTTTGTTTTATTTGGACTTTATTATGGAAAATGTTAGTTGGAACTATTTTTAAATAGATTATTTTGAAACTATACACAATGGGAAATATTTACAATGATTTTTATATAAGAGTATTTTGTTACTTATGATGTTGTTTTTTCTTATAAATCAGTATATTTTGATTATTTTTATAGGTAATTAATAAGTTACACCAGGGTGAGATCTTAATATTCAGATTTATCCTACACCCAAAACACCCCTTCAGTAGTGTGCAGACTGGGTTATGTATTTTTATGAAGGAAATTAAAATACATTTTAGTGAGGTGGTAATGTTTCTTTCAATATCTTTTGGGTACTTAGGGGTGATATGGGGGTGCTAAAATTGTCACATTGACTAGTTTACTTTATTTTAATTCCCCCTTTTGTTTTATATGAACAATGAGATTATTCTAACTAGATTGAGATGTATCTGTTGTGATTCTTTTCTTTATTTATGCCATATATTATTTATATTTCTCAACTATTTTTCTTTATTATATATATATATATATATATTCCATTTTGAATTTTTTGTGTTGGGGAAAATCATTCCCACATTTTTTTTATCCTTTTTTACTATTTTCCAACCTATGGGTTCTGGGAATTACCTTTATATCATTCTCCATTTCAATATAGATCCTATAAGGATGGGTTTTCTAGTTTGGGATATGATAAGAAACCTGATATGAAGGTAGTTACCTTTATAGAGGTCTTATGAAAGGGGGATGACACAAATGAGTTCTCTTATATTAATATGTGATTCTATATAATCAAGGATCATAGATACCAAATTATGGTAGATGAGGATGTGTTGAAGGAGATTGTTTCATTTTACATGTTATCTTGAACTGAATGATAATAATTGGTAAAAGAATATAATCACTTGATTGGGGAAAATCTAAAATCAAAGCTAACTTGACTCAAGAAATATATTAACTAAAAAATTATTCAAATTAGTTAGTGATATTTATATATTTTTTGAATATGAGAAAAAATTCATGATTTATTAGGATTTTACCTTAAATATTTTCAACCAAGGAATCTTCATAGTATCCTTGCGAGAGAATGATTTCAACCCCCACTATAAATATCACACTGATTTCTTGATATAGTTTTTGAAGGAAAGGTATCAGTTTGGTGTTTTGGAATCTAATAATCCTTACGGACATTGAATCATTAATTTCAGTTCAGAAAAAATTAGATTCCACTACCATTATAGGTATATGAATTATTATGTAAGATTGATGGTTGATGATAATCTATAAAAACTTCTTCTAAATAATTCTATCCTCATTTTCAATGGTGATACATTGGATGTTAAGATTGAGTGTGATTCAATTAACACTTTCCTTGACTTTACGAGGCTATCTGGGCATGTGGTCCCTTATTATAGGGATTTTATAATTCTATTGGTGCATAATTAAGGTCCTCCAAAGATAAACACCCCCTTTGTAAATTCAAATACAATCATGTGAAATTGTATTATTTTATGGTCCCTAAAAGTATTCATAAATTCAATGTTGGTTGAAAAAATATCCTTGAAATAATGGTCACTATGTGTAAGCTTTTCACTATTATTATGAAATGAAAACCATATTCCATGACAATTTGGGTAAAGGAGGAGTATTGTTTGAATATAAATAGATTTGAAAAAATAACATATGTTAATAACTGGTATGATGGCAATGATGGTTGTTTTGAACTGGGGTGATAATTAATATTCTGGTCCTCTACAAATTGGATATTCCCTTAGTTTTGAAGAATCATAAGAAATTTAGGAGGATTATAATTTGAACAATGATGATTATTGAGTTGGATCTGATCATGTGCACTCTAAAAAACATTATGTGTTGGTTAAGATGGATATGTAGTTAGTTTGGTCCAAATAGATAAAAAATAAAATTGATCAAAAAAATGAAGTTACTACTATTAATTCTTGTATTAAATATAATCCTACAAAAGGCACTGCCATATATTAGGGATAATGGGTTGAGATAAAAGAAAAAAGTATATGTTTGATACCTCTAATTACATTGAATTTATTATTAATAAAAGATACACATTTCCTAACAAATGATCACAATAGGGATTCAAATTTCATGGTTTTCTATATGATGGTGCTTTCCAAAAATATAGACAACTTCACTACTTTAGAAAAAATAATAAAGGATTCTTAGGATCTTGTAATTTCTAGTGTGGCTACTCAGTCTCATAATCCCAAAACAGTTTATGATGCTAGTGTATATAAAGGATCTTATGTGAACTATAATTCACCTAGTCCAAGAGTAATGGTTGATAGATGCAGTGGAAAATTTTTATCGGCTGGTCTTTCAGGAAAATATTCCATGCATCAATTGGTGACTCTTATAGTTTTCTAGGGAAGTCATCTGAAGAAGGCCAGTGGCTCTAGGTAATGAAAACATTCCTTATCACCCAAATTCAACCATTTCCTTCCTATTTTTTTGAACAAATGAAAACCATTTGTGACAACATGATAATGGCTAGGGATTAGGTATTTGGGAACTCAAAGGGGATTAATAAAGAAAATATAATCCTTTCAGGGGAGCTTTCGGGTGAAAGGTCTACTCATTGTATCATTAAGGATATCAAGAAATGGTTTGATTTATAAGTTGAGGTTTCCTATAGATAATTTTAACATGATATCTCATCATTTTTCTCTATCTGGATGTTTTATTGTTTCATTAAATTATCATTGGTGAAAAATATATCTCAATCTTGAGCAAGACATTCAAGACCTCTAATGGAAAAATGAATCCTGGATCATGAGTGCTATATGTGGAATGTCTACTTCACCCACATATGGGAAATGATAACCATGATATAGGGAAGTGACATGGAGTTGTGGTCATCATCCACATGGTCGAGGTTGTCATCAAGGGCATATAGGATAGAGATCACTCAATTTTTTTATTTTTGGTGATGATACGGTAATAACTTTTAATTAGGGTAGTCATGGTCATGTCTAACCCCATCATTCATTTCATATAATATATTTATTTTTAATAAATGGGTTGGGAACTAGGATACCCTAATGGCGTGTTAATGAGATCAATTTTAATTAATTTAATGAAAAAAATATAAATTTATGTTATATTAAATTATTTTTTTAGAAAATCGACCTATTTAAATGTAATTAATATTATTATTTGAATTTCAATATTTTATCAATATTTATTTTTTATGCTCAATTTATATGTATTGATATATAAATATATATTTAAATATATACATTATCAAAAATAAAATATATGAATACATAAATCTTATAATATAAAAAATATAATTTAATCATAGAAAATATGAAAATAAATATTTTTTTAAATCCAAGTGATATAAAATTTATATATTATTTTTATTCTGAAAATAAATTTAAAATATTTTGTATTTATATATGATATTGTAATAATATTTATTAATGTAACTATATCTTTTTATGT
Source organism: Viscum album (assembly GCA_963277665.1). Taxonomy (NCBI): domain Eukaryota; kingdom Viridiplantae; phylum Streptophyta; class Magnoliopsida; order Santalales; family Viscaceae; genus Viscum; species Viscum album. The sequence continues at coordinate 136,748,550 of OY728152.1, read as the reverse complement.
AGTATTAAATATTTTTCATCTTTTATAATTAATAAAATTCATTAAAATATAACTATTAATCTCTAAATATAATTAACAATTATTAATACTTATTATGTATTATAATACTAAAATTATATAAATTTTATCTAATTATTAATTATTACCATGTACCTAAAAGGTTTAATTAATATTATGTATGAGTTCCAAAAACATATATGTGTATATTATATATATATTTATAAGAATACATATACATACATAGACACTATTATATACCGATCTTCAATGTGTTTTCGTTTTTGTTTAGTTAGAAGATAATATTAGTCTACTATAATGTAATGAAATTATAACTTCAGTTAACATAAATTGTGTTTCACAAATTTTTATAGAAATATTCACATTATATATATTATTAATAACATTATTGTGTATATTTCATTTTTTATATTATTAAAAATTAATGGAATTTAAAATTAATTAATAAATTTTATGTAAAGAAATATATGTATATATGTACATACAAAGATCATATATATATAATCAATTTTTTTTGTTTTTTTATAAAAACCACTACTTATATATTTTAATATTATGAATATAAATGTAGCTTTATGGTGTTTGGCCAAGTGATTCATTCCATGTATCTATTATGGCGGTGGGGCAAGGTCCCGAGATCAAGCCTCCCATGAATATGTAAATATATTTTCTATTGTATCCCCTATCCTTGAACTAATGAAATATTTATAAAAATTATTTAATTAAACTATAAAAAATATTGAATATTTTTAAAAAATACAATTGGATAAATAATAAAACTATTAATATTTATAAACAACACTATACATTGTTACTTAGTCTAACATATTTATTCAATTAAATTATTTATAATACTTTAAAAAATATTTATATTATTATTCCAATATAAATAATAATAATTAATATTTTATATTTAATATTATTAATATTATATAAATTTATCTAATTAATTATTATTTAAATTTAATATGTAGGTAAAATAATAATTATTGTATAAATTTATATTATTATTATTATTTTAAGTTTTGTTTTATCATCTCTTAAAAATAATCCTACATTATTCCTATAATATGCTCTTATAAGACATGAATTTATCAACACAAATTTTTTTAGCACTAACAAATGTTAAATTTATCATCACTTTTTGGTTAACCCTTATAATCTCCATTCCATGTTTTTTAAATAACCCTATTATTCATTTAGTTTCTCATTTTGATTCACGCTTTCACTATAATTCCCCAAACCAATACACCCAAATCTGATATTGAGAATATACTCATTAAAGAATACTTTTTATGCCAACTACTATGAAATAAACACAATATACCATAAATAATGTATTAATTGAATATTTTGATTCCCTTGCATACCCAAAACATTTTCTATTAACCTTTTTGTAAAAATATAAGAAATTAATTTTATTAAAAATACATGTTTCAAATAATCTAAATCGTCATTTTTTCACTATTTTGAAAAATTCATATTTTACATTAAGTCTTCTAACTAACCTAAAAAATCTCCAAACATAGTACCCTTACAGAAATATCATATATAAAACTCATATTCAAAACATAGATAATTTTAAACACTATAAATGTGAGATCAATCACCCTTTAGGGGTTAACAAGGAAGATTAAAATTGAAGATCACAAGTGAGAACAAGATGAGTTTATTGGTAAGAGAATATAAAACGTTCAAGATCATAGAATGTTAAATTTAAATCCAATAATATATTAATTTTCAATCATTAATCATGGAATAAATTGTTGTCATATCATAAGACAAAAGTCATATGATTCTAAAAACATTATTCATATGAAATCTCTATTATCATTAAATATTATACAAAGTATTGAAAATCCATGGTGGTATTCTAGAACATTATATTCATCACTCATGTTCAAATTTATTTCACCCTTAATGTAATTACTTATAACGATTTAATTTCAACGATTATTTTTCTAAAGAGTAACTCATTACCCAATGCATTGTAGGGATATATCGGACCCAATGATCCTCATCTATACAATAAAAGAACTATAACATTAATAAGACACATAAGGGTTGAAAATTCATAATAAACTCATAAAAACATTTAACCTTGTTTCATATCTTAATTACCCCATGGAAATGATGTGGTATACCTATCAATTTCCTCAAAAAATAAATCTAGATAAATATGGTGGAATGTATCATTAGAAAATATCCCCATTGTAGAATAAGAAATAATAATGGATGTTTCCATAGATAAACCATATTTTAAAAAATACATTCTAAATATATTTTTTAAATTTAAGGATAAATAACATTTTCTTTTAGTCAATTTATGAAAAAAATAATTCATCCAACAATGGGAATATGATTTTATAAAATAAACATTTTTATATTAGAATATATATTTAATAATGATGAATGTTCATGATATATGGAAGAGGAAAAAATGTCATAAAAATTGTAAAAAAGAATTATTTTCCATCATTATATAGGAATAAAAAATTTAACCCTATGAATAGAATTAATAAATTTTTTTCAAACATTTATAAAAAGAAAAATATAATTAAAAATGAATTTAAGAAATCAATAAAAAGTAGGGAAGAAATTACGTAAAAATTATAAATAATATTAATATAGATTAAAATTAATTTTTAAAATGATTTATTATATTTAAAGTAACATTTTTAAAGAAAACAATTTTTAATTATTGAAATAAATTTCTATTAAATGAATAAACATGGAAAGGATCTACAGAAACCATGAATAAAACAGAAACTAGGGATAATATATGAAATTGTATGTTTATAAACCATATTTTTTAATATATGTGCTCAAAATTAAACATCTATCAATGAAGGAAAATTGGGTAAAGAAACATTATGTATTTTTTAATAATTCTAATCAAAACACATTAATGGTGGAAACATGAAATAAAATATCACATTCCATTAATAGAGACATACTGGAAAAATATGTATTTTTATGTGTTTTTTGTGTTTATTCATGTTTAAAAACATGAATAATTCATTTACCCTTATTTTTTAAATACTTACATAATACATGAATTGATAATTTAGTGATGTCTATTAATGTGGAAAAATCAGTTGTATTCATAAACATCCTTAAATTATATTCATTTTTAAATAGTGCTAACATAATTGTGTTTATAAATTTCACTAATTTAACATTGTTTATAAACATTGAAAGATTATCCATATTTATAAATATCATTATTATAGCCATGTTTATAAACATTTCTAATTTATCCCAATTTTTAAATGTCGATAATTTTTACACACATAATTAACATTCTCTTTTTTTAAAAATTTGGGTAAAGGAGTCATTTATTAATGATTTTTTTGATAAATGTGGTTAATAATTTTTTATACATGTTCATCCATTAAATAATGTTAATTGTTTTAATAAAAATTAAATTAGTTTTTAATATCTCATCACTATCTACTTCCTCCCTTAGATCGAGCTATTACCCTTAGCAAGGCATCAAATGTCATATATCTCACCCACTGCATGCCTATATAATCTCCCCAAAAAATTATAATGTTTTTCATTGTGAGAGTTCAAAACAAAAATGTTAGAGTCTGATGAAAATCATCCAAACCAACCAAGCCAAGTGAATTAGTTTTAAAATTATTGTATTATACAATATTAATATAGTTTTTAATATATTTGAATATAAATAAGTTTTAATATATTATATATATATTTATATATATTGACATACATATATATATACATATCTATATTTATATATATATATATATAAATGACTGTAACTAAAAACATTTATGTTTATTTAATATATATAATATATGTTGTATATTTTTATATAAATTAAAATATTTATCATCCATTAATAAAAAAATTAATATATATGTTATTTTAAATTTTCACATTAAATGTCACATAATTGTGTTCAACCTACAAAAAATGTTTTTCAGTGTGGTATTGCATTCCTAGAATGACTCAACAAACCTTCTATCAGAGTGGGATAGATGAAATCGTTGGTAATTTACAACGCTAAATATGGGAGTGTTTTGGTAGATGCAGACAAGTAGTCAATTAAACAGAGGGTAAATATTTCTGATCTCTCCCCAATTTTTTCAATTCTTATTATTGGTGACAAGCCTCTGTCCATGGAAGATATCATGGAAATTATGGTTTAAGTCTAGAAGATTGCTGAGTGAAATCCCATCCCAATAGGAGAGGGATTTTTTAATCTCCTCTTTCTATCACCTAGTAAACTCTCATAAGGGAAAAAATTAATCCTGGGTATAAAAAATTTAGAAATGAGAAAATAATTTTTTTTCATATGATATTTATTTATGTAATGAATCCTCTTTGTTTATAAAGTAGCACTCATTGTATATGTATGGATATTAAAATAGATTATCACTTTCCACCACAGTTATGCGTCACATTAATGTATATTATGTTCAATTTACATATATTATTACAAAAATTACTGGGTAATGATAATAATGTGTATTTGGATTAATTGTTTTTTGAAAATAGAACACCAAGCTACCTTCCAGAAGTTATTATTTGACGCTTTTTTAGGTTTCCATTTTTTTTGCATGATTGAGGTCTTCTTTTGGATGGAGATTTTTTGATGGTAAAATTTACATAAATTACATGGTTGTTTATTTGTATTAATTAATTGAGTTCATTTTTAAATGATTAAATGGATTTAAATGGTTATTATTGGGATCTGGGAGGCTCTAGAATTTGGTTAGTAATTTTATATAGAAACAAGCATGTAAACTTCTTACTTGACGTATTCATGTCTTTAATGGGTTTCATAACATGAAACTATTGTTCAAAATATGTTTCTAGTGTTGATTAGAGATTGAAAATTTACAAACCATAAAACCATTACCCATAAAGAATGGATCAATAATGATTTAATTTAACCTGATATTAAACCTTTTCTAAGTACTTTTAATTATTGTATTTCACACCATGAATGTGGTTCACTAAGTGACTTATTTGGGTTCTATAGCCTAAACCATGATTTATTATAACCCTTTATGTTATATAGTTCCCATTCCTCCATATTGAGCATTAGTTTGATTTTGTGTGGTTCTATGTGATCTCCCTTCTTCCAGATCACTTCATTATGTGTTTTACTTCTATAGAAATTGTGTCACATATCCCTCATAAGTGGTCTTTTTTCTTCTTTGTTTCCCTTTCTCAAAGAAATGGAATTGTATACATTCATGATTTAGATTGTTATTAGTTTTTGGTTTTTATCTATGCAATATAGTTTTCATTCATTCATGCATTTTGAAGGACTGTCTATAGGTTTCCAATATCCATTGTATAAGGAGGCTAGGATTCAATCATTATTGAGGTAGGTGTATCTAGGAAAGTGATTATATATCTTGAATTGTAATATATTCCTATCAATTACATTGTGTTACTGAATGATAAGCTTTAGTTTTACATTTTAATGGATTGTTTGGAAAGGAATCATATTTATACAAATTTTATTTAAAAATGAATTTTTTATATGAAAATGTTTTATTAAATGTGAGAATCCATTTTAAAATGGTCTTGTAGAACTTTGAACATCTTCTACATTGGGTTTTTCAAGAAATAGACATGTCCCTATAGTTAGTGTGTGTCTATTTGTGTGTTAGGCCACTAGTGGTTTTGTGATATCAAAAGAATATGTAAGGACTCAATATCAGTTAGAACAAACATATTCCTATTTTAGTCTTCTTTTATTTTTAGTATGTCTTCCCATATACCATATCTCAAATGGATAACTTTTTAATTTAAACCTAGTTTATCACATAATAGGATTTTACATCATTAATTGGAAACATTCAAGTCTATAGGGGTTAATAGGGTTATATTTTCTTATTATTACCATATTTTCTTTAATATTTGACATATTTCATGATTTTTTGAATAAGGTATGCCATTATGAAAAAATGGAATGTTTATAAAATGGTATCACTTATGAAAATGCTTTCTAAACTCGATTTTGTTTTGAAGCTAGAACTTTTTCATTCATTATATTGTATCCTTTTTATATAGATTAGTGGTGTCCTACTCGGATTTGATATCATACCCTAATTTTTTATATTGGTAATTTCTAGACCATGTTTTGTTGGAACCTATTACAGTTAATGGATTCTTTTAGCATGCTAGGTTCTCTTGTTGCCAGTCATCCTTGTTGTGAGGTAGTTTAGTGGTGGTTGATGGTAATATAGAGACTTGTATAGTTTATTCAATAATATCATTAATTTTTTTGTTTGGATTCTCTTTTTTTCACTTGGAATTATTTTCCATATATTGATATCGGACTTTAGAATTTATTTAGTTATACATGAGGATTTTGGTTCTTTTATGTATCTCACCGTGAGGGGGACCATCTTGAATGAATTTTCTAGTTCACATGGACAAGTTCCTTAAAATATTATCAATATAAATTGCCATATTAAATTTGTGTTGACACTTCAAGGTTGAGTATGGTGTTGTGGTATATAGGAGTTAGGACAATTGCAATTTGGGTAGTAAAGAAATGTTTCCCAGCTTGATCATTTTAATTTTAGAATCCAAGCAACCATGGGTGTTGAGGGATTTATTCATGTCATGGGATGTGGTGGATGTGGATATTTGAATGAAATATACTTTGGTTTTATTTAAATGTATGTGTTCCTTCTTTTGATAATATCCTGGTCAAAATAATTCTTGATTTCATTAAATTCATGTTTTTTATAGCATTGATATGGACATAAAAAATTGGTCCTATGATATTAGCATATACTCAACGCTAAATGATTTTTGTCTTATCACAATTTTAAAATTACTAATAGAATATCTCATTAAAGTCATAGTGATAAAGTTGTGAGACATGTTCCATGTGGAAGTCCTCTAGTAGACACTTCTTTGGTTGATGTTATAAACAACACTATTCAGACTCATAGTCAAGTTGGTGTTGGGAACCTGAGATTAGTATGGGATCACGACTCATAATTTTCAATGAATTGTACTCCTATATTCGATGATGAAAAAAGAACCTATGAAACTAAATAATTTCTTGGTAATATTCAAAGTATCTTCAACATTCTAAAAAATCCTAATGACTCTAAGGTGGGGGTTTTCATGTATTTTTTTGTGGGAACTAAAAAGTGATGGTGGGACTCTAATGTGAAAGCTATGATGGATGTGGATCTCACTTAGGTATCAATCAATAAAATATTTAAATATAATGTTAATACTAAAACATTATGGCGGGAAATACCTAGGTGCTTTATATATTTGATCTGTGAGATAGTATCTTTTTAGATTATTCCATTAATTATTTTGTGTTGTTGAGTGTAATACTGGGGATAATACACACTTATTATATGAATGATCATAGGTTTAAGTTAGTGATGAGTGATGGTTTTTGGTTGATGATTAATATAATGTTCCTTCATGCCTTTGAGTATGTATATGGAAATAAAAATTTAGAAATCCGTACAATATATTGGAAAATAGTTCTGGGTGGAGCTTTAGTTGGAATCATCCTCAGCTGGGGTGTGTCTTCTGGGTGGAAATGGAAGCACAATGATTTGCAGTTTTCATCAAGACTAGTTTTAGGGGATTTATCTACAATTTTTTTGGGTGTTCTAAATTCATATATATGTCTTGGTTATACCAAGAATAATTTAATGGAGTCTCCTAAGACTTTTAATCATTGTGGATAATTTGGAAATCTAAAATATTTTTGTGAAAGTATCCCCCAATAAATTAAGTATAGATCCACCATCATGAATGTTTTGTAGGTTCCTACTAATGTGTCCAAGTGTCAAGGGACTTATAATTGGGATATGGGAGAAATTAATGTGGCTAAGAAATATTTGGGATGATCATAGATCATATTTATTTACGTATTGGATTATACAAAAGAGAAATCTGATGCATGTTTTGATATTGTTAGAGGCATATTTTTTATTCCTCCATCAATGGTAATAGATTTGTTTGATACATGTTCTACTAATTCATTAATATAAGTAATATAATTATAATTGATGGGAGTTTATTGGGAAATTGTTTCTTTCTTTTTGGTTCTTTCTGGTCTTTTGTGAAACAGGTTCCACCATGGTTTCAGGTGTTTAGCAGGTCAAGTGATGATCTCATAAAATGAGTTGTAGTGGGACTTCATGGTGATTGATCATGATGTCTTAGACCTAATTGAAGGGATGAGTAAGATTTACAAAATTAAAGAACATATTAATTTTTATCTCCAATGAGTTACTTTCCTATCTTTTTATAGAGTCAATCATTTATTTCTGGGTGAGTTTGATTCCTGATCTAGGAGAATGGGTCATGTTGTTTCAAAAATTGGTGTGATTACATGGTAGCTTTTGGAATTTATAATAGACGTAATTAATAATTTTTTGAGAGTTCAAATTTCTATTGTGGTGTGTGTGCAGTCTACGGTGTTTCTTGATGATTTTCATAGTTTAATACGATATAGAGATTTTGGGAATATAATAGTCATTCTACCTAGTAAGATTCCCATTTCTAGTAACTCTTATCATATGGAACTACTGGTGTTTGTAGATTTTAAGGTTTGGCTTTCTGATCCTGTGAATAATGGATTGATTCTTCCTAATGTGTCATCATGGGATACACATGTTTCCTTTTCTAAGAAGGAAAATAGGAGCTTCATACATTTTATTGATAATCAAAAGATAAATTTGTCGAACATCATGAAAGTTATCCATTTCTGAGGATTGATGGTCTCTTTCAACTTCTTATAGGATACCATTGGTTTTAAAAGATTTATCATAGATCAGGGTTTATTTAGTATAGATTTTGAGAAGAGGATCTACCTATGATATTATTTAAGAAATGATATGTGAATTTTGAGTTTCTGCCCAGGATATTTAGTGTAACTTATGCTCCTATAGTTCTTATGTAATTGATGAACTAGATCATTCCTCAGTTTATGGAATTTTTTCTATTAATGGATTATATTATGGTTTAATCCATGTTAGAGGGTGAGAACATGGACGGTATAGATATGATAATTTTAACTTATAGGGAACTTATCTTTCATTGTAAGCATTCAAAATGTTATTTTTTAATTCAAAAGGTATCATTTTTGGGGAATGTTATATCTGAGAGGGGAATAATACAGTATCTTAAAATGGTATAGGTAGTATTTTCTTGTGATTGGATCATAAAATTTTTGAGATCTATGTCTTCTTGGAGTTATCTAGTTATTACATGATATTTTTTGGGATATATCCATGCTTACATCTCCAATTATATATTTAAACAATAAGGGGGTAATGAATGAGTGTAATGAGAAATACGACATATATATTGTGGAACTAAAAGAGAGATTGACATCAATTCCAGTTTTGATTCTTTTGAATACAAGTTCAGGTTATGATGTATTCAAAAAATATCTTTGAATGGTTCTTGGGAGTGTATTAATTTAGGGAAGACATGTAATAAAATATATCTCTATCAAGTAATTCCCATTGGAGAATAATTAAGCTACCCATTATTTTGAGCTGGAGGTAGTTATTCATACACTCAAAACATGGGGTCACTACCACTTTGAGTAGTTGATTACTATTTATTCAAATCGTAAAACCCTGAGGAATATGGATAGTGAAAGGGATCTAAAAATGTGACATTGATATTGCGTGTAGTATATCCATACATTTAAATTTTATATTTCTTATAATCATGGATAATGTAATGTGGTTGTCTAGGAACTCATCATGAAATTACTGATATAAGATGTGAAGGAATCAAAAGAATATTGTTTACACGTGAGTCATTTTTCATAGATGATATTGGAAAAGAATGTATATAGTGGTCACGCATGTCTGGATTTTATGAAGGATAACTCATCTTTTGATGAGATGGGTTGGATAAAGAATATATCTGACCTAGAGTGCAGGAGCATTAGTAAATTCCATTGTGGTGGGGAGACCTCTCATATATTTTGTCAGTCTCCCTGTCATGCTTGGTTTTTTAAAATAGTTTTTTCCCTTTTTCTTTGAGTTTGGAGATTATGGATAGTGGAAACCATTATTATTGTTCTATACAATGAGGGACTACAAATATTTAATATTATTTTACATATCAGTATTGGTGACCATGGATGAAATATTCAATTATGGATTTTATATCATGGTGTATGACAAGTTAGAGAATTAATACAGGGAACATGATACATACTGGATTGATTCATCCCTTACCCCTATTGGTACAGAAATGTGATGATATTTTTATTTATTTCATCATAGTTTTTCCTTGAACACATATTTTAAAGGATGTGATTTGGTTGATCATTTATAGAAACCTGAAATCGACAGTTTTTCAACATATCAAGGAGGAGAAGAAAGTGGAACATCTTGGGGAATTGTATGTCTGAGATATTCTGATACATCATGTGGTTACCTCTATGGTTTCTTCTATTAGGGAATGAATATTATCATATGTTATTTGGAATGGTTTTTATGAGGATTTGTGTTTCCAGGTGAAATTGTGAATAACATATCATCAACAAACAAATGGTTAGATAGAGAGGGTTATTCAAATTCTTGAGGACATGATATGGTCTTGTGTGATTTATTTTTGTGATTATTGGGAGAATAATTTTTCATTAGTTGAGATTTAATGTAATAATAGTTTAAATACTCAATAAATATGTCACCCATTGAGTATTTATATGGGTGTCTATTTAGATCTCTCTTGTGTTGGGTGGATTTGGGAGGGAGTTTCTTATTTGGTATGACATTTCTATAGAGGATTACTAAAAAGATGAAATTTATCTAAATAATATTTATCACAATATAGAGTTATTAAGTATAATATTCTGACCGTTCCTATTAGATTTAGGAGTTTTATTTTTTTAATTAGTTATTTCATAGTGTTTTACTTTACTTGGAACTTCATTAGTTAGGAAATATGGGTATGTTTCCACCCTTGTTTTTTAGCCCCATTAAGAACATTGGATGAAATGGAAATGTGCTATATCTGTTGTACATACCATCTCATTTGACTTCTATTCACTACATGATTCATGTTTCCTATTTGAGGTTGTATCGACAAGATCCTTCCAATGTGATTTAATCGGAGGATATTTATCTTTATCCTCATACAATTATGGTTGAGAAAACATTTCTAATTATGGATCATCGGGTTATGGTGATTCATAGTAACATGATTTCATTGTTTTTTTCTTCTATTGAAGTGTCAGAAATATTACCATGATGCATAGGGGAATGAATTTTTGATTAGGTAGTAGCGAACTTCTCTTATTAGATTTCTATGATATTGTGGGATTTCTGTGGAATGAAAGAATTTATGGTGGGGAAATTTTAACACCCAATTAAATTTCATTATGTATTTTTTTACACTTTTTAGGATTTCCATTTTTTCGATGATTTGTTTAAATCTCAGAGATGGAGATCCGTTGTCTGGGAAAATGATCTAAAGACCCAAGAAGTATGTATGTTTGAACTAATAGAGTCTATTTGTAAATTAGTAAATAAATTTGTGGGAACTCCATTGGTTCGGAGAGCCGGAATAATTTATTCGTGAATTTTATATAAGAAACTAGACTAAAATCATCATTATGGACATATTCATATTTGTGAATGGGTTACATAATGTGAACCTATTATTGGTTAGATGTCTTGAGTTTTGTTCATAGTCTTGAAATTTATAGGTGTTTAAACCAAGAGTTATAATGAATGGGTCGATCATTATTTAATTTATCAGAAGTTGACACCATATTTTTGTGTATTTTAAATTAATGTAATTCACACAATGAATGGAGTTTACGTTGTGAATTATTCGAGTTTATTTCGCTTAACCATGTTTTACACATAACTATTTTTATTGTGTGATTCTATGACCTCCCACTAGATAATTAAGGATATTTGGGGTGATTTTGGGAAATTTCCCTCCTTCAACGTCCCTCTATTTGATGTTTTACAATCTATTAATTTTCATTACATATCCTTGGTTGGAGGAAATTATCCTTCTTAATTTTTATTGGTTGAATAATCGTTCATGGCATATTATGAGAATCATGTTGTGATCATTTGGTGTTTTATATTGATTCATTGTAGTTTTCATTCATTCCATGTATTTTGATGGCTGATCTATATGATCGAAATATTTATTATCAATGTATGCGAGGTTTCCATTGTTCTTGATATGGATTTATCTATGCAAGTGGTTATAATCATTTAATTTAAATATGTTCCTATCATTTTAATTGGTTTATTGAAAAAAAAAATGTTTTTTTACAATTTAATGGATTTTTTGGAATGGATTCTCTTTTTAAAGGTATAGTTCTATAAATATGGATTTTATTTTATATGAAAAGTTTTTATAAAATTTGTTCTTAGATTTTGAGATGGTATTGTAAATCATATAACATTAGGAACCTTAGGAGCATCGAGCAAAAGACATGTCATTGTAGTTTGTGTACCTCTAATATTGGTTTTTGTGATATCAACAAACAATGGAATGACTCAACATTTGTTGGAACAAACAAATGCCTAGTTTTATCTCAATTTATTCCTTGTATGTATTCCAATATGATCGATCCCAAATGGTGTGATTTTTCATTTGTACCTGATTTACCACAAGATGGGTTATTTCATGGATATTTTCTGACATCCACATCTTATGGTGTAACCATGGTTGGTTTTTCCAATGCATACCTACCATTAATTATATTTAGAATATTATTGAATTTTATTATTATGGTATGCGTTTATGGTAAACAATGTAACATTCTAAATTTGGTTTCATGTAATTTTTTTTATAAACACTGTTATATTTTCAAGTTATAAATATTCCAATATTTATTTCAGAACACGTATAGATTAAATGGTGGTGTCCAACTGTGATCTTTTTTCACACCCCACTTTTTCTATTTTAAGGGTTTTTACCCCTATTGAAGACAAATATAAAGGTAATTACATCTTCTAGAATGTTGGGTACTCTTTTCATTCATAATCTTCATTGTGGGTTAGTTTGGGGGTAATAAATGGTCACACAGAGAGTTGTTTAGTGGGGTATTCAATGTCATTTTGGTTTGGATACATTGTCTTCAGTTAAATTTCTCATGGATATGTTATACTTTCCTTCACATTTTACATTGACATTTCTTCTGTTATACATTATAATTTCCTATCTTTTTTAAATCTCACCATTTGTAAGACCATCTTATCCATCTTATCTCATAGTCTTATACTGATTTTTTGTTGAAAATTTGAAATTAATGGGGGATTTAATTGTTGTATTTTAAATTATCATTGAATTAAATATTTTAAATTAATATTCATATTATTTGGGATGATTAATGAAATTCTTAATAATGGTAATTTTCAAGATAAATAATTAATGTAATGTTAAGGTGTGATATTTTTGAAGAATGTACAAACTATATTAGGATAAAACATTCCATGGGGAAAATGTTTCAAGGATAACATATATTTATAAAATTTTTATAGGTTTTGATATTTTACATCATCACTCGACAATATTTTACAAGAAGTTACATCACATTCTCCATTAATAGTAGATAATTTGTGTAAGAATTATAATAAGTTTTCATGATTTTTTAAACTATTTTAAAATGACATTATGATAACATGTAATAAAAATAGACAATATTTTTTAGAATAATTATATTAGAATCATTTTAATGTTAAAAATTTTATTGATGTAATGAACATAAAAAATTATGTGATAAGGTCATATGAATGTAAATAAATACCCTTTGTAAAAATATATTTCACTCTGGCTTGGATTTATGTGATTAATATTTTAATATGGGATGATTTAAATCCAGTAATCTTTGAAAGATGGGATTTCATTCCTAAAATTTAATACACTATTTCTGGGAACATATGATTTTATTTAATTAAAATCTATAATGATTTATTGGTTCAAGATGGATATTTATTCAATATCCATATTATCACGTTGTTGACTTATTTGAAGTTATAGTGGTTATAATCATATGAAGGTCATGTTGTGATGTATGATTTAATTCCCATTGATTTAGGATTTACTCTACATCAAAATATATATTTCATATTAACTGTAGTTCACATCATTTTCAAATCTATGTGTAGTAATGTTATAGATCATGTGATGTTAATAACTATGGAATAGAGAATTGATGTCAAATTATATTTATTTGAGATGTTTCTTCCACTATCATTCTTTTATTTAATTATTCACATGATTTTTAATTTCTTAGAGTTATCAAAGTATTTGGTATTATAAATTATAGAAGGATATATCCAATTGAATGATAAATTATTATTTTTAAATTTCATATAAAAAACCAACCATAAGGTTGTATTGTAGAGTGATATATTTTTGAGGAACGTATTGAAATTTTGACCAACTACCTATCTTATGTGGATATTTGCGTTCTTCCAAATTATCTTCACAATGGGTTAATTATGGGTGAAGAAATTTATAGATAATATTTTGTGGTAATTACCATTAAAAGTTGACAATAGTTTCTTCATTTTATGTTACATAACATTATAGAAATTCCATTATAAGTAGAATCACAAATACTAGTTCATATATTTTTCATTCCATCAAGTGTTAAAATATGTATATAAAAAAAGATGATAAATTATTTTTAATATGGGTTTGAGACTATATTATTATTTAATATATAAAAAAATGAAATCAATTTCAGAATGACTTTGATGGATATCCTAATGAACAAGTGTATATGTCTTTTATTACAATGGTTATATAATTTTTATTTATTAATTTTATTCAATAGAATAGGATAAACATAATACATTGAAAAAAAAGAGGAGTTACACCTATGGTGGAAATGATGGATGAATCTAGTATCATGTAGAGAAATCCAATTTTTTTAAATATTCCATTCTTTTGTAGAGATTATAAAATATGAGATAATATTATATATGATTCCACGTTATAATTTTTTTAATGTAAATCAATGAAAAATTGGAATATCGTTAAAAATTTTGAATGGGAATCTGTGAGAATAATTTTACTAATTAAGTTTTCAAGAAATTTATGAGGAAAAACTAGGAGTATAAGTGTTTTATACCCAAAATCTTGAAAAGGAATTTTTCTCAAGTATTTTGTTATCAATTAAAATAATTATTGGATCAAATAAAAAACCAATTGAAGAAAATTATTTCATTATCATGTTGTAAACATTTCATAATGGTATTAATATTGATGGTTTATTTTAATTTAGAGGGACCCATGGGGAGGGGATTTGGAAACACTATATAGGGGTTAAATCCCATCAATCATTAAAAGAAAAACATGTTTTTAGTGAATCAATCAAATTCATCTAATTAGTTTTAATTTATATTACTCTTAGTCATAATATTATGTGTTTATACTAAATTTAACTAATATAAAATAAATATTTAACAATATATGAAGATAATGGATTCCCCACCTATTTATGATACTAATATTTAAGAATAAGATATTGGATATGTTGAAATTGAGAAAATGTGGGAAGGTGAATGGTATATGGTTGATAAAATAGAGAATCAGCATAGCATGATAGTCTGAGTAAAAATTATTAATTCATGATGTAAAAAATTAAAAATTCAATGTTCTATGGAATGAATATGATCAACCAACAAACAAACAAAATTCCATTCAAAATAGTCACATTAGGTTTAATTCTTGAATGCATATGTTGATCATGAAAGATACCTAAAAAATGGTTTCACCTAATCGACAGAAATCATTCGGGTAGAAATTATGGTAAAATTGTGGTATGAATTCTCTATTTTACCAATAAATGGAATATTATATGGTAAATTTACACATCATTTTCACATATAGTGTATATTTATATTATATTATTTTGGGATGATGTTCATAGTAATGGTCTCAAGAATGCTCTGTAGACCAATTAGAAACTTCTTACAAAATATCAAATTTGGGATGTGAAGGGGAAGTAAAACCCCACCATCAAGCTACATATCAAAAATCCAAAAACCATAAACCTTGGATAAATTTATTGGCCATTAAAAGTTGGAATTATTTAATTTATATTGTAATTCAAAATATTATATTTTAAATTATGTGTATTTAACAAATGGATTCAGAATATAAAATTTATGAAACATGAAATGTGTGTGGAAAATAAATAGAATGAATTGAAACTACCATACCCCTACCAAAAAGATAATACATGGTACACTTCACTTATCAAAAAATGGTATAATGTTCAATATATAGTACATGTTTTATGTGATTTGAATCAATACCACAATTATGTTTCTTTTTATAGATATAGACTAATGAATAAGAATATCCTGCCACATCCATCCAATATAATTTTATATGGGTACTGAAATGTGTATATAAAAGGGAAAAATATAAAATAAAAACACATTGAATATAAGGTAATCATGTTTAATATTTATTTAATTTTTTTTAAAATAGTATTATATGACGATGACTGATTGTATTATTATATTTTATATATAGTTTTTAAATAAGAATATCTATATATTATTCCCAATGAAAAACTAATTTACCTGTTTCTAGAACACCCTAAATTTTATGGTTTTATTTCAGGTGAAGGATTTTGAGTGTCACCCATATCACCCATTGAGAAATAAAATATATAAGAGGATAGATTTTAAGAAATAAAAAATTATAAGAATTAGATAAATTCTATAATATATAATGTTTTATTTGAGGATTAAGTGATAAAAAATCATCAATGGTATCAATTGGAAAAATAAACATAGTTGGAAATAGAAAACTAAGAATTAACCTTAGATTTTAGAATTGTTATTCCACATAATTTATTATTGTTAATGATATATTTTCTATAAAAAAGGTTAATGTTTAATAATTCCAAGAGTCATAGGGTGAAGTATAAATATTCAATAGAGTTTACCCTATGTGCACCTAGGATATATTGTGTAGGCTGGCCTTTAAAAAACACATATATGCATCACCCAAGATGCCTATGTGGGCGATCATAAAACATAGAGTCCTTCTAACCTATCACCAGCACACAACACCTTCCATGCCCATATCCTTGTGCTCAGGGCACCATATTTTCCCATAAATATAACCCATGGAAAATAAATTAAGGATGTGATCCCCCACATTTAGGGTGGAGAGAGACACTTTGAGTCACTTTCATTAAGCCTAAAAATATACCTTTGGGTAGCCTAGGGGATCCCAACCCTATTGATATTAACATAAGTGGTAATTAGTTCATTCAATGAGGGAAAATTTCATAAAAATTACACTTTACAAAAATTCATCACTTATTAGGGTGAAATTGCTATCCCAGGTACCATTCAGTACCATGGTTTAAACAAGAGTATCCCTAAGAACCCCTTATCAGCAGATAAATGTTAATCTAAGACTCATTATATGGATGAACTATCACCCATGGATTTTTAGTTGGGAAACAAAATGAATAAGGCTCTTCATTTGGAAGACACAACCCCCAGTCCCTATAATA
This sequence comes from Viscum album, assembly GCA_963277665.1. Lineage (NCBI taxonomy): Eukaryota > Viridiplantae > Streptophyta > Magnoliopsida > Santalales > Viscaceae > Viscum > Viscum album. The sequence continues at coordinate 136,731,017 of OY728152.1, read as the reverse complement.
AGTAAACTATCACCTTTTAATCTCATAGTAGGGTATTATTTTACCCTAGTTTCAATGACTATACATCCTTCCACCTAATAATAATTATTTGGAATAAAATTATTAAGGAATATTTTTATTTCATTAGATTAAAATTTATAAGGCATGACACCACTTCTTTTCCTTATATTGTATATTGAATTGGTAAAAGGTGTGTCATTAATTGACATCCTATATAGGTCGAGCCTTTTGGGGTATCATATTCTTGGATTTACTTAATTAAAAGGGTCCCTTTTTAGATAATTTTTCATTTATATCTCTTAGTTCCACATGCCAATTATCATTCCCAACACTAATCTATGCCCAACATAAGATTTTTAACCCATTGGGTGTAAGTCCCAACTTCATCCTGAATGAAGGATGTATTTTCCACTCAGTAAATCAAAATATACCAATAATTTAATCTCTAATGTTTAGTACTCATTTAGTCATATATTTTCATACCTTTAACAAAAAATATTTACCCAAAAAGATGATCTAAAACATGATGCTAATTTCCATATCATATGATGTCAAACTATAAGAAAATGCTTTTATAACTTGTTGTTAAAACATGTTTTATTTACCTAGAGCCTGAATATAAATTGTGCATATCAAACTATATTGAAATTTATAGATGTTTTTAGGATATGTAAGAATACCCTATGAGGTTCAACCCCATATAATATTTCCTAAAAATCCACCATCAACGGGATATATCCCATATTAATACATTTGTATCTTTTAAATCGGTCCAAATTCCAACATATTTCAAATTCCCCCTCTTCATACCACACTATTTATGAAATTGTTAGACATTTATTATAGAAATATTTTATCTCTAGGTATCAATATATCCTCCTCATTAGGAAAAATTTGGAATTAAGTAATATCTTCCTTAGTGGTCTATGTCCTTGCTAACCATTCTATAAATAGTGGTTTATATTTCCCTTGCATTTAGATTGAGAGTTCCTCTACTGAGTATGTCACACACCAGGAATTTCTAGGAACCATTCAAATACGAGTCATAACTATATAACATTAAACTACATTGATTGGTCCTTGTCACAATATCATAAATGGTATGTCATTTATTATAATATGGAACCAAAATACATGATTCTATATTCCATTCTGAAGGAAACATAGTTAGTTGTTTTCAAGCGAGTGATCCCAAAACCATAAACACATAATTTATTCCAGAATGAAATTAAACTCAACAGAACGTATATATTTGGATCTAAAATATAACACAAAAAATTTAAAATCACTTGGTCAAAAAACATGTTATAGAACCTTCAACAAAACTATATGTTCACATAAATACATTAAGATATTTTTCATTAATATGAGGTTAATAGTTTGGTGTTGGGACTTGGTAATGATTATTTGATAAGTCTTAAATCCATAAGTGAGTCTTCAAGAGGGAAGTAATTCCCCCACAAAAGGTGTATATGTGATAGAATTCCCATCAAATATACCATTACACATTCAAATTGGTCATTCATAAATTCCGAATAATCAACATCCATTTGAATGTAGTCCCATAGTAACTCTAAATGAAACAATGGAGTTGAGATGAAATATTCCTAAACAACCCAATCTAATTATAGTGGAATGATATTTTTACAAGTGACCATGTTGAGGTAAATAATGATTTTAAAACAAAAATGAATCCTTCAAATACTATCACACATTCAAAACCAATCATCAAGACATATTTATTTGTGTGTTTCTTATATAAAAAAAGGTTAACCCAACATGAATCTTTAAACCACAAAAGAAATTAGATGACCATGTGGCCACTTTTCATACTGTATTGATCATTATACTTATTTATATTTATCTTAACAATTATGTACGGATTTCTAAAGACCCCATTGATCCCCTTTTTTAGAATGTTCATAAAAAAATTTCTATACATTTAAGATAAATCCATTATCTTGGTGCCTATAACTATAAGAGAGACATCATCAATTCAATGCATCAAAAACAAAGTGCTGAATATGTTTTTATGTGAGTAAAATTGACATGGATTGATTCTAACCCCAGAGGAAACATGTGTGAACTTTCAATAATTCAATCCTCAGATACCACCCTATCCAAGGAGGGATGAAGTAACACATCGATATTTCAAATAATATTTTTTTGATTAAATTTAATTTTTTTCTACCATTCATTACACGATACACTGAGTTTAAATTCATGTTTTACTATTCTATTATAGTTATCGCTAATCCGTTGGATTGGTGAGTGTAAATATGACTATCTAAATTACAAAAAAAATCTGTTTTTACATATTATAATAATGAGTACAATGGTTATCAATTAATTTAAAAAATAATAATAATCATTTTAATATAAATGATATATTTTTGGAAAAAAATAGTTTTATACCCATAATAATCTTCTGTCATTATTTTAAATTATCCACTATTGGGTAGTTATATTAAAGAAATAAAAATATTATATTGTTTGTAAAACATTTTATTATTTATTTAATACTTTTTATAGTCATTGTATAAAAATAACATTTTTCTCACCATATGTACTCACAATATGGAAAAACGAGTTTAAGTAAAATAAATATTATTTGTCTCTTGGTTAGAAAACATTTTTCTTCCATAAATATTTTATCTAAAAAATTATGTATATTTAATAGGATCCACCAATTATTGAAAAGAATCATATTTTACTCATGTTTGATTTTTTAGAAAATGATTTTATAAGGAATTTTCATTTCATTTTCCAAGTGATGTAATTTTTTGACATCTTAAAAATGTATTAATGGAATGTTTTTATCTTAAACTAAATTATTGTGATTTCCCAACATCTTAATTAATCAATTCACTGAGGCCTCCCTTACATATTTACATGGTTATTTTTAAAGAAACTATATTCCCCAATTTTTTTTAAAAAATAATATTTTAAATAATTTAGTTAAATACTGAATGGTTATTTTCCTCAAGAATGATTAACAGTATTTTAATTGTATTTAAAATAATTAAATATAGGTACAAATGATTTCGCTTAGGATTTAGTGGGGTTATAATCCAAGGATACCATCCTTATTCTTTCCCTTAATGGAAAAAATTTATGATTAAGATATTTTTATGAAATCCATTACTTTTCCATGGGACATCATATCATAAAATTATGGAGTGTTTATAAATCCCAATTATTTTACTTGTGTTATTATATGATGAAATGTTAATAAAATTAGTTTCATTTCATGGGTTCTTATATGTTTAATGTTATTTGATCTTTTGGTACTGATATATATACATATTAATTTTTTGAATAATGGGACTTATATATCCCCTCAATTAATTTAGTAAACATTCATATATCTTGACATTAATAGGATTATAATGGGGACTAAACAAAGTTAATTAAGGGACTTTGTCCACTATAATAGTATTGGGAGGGAACCTTGACTGATATGATGGTTTGGGTTTTAAACTTGTTTCACTATGATAGACTTAAAAATAAGACTAGACTACTAAGGAAATAACATTCAATACTTATGTGTATTCAATAATTCCATCTCTTATTATATTGTTATTATTCCATTGATAATGTTACTTTATATCATTATGATTCATGTAATATAAAATTCAATGATTTATTCCATGACTCAGAATTATAATTTATGATATGAAGGGTATGATTTTAAAAAAAAATTTATCATATTTTTTTAACCCTATGTTAATTTTATTCTCAATCGATCATTACTATCACTCATTTTTACCCTTACAAAAAATTGACCTCACCCTTTATTATTTTTTCATTACTCAGGTTATGATGAGAGGTTTCAAGAATGATATGTCTATGAAGGGTGCTGGTACTTTATTTTTTAATGGGTGTCTCATATAAAAATATTAGTATGTGTATATTATTTCAAATGAAAAATAACTATACAATTCTAGTTTGGATAATTATAATATATAATTAATATTAATATACTAGGATGTGAAATCTATCTAAGATAAGTATGGGTTTTTATGATTGTTATAAAATAATGGTTTCATTAAACATTAGAATATATAATTATGAAACATCATAGAGAACACTACAGATAAGTCTATTTATAGGATAACATCCTATGGTTTTGATAATGACCACGAATGACCTCGGTTAAACCTCAGTTTTCAATAAATAAGGATTCATGATTTAGAAGACATATAAATTATTTTTCATAATTTTTTGTTTTTAAAATATGATAGTTATTGATCATACAATTATTTTTGGTTTTAGTTGATGTATGGAGCCTCAATGAATTATGATAATTCTGAATATGATAAAAAAAATTAAATGATATTCTAATTAATAAATTGAATGTTATTGGAGTTGGAATACAATTTTTTTCTATGATCATATTAAATTTTCAAACTATGAATGTTGGTCACTATACAATAAAGAAAATGAATTTCCATCATTATGTTGAGTCTTTGATGAGGTAATGTCGAGCATATTCATGTGGGTCACTTGATCTAATAGTTTCTTAGAAATAGATAAGAAACATTGAAAATATATATTCTATTCTCAAGAGTTTGAAACATGATAATTTTTTATTTTATTTTTATCTTTTATAAGGATTAGAAGAGTAAGGGTGGAATCCTACCCAATAAACAGTGCAATAGAAAGAATTTGACTCCAAGATGTGGGATAAGATTAAAAGCATATTTTTCATAAGTGCATTCCTAATATTATTCTCATGAGAATGAAGAAGTAATTCCATGAATATTAATACAAGGAAGATGAATCTATTGGTACTTGAAAGGAAAATGTTACAATACATATGTGAAATTTCTGGAATTATCTTCCAACTTGAAATTATGTTTTAAAAAAAATTAGTAGATTGAAACCATGCAAAAAACAGACCTTAGTCATAATAAAATTTAGTAGATATAATGAAATCATTTGATGTTCCATCAAGGTGGTAATGGAGATTAGATTTTCCCATTAATCTCATGGTTTTGATAAGAAAATAAAGATGGACATAAAAGGAAATTCTATACAATATTGATAGAATATGATAAGATTTTATTTTTGTGAATAGTGTGGAAGGAAACAAAGAGTAGATTTTATAAAGGGAACTGGAAAATGATTCAACTGTGGAAAGGAAGATGATTAGAAAATAAAATTACAAAATGATTATAATATGTGTTGTAATTATGTGAATAGAGATAAAACACTTTATAAATCACCACACACAATCATTTGTTTTCAATGAATGGAGTATGGGAATTAATAAGACTAGATCCCAAATATAATGGTTAATGAAAATGATCTACTCAAAAAAACCACTAAATCCCAGATACAATGGATAATATAATGTGATCGCTATTTTGAATGGGGGTACAATAACAACACGGTGAAATACACTCTTACCGTAAACTCTTAATATAATAATGTATTATTTGATTATTTATAAACCCACTATATTATATCCTAATAATTTTATATGGGTTTCATTATACCACTTTAGTGATTATATGTTTACATACTAGTAAAAACCCCAAATGAAATGAAAATCGCAACTAAAGTCTTTAATTTTGATCCAGTTAATGTTTGTGGAAATGTACATCCAATTTTTTATTATTATCCCTTTTTTGTATTCTAAGTTATCCTAGTAATGTATGGTATTTACTTACATAAATCCAGCATCCACATATGAGGAAGGAAAGTGATGTTTTATGTTCTAAGAAAACATATAATTGTCAATCAGTGTGGTAAATAATATGATCATATAATGGAAATTACATCCATTGTATTGATCATGATTCTTATTCAAATAATATTACAATAATGATTTATAGCCACCGAACTATATCCAAACTTTTCTAAAACTATGGATATATGTATCTATGCATAGGTAAAAACCATGGTTTTTTTAAAATAGAGGATATAGAGTATATAATCAATGGCTATACCCATGGTTCATTTAAAATATGTATATAACATGTACCTAAAGCCAAAGTTGCTATAAACCCATGTATATAGAGTATTTTTTCAATATATATAGCTATAGTTTCAATAAAATTGACATTATAGAGTATATTATTGATGGTTATTTCCATAGTTATTATAAAAACATGGATATAGAGTATTTTCAAGGTGTATATAGCTAGATTTTATATAAAATCATGGATATAAGATATATTTTGTGTTTATAAAGTATTTTTTTAAGTCTATAGCTACAGTTAATATAAAAAATATCTATATTTCTTGTATATATCCATGATTTTATTAAACCATTTATATAGATGAATTTTTCAATGATTACAACAATGATTCAATGAAACTGTGGCAATTAGTTTCCCACTTAATAGCAGTGAACAAATTTTCACATGGGAACATGACGGGAACATCTATTGCAACAATTTGTTTTCTATAGCCATGGTTTGAAATGATATATATAATAATATATATATATCATAGGTTATCTATATGGTAGTGGTAATGCAGATAAACATTGTTTTTAGTGGTTATAACCATAGTTGTACACTTTTTATATACACATAAAACCATAATTTATAGAGGAAATACCCAGGGTTTCCCACTATGGCTATAGACCTACAAACATGGTGGAAAACATTGAGGTCAATTGGCATGGTTTCAAACTTTTTTGATATAAGGTATCTTTCCCTAATGGAATCTATGGTTATAGACACAAAAACATGAGAAACATCTAGCTAGAACCATATATATAACTTATAGCCACATTTTTGGAACATATAACCCTGATTATTGTCCCTAACTATAATAAAATTTTCTTATTTTCAAAATTGATGTTTAACTTAGATGGTTGGGGGGAATCACAACATCAAATATAGTAATGTTTTCTAGCTATTTTTGACATATTCTCTATAGAATTTATTATCTTCCCTGGAATTTTTACTTTTATTACATTGTAGAACTCATTCATGGTTCTACAATTATTTCAGGGACTCTATATAGAATGTAAATTTTTGGTTTTTTTGTAAAATAAGAAGAAAAACAAAGAGAATCATGAAATTGGATTCATTTAGCAAAGTGTATCACTCTTAGGTGAACCTATTATTTTTCTTAATTTGAAATATGGAACAAAAATAATTGTCATTGATTATTAAGAAGATAAAAAATCACTATCAAGAATAAGTATTGTCTACCAGATATTGATGACTTTTTTTATTATCCATTTGCTTCCCAATACTTTTATATTATTGAACTTCATTATAGATTCCATCAAATGAGGGTCAATAAGGAGGATATTTCCATGAAATCATTCAATACATGGTATTTAAACTATGAATTTATTTTGAAGCCTTTTGGTCTTACTAATTTAGAAACTATCATCATTTATTTAATGAATAATGTATTTAGATATTACCTTGATCAGTTTGTGGTAGTATATAAAAATGATATTATTATATATACAAATTGAACATAATTTTATGAAGATAACATGAGAATTGTACTATAGGACATGATGACAGAGATGCATTATGAAAAATTTAACAACTGTGAACATTTGAATGGGAAATTATCAATCATGTGACATATAATCTAATATTAGGGTATATTAGTAGATCTTTTAAACAAAAAATCTATTGAATCTTTGATGAGAACAACCCCTATGTATGATATCCATAGTTTTTTTAGTTTTTTTATAGATTATATTGGTGATTTGTAGTAAATTTATCCTTAGTTTATAATCCAGACCACAACATAACAGAGAAGGGTGATAAGTTTTGGTAGATTCATGAATGTGAAGGAAATTTCAAGGCACCCAACTAAAGGTTAGTCAGTGCACCTATGATTTCATCAACCTATAGTAGATAAGGGTTTGAAATCTATAGTGATTTTCATGGAAAAGATTGGGATGCATTTTTTAGAATAACAAAATGCTGATAGCTTATTCCTCACAAAAATTTTATGTCATTGGGAAAAATTACCCAACTCATGATACAATATTAGAAATGGTAATGAAATAATTAAATATATGTATTAATTATCATTATGGATAAAGGTGTGATATATACAATGATTATAAAATATTTATATATATTTTCACATAGAAGAAGTTTAATTTTTTTTAGAGAATACTATTTGAGATGATTAAAGATAATGACTGGTCCATACATTACCACCCTAGGAAAACAAATTTGGTGGAAGATTCGAATAACAAAAAGGGTCATGTTTTCTTATCTATACTGAGGATCACAAATGATCAAATATTTTGTTATTTTCAATAAATGGATCCTGAAATCATGATTGAAGGGGAGACATATAATATTCTTAAATGATTGTTGAATCATATATCCATGTTATGATTAATGTTGCACATAAGGAATATATTGACCTTCAATTGAAGGAGAGACATGCTACTGAGTTTTACCATGGTTGTCATTATATGATGAGGTTAATGAATCATGAATGTGTTTTATAGATAAAATATTTAAATAAGTTGATGGTAGATGAAATTCACAGTTCCACAATATCTATTCATCTTATAAGTACTAATATGTACAGATATTTGAAGGATTATTTATGGTGGGAAGTCATGAAGATAGATATTTCAATGTACATATCACAATTCATTGAATGAGAGAATTTTTATGCTGAGAGAAAAAATTATAATTGGATGTTACAAACATTTCCAATACTATAATAGAAATGGGAAAACGACACCATATATATTTTCATTAGACTCCCCAAAACATATTTATCGAAAAATGTTATATTGGTCATATTTAATCTCCTAACAAAGATAGAAAAATTCATTTCCATTAGAGAATATTTTTATTTGGATATCTTTCCATATTTTATATTAATATTGTGGAATGGTATCATGGAGAACCAAATTTTATTGTAACTTATAAGGATTAGAGTTTTACATAACTTTTCCAATGAATATTAAATAGGATATCAATAAATAGTTTAGTTTTAGTATAGAATATCATTCATTTGTTTATAGCAATTCAAAAAGAATATTTTAAACAATGGTGGATATGTTTTTATCTTGTTCAATTGATTTCAAAAGAGTTTTGGATGATCATATTTATCTAGTTTTTATAATTTAAAAAATGGCTTTCACTCGAGCATTCAGATGGCCCATTATGATGATATTTATGTAAATATGTTTGTCAATCCAATATTCTGGGATAGTGTTGTTGGAAAAATTATATCAATACCTATTCTAGTTTAGTAAATGAATGAGAAATTTAGTTCAATTTAGTATCACATCAAGACAGTCCAGTCTATAGATAAAATGTATGCTCAAAATTGTTAATATGGCCTATAATTTGAAATTGTGAATAAAGTTATTCTTTGAATTTCACTATGGAATAAGGTTATGAGATATTTAAATAATTTAATGTTGATACCTCTGTATTCTTTACTATTTTATTTTCTTGGTCGAGTATGGATGATACTTATTTCTTATCACTTGCACAAAACCTCTCTCAAGTACACATTGGTTTTCATGGATCTATTCTGAGGAAGTACAAAACTTATCCATCACATTTGATAAACATAGAGTTAAGACCATAGGAAAATGATATTTATTATGACGAAAATTTTTTACAAATAATAGATCATAGAGATAAATAACTATAGAATATGACAACTCACCTAGTAAAGGTTCTCTAGTGAAATCAAATATTCAAAGAAGCTATATGAGAACTTATGAATTTAATGAAACAAATATATCCTCAGTTTTTATTTCATAGTACATAATTTTGAGTGTTAAATTATTTTAAAATGGGTAGAAATTTATACACCATTTTTTATGAAAAATTTTATTTTCTAACAAATATAATTTCATTGATTGTTTTTCTTACATGCAACATTGAGTTAAAAAACCGTGATATTCTATTACATTATTGTTATTACCTAATCATTGTATTCGTGAGACTGAATTGGAAAAAATAAAATATTTAAAGAACTTGTTTTATATTTGACTTACATTAATCCATTAGTTATCAACTAATTAGTAACAAAAATTAAAATATTTAGAAAGTAAAAGAGGTATTTTTTGATAAGTTGTTTTTATTCCCATATTTTTTTTATCTTAATAAATTAAATTATCCATTTTTTGAATTATTTTTAATGAAATATATATATATATATTATGGGGTTAACCAGATTTTTTAACCTTAATTTATAATTATTTATGTGAATGAGATATTAATATGCAACGTTTAGTGGTTAAAACTGTATTTTTCTAAAAAGTGGTTTTCATCAAGTATTGTGTATTTATTTTAAAATTAATCATAGTAATGCATGTCGTGATGAAATATTTTGAGGGAATGGTAGAATTTTCTTTTTATTTTTCAATGGATCATGTGGTCTTTATTCTTCTATTGATGTGGAGATGCATTATGTAATTAATGTATACTATTTTTCTCATTATAAGATATAGAAAAACATATGGATTGAATTTGATTCAACTACAATCATTCATGATATTAGAAATGGATCACTTAATCTATCATGGATCCCCATTGTGAGAGCGAGAGTGGTTATGGAAATTATATTTCAAACCAATTTTATTATCACTCAAATCTAAGAGAAATAAAACAGTGTGACTGATGGCCTATCCAAAAAAGTAATTATTATAGGTCTCACCTAGGAAGAAGATCTTCCATGGGATATAAATCCATTTCATATAAGATAATGTAACAAAATTAATATATTCATACATTATATATATATTTTATATATTTAATGACATGGTCAGTCTGGAAAAAGAACCTTAAAATAAGAACGAGAGTTACAAAATGTCACTCTTAAAGTTTTAAATATACCATATGATTCAAAATAGGTAAAAATAAACTAATGAATGAATATAAGTACATTTATTGAGCTTCATGAGATTTTATTTATCAAAAAAAATTATTTCAATTTTTTAGTAATTATATGATGACCTTAAATTCTTATGAAACACCAATTCAATATTTTTCTATTTAATTAAATAATATAATAAATGATTTTTAAAAGTTAAATGTAAAATAATTTGAGTGAGTAAATTTCATAAAAGAATTATATTTTTATAACATAATTTTTTTATATAAATGAATTTTATTCTAATTCAAACTTTTTCCCTAGGATGTTTAATTAAAATTAATTTTATAGTGTCTAAATTGGAAATAAAGATATTTCATGAATTTAATATCTAATTAAATTACATAAAAATTATAAAATATTAAAAGTGATAAATTACGAGTATATATATTTGAAAAAAGCATACCATATAAATTTATAGGCCATTTTAAACCATTTTACTTGAGAATGACCTTAATATATTTTAATCATTTATGAAATTAAAATGGTTCCACTCCCCTTAATTATAAAAAGTCACCCATTCTTTCTCTTATTCATAAAACATTGGTCTTTATATCTGGATTGAACTCTACAGTGTTTTCTTCTCCACTCCAATATCCACATTATATATGTTTTGGTTTTCTAATAGTTCCATACCTTGAGTCCTTAAGTGGATATTTAATGAAGTTATTTCAAATACTAGGTAGTCACCATAATTGATCAAATTCATTTTACTTATACTTGTAACTCCTATAAATTTGTTATATTATTCATAAAATTATATGTTAAATATAATATATATACATAAATTCTATTATGATTATTAAACTACCATTATTTACCATCTTTCCATCATTTTATCAATTAAAATATCACCCATAAATATGTATGGCTTACCATCTCCATGTAGAGATACAATTAATTTCTCATAAACGTGTTTTTTAGGGGGGTATTAAAATGGATTAAATTTTCATATATTATAGAGATGAAATAAATATACTTCAATATTGATAATATCATATCTACCTTCTTAATTTCCGAATCATTGGAAAAAAATATGTTTTATCGGGCATACGGGTCGACTAACTCTTCCACAGAGAGATGTTATTTTTTTTCATTTATTCATTATATGGTTGATAATAAGGATAAATTTAATGAATATATCTGGTTTTTATATTATAATAATGAATCTAAAAATGTGATATATTATTAATGTTACTTTAATTTCATCCATAAAAAATGTAAATAGTGTTCGTGCATACATAGGAACTGCCATCTCCATAAACAATGTAATTCAATATTAAATATCTACCTTTAATAATAGAATATAGACAATATATAATCTATATATATATATACTAATAATCAATAGATGATGGAACCTTGGTCAAAATAAAAACACCAAATCTACCAAACCGACACATACATGAAAATTGCAGTGAATATCACTCAGAATAATAATTTTAATAAAGAAGTGTTAATAAATGAGTGCATAATGTTTATAAGTAAATAATATGTTTTATTAAAAATATTTATATTTTTTTAATAAATTAATACTAAATTTATATTTATTATGAAATACTATTCAATGCATATGATAGATGTATGACCTAATGTAAGAGATTTCCATATCACTTTTATTTATATGAGACACTTTCCATGATCACCACATCATTATTTTATGTGGTGTATATACATCCAATGAATTTATTTATGATTAATATTAAGAAAATTATTATAATTCACATATAAAAATATGGTTATTTATTTCATGGGGATTAGAATTGTAAAGATACAAAGTGGTAAGGTTTTATGTTATAATCTTATTTTTTATATTGATTATTTATGATTATGCCTCTAATGATGAAATACTAACAAAAATATATGTGTCTAAACATAATCTTGTAGTATGAAATCTCTAAATTTTATGAATCATATATTTTCATATTGATTTAAAATTTTATAAAAAATTTATAACATAGAACAATGATATTCTTCGATAGTGTGCATGACACACATCACCGAGCATCATCGAACCATGATATAAGATTATTTTCTAATTTCACCCATATTATCTAGCTGTTAAATTTGTTGATATGACTTTTATTAACTAAATTATAAAATATAAATATAAATATTTACCACTCAATATAAATTACATTATATTTTTATTATAAATAATCAATCAATAATTAGTAATGTAATTATATTCATCTAAAATATATTTTCTTAAAAAATTTTCTTTATTGTTTTTTATGAGAAAATTTTTATTAATATATATATATATATATTATAATATTTATATTATAAAATTATAATTATTTCTTTATAACCATATATAAATTAACTTATGGAGAAATTTTTGGGTTTTTTAGAAAATAATTTTTTTTCATTGAAGAGTGAAAAAGAAATATTTTTTATACTATCATTTATTTTCAGTCAATTAAGAAATTTAAACTCCACATTATATTTTAAAATAACTTACTTATAATTTTGTTATTTTAAATCCACTTAATTAATTTTGAAGCAACTTTATATTGGATTTTAGTATTATTTTATTTTTCTTTTAAAAAAATTGATTTTTTCATAAAATGGTATTAAAGTGCATAATGTTTTTATGATTTATTTAATTTAAATAAAACCTATTGAAAAAACATTTAAATGAAAATTTTAGATTATATGTTAATAAATTATAATTTATATTAAATAATTGATTATTATTCGATAAATAATTAATATGAATCATCTTATGTATGAAAAATACACTTTCAGAAAATCTTTTATTTTATTGGGTCATTAGGTTTTTGTTGTTTAATTATTTATAAATTTTGTAAATTTATTACTAAAATTATATTAATGTTTATAAATTATCATTTCATAATTATATAATTTTTTATTTTTGATAATTTTCAAAAAAAATAAAATTTTTGAAGAATATTGAAAAATATTGATTTTTTAATAAATTTTCATTTCAATTATATTTTTTAAAAACATAAAAATGTATTTCAGATGGATTTAAAATAATAATTAAATCTATAATTTATATGTAAATATAATTTTACACATTTAAATAATTTTCATTTTGACTTTTGAAATATATATTTTTGAATATTAGAAAAATTTCTCTTTGAAACCTCATTTTCTCATCACCTCTATAGTGTTAATTTTAAATAAAATTTTAACACATATTTGAATTTAATTTGGGAATATATATCTCATATATTAAATTAAAAAATTATACTAACTAATAAGTTCATATTAATTTTTTTCCATATTTAATTTATAGCGGAATAAACTTTATTTATAGTGGATAAGGTAAAATGGTTTTATCATGGGGTAAACTAAAAGGATAAGGGTTAAAAGTGCCAAAAAACATTCAAAAAACTCATTTTTTGATATATATATATATACCATATAAATTAATTTTTTTAATGTATCATTTTGGAGACATGTAGAATGTGAATAATTTAGGAACACCTATTTCTTTTCAAACATTACAAGTGTGCCACTCCCCTCACTAATAGAAGGCTAAAAACACATCAATCCACATATATAAATAAAACAGATTTTTTAAAAACTACTCTACCTATATCACATCCAAAATTCTATCCTCACATCCTAGAATCCATATTTTAGAAAAACAATTCCAACCGACGAAGTCTTTTGGTGTAAACCAGCCGAAGATACCTGAAGAAGAGGTAACATGAATTTTATTAACCCTCATGATATTTTAACTTCCATTTTATATTATTCTTTCATGGGGATTATGATTCAATGATTCAAAATCAATAATGATTTTATGTTAAAATGTCATCGTGTATCATGATTTTTTATAATTATGTTTCAGAATGGGTAATATGATTTTATGAAATCCTAAAATTACTTATATCTTTTGGTGGAAATTTGTTTTCTTCCAAAAACATGTCGAAAAAATAATCTTTTTAGAACTATTTAATCTTATAATACGAATTTTAAAAGAAATTTTTAACCTAGGTTTGAATTTTTAGAAAATTCATTGAATTTTATCATCATGTAATATTCAAATTAATTCTTGTTTGTATTTTACCAAAAAATGTGAAACTAATCATTATTCTAAATTTTTAAGCATTAATGAAACTCTCCAATGTCGTGAAAAATCATTGTCATAGAGATTCCATTTTATGTTTTCATTATTATATTTAATGAAAAGGATTTCCAAAATGATTTATGTTTTAAAAAATATATTTTCATTGTGGAAATGATATTTCCCTCTAGAACATTCTTAAAGGATCATTCAAAATCAGTTTCCATCTAAGATGACATATATTGATGTTATAGATTCCATTATTTTTATATGATCCAAAGATAGAATTCTTATTAATTCTCTAAATTATATATATATATATGAAATCATGATGTTTATGAACCCCATTTTACTGTAATGGGTTATAATATGATAAATTTTATGGGAAACCCTATTCATTTACAAATGAGTAAAATTGTGATGAAATTATGACATGATTATGAATTACATCTACTTTAAAATAGGTTATTATATGATGAAATGTTTTTGAGACTCATTTCATTTCATGGATTATAATAAAATAAATGATTTACTATATTTTGTAAGAAACATGGTTTTAATAATGAGAAAATTTCAACCTATTTGTCCCTACAATAAATTTGGTAATGAATTATATGGCATGAGATATAAAAAAATTGAATTGGGAGTGAACCAAGTTTAATATGGGAATTTTTACTCTATAATAGTCATGAAAGTGAACCTTTGTTGATATAATGTTCTATGGAGTGAACCCAATCCAGAATTATAGCCTTGAATGTAATAATTTAAAATTTGGGAACATATTTTCTAGGATTATATGTGTGCCAAAATTTAATTTCATATTCCAAATTTGTTATCTCAGAGATAATGTTCATTGAATCCCTTATTGTTAATTTATTATGAGACACAAATCATTATTCCCTGAATCAAGGTTATGAAATTTGATATGCAGGGATTGGTTTTGAAATATCATCCTCATGTTATCATACCAATTTGTTCAGTTCATGATTACGTATCTCTCATGTTTGACCATACTGAGCACCAAAGATCATTCTTTTTTATATTTCATTTCCCCAGGTCAAGATGAATGGTCTGAAGTATGCTATTTCTCTTAAGGGTAATAAAGGGGTAGATCATTTTGGATATTTTTAATAACATTCACCCAATTATATTATTGTCTACCTATTACCCAAATACACTAATTTATTAAATTATTGAGGAATTTGTTTATGAAATATATTGAAAATTTTCCTCAATTGATCTAATATATATTAATGAAAATACATGGTAGATAAATTTTTCATTCGATGAATGTCTTAGTTACCCATTGAAATTAGGATGAGGAAACATTAGTGACATAATGAGGGATATTTCTTTTGATATGTCTAGGGATACATGTATAGATAATTATAATGATGAGATATAGTATCAAAAAAATTCCAAAAATTTTATAAATAGAGAGGGAATCTGGTATCTAATAAATTACATCTCTATCTAGATATTAAAAGTGGATATGTATATGGAACAAATGTACAAGAGGGTAATAAATCCAACAAAGTGTGCATTTAGATGGACTCGATGTTGTCCTAGTGGAAAATAATGGGACTTCCTGAACAATTGGTTTGACTTTTCATGGTGATTTTAATTGTAAATTCACAAAATATTTAAGAACCATCATATATGATTTAAATGGACTATGGTAATTAATATACAAGGATAAAACTGATATTTTTTATATTAAATAGAAATTTGGATTATTTAAACATCATATAATGATTTTTATTGATCATGGGGTTCACCGCTATGATTATTTTTTCTCAAAAAATTATTTTGGGTTTTAGTTAATAACAGTAACCCTAAAGAACTAGATTAATGTTTAATGTGATTGAAAATTTTGTTGATATCAATCCCAATGAGATGTTGACTGGAGTAATTGATGTTGTGATTATTTATAATTTGTTATTAGGGTACATTATTCATAATATGCACCTAATCCAACAATTGGACAAATCAAATAATAGAACGATATAGTTTGATGATAGTTCTAGAAGAGGAGACCAGGGAGGCAGGAAGACTTAGTTTCCATAATGTTGATTTTTTTTGGAGAAGCACTAAAGGTAATAACATAGAGTAACATGGAAATGTTATGAATTTGGAAAATAAGGACAAAAAATGTAATTTAAAATGAAAAAATAAATGTTTGGTTAATGAAATTGATGATAATAATGGTGTCCCTATGTTATCATCATCTATTTAATAGTTTAAATGTGAAAGGTATGGTCATTATGCAAATATATGTCCAAAGGGGAAAGCAATTGAATAGAATAATCAAGGTTGTGTGAGTTATGTTTTTTTGATGATGATAAGGAATCTACAAATAACATATGAATAGAAGGAGGTATAAATGGATTATATGAAGAAAACTTGTTAATATATGAAGGTTGTGGCAGAAAAATTTATGTTTTTCTTCATTAGAATTAAATAATTTCTTAATATATGTATATTTATATATTATCTAGTAAATTTTTTCCATTATTGATTTTAAATAATATGTTCAATGGTTCTAATGAACTAGAAAATAAATTTAATTTAATGGTAATATTTTTATAAAACACATGATTAATGTAAATATAACCCCTCGTATGTTCTTGATGATGATATAGTGAAGACGGGATAAAAAGATGGCTGATATGGTTAATGAAAAATGAATAGTGATGATTATCTTGGAATTTATTATTTATCTGTTTGAAATGTAGTTTATTTTATCATTGATGGTGTTTGAAACATTACTTTATCTAAGGAATATATTCAATGGTTTGTGGTTTTATTCAATCTATGGAGAAACATGCATTTTGTTATTTAGGTTTTATATAAATTCCGATAATTACTATGTTTCTAGAAAATATATGAATAAGGTATTCATATTTTTGAAATGAAAGAATTGAGAGATACATTATTATATATGCTGGGATTAATGATATTTTGATTTTGAAAAATTATGGGACCTTCATTATTAATTTTGAATTTTGGATCAGTTATAAGGTTAAAAATTTATGGAACGGTTTAAGTTGAAAAATGGATGAGGATTGAGAGATGAATGCATTATAACACCTTATGATGACTTATGAATATTGGATAACCTCTTAGAAACATTTTATTATTAATTACAAGAGATAGAAGCAGTGAAGTATCATTCATTTATGAATCTTATTTAGTTATTCAGAAATGAAAATTTTAACACATAGAGTAATAGATGTTATGAGAATTGAGAAAATAAAACCCAAAGGAGGAGTGTGCGGTAATGAAATGTAATTTAATCATATATATACATCTTTTCAAGAAAATTACCAAACATTAGTAAAATACCTTCAAATAAGATTTCTCTTATTATCATCATTTTTGAAAATATCAATAACATTTTTCATACCTGTTTGGTTTATAGATTTTTTTTCATTAACATTCTCATTATCATATTATCTATTACTCTCCATATGTATTTTAGTGTCTAATGTCCCATACCCTCTTTGTCCATTACTTTGTCAAATCCTAATGTATGAGGTATCCTGGATACCATTGGTGACTCATTCATGAGTTTTCCAAATTTCAGGTTGAAGCATCGGTGGCACCGATCGACATCGATGAGATCAGTGCCACACCAAACGGTTCCGGGGCATTGATGTTAGGGTGTCGATCACTCACCCATTAGTGAGTCATTTCCACCTTCTATATGAATTTTTAGTTCCACTCCAGCAATGTCACTTTTAATGAAAACATGTTTTAATATTCCATTCAATGTAATTTAAAGAACGTAAATTATATTTAAATCCCCTATGAGTTATTATACCCTTGGATTACCAAATCATGTGGTCTTTTTAAAGGTGACACACCCCTTCTTGCATTTTCTAGTCTCCTGTCATTTTCAATTAGGCCCTTATTAGGTTTTTTTCTCCAATGAATGGAAACCTATCAACTCTCCACAATGCATTGGACAATCTCCACCATTTTTGAAGGGAATTATTAAATATTAACTAATCCCAATGTGTGAAACCACCTAGATGCGTGGGTATGCCTTGATACAAATTTTATGCACTTCAAAATGGTCACCCTGATTTTATGATCTGGCCTCTTCTTATGCTAAGATCCTATTTTCCTTCATCTTTTCCATTTCTCTTGGTGGGCATAAAGACTTCCTTCTGAGATGAGTCATGCGCCAGTGTTGGAGCCCTTCCCACCGAGCTTTGGATTTCATCCAACAATTCCCGTCATCCCCTATTTTTGGAGGAAGTGGTAACTTTGATCTTCAATCATCTAGGTAGGTATTTTATTTTTATTCTCTTTAATTATACATCATAGCGGGTGTGAAAAATAAGTATTTCTTGTAAGGAACGACTGGATACATTTTTCCATACTGGAATTATACAATAATGTAATATATTCAAAAGATGACTTGTTTAAATAATATATTGGGAAGGGAGTGGTTGATCTTGGTCACCTGTTTTTATTTTGTTATTACTGATTCTCTTATGGTTGTTGTGGTTGTATGGTTTCTAAAAAATCAAGACCGTTGGTGGTATTTTCTTGTGCAATGGTGGTATTTACGCTATGATGTTTTGATATTCAAAGATAACCTAAATTATGGTTAATCACATACAGTCGATTAAATAAATGGATTCCCCAGAATGAATCTTATTTTTTGATCACCCTGGTTATATTAAAGTTGAAATTAAATAACCCCTCTTGGTTAAACTTGAATATGCATGGTTGTTGGTCATGGTTATGTTCTGTGTGTTCTAGAATGGGTTCTATGGGCATGGAATGAGGGGTGGTGCAGGGGGGGGGGGTGTTTGGATCCTAGTAGAAGAGATTGATTGATTGTAGAATGAATCAACTTGTTGGCAATTGAACTGCCTTTATGTTGTGTTATGGTCACAAAGCAACATCGTGTAGTTGGACTATGGTTTGTTTTTGGACTAGTGTTGTAGAGGGACTGTATTGGTGGTTTGTTTGGGTAGTAGGGATGTAGTGCTGGGTTGTGGGAATAATTAATGTGAGTTATTTTACATTCATGAATGATAGTGGATAGTAGTTGAATGGGGATGTGTAATGGGACTGCAAGTTCTATTTTTTGTCATTGTTTTGTGTTGTTGTACATTGGGACTTATTTTTGTTCTGTTGGTTCCTTGGTGTGGCTATGATTGTTAGTTAACCTGTAGTGTTTAAATAATTTATTTTAATCCCCTTAAATATTTAAATAAATGGAAATTGAACAAAAATGGGGGATGGGTTATGCTTTGGATATGATTGTTGTATGGTTGTTCATATGAGAGTATCAGTGAAAGTAGTGTTGTTGTGGGTTTTTTGTCTATTGTGTGAAACCCATAGATTGGGTTTGAGGGGTTTTTACCTATATACATTGTAGTTCCTAGTGATTTCTATACTTACCCCACCCATATTGAGCACTATGTGTCAGACAACTCTATTTAATAGGGGGAAAGTGTCTTTCCCAACATCTCAGTGGGAGGATGGATAGCTGGTTACTGTTTTTTATTCATCACACCCTCATTCTGATATTGTCGCTCAGGTGCATCCAGGCATACTTTAATTGCTTGAGGCTTACCATAGTCTATGATTATTCGGGAAAGGTTTGGTTTTGGACTAGCGACCCATGTTTCTGTGGGCCAAGTTTGTTTTCCCAAGTATCATTAGGATGAGGCCCTAGTGTCTTCAGGCGTGGCAATGGTTGTTCTGGCCTAGGTGTATGTGGGCATGGTTTTGTGTGGTTGAGGTTAGGTTTTTTTAGGTAGGTTGTGGTAGTGGTACTGCATGTGGGAAGATTGGTTGCGTCAAGATGTCAGATCGTTTGGAATGATCAGTTAACCAGTGGGAAAAGCGGTGTGTGGGGTGCCCAAATATCAATGTTCATCTACTATTATTTTTCATCGATTTCATTATTTGGCTGAATTTTCCTTGGTGAGGTTGGACTAGTTAGTATTCATTGATAGGTTCTTGAGGTTCAACTGTTTTCTCATAGGGGCATTAGTATGTTCCCTCACATGTGTACGAGTTGATTTATTATTTCCTACTGAGTATACATGTATGCTCACCCTATGTATATAAAGTATTTTATGGTATCTAAGAGGACATTAAAGACCATGCAAGGATTTACTAGATTAGGTGTTGGGATTAGTTGTTGTTTCTGGTGAGTCTCATTTATTTCGGTCCTTTACTTTGGTGTTTTTTTACCATGCATCATATTTTCTTTTGAATATTCATGTTAGAAAAAGGTTTTGGCTTTACATTTACTTTCAATACATGGATTTGTTTGGTATTTACCATCTTATCTCCTAATCTTGTTCTATAAAATGGTAATTACTTCCACATTAGGTGACTCTTTATACCATTGGTACTATTCTCCACTCTGGGGCCTGTTAAAGGTGGGACTCGGGCAGTCATTTTCTATACTTCAACTGGGAGAAGGAAGGGCCTAGAAGTTTGCTGTTCCTTACCTCATCATAGAGAAAGTCAGTCGTGACAGAATGGTATTAGAGGGAGGTTGAATGATAGGATTGAGTTTAGGTTTATGCATAGTGGGGATTTCATGAGATGGTATGGAAACATTATTAGGAAATATTGGTGTGTGAAATAGGCCCAGGATGACCGGCTAGGACACTGGATTTTAGGGACCCACGTGATCCGATTCAAGGACTCTGGACCTATTGAACAACAATGTGAGGCTACACTGAATATAGTGTGGAGACCCTAAGAATGATACATGCATCATACTGACTTTTTTTCTTATGTTTATTGGGTGTTTTGTGAATTTAAAATAAATAAGGAGTTCACATAAATCTTAAAAGGAAATTTCCACACTACTCAGTCTTAGGAGTTTTTCATTTTATTTTTTCAAATTTGGAACATAGGAGATGTCCACAAGTAGTGTGGCCAGTCAAGGCCGAACAGGTAGATCTGGTTTACTATTGGTGGGATTATCTAGAGGAGGAGGACAACAATTGGTAGAAAACACATCGTGCCTTCTAGTGGTAGACTTTGGGAAAGTACGAGTGTAGCATCTCGGACATGGAGATAGAGTGATGGATCGAGGAGCGGGGGATCACTTTTAGCTTGATCTAGGCTCCAATAGAGTACTGGGTTCTTCTAGCCATGAGAAAGATTTGGGGAGTGGCACATCAGGGGTGGATGATTTATCTCATGTAAAAGAAAGACACTATGGTTTCATGGATTGACATGGAGAGAGAGTTCATGGACGAATTCAATTATTCCACGATGAAGGCTAAAAAAAAGAAAGAGATGATCTCCCTATAGAAAAGGATTATGAAGGTGAGGGAACTGGGGGTAATGATCATGGATCTCCATTTTTTCTCCAAACCCCTTTCTAGATGAGGATTCATTAGAAAGAATCTTAGAGGAGGCACTCTGACCTTCTCTTAAGTATGTTGTTACACCCTTCACTCTACCAACATATATGGAGGTTCAGTAGAAGGATGAATTAGTGGAGAGGATGTAAATTCTGGTATGTGTGCCTAGATAGGGGAGCCAGTTCAGTATTTCAAAGGGGAAGGTCATCAGCAAGAGGCCTCTAGCATTAGGGCCTTCCAGGTTTCAGCTGGAAGGGAGTATGTAGATCGAGTTATGATCTCCCAGTCCTCTACCTTTCCCTATAGACCTAGAACCGAGATTATTTAACAATGGAAGCCCTGGGTATAATTGGAATCAGTTCCTTGTTCGAGTGCAATACAATGGGGTGGATAGGGTCAGCATCAACCTCAGCAGAAGTAGTTTTCAGCCAGGCCATTGCAGTAGTAGGGGCAATGAGCTCCCACTACACTGAGGGTGGACAGTACCGAAGGTGTTCAACCTCAAGAAATTACATAGGGACCTTGACTAGGGTGTTTTCAGGGATGAGACTGACAACCAAGGGACATAGGAGTTGGATGTGGGTAGTTTCACGTCGTAGAGGCGGTAGTTCCAGTAGGGCCAGAAGTCATTCGTGGTACGATCAGTCTATTTAGTACTCTTTCCTGTGACTTTCTTGATTTAGGTGCATTGAACTTCTTAGTGACACCCAGTCTAGGCCATGAATTCGGTCTAGATATAGAGAGAATTAACATTCCCCTAGTGTTGAGTACATCAGTATGTGGTCATACCATCATGTTTTATGTTTTTCAAGGATATAGACTAATGTTGGGGTCGTGTTAGTCCTATGCAGATCATCTTCTCCTACAAATGCATTCATACGATGTCAATCTATACATAGAATAGCTATTTTCCATACATGCTATTATTGATTGCTTCTAGAAGAGGGTAATGATTTCAAATATGGGAGGCTAGCATGGAGCATTCATTGGTGATTGGGGTTTCCAGGATGGTAGTCTGCGTGTTGATTACGATCGTTCCTTGTTAGCAGAGATGTCAGTGGGATCGGGAGTCTTAGAGATGGTGGATGTTCCGGTGATTGTCAAAGTGTATCTGGGCATCTTCCCTAAAGAAGTTGTGACTCTACACCCTCAATGTGATATTGAGGTTAGGATAGACTTACAAATCGCTGCACATCCTATATCAATGGATCCCTTTCGGATGGAGCCTTCTGAATTGTGTGAGTTACGAATTCATATTGATTTCCTTATGATGAAGGGTTTCATATGACCGAGTGTGTCTCCATGGGGTTCTGTGGTCTTGTTCACAATGATGGTAGATGGTGGTCTCAGGCTGTACATAAACTATGATAGACCAAATTAGGGGACGATCATGAACTGTTACCCCCACTCGAAGATCAACAACCTTTTTAACCAGTCGAAGGGAGTATTTTGGTTCTCTAAGATCAACCTACGATCTGGATATTAGCAGTTGAGGGTGAATGAAGGTGACATCCCAAAGACTACTTTCAGGTGAAGGAATGTAAAATTTGAGTCCGTGGTCAAGGAGTTCAGTGTTACAAACACCCCAATTCCTTTCATGGGGCTCATGAACTCTATTTTCCATCAGTATCTACACCGTTTTGTGGTAGTGTTCATCGAAAACATCCTAATCTATAGAATACTAGAGGAGGATCACGCCGAGCATCTTGGGGTCGTTTTGGAGGTCCTCTGACACCAACAGCTCTACAAGATGTTGTCCAAGTATAGGGTTTGGACATGAGAGGTGCAATTTTTATAAACATGTGGTGTCCCAATAAGGAATCGTAGTGGACCCATCAAAGGATGAAGTAGCTATTTCTTGGACAACACCCAATAACGTGGCAGAGGATCATAGCTTCAAAGGATTTGTAGGATACTATCAGAGGTTCGTATCCAATGTCTCTTGATTTGCAACACTGTTAAAGGATTTTACTAGGAAAGACCATGCTTTTGTATGGATTTATTAGTGCCATGAAACTTTCAATTATCTGAAAGGGAAGATGGTCAGTGCCCCAGTGATGGGGTTTCTAGAGGAAGGGGTAATGTTTGAAGTGTTCTATGATGCATCCATTCTAAACTTGCAGTGTGGGATGATGAAGTTGTAGGGAGTGATCTCTTATGAGTCTAGAAAATTATTCCCTCATGAATGTAACTATTCCATTCATGATATGGAGCTTGAAGTGGTAGTTTTCAAACTGAAGTTTTGGTATCACTAACTCGCTGGGGAACTCTTTGTGGTCTCCACTGATCACAAGATCATGTGGTATGTCTTTTCCCTGTGATACCTGAACTTGTGAAAGCAGAGGATGATGATGTTTCTTCTACATAACAACTTCGAGGTCTCCTACACCTCTAGAAATGGGAATTTGGTAGTCGATTACTTGAGTTGGAAGTCACAGAAGGATGTAATTTCGGATTTCCTAGATTCTTGGAAGATGATGGAGGAGTTTGCTACCTTACATTTAAAATTGAGAGTGGAGGACTATAGAGACCATCTGTTTTAGAGGACAGTGCAATCTTCCTTGGTAAGACATGTGGATGAAGTTCACAGTTACACAATATCTATTCATCTTAGAAGTACTGATATGTACATATATTTTAACTATTATTTATGGTCAGAAGGCATGAAGATAGATATTTCAATGTATGATTCACAATTCATGGAATGAGAGAATTTTTATGCTGATATAAAAAAATATAATTGGATGTTACAACCATTACCATTACCATAATGGAAATGGGAAAACAACACCATATATTTTTCCATTGGACTACCCAAAACATCATTATAGAACAATGTTATATTGGTCATATTTAATCTCCTAAAGAAGCTAGCATAATTCATTTCCATTAGAGAATATTTATATTTGGGATATCTTTCCATATTTTATATGAAGGATGTGGAATGGTTGTATGGAGAACCAAATTTTATTGTATCTTATAAGGATTAGAGTTTTACCTTACATTTCTAATAAAGTATTAAATAGGATCTCAATAAATAGTTGAGTTTTAGTATGGAATATCATTCATTTTTTTATGGTAATTCAAAAAAATTATTTTTAACCATGGTGGATATTTTTTTATATTGTTCAATTGATTTCAAAAGTGGTTTGGATGATCATATTTATCTAGTTTCTATTTATTTAAAAAATGATTTTCACTCGACCATTCAGATGGGCCATTATGATGATATTTATATAAATATGATTGTTAATCCAATATTCTTGGATACTGTTATTGGGAAAATTCTGTCAATAACTATTCTAGTTGAGTAAATGAAAGAGAAATTTAGTTCAATTAAGTATCACATCAAGACAGCCCAAAATATAGATAAAATGTATGCTCAGAATTGTTAATATGGCCTATAATTTGAAATTGTTGATAATGTTATTCCATGAATTTCTATATGGAATAAGGTTTTGAGATATTTAAATTAGTTAATGTTGATACCTCTGTATATTGTACTATTTTATATTCGTGATCGAGTATGGATGATACTTATTTCCTAGAACTTGCACCAAACCTATATCAAGTACACATTGTGTTTCATGGATCTATTATGAGGAAGTACAAAACTTATCCATCACATGTGATAAAAATAAGGTTAAAACCATAGTAAAATGATATTTATTATGATGAAAAAATTATACAAATAATAGATCATAGGGATAAATTACTACAGAATATGACAACTCACCTAGTAAAGGTTATCTGGTGAAGTGAAATATTCAGAGAAGCTATGTGGGAACATACGGATTTAAGGAATCAAATATATCCTCAGTTTTTATTTTCGTGTGACTAATTTAGAGTGTTATATTATTTTAAAATGGGTTCAAATTTACACGCCATTGTTTTCTAAAATATTTTGTTTTCTATTAAATATAATTTCATTGATAGCTTTTGTTATATGCAACATTGAGTTTAAACAAACTGTGATATACAATTACATTATTATTTGTTCCTAGTCATTGGATTCATGAGATTGAATTGGAAAAAATAAACTATTTAAAACATATATTTTATATGGGACTTAAATTAATCCATTGGTTATCAATTGATTAGTAACTAAAATGAAGAAAATTAGCAAGTAGAAGAGTTATTTTTTGACAAACTATTTTTATTCTAATAGTGTATTTTTATATTAATAAATTTAATTTTTCACTTTTTTGAAATATTTTAATGATATATATATATATATCTATATATTATGTGGTTGACCAGATTTTTTAACATTAATTTAAAATTATTTCCTAGAATGAGATATTAATATACAACGTTTAGTGGTTAAAATTGCATTTTTCTAAAAAGTGGATTTCATCAAGTGTTGTGTGTTTATTTTAAAACTAATCGTGGTCATGAGTTTTCTGATGCAATATTTAGAGGACATGGTGGAATTTTAGTTTAATTTTTCAATGGATTAGGTGTCTTTATCCTTCCATTGATGTGGAGATTCATTATTTCATTAATGTATACTATTTTTCTCATTATAGGAGATGGAAAAACTTATGGATTGAATTTGATTCAACTATAGTCATTCATGTTGTTAGAAATGGATCACATAATCTATCGTGGGTCCTCATTGTGAGAGGGAGAGTGGTTATGGAAATTATATTGAGAAACAATTTTATTATCACTCATATCTATAAGAAATAAAACATTGTGACCAATTTCCTTGCCAAAAAAGTCGTTGTTATAGGTCTCACCTAGGAAGAAGATCCTCCTTGGGATATAATTCCATTTCATATAAGATAATGTAAAAAAATTAATATCTTCATACATTATATATATATTTTATATATTTAATGACATGGTCTATCTGGCTAATGAACCTTAAAAAAAAGAACGAGAGTTACAAAATGTCACTCTTTAAGTTTTAAATTTATCATATGATTCTAAATAAGTAAAAATAAAGTAATGAATGAATATATGTAAATTTATTGAGAATAATGAGATTTTATTTATCAAATAAAATTATTTCAATTTTTTTGTAATTATATGATGACCTTAAATTCTAATAAAACTCCAATTCATTATTTTTCCATTTAGTAAAATAATATAACAAATGATATTTAAATTTTAAATGTAAAATAATTTGATTGAGTTAATTTCATAAAAAAATTATATTTCTATAACATAAATGTTTTATATAAATGAGTTTTATTATAATTCAAACTTTTTTTATAGGAAATTTAATTCAAATTAATTTAATAGTTTCTAAATAGGAAATAATATTATTTCGTGAATTTAATATTTAATTAAATTACATAAAAATTATAAAAATATTAAAAGAGATCAATTATGATTATATATAATTGAAAATATCATACTGTATAAATTTATAGGCCATTTAAAAAAATTACATGAAAATGACTTTAATATATTTTAATCATTTATGAAATTAAATTGGTTCCACTCCCATTAATTATAAAAAGTCACTCATACTTTCACTTATTCACAAAACATTGATCTTTTTATCTAGACTGAACTCTACCATATTTTCTTCTCCACTCCCATATCCACATTATATATGTTTTGGTTTTCTCAAAATTCCATACCTTGAGTCCTTAAGGTGAGATTTAATTATGTTCTTTCAAATACTAGGTAGTCACCGTAATAGATCAAATTCATTTTACTTATACTTTTAAATCTTATAAATTTGTTAAATTATTCATTAAATTATAACTTTAGTATCATATATATACATAAATTCTATTATGATTATTAAAATACCATTATTTACCATCTTTACAACATTTTATCAATGAAAATATTGCTCGTGCATACGTATGGTTTACCATCTCCATGTAGTGATACAATTCATTTCTCATCAACGTGTTTTTTAGGGGTATATTAAAATTGATTAAATTTTCATATATTATACAGACGAAATAAATATACTTCAATATTTATAATATCATATCTACCTTCTTGATTTCAGAATCATAGGAAAAATAGTGTTTATCGAGCATACGTGTCGATTAACACCTCCACAAAGAGATGTTATTTGTTTTTCATTTATGTTTTTTATGGTTGATAATAAGTATAAATTTAAGGAATATTTTTTTTATATATTATAATAAGGATTTGAAAAAGCTGATATATTATTAACTTTACTTTAATTCCATCTATATAAAAATGTTAATAATGTTCTTGCATATATAGGAACTGCCATCTCCATAAAAAATTTAATTCAATATTTAATATCTATCTTTAATAATGGAATATAAACATTATATAATATATATATATATATTATTAATCAGTAGATGATGGAACCTTGGTCAAAATACAAATACAAAATCTACCGAACTGACACATACATGAAAATTGAAGTGAATATCACTCAGAATAATAATTTTAATAAAGATGTGTTAACAAATTAGTGATAAATGATTATAAGTAAATAATATATTTTATTAAAAATATTTATATATTTTTTAATAAAATTATTTTAAATTTATATTAATTATGAATTACTATTCAATGCATATGATAGATGTCTGACTTAAGGTAGGATATTTCTATATAACTTTTATTTCTGTGAGACACTTTCCACAATCACCACTTAATTATTTTATGTGGTGTATATACATACAATGAATTTATTTATGACTAATATTATGAAAATTATTCAAATTTACATATTCAAATATGGTTATTTATTTAATGGGGATGAGAATTAAAAAGATACAAAGTGGTAGGGGTTTATGTTTTAATCTTATTTTTATATTGATTATTTATTATTATGTCTCTAATGTTGAAATAATAACAAATATATATGTTTTTAAACATAATCTTATTATAGGACATCCCTATATTTTATGAATTATTTATTTTCATATTTATTTAATATTTTATAAAAAATTTATTACACATAACTATGATATTCTTTGATAGTGTGCATGACACACATCACCAAGGATCATCGAACCATGATATAATATTATTTTTTTAATTTCAACCTTATAATATAGTTGTTAAATTTGTGGATATGAATTTTATTAAATAAATTATGAAACAAAATGTAATTCCCCAACCCCAGTTACCCAGAGTCGGTGCATTATTACATAACATTGGCATGATCACAAGGAAATCATGTCCCGAAAGACCGATTAGTTTAGTATTACTGGAAACAAGATTCATACATAAGTTCAACTTTAAAACATGAAAATAAAAACAACACAAATTTATTCCATTAGAAACATCCAAGCCACCTAGATTATTCCTAAAAGTCACTCATAACTAACTTCTTTATATCCTATGAAAATGAAACATATGAAAGGGGTGAGCTCAAACGCTTAGTAAGGGTAAGAAATACCATAGAAGACAACATATATATTAGGCATGGTGAATAATTGAAAACACATGACTTTACAAATAATAAAGATGAACACTTTTATTGAAGGAATATGAGATGAGTAAATAATGACATAATAAAACATAGTCATGGGTTTTCAACTAGTCGAATAACCTCATATTCATTTTCAAATGGTCATAAATTCTTTACTAAATAATTTAAGATGACTAATGGTCGAAATAAAATAATCCAATAAGAACTGGACTAGTTTTGGATATTGTTTTAATATTTATAATCTTATTTATTTAAATCATTTATTAATGAGGTAAATATTGCATCATTATTTTGTTACAAATAATTTAATTTATTTGATTTACAAAAATTATAAAAAAATCCATGATGTTGAAAATCGTTTTAGCTTTCCAAAAAATATTTATAGTCTAAAAGATATCTTATATAACCCCATATAAAAATTTATTTACTAAAAGATATTTGATTATGTCATTTTTGTCTTTAATTTAAATTAATTAATATAAAATGTCATTATTACTCCCATGTGGCTCCATGGGGTCCCAAATTAAACCCAAGGATGCCCATGGACGACTATGTATTAGACAATAGGATTCGGACACATGTTAGTGTAATTTAATATTATTATAATACTATATTTTAAGGTTATTTATTATATTTACCCTTTAATCATGGTAAATAAAATATATACTGAAATAATAATATTTATGATATCTAAAAATAAAAGTAAACTATTTACAGAATTTGGACCTACAGATTCCATATATGGAATCCATTTTTCCAAATTCAAAACATAGATGTGGCAGAAATTAATTTAAAATTGATTCCCACTATCAAAACAAAAAGCACGTTTTTAAGCAATAATAACTATCAAAAGATTGACACTTGTTTATGTATAGTTTAATTTTGAAATTACATCCAGTGACCAAAATTAGATTAAATGGTAAAAATATAATCTAATAATAATTTAGAACCACTAAAATTTATAATTTAACACTATAAATTATATTGATTAAAAAAGTTGTTTTTAATTAAAATTTACCCTTTTTCACTATTCATAAAAATATGAATATTTTTAGAAATGTGCCAAGAATTCCCCCTATTCTAATTTTGATATTCCGAATCCAAAAATAAAGTCCATTTTGAATGATGAAATACATAAAATTTTAAAAAGTGGTATTACTATTCATAACGGCTACTTTGATTGGTTGCGGTGTGTTAGAATCTCGAAGTTGCGTACAATGCAAGCTATTGCATTATTTAAAAGGAAAATATCGTGGAATCTTGGGGTGTTACATTCTCTCCTCCTTGAAAAAATTTCATCCTATCAATTTGAAATTATTATTTGAAAATAAAAGGTTGAAAATAGAAAATACCTTTGTGGAAAACCCACATTGGAAATAGGGTTAATATAATTTAGACTTAATAAGACAAAAGTGAAATGAAAAGTTCACCACCAAATTATGATCTCGAATATAAGAGCATTGGTGGAAATTACAGACATATAGTTGGTGGAAAAAACATAAATATTTATAGAGAGTGATTGAGGTCATCAATCAAAAACAAGTGTATACTTGAGGGCCTCAAAGCCATCGATCTATGATTTTTTAGAATATCATCAGTTCAACAAAACATACGATGTTAGGATAACACATTTTTTTTAATATCCCTTCCATAATGTTTGATAATTAATTTCTTCATAGAAATATATATATATATATTCTTGACATGTAGAGTTTCATCCTTCAACTAATTTCTACTACAAACTCATCTTTCACGCCAAAAGATAATAGAACTCAAAAATATTATATTTATCCTAATAGTATAAGGTTCCAAATATTAACACATACCATTTAAATGAAGAACATTTCTTTTTATAACCAAGGAATTCTTGTCGGCTAGTGATAGGTAATAAAGGCATATCACACTATGGTTGGAGGTTCGATTCATGTGGCTTTGTCTGACGTGATGGGTTATTTCCCGACCTTCATGTTGTCCTTTTCCTAAAACTATAGTATTATAATATATTCTAAAAATAATCATAAGAAATGTTTTAACCATAAAAAATTCTATCCAAGGTTCAAATTAATCAATTCCAACTTTTATAGTTATCTAAAATACCTATGTCCAGACTCTCTGTAAAAGGTATCTAAATTCCAAAATCAATTGTAACATCATATTCCCCAAACAACAAAAGTATCTCTTATTGTCATATAATGAAAATATTGTTACCATAGTCATATTAAAACATTAATGAGAACATCAAGTACTGTAGTATAATCTATATATATATCACATTATTCTTATAACCAGAATATAATCCTTGAGTCCAAAAACACAAATACATTAATTATTCTGATTCAACAGTAGTAACATCATAAGCATGACCTTGATCCCTTGTCCCTTTTTGAGGTAGGTTTCACTGACACTTAGGACATTCATTTTCATAGTTCCCCATTTCTCTAAAATTGTAGCATTCAACATTGAAAGCGTATTTCTTTCCCTTGTAATCTCGAGCCTGGTGACATTTTTCTCCACATTTGTAACAAACTCCCAATCCTTTTAGGCAAGTACCAGGGTGTTTTTTCCCACAATTATCACATTATGGAAAATAATTCTTTCCATTTTACCCTTTATCTATATCTTTCCCCACCATTCACTTCTTACCTTGCTTTACTTTATTGTCATAAGATTTAGAGAATTCCTTTTCTATCTTGATAGGACACGAGACTATATCTTCGTACATCGAGAAGGTTTGTGAGACTAATGGTCGATGGAGAAATGGATGTAACCCATCAAAGAAATGATAAATCTTACTCTGTGGGTTATATATATATCATCTTCTTCGTGTATTTCTAACCTTGTAATGTTAGCCTCATACTTTTCAACATTCCCATCCCCTTTTTGCGTCAGACTCAGAAAATGTCTTTCTATATCCACTCGACGGTCACGAGGAAAGTATTTTTCTAAGAAAATCTCTTTAAACTCTCCCCATTCCATACACGATACTTCTTCATCCTACTTTTTTGTTTTGAATCAATGAACACCATTGATCTGCATCTCCTGTGAGGCGATAAACTGTCAAGAAAACTTTTTCCCTTTCACTACTTCACAAAGCATGAAATATTTTCTCTAAGGAATTTATCCATTTCTTAGCTACTAATGGATTTATACTCACATTAAATTTTTGTGGTTGTTTCCTCATGAATCGGTCTAACATTGATCCTCCGCATTGTGGAATAGGGTGCTCCATACGGGTAAGGTGATAATTTATAACATGTGTGAGTTCTCCTTGTATGGTGAAAAGGTGATTAGCACAAGTTGTATCACCAGCTCCACTATAATCAACCAGAGCAATAGGGTAATCCGTACATGGAGTGAGTGCATTGACACAATTTCCATTCTTTCCACTAGGCGCCATTTCTAAACAATGTCATACACTAGATTAGTTTATGAATAATAATACATAAATACAATCTTATAAAACACTTAACATAGATTGAACAGTTTATGTATATAATATATAATCATAAAAAAAATTCTTTGAGGATGTATATACTCATAAACCAATCATAATGGTTTTTAAAGAAAATTAGAATTGTCCTAAGCATATCTCCCAGGAGTGTCGTAACAAAGAGTGCATTACGACCCATTGTTGTGCACCAGTTCCCGTTTGAGTCTAGCTCAAAGCGATATTTTTTAGATTTGCCCCTAGGTACAACTATGCCAAAGCCACCTCTACCTAGTCGTATCTAGACAGGGATTTATTTCTTCGAAAACTCAAAAAATCTCTACAATACCAAAACTCAAGGAAGTTCTTCTATAATAATCCTCAATGTCTATCTTAGGGTAATGTGCTCTAATCAGAGTTTATCTAAATCTTGTTTCCCAGGATTCTACTAGACTTGATCTGATAACAAATATAATGCCCCAAACCCTGTTACCCAGAGTCAGTGAATTACTAAATAACATTGGCATGATCACAATGAAATCATGTCCTAAAAGACTGGTCAGTTTATTATTATTGGAAACAAGATTCATACAAAAGTTCAACTTTACAACTTGAAAAAAATACCACACCAATCTATTCCATTAGAAACATCCAAGCCTCCTAGATTATTCCTACAAGTCACTAATAACTAACTTCTTCATATCATGGAAAAATGAAACATAAGAAAGTCGTGAGCTCAAAATCTCAGTAAGGGTAAGCAATACAACGGAAGATAACATAAATATTAGGCATGGTGAATAATTGAAAACACATGCCTTTACAAATAATAAACACGAACACTTTTATGGAAGGAATATTAGCTGAGTAAATAATTCCATAATAAAACATATTCATGGGTTTTATACTATTAGAATAACAACATGATACATAAATATTATTTTCATAATGAGGGAATGTATAATTCCGAACATTCTAAAACATATTGTCAAGGACTTGGCCAAGACGTCTAAAAATTATTAAGGCCTCAGACAAAAAAATGTATCAAATTGGGAAAGGCCTCAGCTAATTCCATGTCTAGTTGTGTCATGATACCTACCAATTCACCGAGGAGCTATGGAGGGCTCCACCCGTCACATACTAAGTCCAATACATTCCTGATATGAAAATGTTGAAACATAACATAAAAATTCGTATTAAAACTAGCATAAGAAATGTCAATAGTTTAACCATAAACCACGAATGGTATAAAAATAACACATCCACTGTTAAACATATAATAACTCATTCAATACAATATTGATGATTTTATTTAAATAAATCATCCACAATCAAAAATAATATTCAAAATGGACATTGACATAGTTGAAAATGATTTGTAAAACTCTTTGAGAGAAATATCCCTTTTTCTTGAAAAAATTTAAAAGTAACACAATTTTGGAAAGAATACATTTAATGAAATTTTTTAATAAAAGTTTCCCATACCACTTTTAAACTTTCGAATGGAATTAAAATTTTAAAAAAATTCATGTCCATATAAATAAATCCATAGAAACAATTTTGAAATCATGTAAATTAATGAGAATGATTTAGAATAATAAATATTTTAACCATTTCAAATGATGATATATTTAAAGAGTAACTTCCATAAAACCATAAAATATTCTTTTTGAAAATATTTTTATGAAACATAGATGTGGAAGATAAAGAGGTCTCAGTAGATACATACATAAAAACAACCTCGGATAATAAAAAGATTTTGTAAATAACCCTTACCTTGTACTTTTCCTTGGTCGTGGGTAGGTTAACCTCCTGTATAATGGTTAAATATTTGTTATTAAATTATAAAATAACCATATAAATTAATATTATATCATATATGATCTTCTAATATTGATTTGATAATGATATTTCAGTAGTATCATCGTTTCATGTGTTAACTGATTTGTTTTCCTTTTTATGTTTTGATAATTAAGCCATATTTTTTTGGCCATGATGTATTTGATTCATATCTAGAATGATATTATGTTATTAATCATTATTTTTAATAACCAAATGAAAATTATTCTTGAATGGTTACGATGGGGAAATGAATCTCATCGCGTTCGTGGAGACGGTAATCCGTACGAACACACGAGTGACAATATCATTATTTTGATTTAAAAACATACGTAAATAGATGGTATATCATATATAAAGAATCAGTAACACCTTAAATTTATTATTTACATCAATTATAAATAATTATTATACCCATACAAATAATAGTGTATTTGAATAACAACTACACCATGATGTGGATACGGTAAGCCGTACGTACGCATGTATGGTGACATGTCCTTCATAGGATGGATAGAATAATAAATATGGTTGTACCATATTTATAATAAAATCACAGTATATAGAATATATTGGAGTTATTATTTTAGAATGTAAAAAACCAAGAAAGAGGAAGTGGAAGAAGAAAAGAACATGAAAGAGGGTGGCGAAATTATTACATCTTCTTCGGGTTATTCCTTTTAATTTGATCAGAAACGCTCCTTAGGATGGATTTTTGACTAATTTAAGGCTTCTAGAACGAAGTGAGGCATGTTGAGAGGATATTTTGGTAGGGTTTGTATGATCCAAGACCATGAAAAGTGTGAGAAATGGGTAGGAAGTGAAATATTTTTATAAGGGAGAGGAGTGGCTCTATAGGAAAGATTGAAACAATTATTTTATTATAACCTCATATTTGGTATCAGGAAGGTAAAAAATTAGTTAATAACACAGTTAAGATGACTCATGGTTGAAATAAAATAATCCAATAAGAATTGGATAGGTTTTGGATATTGTTTTAATATTTATAATCTAATTTATTTAAATCATTTATTAATGAGGTAAGTATTGCATCATTATTGTGTCATAAATAATTTAATTTATTTGATGTCTATAAATTATAAACAATTACCATTATGTAGGAAATATTTTTAGCTTTTAAAATAATATTTATAGTCAATAAGATAACTTATAGAACCACATGTAAAAATTTATTTATTAAAAGATATTTGTTTACGTCATTTTTTGTCTTTACATTAAATTAATTAATATAAAATGTCATTATTACTCCCATGAGTCTCCATGGGTTTCCAAATTCAACCCAAGGATGACCAAGATTAGATATGTATCAGACAATAGGATTATGACAAATTTTAGGGTAATTTAAAATTATTATAATATTATATTTTACCCTTATTTATTATATTTACCCTTTAATCATGGTAAATAAAATATTTACTGAAGTAAATATATAAAATGTCCAAAAATAATAGTTAACTATTTAAAAAATTTGGACATAATGATTCCAAATAATGAATCCATTTTTAAAAATTCAAAAGACAGAAGTGGAAGAAATTAATATAAAATTAATTCAAGCTGTCAAAACAAAAAACGTGTTTTTATGAAATAATAACTATCAAAAGATTGACACTTGTTTATGTACAGTTTAAATGATAAATTACATCCAATGACAAAAATTACATTAAATGGTAAAAATATAATCTAATTTTACTCTAAAACACTCAAATTTACAATTTAAGACTATAAATTATTTTTATTAAAAATGTTGTTTTTAATTAAATTTTAGTATTTTTCACTATTCATAAAAATATGAATGTTATATGAAAAGTGCCAAAAATTCACCATAAGATAATTTCAATATTCCAAATCCAAAAATTCTGTCCATTTTGAACGATAAAATTAATAAAATTTTAAAAATTTGGTATAACTATTCATAACGGCTATTTTGATTGGTCGCAGTGTGTTAGAATCTCAAAGTTGCATAAATGCAAGCTATTTCATTATTCAAAGGTACATGTACAATGGAAGCATGCAGTTTTAAATTATCTCATCCTTTAATAAATTGAATCCTTGAAAATTGAAATTGTTCTTTTAAAATAAAAGGTTGATAATAGGAAATACCTTTGTGGAAAACCCACATTTGAAATAGGGTTAATAAAATTTAAACTTTATAAGACGAAAGGGAAATGAAAATTTCACTACAAAATTATGATCTCAAATAAAAGAACATTGGTGAAAATTACAGATATTTAATTGGAGGAAAAACATAGATTTTTATAGTGAGTGATTGAGGTCATCAATCACAATCAAGTGTACACTTGAGGCCCTCAAATCCATCGATCTATGATTATTTAAAATATCATCAATTCCATAAAACATACCGTGTTAGGATTACACTTTTTTGGTTTTAATATCCCTTCCCTAATGTTAAGAATTAATTTCTTCATAGAATAATATATATATATATATATACTTGACAAGTAGAGGTTAATCCTTCAACTAACATCTAATAAAAACACATCTTTCACTCCAAAAGACAATAGAACATAAAAATATTATATTTATCCTTATCATATAAGGTTCCAAATATTAAAACATACCATTTAAATGAAGAAAAATATTTTGTAATAACTAGGGAATTCCTGTAGGCTAGTGGTAGGTAATAAAGGCATGTCTCACTATGGTTGTGGGTTCGATTCCTGTAGCTTTGTTCAACGCGACGAGTTATCACCCGACCTGCATGTTGTGCTTTTCCCAAAACTAAAGTATTATAATATATTCTAAAAATAATCATATAAAAAGTTTTACCCTTAAACAATACTATCCAATGATAAATTAATCCATTCCAACATTTACAGTTATCCAAAATACCTCTATCCAAACTCTATGTATAAGGTATCTAAATTCCAAAATCAATTGTAACATCATATTCCCCAAACAAAGTAATGTTTCTCTTATTGACGCATACTGAAAATATGATTACCATAGTCATATTAAAACTTTAATGAAAAAACCAAGTACTTCAGTATAATCCTTATATATATCACATTATTTTTATATCCATAATATAATCCTTGAGTCTGAAAACAAAAATACATTAACTATTCTACTTCAACTGTCGTAACATCATAAGCTTGGCCTTGATCCCATGACCCTTTTTGAGGTAGGTTTCTCTGGCACTTAGGATATTCATTTGCATAATTCCCTATTTCTCTACAATTGTAGCATTCTACATTGAAATCCTTTTTCTTTCCCCTACAATCACGAGCCTGATGACCTTTTTCCCCACATTTGTAACAAACTCTCATTCCTTTTAGGCAAGTACCGGGGTGTTTCTTCCCACAATTATCATATAATGGAAAATCCTTGTTTCCCTTTTCCCCTTTATATGTTTCTTTCTCCACCGTTATATTCCTCTCTTTCTTTACTTTATTGTCATAAGATTTAGAGAATTACATTTCTATCTTGATAGCACATGAGACTATATATTCATACATCGAGAAGGATTGTGAGACTAATGCTCGACAGAGAAATGGTTTTAACCCATCAATGAAATGATCAATCATACTCCTTGGGTTATGTATATAATATTCTACATGTCTTGATAACCTTGTAATGTTAGCCTCATATTTTGTGATATTTTCATCCTCTTTTTTCCTCAGACTCGGAAATTGTATTTTCATATCTACTCATTGGTCATGAGTATAGTATTTTTCTATGAAAATATCTTTAAACTACATCTATTAAATACTTTATACTTCTTCATCCTCCTTTGTGTTTTGAATCAATGACCACCATTGATTTGTATCTCCCGTGAAGAGATAAACTACCTTGACAACTTTTTCCCTTTTGCTACTCCCCAAAGCATGAAATATTTTCTATAAAGAATTTTACCATTGCTCAGCTATAATTGTATTTGTACTCCCATTGAATATTGGTGGTTGTTTCCTCATAAAGCAGTCTAACATTGATCCTTCGCATTGTGGATCAGGGTGATCCATACGGGTAAGGTTATTTTTCATATCCTTTTTGAGTTGTCCTAGTATGGTGATAAGCAGATCCACACCAGTTGTATCACCAGCTACACTATAATTATCTTGAGCAGGAGGGAAATCCCTACATGGAGTGTGTGAATTGACATGGCTATCATTCCTTCCACTATGCGCCATTTATAAACAATGGAATTCACTAGATTAGTTTATGAATTGCAATACATAAATCCAAACATGTAAAACACTTAACATAATTTGAACAGTTTATGGATATAATCGATAATCATAAAAATGTTTTCCTTCAGGAAGAATATACCCATAAACCCTTCATAATTGTTTGTAAACAAAATGAAAATTATCCTATGCATATCCCCCGGGAGTGTCATAACCATGATTCCAGCAAGGCCCATTGTCGGGCACCAGTTCCTGTTCGTGTCTAGCTCAAAGTGGTGTTTTCAGGATTTACCCCTAGGTACATCTATGCCAGAGCCACCTATAACTGCTCATATCAAGAACTGGATGTATTTCATTGAAAACTCAAAAAAATATCTACATTTCCAAAACTCAAGGACGTTCTTCTATTATAATCCTGAAAGTCTATCTTAGGTTATTATGCTTTAATCAGAGTTTACCTAAATCTAATTTCTAAGGTTTGTACTAAACTTTCTCTGATACCAACTGTAATGCCTTGTCTCATGTTACCCAGAGTTGTTGCATTATTACATAACATTGTCATGATTACAAGGAAATAATGTCCCAAAAGACCGATCGGTTTAGTATTATTGGAAACAAGATTTATACAAAAGTTCAACATTACAACTTTAAAAGAAATAAAACACTAATTTATTCCATTAGACACATCAAAGCCTCCTAGATTATGACTAAAAATCACTCATAACAATCTTCTTCATATCCCGGGAAAATGAAACATAAGAACTAGGTGAGCTCAAAAACTCAGTAAGGGTAAACAATACAATGGAATATAACATAAATGTTAGGTATGGTTAATAATTGAAAACACATGCCTTTAAAAATAATAAACATGAAAAATTTTATGTTAAAAATATGAGCTGAGTAAATAATTCCATAATAAAACATAGTCATGAGTTTTTCTAGTCGAATAACCACAGAATCCATCAATATTATTTTCATAATGTGGGAATGTATAATGTTGAACAATATCAAACATCTTGTCAAGGCATCGACCAAGACGTCTAAAAATGATTAAAGATTCGGCCAAAACTATATATCAAATTGGGAAAGGCCTCAGACAATTCCACGTCTAGTTGTCTC
The DNA here is from genome assembly GCA_963277665.1 of Viscum album. Classification (NCBI taxonomy): domain Eukaryota; kingdom Viridiplantae; phylum Streptophyta; class Magnoliopsida; order Santalales; family Viscaceae; genus Viscum; species Viscum album. Next base: position 136,690,834 of record OY728152.1, on the reverse strand, counting down.
ATGAGGCCTGCTGATGCACCAAGGAGCTATAGCAAGCTCCACCCATCAAAAAATAAGTCAAATGCATTCCTCATATAAAAAGCATGGAACATAACATAAACATTCAAATTAAAACTAGAATACAAAATGTCAATACTTTAACCATAAACCACAAATGGAATAAAAATAATGCATCAATAGTCAAACATATAATAAATCATTCAATAAAATATTGAAGACTATTTTTATAATAAATCAACATCAATCAAGAATAATAATCAAAATGGATGTTGACATAGTTGAAAATGATTTTTAAAAATATTTTTGAGAAATATCACTTTTTCATGAAAAAATTTAAAGTCACACAATTTTGAAAGGAAGAAATTTAAAGACATTTTTGAATCAAAGTTTCTTATACCACTTTGAAACTTTTTAAGGGAATTAACGTTTTAAAAGTATTCATGTCCATATGAATAAATCATTAAAAACCATTTTGAAATCATGGACATTAATGAGAATGATTTAGAAGAATAAATATTTAAACCATTTAAAATGATGATATAGTTAAAGATTCCCTTCCATAAAACATTAAAATATTCATTTGGAAAATATTTTTATGAAAAACATATGTGGATGATAAAGAGGTCCGAGTAGATACTTAGTAAAACCAACCTCGGATAATAAAGAGATTGTGAAAATAACCCTTAACTTTTTCTTTTCCTTGGTTGATGGTAGGTTAATCTCCAGTATATTGGTGAAATAGTTTTTATTAAATTATAAAAGAACCATATACGTTAATATGATATCATATATGATCTTATAATATTGCTTTGATAATTATATTTTAGCAGTATCGTCATTTTGGGTGTTAACTGATTCATTTTCCTTTATATGTTTTGATACATTAACTGTATTTTTTTAATGGATAAGATGTATTTGATTTTTATCAAGAATGATATTATGTTATTAATCATTATTTTTAATAACCAAATTAAAATTATTCTTTAATTGTTATGATGGGGAAATGAATCACATCACGTTCGTGGAGATGGTAATCCGTACGTACGCACGAGTGAAGATATCATTATTTTGATTTAAAAACGAATGTAAATAGATGTTATATAATATATACAGAATCATTAACATGTTAAATTTATTATTTAAATCAATTATACATCATTATTATACCCATCCAAATAATAGTGTATTTGAATAATAACTACACCACGACGTGGAGATGGTAATCCATAAGAATGCACGTATGGTGACATGTAATTCATAGGATGGATAGAATAATGAATATGGTTGTACCATATTTATAATAACATCATATTATATAGAAGATACTTGAGTTATTATTTTAGAATGGAATCAACAAAGAAATAGGAATTGGAAGAAGAAAAGAACTTGAAAGAGGGTTATGAAATTATTACCTATTCTTCAGGTTCTTCCTTTTTATTTGATCTATAAGGCTCCTTAGGATGGCTTTATAACTAAATTAAGGCATTTAGAATTATTTGAGGTATGTTTGGAGGATATTTTGGAAGGTTTTGTACAATCTAAAATATTGAGAAGTGTGAGAAATGGGTAGGAAGTGAGGGATTTTTATAAGAGAGTGGAGGGACTCTATGAATGTTTGAAATAATTATTTTATAATAACCTCATATTTGGTTTCCAAAGGAAAAATGTAACACCCCAAGATTCCACGGTATGTTTCCCTTTGAATAATGCAATGGTGTGCATTGTACACAACTTTGAGATTCTAACACACCACAACCAATCAAACTAGCCGTTATGAATAGTAATACCTACTTTTTGAAATTTTATAAATTCTATCTCTCAAAATGGACTTCATTTTTGGATTCGGAATATCGAAATTATCCTAGGGTGAAATTTTGGTACTTTTCGGATAACTTTCATATTTTGATGAATAGTGAAAATTACTAAATTTTAATTAAAAACAACTTTTTAATCGAAATAATTAATATTGATAAAGTATGAATTTTAGTTGTTTTAAAGTATATTTAGAATATATTTTTACCATTTTATTCTATTTTTTTCATTGTAAATAATTTCATAATTAAACCAGACATAAACAAGTGCCAATCTTTTGATAGTTATTATCTCTTAAAAACATGTTTTTTGTTTTGACAACAGGAATTAATTTTAAATTAATTTCTGCCACTTCTGTGTTTGGAATTTGGAAAAATGGATTCCATATTTGGAATCAGGATGTTCAAATTGTGTAAATATGTAACTTTTATTTTTAGAAATTTTGAATAATTACTTCGGTAAATATTTTATTTACCATGGTTAAAGGGTAAATCCGGTAAATAAGGGTTAACAAATAATATTATAATTATAAAAAATTACCCAAAAACGTGTCCTAACATTATTGGTTGATACATGTCCGACCATGGGCATATTTGGGTCGATTTTGGGACCCCATGGTGCCACTTGTAAGTGATAGGGACACGTTATTTTAATTAAGTTAAAATGAATACAAAAATGACACAAGCATATATCTTTTAGAACAAAATTTTTTACATAGGGTTATATATGTTGGATTTTAGACTATAAATATTAATTATAAATCTGAAAAGATTTCCTACATAATGGTATTTTATTTATAAGTTTTAAACATTAAATAATTTAATTTATTTATGATACAATGGTGATACAGTAATTACCATAATAGTGAAAAATTAAAATGATTGATATTGTAGATACCCAAATAAATATAATTTGATACTTTCTATGAATTACAATAATTTTATAGGTTAATATGACATGTTATGAATTATTGCATTTATTTTTTTCGAAGTAATCATTCTGTAATGATTTTTCCAAAAATCAATTATTGAATAGTGTCAAAATTGACGTAAAAGAGTTTTTAAAACAAATATTTTATTATTAATTGATATTAAATTCCTAAAAATCAATATTTCAGACAAGAGACTTATATCATGATATTTCTATCATTACGGGACCACTCGGCGGTCTCTTGGATGTATATAGTATGTTTATTAACCATATAATATAAAAATACAAAGAGACATTGTAAAAGTGAAACTAATTAACTAAGAGTTAATACTTAAAGATAAGGTTAATATAAGGACCCAAACCTGTCTAAATTATATTGGTTGAGTGGTTTTCGACCTATCCCCACCCTAACCTTTAAATAATCCACATTGGAGAAATTAGAAAACCGAATATGAATTTATTATAAAATAATATTTTTAGCTTTTCCAAAGGTGCCTCTCACCCCTCTTATAAAAGGGCACTCCCCCTTCTCATTACTTCACACCTTCAAAGCCTTTTGGTTCAGCCAAACCCTGCCCAAATAATCTCTCAACTTCCCTCACTACAAACTAGAGTCCCTAGTTTGATTATAAAGACAACCTAATGAACCCTTTTGATCAAATCAAAAGGAAGAACCCGAAGAAGAGGTAATGTTTTTACCACTCTTTTTCAAATTCCTTTCTTCTTCAACTTCTTCCTTCTTTGTTATTCAAATTATAAATTAATGAATCCGGTTTCTACTATAAACTGTAATATTATTATAAATATAGTACAACCATATTCATTATTCTATCTATCCTTTGAAGAACATGTCACCATACATGCGTACGTACGGCTTACCGTCTCCACGTCGTGGTATAATTGTCATTCAATAAATTATTATTTGGATGGGTATAATAATGTTGTGTAATTAATTTAAATAATAAATATAACATGATAATTATTCTATATATATGGTATACCATCCAATTATATATTATTTTAACATCAAAAGAATGATATGGTCGCTCGTGCGTACGTACGGACTACCGTCTCCACGAATGCGATGAGATTCATTCTGCATCGTATCCATTCAAGTATAATTATCATTTTATTATTTAAAAATAATGTTTATGGACTTGATATAATTCTGGATATGAATAAGATACATCCTATCCATGAGAAACATGTCTTACGTAACAAAACATATAAAAGAAAATGAGTAAATTAACACCCGAAACAACGATAATACTAAGATATTATTAACAAATAAATGTTAAAGGATCATATATGATATCATATTAATGTAAATTATTCTTGTATAATTAAATAACAATTATTTCACCATTATACAGGAGGTTAACCAACCATTTACCAAGGAAAAAGTACAAAGTAAGGGGTTTCTTATCTCACTTTTAATTCTGTGAGAATTCCATTGTTCACCACTTATTTGTTACATGTGGTGTGTGTACTGCCCATGTTTGTATTCATTGTGTAATATTCTTTAATTTATGGATATTTACATCATCATTGTATTATCCATATTTCAGGGGTGAATGTTTCATAAGTTACCAAATCGATTAGGGAATTTGAAATTTCAATTTCCACTCATTCGGCTTTATGCATACTTCATTGATTATTTTACTCTAAGATTATGTGTGGAATCACTATTAATTTGATTATGTCATAATTTCCACTCCCCTTTCTGTGGATATACTTTTTATACACATAATCACTCCATTGATAAATTCTCAAGTCATCGATTTGAACTTGATAAGAGTAATTTTAACTAATTCTCCATTTGTGGAGTTAAATATCCAATTCATTGGTGTTGTTTTTACAAGAATTTGTGTGAATGTCCTCTGATTGGTTTACAATAAATATCCAATCATTTTGAGTGTATTTATATTTTTCACACATAATTATACCATTGATTTATCCTTAACCTAAGGATATGGTCTTTATAAAAAGTTTCATCTCAAATTACATTCCATTGAGACTCCTTTGTTATTATACACTAAATCACTTTTACATGGTGTATATAATACACTTTGATATAGTACATCATGAATCCCTTTATTCTCATGATATTACAAAGTTTTTATTACCTTATGTATTTGTATTCAAGTGTCTCTCTTTTGGTTAGAAACTCTAACTAAAATACATTTTTATGTGTTTTAAAGATTGATTATTCTAAATCTTTCTCATTAATGTCCATGTTATAAAAATGGTTTTAAGGATTTATTTATATGGACATTAAAGTTTCCAAATCAAAATTCCTTTTAAAAGTTTCAAAGTGGTATGGGAAACATTGATTCAAAAATCTATTTTAAAGTACTTCTTGACAAATAGTGTGACTTTTAAATGTTTTCAATAAAAAGTGGGATATATCCCTCTAATAGATTTGATGGTTATTTTAATCTATGTCAATAATCTTTCATCATTCTCGATTGAGGTTATTATGATATAATACAATCTTCCATATTGTATCGAATGAGTTATGTTTGACTGTGGATGTGCTATTTTTATACCATTCATGGTTTGTGGATAAAGTGTTGACATTTCTTATGCTATTTTTAATATGAATGTTTATGTTATGTTTAAAACGTTTCATATAAGGAATGCATTTGTCTTTGTAAGTGACGGGTGGAGCCCGCTTTAGATCCTCGATGCATTGGTAGGTCTGATGAGATAAACTAGTGTCTTGGCACAAGGCCTTGACAAAATCTTATTTTTAGTCTTGGCACGAGGCCTTGGCTATGTAGTTATGATAGTCTGGCATTATGAATTCCAACATTATGAATGTGGTTATTGATATTTCATGTGATTGTTCGACTAGTATAATATCCATGTAAATAAGTAAATGGAATTATTTCATTTTATCTTTTCCATATTATGTTGAAGTTCATTTTTAAAATGCTTTTGTTTTAGTTATAATTTTTTAAGTGTTTATGATTATCTATGAAAGCTTCTGCTATATTGTTATCCTTACTGAGAATCTGAGCTCACCCCTTTCAATGTTTTATCTTTTCCTAGGGTGTGAAGAAGTAATTTATGAATGACCTGCAGGGATAGTATGAGGGGATCTGAAGACAAGATTTTTTTGTAGTTTTTTTACCTTATGATGTAATGTATGACTTATGAATATATCTAGTGTTTCCAAGACTACTAAACTAATCAATCTTTTGAGACTTGATCCTTTGTGATCAAGCCAATGTTATGTAATAATGCACCGACTCTGGGTATCTAGGGTCAGGGCGTTACAGTTGGTATCATAGGAAGTTTAGTACAAACCTTGGAAGCTAGATTTAGATAAACTTTGATTAAAACACGTAGAATTAAGATGAACTTTGAGTATTAGTATAGAAGAACTTTCTAAAATTTTGTTATTGTAGAGATTTTGTGAGTTTTCCGAGCAATACACCCCTGTCTGGATACGAGCAGGTAGAGGCGGCTCTGGCACAGATGTACCTAGGGGTAAAACCCAAAAACACCACTTTGAGATAGAATCGAACAGGAATTGGTGCATGACAATGGGCCTTGCTTCACTCTTGGTTACGACACTCCCAGGAGATATGCTTAGGATAATTTACATTTTCTTTACAAACCGATTTGAAGTATTATATATAAGATGAGAGTAAATGACCTTGGTTAATCCTAATGTGTTTCAAATTGAGAATATGGTGACATGTTAATCTCTAAAGGATTTTATGACTACTGTTACTCACGCAATGCTTTCTGGTTTTAGTAAATGGCTGGATTCTAAGGAAGTCTTAGTGACTTTGAGAATTATGTACAATGTGGGAACGGTGGTGGCAATGAGCAACAAAATTAAATGTTGATAGGCATAAAAGATATCGTCTTTATGCCAAATAAATTTTCCAAAAATATGATCAACAATATAAATATTAACCAATTCCCGGACTCAATAAAGAAGAGAAAGGTGATGAATGATAAGAGCTCCAGCAGTGGAGACCATGGAGAAAGGAATCCTCATTTTCCATCATGTAGGAAATGTGGAAGGAGACACCCAGGAAAGTGTCTCAATGGGAAAAAGAAATGCTTTACGTGTGGGAAGGAAGGATATAAAGTGAATAATTGTCGAAGAAAAATGAAGAGTACTATGGAAGAAGATAAAAATGGTCCCAAGAATCCATTTACAGTCATTTTCCGTAAATGTAGGGGACCTGACCATTACCCGAGTGAATGCCCTATTCTATAGGATATTTTCATGGTCAAAGAAGAAGTTATGTGGAAATAAATGGTTGGAGAAATGTTTAAAAGGTGTTAGTGCTCCTTGTTGATGGGTTTACTTTGGAATATTTTTCTCTTGTATTTGTAACCCTGCAGTTTTCCATGTGAGAATGATATTTGAGGAATAATTATTTTTTCTCTTATGGATATAGTTATAAATAACCATTTGGTTTTATATGATCATTGGGTTTGATGCAATTGTAAGTTATTATAATTAGGGATGAAAATGAAAGGTATGACATAACATTTGGGGTTCAACTATGTTATGGTTATTTTGAGGAATTTATCTCATTTTGATAATGTTATAAAATATAGTTTTTGAAAAGGGACAACACGCAAACCGTGTGACAACCCGTCGCGTCGGACAAAGATGTGGGAATCGAACCCACAACCAAAGTGTGATTGGGATTTATCACCTACCACTGGACTACGTGAAGTCCCGGGTTAGTGTGACTATTATTTTTTAGTTAAATGATTTTATTGATCATTAATAATTTGATTTCGGATCTTATGTCTTATCAAATGAATACCCTTAGTATAGGAAAATTATATGGTAATTAAGTGATAAATGTTATTTTGGATGTTGTTCACTTTGTTGTATGGAAAATAGAATAGTATGGGATTTCATTTGAGGAGTAATGGTGGATTTTTAACTATGTTTTTATTGTGGATTTATAGTGATTTGGGATGTTTATGGAAATGATTAGGTTAATTACTTTTAAGTATGATACTTTAAGATTAATTAATGTCATTTGGAGATACAATTTAACATGGAAGTCTACATTTTTTTATGTTTTGAGTTTCAATATTAGTTTGGATTATATTGAATGATTTTAAGGACAATTGATTATTGAATGGTATTTTTTTAACTTTGGGGTATTGAGGGTTTAATTTTAGAAATTAAAATTAGTGCTTTTTTATCTAATGGAATAACCGTTTGGGGGGTCATAATATATTATAATAACCATTTTGGTTTTGATTAATCACTAAAGACAAGGTAAATATATAGTTTATCTTACGTGGATCATGTATTTCTATAGAAGTTTATTCTAGCTCTTCCATTGTGACCTAGTCTTCTTGAATACTCATTGCTCAAAAAAAATGTTGTAGTGGTAAAAAGTTATTAAAGAATTAAACTCTACTTAAAAAGTAGGTATATCTCTGTATTTTTTTAGTCAATATCATAAATGAATTCCTCGTCCTTATGTAATGTAACTTAAAACAAAAAAAATTTTCTGTTTACTTTTCCTATTAGGAGACTAAGGACCGTTTTTCCCAACACAAGTTTGTGATTTTCTTATAGTTAACTTTCCCCTGATCATGTTTTTTTATCCCTCTCTATCAGAACTGAACACTTATTTTATCGTCCATATCCATGTATTCCTACATGGAATCCTAGTATGGGTTATCTTGGGTGACCTTTATACCTATCTTCCTTTCTTTTGAAGTGATAGTTTTATGGACTCTTTTTTCGATGTGGGACATTCCATTATATTCTCAAGCCCAATTTTCAAAAATTGTGAGGACTCAATTTATTGAAGGAGGAGAGAATTTAACAACCCATGCTTCCACAGTACGTTTCCTTTTGAATAATGCAATGGCGTGCATTGTACGCAACTTTGAGATTCTAACACACCACAACCAATCAAACTAGCCATTATGAATAGTAATACCTACTTTTTGAAATTTTATAAATTCTATCTCTCAAAATGGACTTCATTTTTGGATTCAGAATATCGAAATTAGCCTAGGGTGAAATTTTGGTACTTTTCGGATAACTTTTACATTTTGATGAATAGTGAAAATTACTAAATTTTAATTAAAAACAACTTTTTTAATAAAAATAATTAATATTGATAAATTATGAATTTGAGTGGTTTTAAAGTATATTTAGAATATATTTTTACCATTTAATTAAATTTTTGTAATTGGGAATAATTTCACAATTAAACCAGACATAAACAACTGCCAATCTTTTGATAGTTATTATCTCTTAAAAACACACTTTTTGTTTTGACAGCGACAATTAATTTTAAATTAATTTCTGCCACTTATGTGTTTGGAATTTGTAAAAAAGGATTCCATATTTAGAATCAGGATGTTCAAATTGTGTAAATATGTATCTTTTATTTTTAGAAATTTTGAATAATTACTTCAGTAAATATTTTATTTACCATGGTTAAAGGGTAAATCCGGTAAATAAGGGTTAACAAATAATATTATAATAATAAAAATTTCCCAAAAATGTGTCCTAAACTTATTGGATGATACATGTCCGACCATGGGCATCTTTGGGTCGATTTTGGGACCCCATGGTGCCACTTTTAAGTGATAGGGACACTTTATTTTAATTAAGTTAAAATAAATACCAAATTGACACAAGCATATATCTTTTAGAAAACCAATTTTTACATAGGGTTATATATGTTGGATTTTCTACTATAAATATTAATTAGAAAGATAAAAATATTTCCAATATAATGGTATTTTATTTATAAATTTTAGACCTTAAATAATTTAATTTATTTATGACACAATGGTGATACAGTAATTACCATAATAGTGAAAAATTATAATGATTGATATTGTAGAGACCCAAATAAATATAATTTGAGACTTTTTTATGAATTAAACTAATTTTATAGGTTAATATGACATATTATGAATTATTAAATTAACTTGGTTCGAAGTAATAATTCTGTTATGTTTTTTACAAAAATCAATTATTGAATAGTGTCAAAATTGACATAAAAGAGTTTTTAAAACAAATATTATATTATTAATTGATACTAAATTCCTAAAAATCTAAGGATAGGCCAAGAGACTTATATCATGATATGTGTATCATTAAGGGACAACTTTGGGGTCTCTCGGATTTATATAGTATGTTTATTAACCATATAATATAAAAATAGAAAGAGACATTGTAAAAGTGAAACTAATTAACTAAGAGTTAATACTTAAAGACAAGGTTAATATAATGACCCAAACCTATCTAAATTCTATTGGTTGAGTGGTTTTCGACCTATCACCACCCTAAACTTTAAATAATCCACTTTGGAGACATTATAAAACCTAATATGAATTTATTATAAAATAATATTTTTAGCTTTTCCAAAGGTTCCTCTCACCCCTCTTATAAAAGGGCACTCCCCCTTCTCATTTCTTCACAACTTCAAAGCCTTTTGGTTCGACCAAACCCTGACCAAATACTCTCTCGACTTCCCTCACTACAACCTAGAGGCCTGATTTGGATTAGAAAGCCAACCTAAGGAGCTCTTTTGATCAAGTCAAAAGGAAGAACCCGAAGAAGAGGTAATGTTTTTACCACCCTTTTTCAAATTCTTTTCTTATTCAACTTATTCTTTCTTTGTTGTTCCCATTATAAATTAATGAATCCAGTTTCACCTATATACTATAATATTATTATAAATATAGTACAACCATATTCAATATTCTATCCATCCTCTGAATAACATGTCACCATACGTGCGTACGTACGACTTACCGTCTCCACGTCGTGGTGTAATTGTCATTCAATAAATTATTATTTGGATGGGTATAATAATGATGTGTAATTAATTTAAATGATAAATATAACATGATAATTATTCTATATATATGGTATACCATCCAATTATATATTATTTTAACATCAAAAGAATTATATTGTCGCTCGTGTGTACGTACGGACTACCGTCTCCACGAACGCGATGAGATTCATTCTCTATCGTATCCATTCAAGTATAATTATCATTTTATTATTTAAAAATAATGTTTAAGGACTTGATATAATTCTGGATATATATAAGATACAACCTATCCATGACAAACATGGCTTACGTAACAAAACATATAAAATAAAACGAGTAAATTAACACCTGAAACAACGATAATACTAAGATATTATTAACAAATAAATGTTAAAAGATCATATATGATATCATATTAATGTAAATGATTCTTGTATAATTCAATAACAATTATTTCACCATTATACAGGAGGTTAACCTACCATTTACCAAGGAAAATGTACAAAGTAAGGGGTTTCTTATCTCACTTTTAATTCAGTGAGAATTCCATTATTCACCACTTATTTATTACATGTGGTGTGTGTACTGCCCATGTTTGTATTCATTGTGTAATATAAATTAATTTATGGATATTTACATAATAATTGTATTATCCTTATTTCATGGGTGAATGTTTCATAAGTTACCAAATCGATAAGGGAATTTTAAATTTCAATTTCCACTCGTTCGGCTTTACGCATACTTCATTGATTATTTAACTCCAAGATTATGTGTGGAATCACTATTCATTTGATTATGTCATAATTTCCACTCCCCTTTCTGTGGATATACTTTTTATACACATAATCACTCCATTGATAAACTCTCAAGTCATTGATTTGAACTTGATAAGAGTAATTTTAACTCAATCTCCATTTGTTGAGTTAAATATCCAATTCATTGGTGTGTTTTTACAAGAATATGTGTGAATGTCCTCTGATTGATTTACACTGAATATCCAATCATTTTGAGGGTATTTATATTTGTCACAAATAATTATACCATTGATTTATCCTTAACCTAAGGATATGGTCTTTATAAGAAGTTTCATCTCAAATTACATTTCACTGAGACTCCTTTGTTGTTATACACCAAATCACTTTTACATGGTGTATATAATACACTTCGATATAGTATATCATGAATCCATTTATTCTCATGATATTACAAAGTTTTTATTACCTTAATTATTTGTATTCAAGTCTCTCTATTTTTGTTAGAAACTCTAACTAAAATACATTTTTAAGTGTTTTAAATATTGATTATTCTAAATCATTCTCATTAATGTCCATGTTATAAAAATGGTTTTAAGGATTTATTTATATGGAAATTAAAGTTTACAAATAAAAATTACTTTTAAAATTTTCAAAGTGGTATGGGACACATTGATTCAAAAATCTATTTAAATGAATTCATGAAAAATAGTGTGACTTTTAAATGTTTTAAAGAAAAAGGGGGAAATTTCTCTCTAATAGTTTTGATGATTATTTTCATCTATGTCAATAATCCTTCATCATTATCGATTGAGGTTATTATGATACAATAAAATCTTACATATTGTATCGAATGAGTTATGTTTTACTGTGGATGCGCTATTTTTATACCATTTATGGTTTGTAGTTAAAGTATTGACATTTCTTATGCTAGTTTATAATGAATGTTTATGTTATGTTTAAAACTTTTCATATGAGGAATGCATTGGACTTAGGGTCGGGGCGTTACAAAAAATATTCATTAATAAAAAATTTAAGATTACTCATGGTCAAAATAAAATAATACAATAAGAATTGGATAGGTTTTGGATATTGTTTTATTATTTATAATCTTATTTATTTAAATTATTTATTAATGAGGTAAATATTGCATCACTAATGTGTCATAAGTAATTTAATTTATTTGATCTCCAAAAATTATAAAAAAATTCCATGATGTAGGAAAAGTTTTATCTTTACAAAGAATATTTATAGTCAAAATTATAACTTATATAACCCCATGTAAAAATTTATCTACTAAAAGATATTTGTTTAGGTCATTTTTGTCTTTAATTTAAATTAATTAATATAAAATGTCATTATTACTCCCATGTGGCTCCATGCGGTCCCAAATTCCACCCAAGGATGACCATGGATGGATATGTATCATAGAATATGATTAGGACACATGTTAGGGTAATTTAATATTATTATAATATTACATTTTACCCTTATTTATTATATTTACCCTTTAATCATGGAAAATAAAATATTTGCTGATGTAGATATTTAAAATGCCTAAAAATAAAAGTTACCTATTTACATAATTTGGACCTACAGATTACAAATGTGGAATCCATTTTTCCTAATTCTAAACATAGAAGTGGTAGAAATTAATTTTAAGTTAATTCATGCTATCAAAACTAAAAGAGTGTTTTTAAGAAATAATAACTATCAAAAGATCGACACTTGTTTTTGTACAGTTTAAATGTGAAATTACATCCAATGACCAACATTAGATTAAATGGTAAAAATATAATCTAATTTTACTTCAAAAAAACTCAAATTTATAATTTAATACTATAAATTATTCTGATTAAAAAAGTTGTGTTTAATTAAAATTTAGTATTTTTCACTATTCATAAAAATATGAATGTTATTAGAAAAGTGCCTAAAAATCACCCTAAACTAATTTCAATATTCCAAATGATAAAATAATTTCCATTTTGGATGATTAAATATAAAAAATTTCAAAATGTGGGTATTACTATTCATAACTGCTACTTTGACTGGTCGTGGTGTGTTAGAATCTCAAAGTTGCGTACATGCAAGCTATTGCATTATCCAAAAGGAGATGTACCATGGAAGATTGGGGTGTTACATAAAGATATATATATTTACTACTAAATATAAATTACATTATATGTTTATTATATATAATCAATCAATTATTATTAATGGAATTATATTCATCCAAAATATGTTTTCTTCAAAGATGTTCTTTATTGTTTTTTATGAGAAATTTTTTTATTAATACACACACATATATATATATATATATTATAAAATTATAATTATTTTTTTATTACCATATATAAATTAACTTTTGGAGAATGTTTTGGGTTTTTCAGAAAATATTTTTTTTCCTTGAATGGTGAAAAAGACAAATTTCTTATTCTATCATTTTTTCCATCATTTACATAATTCAAATTCCACATTATGTTTTAAAATAAATTATGTATAATTTTGTTATTTTTAATCCACTTAATTAATTTTTAATGAATTTATATTGGATTTTAGTAGAATATTATTTTTCTTTTTAAAAAATTGCTTTTTTCATAAAATGGTATTAAAGTGCGTAATGTTTCTCTGATTTATATAATTTAAATTAAACCTATTGAGGAAAAATTTAAATGAAAATTTTAGATTATATGTTAATAAATTATAATTTATATTAAAACATTGATTATTATTCAACATAGAGTTAATATGAATCATCTTATGTATGAAAAATACACTTCCTAAAAATCCAATTTTTTGGGTCATTAGGTTTTTGTTCTTTAATAATTTATAATTTTTTATTTTATTTCAAAAAATATTGTAAATTTTATAAATTATTATTTTATAATTATTTAATTATTTATTTTGGAAAATTTTCTAAAAAAATTATATTTTTGATGAATATTGAAAAATATTGATTTTTTAATGGATTGTCATTTTGATAAAATCGTTTTAAAAAATAAAAATATATTTCTAATGGTTTTAAAATAATAATTAAATCTATTATGTATATGTAAATATAACTTTACACATTTAAATAATTTTCATTTTGACTTATGAAATAAACTTTTTTGAACATTAGAACAATTTCTCTTTGAAACCTCATTTTCTCATCACCACTGCAGTGTTAATTTTAAATAACAGTTTGACACTTATTTGAATTGAATTTGGGAAAATATATTTCATATATTAAATTAAAAAAATTATACTAACTAAAAATTTCATATTAATTTTTTACCATATTAATTTTTTACCATATTTAATTTTAAGCGGAATAAACATTATTTATAGTGGCTATGGTAAAATGGTTTTATCATGGGGTAAAATAAAATGATAAGGGTTATAAGTGACACAAAACATTCAAAAAACTCTTATATATATATATACCATATAAATTAATTCATTTTGTAATGGATCATTTTGGAGACATATAGAATGTGAATATTTTAGGTACACCTATTTATTTTCAAACATTACAAGTGTGCCACTCCCCTCAATAATAAAAGGATAAAGACACATCAATCCATATAAATACTTAAAACCAATTTTTCAAAAAAATACTATACCTTTATCACAACCAAAATTCTATCCTCACATCCTAGAATCCTTATTTCAGAAAAAAATTCCATCCGATGACAGCTTTTGGTTTAAATCTGCTGAAGATACCCAATGAAGAGGTAAAGTTCATCACCTAACGTTTTTGTTTAAATTCTTCCACCACATAATTTCATTATTTTTAAAACATAGATGATATAATGACCTCATAATCATCTATATACTGAGATATTATTATCTTAATGCAATTACTTACTACCATATTGACATCCATCAAATGGGTAAGAAAATGGTCATTCAAGTTTATGGTGGACTACCGCCTCAAGAACCAATGTCATTCATTTTTCGAAAGCATCTATCATGGAAGAAAATAGTGATGGGATTATAATTTATATATGGTAATTGTTATATTATTATAACATTCTTTTAATACCACAAAAACCATCATACTATCCAATTTTTAGGAATATGATAACGCCATGTGTGCTTATGGGGAACTTCCATCACGTGAAGAGATGATTTTCATTTTCACATTAAATTATTGGAAGTAAGTATATTATTAATGATAATATGTGGTATAAAATAATTAAATATTATTTTTTATTGATAATATATCATTTAACTTTATTTCATTAAATCTAACATGAAAATGTAAATAGCATTCATGCATATGTAAGGCCTACCATATCCATGAGAAGTTCTTTTATTTTTCTATAAATTAATTTTATGGATTAACATAAATAAATATGAACTAAAAATATTTGATATTAATTTCATGTTAATTTTTATTATTATTAAATTGTGAAAAAATAAACTGAAAAAATATAAAACATAAAAAAATAAACAAAAAACAAAATAGTTATTACCTATAATGTATCATTAACATTTATTTTTAAATAAATAAGAAAAAAAGAGTTATATGAAAAAAAAATATGTGGTATCATATATATTAATATTATTCTATAATCGAAGTATAAAAAACAAATATTTATTATTAATGAGGATTTAATGTGTATGACGAATATCAAGACTTCATGTAAAGATTTTTTTTTCAATTCTCCATAATTGGAATGAATGTTATGTTATGTACCTATATTTCTTCATGATGTGTATATACATATCCCTGAGCATGAAATAAAATCAATTTATTAACCCTCATGATATTTTAACTTCGACTTTATATTATTCTTTCATTGGGATTATGATTTAAATATTCAAAATCTGTAATTATTTTATGTTTCAAACTCATCGTGTATCATTATTGTTTATGATTATGTTTTAGAATGGGGAAAATGATTTTAAGAAATTATAAAATTACTTTTATCTTTGTACGGACATCTATTTTCTTCCAAAACCATGTTTAAAAAATAATCTTTTCAAAACTATTTACTTTTATAATACCAATGTGGAAAGAAATTTTTAACCCATGATTGAATTTTTAAAAAATTCATTGAATTTAATATTCTTGTAATCTTCAAATAAATTATTGTTTGTATTTAACCAAATATTTGAAAGTAATCATTATTCTAAATTTTTATGCATTAATGAAACTCTCCAATTTCATGAAAAATCATTGTCATAGAGATTCCTTTTTTATGTTTTCATTATTATATTTAATGAAATGGTTTTTCAAAATGATTTATGTTTTGAAAATATATTTTCAGTGGAAATGATATTTTCCTCTAGAACATTCTTAAGTGATCATTCAAAATCAATTTCTATCTAAGATGACATATACTGATTTTATAGATGCCATTATTTGGATATGATCCAAAGATACCATTCTTATTTATTCTATAAATATTATATATATATGTTATCATGATGTTTATGAACCCCTTTTTACTATAATGGGTTATAATATGATAAAATTCATGAGAAACCCTATAAATTTACAATGATTTATATTGTGAAGAAATTATGACATGATTATGAATCATCTGTTCATTGAATAGGTTATTATGTGATGAAATGTTTTTGAAACTCATTTAATTTCATGGATTATAATAGAAAAAATGTTTTACAATATTTTGGAACAAACATGGTTTTCATAATGATACAAGTTCAACCTATTTATCCCTACAATGCATTTGATAATGATTTATATGGAATGAGATATAAAAAATTAAAATTGGGAGTGAACCTAGTTCAATATGGGAATTTTTATTCTGTAATAGTCATGACAGTGAACCTTTTTTGATATAATGTTCTATGGACAGAACCCATTCCAGTATTATATCCTTGGATGTGATCATTTAATATTTGGGAAATGATATTCTAGGATTATATGTATGTCAAAATTTAATTTCATATTCCAATTTTATTATCTCAATGATATTGTTCATTGAATCACTTATGGTTAATGTATTATGAGACACAAATCATTATTCCCTTAATCAAGGTTTTGAAATTTGATAAGATGGGATTGGTTTTGAAATATTATCCTGATGTTATCATACCCATATGTTTAGGTCCTGATTACATATCTCTCATGTTTGGCCATACTGAGCACTAGAGCTCATTCTTTTTTATATTTCATTTCCCCTAGTTATAATGAATGGTTTCTAGTATGATATTTTTGTTAAGGGTAATAAAGGGGTAGATCATTTGGGATATTTTTAATAACATTCACCTAATTATATGATTTTCTACCTGTTACCCAAATTCCCTAAATTATTAAAGTGTTGAGGAATTTTTTTATGAAATATATTGAAAATTTACCTCAACAAGTTTAATATATATGTATTAAAATACATGGTCGATAAATTTTTCATCCGATGATTGGTTTATTTAACCTGTGAAATTAGGATGAGAAAAAATTAGTCACATATCGAGGGATATTTCTTTTGATATGTCTAGGGATACATCTATGGATAATTATTATGATGAGATAGAGTATCAGAAACTTTCAGCAAATTTTATTAATGGAGAGTGATTCTCATATCCAATAAATCACATCTCTGTCTGGAAATTAAAAGTGGATGTGTATATGTAAAAAATGTACCGAAGGGTAATAAATCCAAAAAAGTGTGCATTTAGATGCACTCGATGTTGACCTAGTGGAAAATAATGGGACTTCCTGAACAATTGGTTTGACTCTTCAAGGTGATTTTATATGGAAATTCACAAAATATATAAGAACAATCATATATGATTTAAATGGACTATGGTAATTAATATAATATGATAAGCCTAATATTTTTTTAGATTAAATAGTAATTTGGTTTATTTATACATCATATAATGATTTTTATTGATCATGGGGTTCACCACTATGATTATTATTTCTCATACAATTAATTTGGGTTTTATTTAATAATAGTAACCATAAGGAACAAGATTAATGTTGAATGTGATTAAAAATTTTATATATATTAATCCCTATGAGATTTTGACTGGATTAATGGTTGTTGTGATTATTAATAACTTTTTATCAGTGTATATTATTCACAATGTTCACATAATGCAAAAATTGGACTCATCAAAAAATAGAAGGACCTAGTTTGATGATAGTTCTGGAAGAGGAGACCACAGAGGCTGGAAGACTTAGTTTCCATAATTTTGAAATTTTTTGGGGAAGCACTAAAAGGTAAAAACATAGTGTAACATGGAAATTTTATGAGTTTGGAAAATAAGGAAAAAAAAGGTAATTTAAAACTAACAAAATAAATGTTTAGTTATTGAAATTGATGAGAATAATGGTGTCCTTATGTTATCATCATCTATTGAATAGTTTAAATGTTAATGGTATAACCATTATGCCAATATATGTCCAAAAGGGAAAGCACTTGAAGAGAATAATCAAGGTAGTGTGAGTAATATTTTTTTGATGATGATATGGAATCTACCAATAACATATGAAAGGAATAAGGTATATATGGATAAAATGAAAAAAACTTGTTAATTTACGAGGATGTGGAGAAAATTTTTATGTTTTTGTTCATTAGAATTAAATAATTTGTTAATATATATATGTATATATATTGTTTAGTAAAATTTTTCCATTTATGATTTTCAATAATATGTTCAATGGTTCTAATGAACTAGAAAATAAATTTAATTTAATGGTTATATTTTTCTAAAACATATGATTAATATAAATATAACCCCTAATATGTTCATGATGATGATATAGTGATGTTGGTATAAAATGATGGTTGAAATGGTTAATGAAAATTGAATAGTACATATTATCTTGGAATTTATTATTTATCTGTTTAAAATGTATTTTATGTTATCATTGATGGAGTTTACAACATTAATTTATCTATGGAATATATTCAATGGTTTGTTGTTTTATTCAATCAATAGAGAAACATGATTTTTTTTATGGAGGATTTATATATATTTCGGTAATTACTGTGATTCAAGAAAATATATGAATAAGGTATTAATATATTTCAAATGAAATAATTAAGAGATAAATTTTGATATATGATGGGACTAATGATATTTTTATTTTTAGAAATTAAGGGACCTTCATTATTAATTTTGAATTTTGGAAAGGTTATAATGATAACTATTTATGGAACAATTTATGTTTAAAATTGGATGAGGATTGAGATATGAATGTATTATAACACCATATGATTAATTATGCATATTGGATAACCTCTTATAAACATTTTATTAAAAATTACAAGAGATAGAAGGGGTGAAGTATCATTCACTTATGAATATTATTTAGTTATTCAGAAAAAATATTTAACTCATAGAGTAATATATGTTATGAGAGTTGTTAAAATAAAACCAAAAGGATGAGTGTGTGGTTATGCAATGGAATTTAATCATATATGTACATCTTTTCAGCAAAATTCCCAAACATTAGTAAAATATCATCAAATATTTTTTTTCTTATTATCATCCTTTTTTAAAATATCAATGACCTTTTTCATACCTGTTTGGTTTATGGATTTGTGGTCATTAACATTATCATTATCATATTATATATCACTCTCCATCTGTATTTGAGTGCCTAATGGCCCAAACCCTCTTTTTCCATTACTTTGTCAAATCCTAACGTATGAGGAATCCTAGATACCATTGTTGACTCATTCAGGCATTTTCCAAATTTCAGGTTGAAGCATCAGTGACACTGACTGACATTGACGAGATCAGTACCACACCAAACGGTTCCAGGTCATTGATTTTAGAGTGTCGGTGACTCACTTATTAGTGATTCATTTTCACCTTCTATAGGAATTTTTAGTTCCACTCTAGTAATATCTCTTTTAATGTAAACTTGTTTTAATATTCCATTTTATGTAATTTATGAAACATTTATTATATTTAAATCCCCTATGAGTTAGGCGACCCTTGGATTAGAAAACTGTGTGGCCTTTTTAAAGGTAACAGACCCTTTCCTGCATTTTTTAGTATCATGTGATTTCTAGTTAGGCCCTTATTAGGTGTTTTTCTCTATATAAAAGAAACCTATAAACTCTCCACCATGTGTTGGACTACCTACACCATTTCTGAAGGGAATTATTAAATATTAACTAATCCCAATGTGTGAAACCACCCAGATGTGTGGTCAAGCCATGATCCAACTTTTATGCACATCAAAATGGTCATCCTGATTTTAGTATATGGAATCTTCTTATTCTAAGATCCTCCTTTCATTCTTCTTTTTTTGTTTCTTTTGGTGGGCCTAAAGACTTCCTTCTAAGATGAGTCATGTTCCCGTGTTGGAGCCCTTCCTACTGAGCTTGGGATTTATTTCTACAATTCACATCATTCCCTATTTTTTTGGAAGATGGAACTTCAATCGTCAATCATCTAGGTGCGGATTTTCATTTTCTTCTCTTTAATTGTACATCATACAGGGTGGAAACATTAAGTATTCCTTGTAAGGAATGGCCGTATATGTTTATTGATATTATAATTAAACAAGAATTTAAAATGATCAAAAGATAACTTCTGTAAACAAAATAATGGGAAGGGAGTGGTTTATCTTGGTCACCTATTTTTATTTTTTCATCACTGATTCTCTAATGGGTGTTGTGATAGTATGGCTTCTAAAAAATCAAGACCGTTGGTGGTATTTTCTTATGAAATGGTGGTATTTTCGCTGTGATGTTTTGACATACATAGGTAACCTGAATTATGGTTAATCTTATATAATCGATTAAATAAATAGATTCCCCAGAATCAAACTTGTTTTGTGATCGCCCCAGTTATATTAATGTTGAAAATAAAGAACCCCTCTTGGTTAAATTTCAATATGCATGGTTATTGGTTGTGGTTTTGTTCTGTCTGTTTTAGAATGGGTTATATAGCCTTGGAATGAGGGGTGGTGCATGGGGTGTGTTTTCATCCTAGTATTAGAGACTGATTGATTGAGAATGGATGAACTTCTTGGCAGCTGAACTTCCTTTATGTTGTGTTATGTTCACGAAGCGACATCGAGTAGTGAGACTATGGGGTGGTTGTGGACTAGTTTTGTAGAGGGACTGCATTGGTGTTTTTTGGGCAGCAGGGATGTAGGGATACATTGTGGGAATAATTAATGTGAGGTATTTTACATTCAAGAATGATAGTGGATAGTAGTTGAATAGGGATGTGTAGTGGGACTGCAAGTCTAGTTTTGTGTCGTTGTTTTGTGTTGTTGTACATTGAGACTTATTTTGGTTCTATTGGTTGCTTGGTGTAGCTACAATTTTTAGTTTACCAGTAGTGTTGAAATAATTTTATTTAACCCCTTAAAATATTTAAATAAATGTAAATTGAACAAAAATGGGGGAGGAGTTATTCTTTGGCTATGGTTGTTGTATGGTTATTCATATGGGAGTATCAGTGAAAGTAGTGCTGCTGTGGTTTTTTTGTCTATTGTGTGAAACCCATAGATTGAGTTTGAGGTTTTTTTACATATTTATATTGCAGTTCTTAGTGATTTCTATATGCATTCCACCCATATTTAGCACTATGTGTCAAAAACCACCATTTCATGGGGGAAAGTGTCTTTCCCAACATCTCGGTGGGAGGGTGGAAATCTGGTTACTAATTTTTATTGATCACACCCTCATTCTAATAATGTCAGTCATGCGTATCCAGGAAGGATGTAATTATTTGAGGCTTACCGTAGTCCATGATTATTCGGGAAAGGGTTGGTTTTGGACTAGGGACCCAGGTTTTTGTGGGCCAAGTTTTTTTCCCAAGTATTATCAGGATGGGGCCCTCGTGTCTTTAGGCATGGAAGTGGTTGTTATGGCCTAGGTGTATGTGGGCATAGTTATGTGTGGATGGGGCCCAGGTTTGGTCGGGTAGGTTGTGGTAGTGGGACTTCATTTGGAATGATTAGCAGCATCAAGATGTCATATCATTAAGAATGATCAGTTAACTAGTGGGAAAAGAAGTGAGTGGGTTTCCCACAAATCAATGTTCTTATACTATTACATTACATCGATTGCGTTATTTAGGTGAATTTTCCTTGGCGAGGTTGGGATGGTTAGTGTTCCTTGATAGGTTCTCGAGGTTCATCTTTTTTCTCACAGGGGCATTAGTATTCCCCCTCAGTTGTGCACGATTATCTTTATTTTTTCCTACTAAGTATAAATGTATTGCCACCCTATGTATATAAACTATTTTCAGGTATCTAAGAGGATATTGGGGACCGTTATAGACTTTACAAGATTGGGTGTTCAGATTAATTATTGTTTCTACTAAGTCTCTGTTATTTTGGTCCTTTACATTAGAGTATTGTTTTACCTTGAATCATCTATAATTTTGAAAATTCATTATGGGAAAAGGTTTTTGGCTTTACATTTACGTTCAATACATGGATTTTATTGGTATTTTCCATCATATCTCCTAATCATGTTCAATAAAAAGGGTAATTACTTACATATTAGGTGAGTCTTTATACCATTGGTGCTATTCGCCACTCTGGGGCCATTTTTAAGGTGGCACTATAGGGGTAATTATCTATACTTCAACTAGGAGAAGGAAGGGCCTGGAAGTTTGTTGTTCCTTACCTCATCATGGAGAAAGTGGGTCGTCACAGAATGGTATTAGAGGGAGGTTGAAAGAAAGGATGGTGTGTAGGTTTAGGCATTGTGGGGATTTCATGTGATGGTAGGGAAACAATATTAGGAAATATTTGTCTGTGAAATAGTCTAGGGATGACCGGCTGGGACACTGTATTTTAGGGACCCTCGTGATCTGATTCAAGGACTCTGGACCTATTGAACAACCATGGGAGGCTACACAGATTATAGTGTGGATACCCTAAGAATAATACATGCATCATACTGACCTTTTTTCTTATGTTTATTGGTTTTTTGGGAATTTAAAATAAATAAGGAGTTCACATAAAACATAAAAGTAAATTTCAACACTACTCAGTCTTAGGAGTTTTTCGTTTTCTTTTTTCAAATATGGAACCTAGGCGATGTTCACAAGTAGTGCGGACAGTCAAGGCCCAACAGGTTGATCTGGTTTATTAGTGGTGAGATTATATAGAGGAGGAGGACAACAAGTGGTAGAAAACACTTTGTGTCTTCTTGTGGAAGACTCTGGGAAAGTATGAGGGTAGCATCTTAGACATGGAGACAGTGGGATGGATCGAGGAGAGGGTGATCACTTTTAGCTTGATCTGGGCTCCGACAGAGTACTGGGTTCCTGTATCCCAGAGAGAGATTTGGGGAGTGGCACGTCAGTGGTGGATGCTTTATCTCAAGTAGAAGAAAGACACTATGGTTTCTTGGATTGAATTTATGAAAGGGTTCCTGGACGAATTCCATTATTCCATGAAGAAGGATGATAAAAGGAAAGTGATGCTCTACCACCAGAAAATGAGTATGAAGGTGAGGGAACTGGGGGTAATGATCATTGATCTCCTTTTTTTATCCAATCCTCTTTCTAGAAGAGCAGTCGTTAGAAAGACTCTTAGAGGAGGCACTCTGACCTTCTCTTTAGTATGTTGTTACACCCTTCACTCTGCCAACATATATTGAAGTTTAGTAGAAGGATGAAGTAGTTGAGAGGATGGAAATTCTGGGAGGTGTGCCCTGATAGGGGATCTAGTTGAGTTTTTCAAAGGGGAAGGTCATCTGTAAGAGGCCTCCAGCATTAGGGCCTTCCAGGATTCGGCTGGAAGGGAGCATGTAGATCCAGTTATGATCTCCCAGTCCTCTCCCATTCCCTATGGACCTATAATTGAGGTTATTTATCAATGGAAGTTGTGGGCATCATTGGAATCTGTTCCCTATTCGAGTGCAATACAGTGGGGGTGGGAAGGTTCCACACATACCTCAACAGAAGTAGTTTTCAGCTAGGCCATTGCAGTAATAGGCGCAGTGAGATCCCACTACACTGAGGGTGGAGAGTACCGATGGTGGTCGACCTCAGGGAATTCCATAGGGACCTCGACTAGGGTGTGTTCAGTGAGGCGACCAGAATCCAATGGATAGAAGAGTTTGATGTAGGCAGTTGCACACCGCAGAGGTAGTATTTCCTGTAGGGCTAAAAGTCATTCGTGGTATGATCAGTCTATTTAGTACTCTTTATTATGCCTTTTTTGCTTTAAGAGCATTGAACTTCATTGTTACTCCCAGTCTAGCCCTTACCTTTGATCTAGATGTATAGAGAATTAACATTCCCCTGGTGTTGAGTACACCAGTAGGAGGTCATGCGATCATGTTTTATGTTTTTTGAGGATTTAGACTAATGTTGGGGTCACATTAGTCTTTTGGGGATCATATTATCCTACAAATGCTGTCATACGATGCCAATATGTACATGAAATGGCTGTTTTCCATAAACACTATTATTGACTACTTATGGAGAAGGGTCATGTTCTCAAATAAGGTAGGCTAGCATGGAGCATTCATTGGTGATTGGGGTTTCCAGGTGGGTATTCGGCATGTGGATTCCCTTCATTCCTTGTTAGCAGAGATGTTAGTGGAATCCGGAGTCTCAGATATGGTGGATGTTCCGGTGATTGTCATTGCATTTCTGGGTGTCTTCCCTAAATAAGTTGAGACTATACCTTTTCAACGTGATATTGAGGTCGAGATAAACTTACAACTCGTTGCACGTACGATTTCAATGGATCTCTATCGGATGGAGCCTTCTGAATTGTGCGAGTTACGAATTCAGATTGATTATTGGATGATGAAGGGTTTCATCCGACCGAGTGTGTATCCATGGGGTGCTCTAGTCTTGTTCACCAAGAAGGTATATTGTGGTCTTAGGTTGTGCATAGACTAGGAAAGACTGAATGAGGGGATGATCATGAACTGTTACCCCCTCCCAAAGATCAACGACCTTTTTAACCAGTTTAAGGGTGCATTTTGGTTCTATAAGATTGAACTGCGGTTTGGATATCCACAGTTGAGGGTGAATGAAGGTGACATCCCAAAGACTCCTTTCAGGTGCAGGTATGGGCAGTTTGAATTTTTGGTCAGGGTGTTCAGTGTTACAAACACCCCAATTGTGTTCATGGGGATCATAAAATCTATATTCTGTGAGTATCTAGAATGTTTTTTTGGTAGTGTTCATCGACATCATCTTAATCTACTCAAGACCAGAGGAGGATCACACTGTGCATCTTGGGGTAGTTTTGGAGGTCCTCTGACACCAACAACTCTATGTGAAGTTGTCCAAGTGCAACTTCTAGGCATGAGAGGTGCAATTTCTTTGACACGTGGTGTCCCAACATGGAATCATAGTGGACCCGTCAAAGGTTGATGCAGTTGTTTCTTGGGCAGCAACCAATAATGCTGTAGAGGATCATAGCATCCTAGGATTTGTAGGATACTATCAGAGGTTCGTATCCAACTTCTCATGATTTGTATCACCTTTGAAGACTTTGACCAGGAAAGTCAAGGATTTCGTATGGATTTATTAGTTCTATGTAGCTTTCAGTTATCTGAAGGGGAAGATGGTCAGTGCCCTACTGTTTGGGTTTCTAGAGGAAGTAGTAACATTTGAGGTGTTCTGTGATGCTTCCGTTCTAAACATTCAGTGTTTACTGATGAAGTTGTGGGTAGTGATCTCTTATGAGTTATCGAAATTATTCCCTCATGAATGTAACTATGCCATGCACGACCTAGAGCTTGTAGTGGTAGTGTTCAAACTGATGTTTTGGTAGCACTACCTCGATGGGGAACTATTCATGGTCTTCAAAGATCACAAGATCACGAGTTATGTCTTTTCCCAGTGAGACCTGAACTTGAGAATGTGGAGGAGGATGGAGTTTCTTCTAGATAAAAACATCAAGGTCTCCTGTACCTCCGGAAATGGGAATGTGGTGGTCTATGCCTTGAGATGGAAGTCACAGAAGGTTGTAATTTGGGATTTTGTAGATTCTTGGATGACGATGGAGGAGTTGTATACATTACATCTGGGCTTGAGAGTGGAGTACTATAGAGACTATCTATTTTAGTAGACAATGTAGTCTTCCTTGGTACGACATTTGGATGAATCTTAGTTGGGTAACTTAGAGGATAAAGTTATGGATGATCGTGTTATCCTGGGTAATGAAGTAGGGGGATGATTAGAGGATAGTCAGAATTGGATGTCTTTATGAGGGAAACTATTTTTCCGTTTTGTGATGCATGAGAGAGTTCTCAGTGAGTTCCATAACACACCCCTGACAGTACATCCAGGACTCTCTGATATTTATCTGGGCAATAGAGGACATTTTTGGTGGCCCAGAGTAAAGAGGGAAGTGGTATAGTTCGTTGGAAAGTTCCTTGTATGTAATTAGGTGAAGGTTGAACACCATGTACCTAGTGGTCTGTTATAGCCCTTATATTTTCTCGAGTGTATGCGTGAGAAATCTCGATGGATTTCATCATAGGACTATCTAGGTATGAAGGAGGCTATGAAGCCATCTGAGTAGTTGGGTGTCGATTGAAAATGTGCCTCACATCTTAGTGGTAAAGGAGTCTAACATAGTAGATTATTTAGCACAGAGGTACATGGGAAATGTTGTGAAACTACACAAATTATTCAGATTCATCATTTTGGAATGGGATACAAGCTTTACTTCATGAGTCTGGAAAGGGAATATAGCATGATTTTGGCACCCAGATTTTCCTTAGAAATGCCTTCCACCCTTATACGGATGGACATATATAGAGGACCATCCAGTTGTAGGATAATATGCTATGAGCATGTTTTATAGACTTTAGAGAATCATGGTTATGACACATTTCCCTACTTGATTTTGCCTACAATAATAGCTCTCACTCTTTCATTGGAATAGAACCATTTTAATCTTTCTACGAGAGACCATATCATTTTCCCATGTGCTGGATAGAGGTTGGGGAAGGTGGTTTTCTTGGCCTAGAGGTTTTACAGTGCATGAAATAGAAGGATCATCTTATGCTTGAAAGGATGAAGGCATCTCCAGATCAGAAAAAGTCATATACCGATCATAGGAGGAGACCCTTGTTTTTCAAGGATGGGGACCATGTTTTCTTTATGATCACCCCTTAGGGTGGAAAACTGAGGATTGTTCGAGGGAGTAAGATTTCTCCTAGTTTCACCAGACCCTTCAAGGTATTGGGAAGATTTGGCAAGGTAGCATATCCAGTTGTATTACCATTGTGGTTGCAGAAGATCCTCAACTTCATTCATATCTATCATCTCCATTGGTATCTACATGATGACTCCCACATCCTCGTATGGGGAGAGTTGGATATTGATGTTGATGTGATGTATATGGAATGAACATTGAGAATAGAGGATCATAAGGAGATGGTGCTTCATGGATAGACCATTTCATTGGTTTGTATGTTATGGAGTAATGGTGGCCTCGAGTAGATTACCTGGAAACTAGAGGTATAGATGCATACCTAGTAACCAGAGTTGTTCTATGTGTTTCTCTTGTATTTTTTTAGTGCCTTTCACAGGATGTAATGTTTTAACTTTCTTGGTATATGGAAAGTTATTTTCAATGTTCCTTGACTGTCTGTGAAAGGTCCTGAGTATGGGGAGTGGAGGACCTGATCCCCAATTAAGATGCATTAATGTGGATGCGATTAATCCCACGTGGGAAAGTCTCTTTCACCCAAATCGGAGAGTATATTGACATAGAAGAAGGAACACCTGAATCCATATATCTAAACGCTGTGACCATTTATGTTTTTTTGGTTACGTAGAATTTATACATTTGTTCACGAGATATATGAGAGAGCTGTTCATGAATTATGAGGGTTTCCCTTCCAGTTTTCAACAGTTGGTGGTCTACTCCTAAGAGGTTTCTTAATGGATGGTTGTTCCGACCAATTTTTCATCAGGTTTACTCTTGAATTCACAAGGAAAATAATATTTTGATAGGTTCATGATATAGTGTAATAGACCCTCTTGATCCATTACTTTTTCAAATCCAAATGTTTGAGGTATCTTGGAGACCATTGGTGAATCATTGAGGAGTATTCCAAATTTTATGTTGAAACATTTGTGGTAGCGATCAACATCGGTGGAACCGGTCAACATTGGTGGCACCGATCAACATTGGTGGTACAGATCGACCAATAGTGTCCCAAATCGAGCATCCATTGCACAGATCGACATTGGTGATAACGATCAGTAGTGGTGCCACATGGACTAGTTCTAGTGCATCAATGTTATGGTGTTGGTGACTCACCCATCGATGAGTCTTTTCTAGATTCTCCATGACTTTTTAGTTTCAATCCTCTAACATATATTTTAACATATATGTGTTTTAATACTGATTCTAAATTGATTTAATTCTAGTAAAATATATTTAAATCCTCTGGAGACCATTGACTTACCAAACTGTGAGGCCTTTTTTATTAGTGTCAAAACCTCTACCACATTTTTCAATCTTCGTATTTTGTGAAGTCCAAAATAGGAGCCACTGAATGGTTCCCTAAACCAGTTGTCCACATCCCCTGAAGTGCATCTCCCCATACACCAGAGGTTTCAGACTAGTAGTGAGGGTCTAGTAAGTCAGTCTTGGTGATATTATACCCTCTTTTATCAGAATAAAACAACATTGGATGAAAATAGAAATAACCTTGAGTAGAAGTGTATAAATATCCAGAACAAATCCATTTCATATTATAACAAAAATATGAAAATAAAATACTCAACATAAAGGTAAAACATGTTATGAATTTTTAAATTTAGTGTGTCAACAATTTTAATAAAAGTAAATTCACAACGTCTCTAAGGCGAGTCCTGAAAAACATCCAGTTACCTCTCTAATGCTCCAATACCAAACTGAAACCTATCAAAGGGTCGTACCCTTATCATGTATTGCAACAACAAAGTCTACTTAGTTTCCTATCAGGTGGCCTGAATAGGTTGTCAGTACCACTCTGTAGGACACCACCAATAGTGTCTAAAATTATTCTAGTCAAAAGATAGTGCATGTAGTTTTATTTAGCAATAAATACAAAACATAATCTAAACAGTTATCACATTGTTATTTGTTTATTAATATTTTAATTAATCCAATTTCAACTCATATTTCCCATTTGTATCATCATTAATCATCATTAATCATTTGGTGTAGGTCGTCATTCCTATCGCCAAAATCTCATTCAGTTTACCTCATCATGCCAAGAATTAATTTTATCATTCTGTGTAGGACGTCATTCCTAGAACCCCAAAATGTCAAGATTGGACATCTATTGGGGGTAATTCCATGTCCATTTCCAAAATTCTAATTCGTCTAGAATGTTGTTCCTAGGCCCACAAAAAATATTATCCATTTAATCATTCAATAATTCACAAGAATTTTCTATATAATTCATTTACTAATCCACTGATTATTTATCATTTAAAAGGCCATTAGTTAATTCACCAATTAACTAAGCACATAACCCATTAAATAATTCATCAATTTATTAATTCATAAAAAAAATTCACATTCCATAATTAATTCATCCCAATTAAGTATCCATATAAAATCTCAACATTTTATAATTAATTCTCAAAATTAATTATCTAAGATCAAAATCATGTCACATAATTAATTATCAAAATTAATTAACCTTGGATAACATTATGGAACATAATTAATTCTCACAATTAATTATTCATATCCTTCCCAAACACGTCATAATTAATTCTCATCATTTAATTATCCATTCACTAGCATATAAATATCTCAATTACCATATGAAATCTCTAAAATATATATTTTAGAAACACCCTTCATTGGATCCATGATTCAATTATCAATTAACAACTGAGGAAAATCAATTCAATTAAACATTCCAAAATTATTCCAATTTTGGAAATCATTTCCAAAGGGAATCCAGATAATAATAAAATCACATTCAAATATCATAAATCATGACTATGAGAGTTTGATTTAGACCAACTACCTCAGTTTATTGACAGATGTTAGCCCAACGGAAATTCCCAAAATCTGAGTGGCACAACGTCGTCGATCAAGCTCCATATCTAAATCCCTAAATTTAAAATTATGATCAAAGAAATCAAGATCATTCAAATATAGATCTTGATAAAAAATACTAGATGTATATCTCAACACATTGGTTTAGATCTACAAAAATGGGTGAGATAAACCAAGGAAAGATCTAAAAAAGATAATAGAATGAATGGGAGAAGTATCTAGATGAAATCTACTTTCCAGGAGGAGAGAGAATATTCAATATGAGATTTTGATCTTGAAGAATGGTGTTCATATCTTCTTAGAATACCTCTAAAAGGATTTGGGAACACCATGAAATTGTAAAACCCAATCCTAGGATGAACTAGAGTGATTTCGGTTGTTTAGGTAGTTTTAAAACCAATTTTCGAAATAAATTGGGTCACATACTCGGTTTAACTTGGAAGGAAAAACGATTAGGAATTGTTGTGCACCAATAGTGCGGTCTTACACTGCCCTTGTAGTTTGATGGTGGAGGGTTAGGAAAACCGTGTGTCAACCTTTCCATCCTCCACTGTCCACACGATTAGCTTATTCATGGTTTGCCCAGACCATACGAAAACCGTGCATAACCCATGTCTTCCCTACATTCTTAAAAACTTCACCAAAACACACCCCAAGTCATACGCCAAGACAAAGGTTATTAAATAATAACAAAACATACCTGAAAAAATTCCTAATATTTCTCTAAAAAAGTTTGGGATCTTACAATCTTCCCACCATAAAATAGCTCATCCTTGAGTTGCACTCCCAAACTACTCTATGATTCCAGGCCAAAAAGATTTGGACACATATCCCTCATGTCTAATTCTTGTTCCCAGTTTTTCACTATTACATTTCCATTTTTCTATAACACATGAACTAATGGCTGGATATTCCCCCATAACACCTTCTCATAGCAACCCATCACAGGTATCAAATGCTCCTCAAAGGATGTATCTATCTCGATGTCAATCGCCTACACATCAATAACTTGAGATGTGTCAGGGAGATATCGCCATAGTTGTGACAACTAGAAAACATGATTCATTAAACTAGCTTTCCGTGGATGTTAAAATTGGTACGCCACCATAATGATTCTCTCTAGCACCTCAAACGGTCCAACAAGCCTAGGTGCTAGCATGCCCTGCCTCCGTATCTTGTAGTGACCCAATTTATCAAACACAAGAAGGAATAAATTATCACCATATGTAAACTCTAGGGGTTGTCTCAGTCTATCATCATATGACTTATGTCTACTCTAAGGCATAACCATACATTTTTTTAATATATTGCACCTTCCCCGATGTCTTTTTAACAAAACTTGGTCCCATAAACTCTGACTCACTAGCCTCTAACCAAAATATTGGTTATCTACATTGTCTACCAAAACATGACTCATATGGTGGAATCTGTATAGTTTCCTTATAAAAATTGTCATAGGAAAAATCCACTTATTCCAAGTGCTCCTCCCAAGATCCTCTAAGGTCATGCACGTATGCTCGCAGCATATCCTCTATCGCCAATATGGCACGTTCTGACTACCCATATTTCTGTGGGTGGAAGGCCATAATTAACATAACCTATGTAACAAGTTCCTTCTATAATATCTTTTTGAAGTGTAATGTAAAGAATTAATTAAAATATGAAACTATATTATGTGGCACCACAATAAAGTGAACTATTTCACTCACCTACAGTTCTCCTAGCTACTCTAACGTAAAAGGTTTACTCATAAGAGGGAAGTTTTCTACCTTCTTTAGTTGATCCAAAAAAACCCTAATAAAATCATTCATCCTAAGATACTTTTTTTATTACTAGGACAAAATCTATTATCACGTCATCCCACTTCCATTTTGGATTAGGTAACGAATGCAATAGTCCTCCTAGTCGTTGATGCTCTCTCTTCACTTGCTGACAGGTGAAACAACTTATTATGAACCCCACTGTCTCCTTTTTCATCCCAGGACACCAAAACACTCATCGTGGGTCACAGTACAGGTTTTTCACCCCATGATTTACTACCCACTTTGAAGCATGAAATTATCACTTGGGTTCCTCTGGCATACTTGTATGCACCACAACACATTATTTCACATAGATGATTTCATCCTCATCTATTATCAAATGTGAAGGTGTATCCCCACCTTCAAGGATTTCCTTCAATGCTAAACACTCTAGATCCTCATACTACATGTCCCTGATCTATCTTAAGAGTTTAGAATCCACTTATATAGAAACCAGAGTCATCCTTTCCTGACTCTCCTGAACTATAAAATGAATTTCCACCAGCAAAGTCATCATCTTCCACTCTTCACTCAAATCATGTACCAACTGAGTCTGAATTTTCCTACTCAAAGAATCACCCACACTATCCCCCTTCTCGAGTGTATATGCCAGTTCAAAATCAAAGGATATCATATACTCTACCCATCATCACTATTGAGGATTCAATTTGCGATGTGAAAATATATTCTTCATTATTTTTTGATCCATAAAAACTATAAAATTTTCACCCAAAAGATTATGTCACCAACACTTATGAGCATAAACCACTACTGCCAACTCAATGTCATTTTTAGAGTAATTCAATTCATGTGGCCCCGACTGCTAAGACTCCTAAGAAACAACTTGATCCACATTTATCAACACAGCTCTAAGTCTGATCCTAGACGTATCCCAATACACCATGTACTCCTCACCTGACTCAGGTAAGATATAAATTGGTTTCGATATCTCGAACTTCTTTAACAACTGGAAAGCATTTTTGCATGATTCTTTCCAATCAAACATTATACCATTCTTTTTCAAACCTGTAAGTGGTGCTGCAAAATGGTAAAAGTCCCAGATAACCCTATAGTAATAAATAGTTAACCCAAAAAGGATCAGATATAAAAAACATTCTTGGGATGCTTTCAAGAGATCACTACCTGCACTTTTTTTGGGTCCACTTCCACACCTCCATCTTATATGATGTGCCCCAAAATGAGTACCATGTAAATACAAAACTAACATTTAGATAGCTTGACATATATCACTTGCTCTCCTAGTGTACCTAAGACGATGTCATGATATTTTTCATGATCGTTAGGAGTCTTAGAGTAAAATAAGATGTCATCCACAAAAACCACCACAAAATGATCCAAAAGATGATGAAATATCATATTCCTCAAGGCCATAAACACTAATGGAGTGTTTTTCAACCCAAATATCAT
Organism: Viscum album; assembly: GCA_963277665.1. Classification (NCBI taxonomy): domain Eukaryota; kingdom Viridiplantae; phylum Streptophyta; class Magnoliopsida; order Santalales; family Viscaceae; genus Viscum; species Viscum album. The sequence continues at coordinate 136,657,371 of OY728152.1, read as the reverse complement.
TAAAATGAACTCATAATGGTCATACCTGCTTATGAAAAAGCTCTTGTTAAATCAGATGTTTAAACTCTCATTTGATGATACCTTGATCACATATCGATCTTTAGGAACACATTGAACCCCTTTAGCTTGTCAAACGTGTCATCGATACATGAAGAGGATAACAGTTCACCATAGTATTTTTATTCAACTTTCGGTAATCGACACCCTAGAATAAAATCCAATCATCCTTCTTTGCAAACAAAATAGGTGATCCCCAAGGCGACGTACTTAAACTAATAAAACATTTATCCTCTAACTCCTCAAACATCATTTTGAGCTCTTGAAGCTCAGTCAGTTCCATTATATAAGGTGGAATAGATATCGACTCAGCCCTCAGCATGAGATGAATTGTGAATTCCACATCTCTCTCTGGTGGAACCATGGAAATTATTTAGGAAAGACATCCTGAAATAGGTCAACTACTAGTTGAATAAACACTTTCCTTCCACTCCAATCATCCTACAAAAGTCTAGAAACTTAGGCTCTGTGCTCTCCAATTTTATGGGTAATTGGCCCTGCTTGGCCTGCATGGATATCCCAATCACCACGAAGAACATACTAGTCACCTTCTGGAGATACAAAGTTCAATATCAAGCAGTTATAATCTATGTGTTCTTGGTATGCGACTAGCCAATCTATACCCATAATCAGGTCGAAGCCCGTTATATCAAGTTCATATATGTACCAATGTAAAAGATACTCTCTGATATCTTGAGATCATCATTTTCATAAACATATATCCCTAGACAATGTTCCCAATGTTGTATGTATATTCATGACCTCGCTCATGGAATCCACCTCCAATCTCATGCCATTAACAAGGATTGATGATATAAAGGAATGAGACGCACCTCTATAAAAAAATTAGTAGCTAAAGTAGAAGAAACTAGAATAGTATCCCTCGTTGTAGATGGGCCAGCCTCTATCTCCACAAGTGTAGGTTGCACTACCTGCAACTATCATGCATCTCGTCATTGTGGTGTTCTATGACTCCCCTGAGTGGCACCACTATACTAATATGGGTGCTCATTCCATAAAAAACCACTCCCACTACCTCTACTGCCTATGCCAGTAGAACTCGAGCTTGTAGACCCATGTGTTATAGAAGATCCTCTTCCCACACTCTAACTCTTAGTAGCTGCTACCTCATCACCAGAATACCAATGCTTCATGTAGAACAAGTGTAGGTTTCCCATCTTTCCAAAAAACCAGCACTCCACTAGTGGTCAAAGAAAATGTGTATGATATGGTCCCTTCTTACCACATTGGTGGAAAAGCACATGAGAAAGACCCATTCCAATTGTCCCTCCTGGCTGTCCACCATGATTTCCACTATCCTGGTTAAGGTTCTCATAGAGGCACTTCCTGCTCTAAGATGACACATTCTCTGATCATCCAGTGATAGCTACATATCCAGTACAAGAAGCCCCTTTCAGGTTCCCCTCTAAAATGAGGGACTGATGAACTACTTTTGATAATTTCCTTAGCCTAAATATATTCACCTATGACATAATTTCACACATAATTCTTCCTAGAATCATTTTTCCCTAGAATCCTCATCTTCCACCCCAGCTAGTGAAAAATGACGTAAATCCGTGAAACGTCCTTCATATTCAATTATGGATATTCATTCTTTGGGTCAGATTCATAAACTATGAAGCATTGCATAGTCTTAATATCTTTGTATAGAAGTACTCCAAGAAATTATCTAGAAAGTATTTCTATATCATATCATCAGTCTGTCCAGTTTGTACCTGAATGTCCCACCAGCACTTCACTGAACCACATAACATATAAGCAGCCAACCCCACACTCATCTCATCCGAACTCTCCAAAGGGTAATGTATCATATCAATGGAGTCAAACCCAAATTCGTCTCCCTCAGGACCACCCACTCCATTAAAATTAGGTGGGTTCTATAGCTGAAACTGCCATGTCAACTCTAACAAGATTTTATGAACCCACCATGGGTCTCTCTCCATGAACTTCATGATACAATAAAATATCTCTCACAATTTTTCCCTTTCTTTATCATCTTGCACTGATGGTTCCTCATGTTCCTTGTCTGGAAGTTCGTTCCGGGAAATACCCCTCATTCTCTCCCTCAACAAGTGTCCTGGAGGCATATCACTACAAGTCCAAACACACATCTTAAGTCTTATAATTCACCCTTATAACATTTATGTATGGGAAGATACTAACACAACATGTTCTGACATGTCCTTTCCCTTTTTTTCATTCCACACAGTCAACACTAATGCCTTTCCACTACCCTTAACCATCATACTCCTAGGAGTTGGTTAAGAAGGGTACACAGATTCTCATTAATTAATCCAACCATTAAATAATTACATTTTCACAAATTGATTAATTCAACAATTAATAAATTTCTTATACTCATTTCATCAATAAAGGTTCTCATTAGACACCCATTCATTCTCATTTTGCACCATTATTTCAATCTCAAAACAAGGAAAAACTTTTCAAGTTTAACAACATACACATAACATGTTTTCCCATGAGATCCTAGAATGTTGCATGTCACAACAACCCTATGTGACTAGAATTATGCATGTCATAACAATCCTGACTTCCTAGAATGATGCATGATGAATCCAATATTGTTCCTCTATAGTCCATGAATCAAAATTCAAAAAAAAATATAATATCACACCACAAGTGGATCACCCTAGGAGAAATAACATCCAACTATTACAAAAAACTACAATAACAACAACATACCCTGAGTACTCAGATATTCCCCATACATGGGTTTGTAAATCCCATGCACAAGCTCATTAACAAGACTCAACTCTTCCTAGTCTCTGGTGTACCTTTCCTTAAACAGTAAGACAAAATAGGAAGAAAGAAAAGAAAAACTCCTCTTACACCACTCTATGACATCCTGAGCTAGGATCCACTGAATGGTTTCTCAATTTAGTTGACCACATTCCCTTTAGCATGCCTCTCCTTAGGCCAGAGGGTTCTGACTAACAATGATGGACTGGTAAGTCGGTCTGGGGGAGACCATGCCATCTTTTATTAGAATAAAATTAAAATGGGAGAAAATAGAAATAACCAATAGTGGAAGCCTATAAATAGCCAGAACAAATCCATGCTATATTATAACCAAAACATGAATATATAATACTCAACCAAAAGTTATAACATTTTATGACAATAAAAATGTCCAGTGTCTACAATGTGATACAATGTAAAGACACAATGACTCAGGTGGGTCCCGAAACACGTCTGGTTCCCTCTCCAATGCTCCAATCCTAAACAACATCCCATACCATGGCCTTTCCCTTATTATGTCCTATAACAACAAATTCTACTCAGGTGACGATCAGGATGCTCAAATAGGTTGTGAGTACAACTCAGTAGGCCTCCACAAACGGTGTCTAAAATGAGTCCACTCAAAAGCTAGTGCATGTAGTTTTATGATGAAACAAATAAAATGAATAATATAAATAGTTATCACATTGTCATTTATTCTTTAATAATAACATTAATCCAAGTTCAAATAATATTTCCCATTTTAATCATCATTCATTATCATTAATCATTTAGTGTAGTTCCTCATGCCTAGAACCACAATCTCGTTGAATCATCATTTAGCACCATTATCCATTTGGTGTAGGTGGTCATGCCTAGCACCAAAATCATTTTTAGTGTAGGTCATTACGAATAGAACTCATTTTTTAATTCAGTGTAGTTCATCATGCCTAGGACCCTATAATATCATTCTTGGATAAATATTGGGGAGGAATACCTGGTCCAAGTCCCAGCTACTAATCATTCTAGAACACCTTGTCTAGATCAAAAAAATATCTTCCATTTAATAATTATTTAATTCACATTAATTTTAAACATTATTAATTTACTAATAAAAATATTTGTTAAAATTTCAATGGCCATTAGTTAACTCAAAAATTACCTAAGCACATAACCCATAAATTAATTCATCAATTTATTAAACCATCATCACAATTTCCATTCCATAATTAATTCATCACAATTAATTATCCATATAAAATATCAACATGTGATAAATAATTATCAAAATTAATTATATTAGTCCAATATCATTTTACATCGTGTCACATAATTAATTATCACAATTAATTATATTCGGTCAACATCATGTCACATAATTAATTGTCACAATTAATTTTCCATATCAAATCTCAACATGTCATAACTAATTCTAACTAATTGATTATCATTTCACAAAAAACTAAATGCCCTAATTACCAAATCTCAACCCATAATAATTATAAAAAATATTTATTTGGGAAACCCCTTTATTTGTTCCATGATTCAGTTATCAATTAACAACTAAGGAAACTCAAATAAATTCCAATATCCTAATTACTCAAATTTAAGAAACCATTTACCAAGGGAATCTAGAAAATTATAAACTCACATTCACATATAATAAATTATGATTATGGTAGTTATATTTAGACCACCAAACTCTATTTATTGACAGATGTTATCCAAAATGAAATCCCTAAAACCTGAGTGGAAAAATGTCGTAGATCAATATCCAGATATAAATCCCTAAATCCAACATTATGATCAAAGACATCACAATATTTCAAATACATATCAAAATCCACAATCCTAGATATATATCTCAACTCATAGGTTTAGATCCATGAAAAATAAGGATATCTTCCTTGAGAAGATCTATAAAGGATAGAAGAAAGAGAAAGAGAAGCATCAGGATAAAAACACATACAAGGAGGAGAGCAGACCTTCATTTCGTGATTTCAATATCAATGTATTGTGTTCAGATTGACTTGGAATCCCTTCAGAAGGCTTTTAAAACACTTTGAAATTTCCAATATAGAACCTAGGTCTAGTTAGAGAGGTTTTGAGGGTTCAAGGGGGTTCTAAAACCAATTTTTATAATAAACTGGTCCACACGCATAGTTTCACATTGGAGGCCACATGGTTAGGAAAAATCGTGCACCAACCATGAGGTCTTCCACTACCGACAATGATTGATTGTGCATGGTTGGGAAAACTATGCACCATCCATGCTGACCACCACTGTCTTCACAGTTTTTCCAAAACCTGCTTAAACTGTGCACAACCCATGTCTTCCCAATTTTCTTAAAAACATCACCCAAACACACTTCATGTCATACCCCAAACCTAAGGTACATAAATAATGACAAACTTTACCTGAAAACATGGCTGATATTTCAACAGAAAAGGTCAGGATCTAACTATTAGTTAGGCCGATGTTTGGTGTTTTTTCTCCATTTAAATACATCCTATACCTCTCCATCACATGTTAGACTTTCACCACCTTTTCTGAGGGGAATTAAGAAATCATAAATAATCCCAAAGTGTGAAATCGCCAAGCCACGTGGTCAAGCCACTATCATAATTTTATGTACATTAAAATGGTCTCCCTGATTTTAGGATCTCACCCTTTCTTTAGTCGAGATCCTCTCTTCCTTCTTCCATTTTGTTTCACTTAGTGTTCCTGAAGAATTCCTTCTAAGATGATTTATGTTCCCACGTTGGAGCCCTTCCCTATTAGCCTTGTGTTTCTTCCAATAAGCCACATCATTCATTATTTTGGGCATAAGAGGAAGTTTAGATTATTAATCATCCAAAAATGGATTTTCTTTTTCTTCTCTTTAATTGTGCATCATGCATGGTGGGAACATTAAGGGTTTCTAGAAAGGAATGGTAAGATACTCTTCTTGATAAAATAAATAAACAAGAACTTCACATGATAAATAGATAAATTGAATAAATAAAATAGTAGGTATTGTGGGTTTAATATTACACACTGGTTTTTATTTTGTTTTATTTTTGATTATTTTATGGGTGTTGTGGCTATATGGCTTCTGAAAAATCACAATCGTTTGTGGTCTTTTCTTGTGAATTGGTGTTATATTTTCTATAATGTTTTGATGTACAGATATAACATGAAATATGTTTAATCATGTACACATGGGTAAATAAATCTATGTCCCATGATCAAACTTGTTCTCTGATCCCCACGATTATATTAATTTGGAGATAAAAGAACCCCTATTAGATAAATTTGAATGCGCTTGGTTGATGGTTGTGATTATGTGTTCTGTGTACTAGTCTAGGTTCTATTGGCTTATTATATGGGGTGGTTGAGGGGGTTCATTGGTATCTAATCCCAATAGACTAATTGATTAGGTAATTGATTAATTTTTTGGAAACTAAACAGACTTTATGTTGTGTCATGGTCATGAAGTGACGTCGACCAGTGGGACTGTGGTGTGGTTGTGGACAGGTTATGTAGTGGTATTGAATTGAGAATATGGTTGAGCAATCGGACTATAGGGCTGGGTAGTGAGAATAAAAAATGGGCGGTACTTTACTTTAAAGAATGATATGGATAGTAGTTGAATAGGGATGTGCAATGGTCTCTTAGTGTGGCAACAGTTGTTAGATTCCCAGTAGTGTAGAAATAATTTTAGTGGATTCCATTAAATAATTACATAAATTGAAATTGAACAAATGGTGGGATGGGTTGTGCTTTGGTAGTGGTTGTTGTATGGTTGTGCTTATAAGAGTAGCAGCGAAAGCAATGCTGTACTGGGTTTGTTTCCTGTTGTGTGAAACCCATAGGATGGGACCGAGTGTTGATTACTTAAATATATATAGTATTTACTTGTGATTTCTATATTCTCCACACCCATGTTGAGAAATATTTTCCAAACACCACCATTTCATGGGGGATGATGTCTTTCCCAACATCTTGGTGGGAGGATGGATGGCTGGTTATTGTTTTTTCTTCCTCGCACCCTCTTCCGAATTATTCCACTCAAGCGCATCCCAGTAGGATATAATGGCTTGAGGCTTACTATAGTCCAAGATTCGTTGGGAAATGGATTTTTTTATGAGGGGCCCACGTGTCTGTGGGCCATGGTCATTTTCCAACGTATATTTGGGATGAGGAACAAGTGTCTTATGGCATGGAGGTGGATGTTCTTGAACATTTGTTTGTGGGCATCGTTGTGTGTTATTGGGGCCCAAGTGTGTGCGGGTAGGTTGTTGTAGTGGGAAAACATGTGGGAAGATAGGCAGTGTCACGATGTCAGATCTTTAGGAATGTGTAGTTAACTAGTAGAAAAAGAGATGCGAAGGGTGCCCAAATATTGATATGCTTATACTATTTCTTTACTTGGCTTGTGTTATTTGGGTGGGTGTGACTTTGTGAGGTTGGGTTGGTTAGTACTCTTGGATACATTCCTAAGGTTCTAATGTCTTCTCATAGGGGACTTAGTATGTTCCCTCTCTTGTGCACGAGTAGCATTAATTTTCCATACTGAGTACACTTGTATGATCACCCTATGTATATAAAACTGTTTTCAGGTTTCTAGGAGGACTTTGAGGACTATCCTCGATATTAATAGTCTATGCATCTAGATTTTTTGTTGTTGCTTCTAAATCTTTTTTCAGTTGGTACCTTACATTGATCATATTTTGTACCTTGAATCAAATTTACAGTTGAACATGCATGTGGGAAAAAGGTTTTTGGATTTACATTTACTTTCGGTATTTGGAGTTGTTTGGGATTTACTGTCATATCACTACAAAATATTTCACTTTTTCCAACAGGATCATATCTATCAATAAAAGTGAATTTTCTATTGGTAAAACGTTTTACCAACAAATATGTCCCTGTCACTAAACTGTTGGTAAAAACTCTATCGCTAAATGATTTTGCGACAGATAAAATCATTATGTTGCAATTATAAGAATACCAACAGATAATATATATGTTGGTTATAATTTTTAGTAACAGATTCATACGACAGACTTTTCTGTTGATAATATTATTACCGACATTCATAATCAATAATAAAAATTAATATCTGTTTGTAAATTATATTTTAAATAAAATATTGTACGTAAATATTTGAATATTTATAGATAAAATTTTATATTATATTTCTTAACATAATTATATATAATATATTTATTACATAATAATTATAAAATTATCTTATATAAAAGTCCAATAAAACAGAAATCTCCAAGAAATATCTTCTATAAACTCTATTTTTCTTCTTTATTAAATGAAGTCACACTTACAAACCAGATACACCCAAAAAATTGGTGCATTGTTAGTCATCAAAAAATGAAGGATTGTTTGAATGAAAATAATTCATCTCCTAGTACACAAATTGGAAACTTATCAAGCAAGTGAGATCTCCGTTAAAAGTATCCCCCCAATCCTTGATAGCAATGTTGATCTGAACCTGAGCCTACCCATTGATCTTCTGTATTCCACTAAAAGTGAATTGTCGAGCCGACTGTTCCTCATTGACCACTCCATTGGATAGCTTCAGCCACCAGCTTGGATCTAAGCAGCCCTGGATTTCAGTTGGACATCCAGTTCACCATTGTGATGACCAAAAATTGAAGAATCCTTCTATGAGGGGCACCCATCACCACCTTCCCATGGGATGGAAGTTGAGATTCCTGCATAGTTTAAGGAGAAATCATCCTTATTAAAAATGTGATATCTCTCTTTTCAACCTCCATCAACCACTGAAACCTATGGGGAACATAAAGGGGCATAGATAACAGAGGAAGCCTTCCATAATTATAGTAAATGCAAATTATTCCAATCAAATTTTTACAAGAAGTTTAAAAAATTACCATCATGCATACCTGTCTACCAATCAATGTTTCATAAGAAGGTTTCCAAGTCACATAAAATGAAAATTATAACAGTTATATTGTTTGAAGTAGTATAAAAGCAAATGAAGGCAAACCTGGTGATTGCCAAGGATCATTCTGCTCAGGCCAACATGTCAATACCTTACATCTTGAACACCATCAAAAAACTAAATCATGACATAGGGGTGAGAGTTCAAACTATTGATAATAAAATACAAGGGAAAACCACTCGATAAGTGTATAATAACTCAAAAGAGAAGATTTGTCTCCTCATCAGTTATGACTAGGGAATACCCAATAAACACATATATATAGAGAAAATATATATTCAAATATTTTAGCATGAAGAAAACATTTCCCTAGGGAAACTCACAAATCAAACTCAAATACACTGAAAGTAATAATTCCAGCCAAATTTATAAGAAAATCAATAAGCTAAAAGTGATCACATGAGACCAAACCTATTTAAAAACTCATTCTAGAAGCTAAATAGAAAATTTAATTAAATAACAGGCTGGAATATTACCTGGGCATCTTTGTCTTGAAATATTTTTCACTTCTTCATAGACAATGATACCACCATTGTTAAAACTATTTTAATTAATAAAATTGTTAGAGAATTATGAGAAATATATTTTCTGGAAGGCAATGAATACTTTTTTTATTACTCAAAAAATACAATTAAGTTTCATGGATAAATCAATTGAAAGTAAAAAATTTATTTGTGTAGATGTAGACACTGAATTTTAAGTAAACAAAAACAAAAAAATTTCAATTCCATTATATACAACATAAAAATAAATATATAAAAATGCATGAAAAATGATATATATGTAATGTAAGGGAAATGCTAAAAAAATATTTTATATGCTACATACGAAATAGAGAAAACATTTAAGTTCAATAGTCGCATTCCTATGTGGTTTCATCCATTCACCGTTTGGATCATTACCCATTTCTACACTTAACCAGATTAGAGAACATTGAAGTGAGCGAGCAGTTGTGGTCCATCTTCTTCCTCTGGATTCTGAGCTCTGTCTGTCTTTAAACAGATCAGCCCCACCGACCCCTCATTCTGTCTTCATACCCTATTGGTTTGGTTGGCTATTCAGAAGACATGTGAAAGGAGGAGTTAGTGAAGATCCAGACCTATGTTCTCAAAGTGAACATACACTATGATAGATGTAAGAAAAGAGTAAAGAAAATCCTGCAGAAATTTGATGGCGTTTATAAAATGGTCATAGATGTGGAGCATAGGAAGTTGACGGTTTTAGGGAATGTAGATGCCGCCATGCTCATAAAGAAGCATGCGAAATATGGGAAGAACGTCGAACTATGTGCCACCCTGAAGGCCCCGAACAACCAAAATAAACTCAACAATCAGTTGAAGAATATGTAGCTTTACAATGGAAATGACAACAAAAACAACAAAAACAATGGTCATCCTCAGAAGGGTGGAAACAATCAGCAACAGCTCTAGGAGCCATAAGAAAAGGCTGGGATTCCCACCCCGCAATGGCTCCAGTAGCTCCAGTAGCTCACCCCGCAGCAGATCCAGCAGCTACAACAACTGAAGAATAATATGCAGGGTCTGGGTAAATTACCCCAGATGAAATCGCCCTATGACAGGGCCGAGAAACTCAAAATTTCAGACGATGAAGAAGGGAGTAGCGATTTTGACGATGTGTTTGATGAAGATGATGAGTTTGAAGATGAATTTGACAATCTTCCCATGAGTAAGGGCCCAAATAACGGCATGATGCCTGGAAAAAATCCTCAGATGATGAATGCCATGGTAGCAGGGAAAGGGCTTGGGTTTCTGGGTCCTGGTGCTTGGAACGGAAGCACCAATGCTGGTGGAAATAAGAAAGGCACTGTTTCAATCCATGTTCAGGAAAATAGAAATGGTGTGGGTGAAAGAGGTGGCAGAAATCAGAATTCAAGGGGTCAGAAGAATTATTCCAAAAATTGATATGGGCCTGCCAGAGATGGAAAAATGAAAAATGGCACCGACAGAATCAACGACGGTGGGAATGGTGGGATTAAGGGTATGCCGAAGCTGCTGCTATTTCTTTTGAGGCATTACCCAGAAACCTACCCCAAAAAGTGGTGTTAATGTGATTATGGATATTACTTCCCTATAAGTAAAGCATCAAAAAGGTGAAAATGAACAGATTAGAAAAGGCGAGAGTACAGGTGTCATTGCTGACATGAATGAACACAAGATATGGGATGCTTATAACCTGAAGGCGCAAAAGATATGGGATTATTTCAGGGAAAATGATGTTAAAAAAGGACTGAAAATAATAATTGTAGGCCAGACATGAATAATGAAGTGTTTACCAGGTGAGTGCAGTGAAGAGGATCATTAAAGTATCCAATTCTAGGAAACCATAACACTAAGATAGAATCATCAAAAAACACCATGAAGAACATCATCAGATACGATATCCTGTATCATCCTTTCATTCCTGTCATGAAAATTCTGTTAAACTGACTCTCCTACAACATATACATCGCTTCAATGACCACCTCATAAGAACTGTGCATATAACCCCGAATTCCTAATAGCACAAACAAAAATGAGATAAAAAACTCCAAAAACAAATAAAACAAATAAAATAGAACCAGAGAACAAAGGTGTTACCATCCTCATCTGCTCATCAAACATCTACAGAGAACAAGGTTTCATCATCCCCAGTGCCCCACCACAAAGTACCATAATTAACAAGCATGATAATTCATAACATAACCAAAAATAAAGCAATAAACATGAATAAAACCTCAACAACCCAAAATAAAATTGGAATGAAAAAAAGTGTGAAACATAAAAATATGAATCATTATTAAGATTCTCATTTTTTATGACAACTAAAGGAGATCCACCTTCTTTTACATCAACAGCATTCTGAACACATGTTCGTCACCATGCACTGACCTGCCAGAGCCCCATTAATAGCAACCACAACTAAATAGGCAGCCACAACCACACTATAGACAAATAAATATGTAGTCATAAAAATCATGGAAACCAAAACTAAATAAGGATCATATCACATGAAAATGTTACCTTTATGATTTGAACTATGAGGAGAGCCACCCATATAAACAGAAGAAATCCCAAGTCTTTCCACTTTATTTATTAGATAAAAATTGGTATGTGGGCTTTATTTATTACATGATAGATAAGGGACCAGTGCATAGGGACCAAAATGCCTTTACATGAACTAGAAATTAGATATGAAGTCCCCTACCAAGTGAAATGATTATATGAGAGTACCTGTGTTATTTTTGTGTACCTGAATGACGGGTTTCCAAACAAGATGTGCACCACCTGAAGATTTGTGACATGCAACATGCCCACCCATTTATGCCCACCTGAAGGGATTCCTGCATTCAATGTGCCTTGTCCTTGTGCGAGTTCACCACCCATGTCTTACATTCTTGGATCCTGCCCACGTATGATATTTTCTGTAACGTCCAGAGAATTCATTGCCCCTTCCTCTTCCTGCATACGAAGATTCCCACCAGAAGTGAGGTATTCATCCAATGATTCTTCTATTATCTCACCTGTACCACACATCATTCCTAAAATGATGAAAAAATGGAACCCACTCATAGAACCATTTGGGAAAATCTGGAGAAAATCGACCCAAAAATTGTAGGGGTAATGGATTGAACCCCCGCTGGATGCAGATTAGCAGCTAGTTATGCCAGCTACCCTATTAATGATCATCCTTTCCGTTCTTGACATGCAGAAACCAAATTGAAAGCATTCCAAACCCAGTTAAAAATAAACATTATAAGTTGTAAGAAATATTGAATAAGTGTTTTTGAAGATACATTATTATATGCATTATTAGTTAATTTTAAAAGTTAAAGGTGGGTATATAACTTGCTGGAAGATCTATGGGAACTCATAGAAAATGGTCTATCTTAAATTTTCATTAAAAATCTTGTGAGTGTTATGTGTGTTGTCCTATTAATGTACAGTCTGGACTGAAAATGTAACAACACATACAAATTGTTTCCCCGCCTTAATAATGTAATATTAGTGTTGACCTCGGGTCATTTATCTCAAGGAAGGTAATTTATTTACTCTATTGAAGTTTTTTATATTTATGGATGGTTTTGACAATGTAAGGCATATAAAAATGATATGTTTAAAAGAACAGAAGAAATAAAACTATACTAGAAAGAAAAAAACATTGATTCATCCAAAAATAATTAAAAATATGACTTCAAACAAGCTCGAGTGATATATCAATCAATCAAAATCAAAATTATTAAATCTAAAAGTCCAAAATTCTTAACTATTACCCCTATAATCCAAATTTAGACAGCTTCAACACGCTTTTCCATCTTAATTCAATAATATCTTCTTAATTCCAGAATAGAGTTACGAATCAATTTCCATAATCCGTGAAATAAATTAAATCTCCCATGATTGTAATCGAAAGAAAAGTAAAGTAAAGTAAAGTTACCACAAAATCATTCTATCATTTCACTTACATGCTTTGATTAGATTTTAATTTTGATTATCATGAAATAATAAATTTAAATGAAATGTTAATTATAATGAAAATAAATAACATAATGATATAACATGTCAAATTTTATGTATATAGACCTCATGAAATACAGTTGTTGAATAACATAACATATGTCCCAAAGAATACAATTTGAGTTCAAAATCCATTTCTTCAATTCCTGAATTTCATATAACATGTTCGAACCACTTATGTAATATATATATATATATATTTATTATACATATATTATAGAAACATACTAATATATATCATAAAATATATGATTTACTTATAACCTCTTACTATCCATTCATTAAAAATTCTTTAGTGAAATAACTATTCCAGGTAATAACTGCTATGTTTTTCATATATGTTTAGGTTCGGTAGTTTTGTTAATTATAATAGGATTAAAGTTAAATTATTTAAATATTTTTAATCATTACATAACATCATATATTTTAATTTTACATATATTTAGATTCATTGACAAAAGTTAGAGATGGAAAAATTAATTACAACATTCATGGAGATGGTTGGCCCTACGTAGGATGGACAATGTTTCCCTTTTTTAGATGGATGAATTGAAAGAAATATAAATATTAATTCACCTCTATATTATCATTTTTATATCATTTATCTAATATATATAAATTAAATCTACCCATATTACTATACATGTTAAAATAAAATGAATCAAATATCACATTGCTTCGTAGAGGTGTTAGTCCAAAAAAAACAAAGAGCGATGTTTATGTTTTCCAAAATATTATAAGGTAATATGGTCAATTAAATTTAATTATTATGTAATTATAATTATATAATTAATATATTACATATATTTTTAAATAATTAATTATATCCACCTATTATAGGAGTTGATAGAAAAATAATTACATTAGTTCATGAGGAGGTAGTACTACGTACATACGAATGATAGTTTCCTTTCACATTTTATAGAAGAAGAAGTGCATATAGGATATTTAAGTAACATAATAAAAAAATACAATATCAAGGATGCATAATTTTTTATATCTTCATTATACATTAATATTTCGAGGAGGTTAAAGAAAAAATAAAATAAAGTTTCACTTTTCAGAATGATACCTCTTATTCGAGAAACATTTTATGGTTTGAGTAAGAATAATATTTAGTAAGGTTTTCTAATCACACTATGGCCTCAAAGACATGATATTTTAATTATTAAATTTATTTTTTAGGTATTGTCTTATCTAAAATGATTTTCCTGTGTGAATAGTATGGGTTAGTGAATCTCTTATATATTTAGGGGAGAGGACATAGATAGATTTTTTTAAAAGAAAATGTTTTACCCGTATTTTAAACATTAAAAAAGACTAAAACTAGAACATTATGAATTAGTATAAGATATATGTTCTATATATGTCTATAAAATTGTAATTGAATTTGTATTTTTGTCATTTTAGCCCTCATATTTTGAGTATAACATCTCATAAACTTGTTTCGGCCTTAACCGCACTTATTAATTTCTATTATTTTTTCTATAAATTACTAAAGGTAATGTTTAAAATATAATTTAATAATAATAATTATTATTGTTATTATTACCATTTCTATTTTTTCAAATTAAATTAACAAAATTTAAATAATTTAATTAAAATTTAAACGTGGAGACGTGGGAAAAAACAGGGCTTTAATGAAAAAAATTCAATCATATAAAATGTTTATATATAAAAATTATACATTATATTTATTAAATATACCTAAATCGGATTAATTATAATATAATATAATTAAATTATTTCAATCAATTTTAAAACAAGATGTAACTTTTTAAATTAATTAAAACAAAATTTAGTTTTTAATAAAAATCAATATTTTTTACTTTTCGAAGAAACCTTAATATTTTCAAATAATGTAATAAATTAACCCTATGATAATTATGAAAATTTCATTCTAAAAATAAATTTCATTTTTTTCAAATATATTATCTCAAAGAGTTAATTTTATTTTAAAATAAGAGCATGATGAAATAGCTTTTTAGAAAAGGTAATGTTTAGGCTTATACCTGGATTTATTCTCTATACATTATTAGTAAAAATATTAGATTAATGGTAAAACAATTGATTTAGTATATATTATTTAAAAATTATTTATATCATTGAACAACATTCATTAATTTTGTTTCATAAGATAAAAACACATTGCATGCGTACAAAACATATTCTAAAAAATGAATTGATTTATTGATTCACTTAATGTCAATTTTCATTGCCAACGAATTGATAAAAATGAATTCTTGTAACTCTTGAGTAAACAACATAACTTTCTAGATTTATTTATCTATATTCATACCCACTAATTTATATGCTATTTTATAAATATCACATTAAATAAAAATATTTTAATTTCTTATCATGGTTCATTTAACACATTGTTTCACGTAACATAAGCTATCAAAAAATTAATATTATTTATGAAAAAATATTTCATAAAATATCAATGTGATGAAGAAAATGCCAACATGAAATAAATAACAGGACCGTATTCTTATTTCTATTTTAGAGTCTTGGAAACAAATCTTAGACACCACATATATAAATTTTTACTTCTCTACCATAATCAATCATAAAATTTAGCACATCCTAATAGATTCATCCGATAGAGATGCTCATCATATCTTAATGACAAAAAGGTGTCAGCCAAAATTTATCCTCCGATGAAGGTTGAAGAATTTTTTTTTCATATACTATCAACAACTCGAGACTCTTATCACATCCATTCTCTAAATCTGGAGGACAATCAACATTTTCCAATAGAGTCATCAAATTGCTATTATAGTCCCATGACCATCATTTAGTATTGCTGGTACATTCTAGTAGACACTCATAACCAAGGAAATATTTATGATCTACATTGACCATATTAAGATTTATTACGCATTTGGGTCCCTACCAAAAAGGTGGAAAAATGTTTTCCTTGGTATGATGGACCCATCATCATATTCTTGTGGAAAAAATGATAGATATATATTCAAATCCAACAAAATGATGCTCATTAGTAATAACTATAAATTAAACTTGAGTCACGAAAAAGTACTCCCATCAATGATGTTCAATACTCTATCCAAGGAGAGAATATTGAAGAAGCTGTTTGAAAATCGAAACCATGAACCAAGATCTAGTCTATTTTCCTATATTAGTCTCTAAAATATGCTTGATTCCCTACAACACATATCTATAGTTGCTTGAGATTCTATACAGTCACCATCATAATGTTATATTAGCTTCGACCAAACCAGTCATCACCATGATATTATAATCAGTTGTCTAGGAAATCATTCCTAGAGTATATAGGAAAAATTTATTCCATATGAATGTAACAATATTGTTCATGACAATTATTCCCACCATTACAGTTGTAAAAATACCCAACATAGTTAATTGATAAATATGAAATATGTCCTACCCTTACCCGCTCATTGATTTGTAACCATTAAAGTTATCCCAGTAAAATCCTTTTTTTTCACCACATAGTCATCCCCAATATAAAATTTCATCATGGTGATAATTTCTTCTAATTATTGACACTTTATTGAGAATTCCCTCATATTGAGGTGGGCTCGAATGATTGATGTTGGTCATTCTTATATTATCAACTGTGAATTTTATTTTTATCCACATAATTATATGCTTTTGGGTGATGGTATTAATATGGACCTCCATCATCCTATTAATTATTTGGATCAGTTAGTGAAAACATATTATATCCTAAATATTTGGATAAGCTACATGGAAAAACAATTATGGTTATAAATTTATTTGAAATAATTTTCCCTTATAATTCTAGAAATTGAATGAACCAATGGAAATAATTATTTTAGTATAATCTCAAAACTATGTTATATCTAATAGAAACTACTTAGTATGATGCACCATAAGTGTTCATGGGGGATGTTCTAAGCTACATATCCCAAATCCTATGGATTATCCTTCATCATATTAAGGAAATGAATGTGACATAAAAAGAGTTTGACAACTATATCCATAGATTGGTAATGATATGTTTTTATATTGACTTTAATACATTCAAATTATCTTAGAATAAATGATTGGATAATCAATGTATGAATTTATATCCTTGTATATCAAAAACATAAGGGTTCTTCAATTGATAATAACAAACTCCACATCAAGCAGTTCTATTAGGGGATGATGCAACTATTGATCATTGAACTTACCTCTCTCTATGATATAAAACCATCCACTAAAAAAAGAATATTTCCATTTTATTGTCGTAATAGTGGTCATGAGATCATATTCCACATATGAAAGGTTATCCATTCCATAAAACTATACTGTATATTGGAGAAAAAGTGGAATGACCAAAGTGAGTTGGCCATTGATATGATCCTCCACCACGATTATAATAATGTCACATGAGAATAAATTTTAATAAAGGATATGTTCTCAGCCACAAGTTAACCTCCCATGGTGAGTAGTTTACCCTCTACATATGCATTACACCTATATCATGATCTTCTTAAGGAATAAAAAATATAGAACACTATGTCAGTATCCTATAGAAGAACCATCTGAGAGTATCCCTATGACATAGGTCTATTGTAATTTTTACCACCACCACCACCCCCGGGATTAATCAATCCTCAATGGGCTCGAGAGGTTCTTGTGGTATGATCTAGTCATCCCCAATCCTTAAGGATGATTTTATTATTAATATATCCTCCAAGGAAGTCAATAATTTCCAAACTAAGAAGTGACCCTTGTTGTACAATAATAATTTCATTCCAATCATTATGGGACATAACCAAATTATTCAAGGAGAATTAAATATGTACAGTTGAGGACTACATTAGGATCATTGTCAATAGGTCAGTTTAAGGGGAATTCCTATTGAAAAATTTATAATGCTACTGAGGTCACATGTAGAAATTGTCCAACGAGAAAATATAATTGGAATAGGATGTTTATGTTCCTTTTAAATAGAGATCCTTTGAAAAATATCCACTCTATTACATATATAATGATGAAATGGTGCCAATTAATTGATACGTGTTAGTGAAAATCAGCAAAATTGGACCATAATAGGATGGAAACTATGTCACATATGTTAAGACACGATGTAATTAAATAGTTGTTTGAGATACAATTTACACTACAACTATTTATAAAGGTGTATTTACCCAAATTCAATGAGATTAATAGAATAAAGAAGGTCCAAATATTCAATTGACACTACCTCAATGAATATTATATAAAGATAAGGGTAATGGAATGGTTAAATACCACTATATTTTTGAAAATGTTTTTGTTCTTTCCATTTAAGATAAACTGGTAAAACCAAAAGATGAGATAAACTACATGAAAATACTAAATTCTGAGTTTATTTGATGTAATATTCACTTTAGATAAAACCATTATGATGGATTTGATACATTACCTCCCATTCACCATAATTGGGTCACCCAACCCACGAAAGTATAATCAAACCACCATGTTATCTTTGGTTCCCAACAACCTCTTTACGTAAACCTAGTGGTTGAGGACTATAACACCCCAAAAATTTAAATAAATATATATTACCTTGAAACAAAATGTTTTGAATATCCTGAAATGGATGAATCAATGAAATGGTATATAACACATACCATCATATAACCCTTAAAATATGTCAATAGAATTAATGAGTAAAAATAGATGTGTCTAATAATGAAAATTATTTACAAATATATATAATGATCATTATTATTACTAATACATTGGTGTGAATTAAATTTATGTATAAAAGGTATATAATAAGCCTGATTTATGCATTAAAATGTAACCCCTCTATAATGGTATTTGATGTCAATTATAAGAAAAACCTAATACATTATGGATAATATATTTTATTTATATTAATAATATATTAAAAAGAAATCAACCAGTCATCGATTCGAAATAAGATTAATAATAGTTCATATTTCATTAATTTTATTTCCTATAAAATAAAATTTCCATATATTTTTACTTTTTTATTAAAATTTAATTTCTAAAATTTCATAATTTTAACACGATGAAATAAACATCAATTTTATTTTTAGTATATAAATTTTGATTTATTATAAATTTTTGGATTTTTATAGAATAGATCATTTTTTATTTGTTTAGTGAAGATACATTTTGTTGTTAAAACTATTACATTTATAGAATCACAAGCCTATGAGACTAAAATAAATATCATAAGACCAAAATCATAAATAATTACGTTTTTAAATTTGACATCATATATTTTAATATATTATGTTTAATTTATAATACAATATTTTATATTTTAAATCAATGGTAACATGCATCACTAAAAAATTACTAAAACATTATAAATTAACTATTTTAGAATTTAAATATTTCAATTTAATATATTTATTATAAATTAATTTATTTATAATTTGGAATTATTAGTTTCAAATTATGTAATAAGGGAAATTATTTTAATTATAAAAATTGATTAATGATGGGGAAAACTAGTTACCAAAATAAAAGTAAAAAGGGTAAAATAGGAAAATACATTGGTAATGAGATGATGACTTGTGTGAAATGGATTGATTGAGTATTTTTTGACATTATCTCTTCGATACAAACAATTATTACACAATATATTAGTACTTTATTATTGTTAAAAATTTCATCCCTTTACACTTCTTAAATGAGACCCCCTCCACCCATTCAACACCACTTATAAAATCTTTTCACCCTAAAAACAATCTCTTTTTCCTTAACCAATAATAATATTTCTTACATTGGATTGTGGTCACAATATGTTTTCAAAATCCCTCCATTTCCAAGAGATCTTCCATAGAAATTAGAATATTCTCAATGTCAGTCATCATTATTTACTTATATTATTTACATTATATCTTACCATTATAATTAAAATTTTATCATACCTATATTGTAAAATTAGTATTATTTGTATGATGAATTTTATTTTTTTAGGGAATAATAATTCACCAACATTCCACTAATCCCTTAATGAAAATAAAAAAAAATTGCATGTTGGTGTATACTATAGTTGCCACAAAGTGTCATGAATTGTTTTCCTTAATCACCAAGAAATTTTTGGGATAAGAATGGATTTAATGTATAAATATTGTTTTTATGATATCATTAGGGTAATTTTATTGAAAATTTGAGAACATATTAACTATATAAATAACAGATAATCATCATTAATTCAATCATATATACCAAGTTTACCAAAAGAAAAATATTTTCATTCATATGGTTTAATATTTTCATATTAATTAATTATTATTCAACTTCATAAAAATTATTGTATATCAAAAAATTAAACACTCAATAATATCTTTATTCATCTAGAAGAATGGTATTAAAACAAAAACACTACATATCCATCCATTAATCACAGAATGTTCATATTTTGGTCTGCTTAACAACCTACTTAAATTTATTTTGAATTTATATATAGGAAGACTATGGGAACAAAATTAATTGTTTAATATTAATTATATAATTTAATTATTTTTTGAATTTGGTTCATTAATGGAAACATTATTAAAAACAAGTTAATTTATAAAATATCATTTTTTTCATTAAGAATATCTATATCATGATCATTATCAATATCATCTTGAAAGATTACAACTGAATCTAGAAAGGAATAAAATAATAACATTATAAATGACAATGTACGTATATCAAAATATCGTTAATGTTCTTGGCATGGTGAAATTTTTATCAATAATATATAACAATATCATTCGTACAAAACTATATCAAATAAATAATGATCTTGTCCACCTAATATTTGAGTTTTCCTAGTCATGATAAATATACCACTACTAGTGGGTGTATCAGAGATATATTTTTTAGTTAACTATCCTTTATTTTGAGTCAATATTCACATCCTTTTAAATAGTAATCATCTTGATGAAAACAAATCAATCTCACATCCAATGTAACATATTAATTTAAAAGTGTCACTACTCAAAAAGTGTATCAACATCCTCAGAATTATTTGGAAACAATACAATACCACAAAATACACTAGAAAACAATCCTTCTGTGTGGAATACAATAATTTGGATATTCTATTACACTCATTTATAACTATGTTCAATATAGTAGTTCATGTGATTCATATATCATGAAATTGTGTAATAAAAGTTTTGTATAAAACATGTTACATTTTTTCTTAATCAATATTAAAAAATATGTTATTCCAAAAAAATATTCACTTCCTCACCCTGTAGAAGGAAAGAAATAATTTTAGGATTCAAAATGATACACATTCTTATTTCCTATTATGATTCCCAAGTTGGATTGCTCAAAATATAAAATATTACTTTTCCACAATACCACAATAACTATGCTGAAAAAAATCTTCCTCCATCTAGAAATCCCAATTTCATTACATAGTCAAATTCATGAAATGAACACGATTTTCTTTATTATTATTCATTTATCCAAAAATCATTCTCTAGAAACCAAAATATAGAAACCTGATCTCCATATAATATTGAAACTTCTTCTATAGTCCTAAAACTATTCAATGTCTTGGGAAGTACAAAGTACCTCTTCTTTTTAAAGGGTACCCATATGTGGATTGGGTGGGATTCAGAAAACCATTCTCTCTCAACCAAATTTTGTGAACCAATATATTCCCTTTAATTTAGGATACATTCCTGAGTTTGACATCTCTTTTCAACTCTTCCTGAATAATCTACAATATTCTCAAAGCATTACATTTGTTCATGAATTCTTCAAAAACATCAGTCTGATTCTGATTTTCCATTTTCATTTTCTTCATTAGGAAGAAGACAACATATTATTCATCACATTATATTGTAACAATTGATAAAACACATTTTTCTTCTTATTATGATTATACTAATCATCTTCTAAATCTAAATTCATTATTATGGTGGAGATAAAAAATTATTCATTACTTCTCTCAACACTAATGAAATATATGAAAATCCATTCTTAAAACAACTTCAACCACTTCTATGATCAATCAGGAATATAATTTAACTCATTTCAAGAAATTCTCCTTTTCTTTTTTTTACAGATTTATTATATTGTTTTTGATTATGTTATTGGTGTCCATACGTGTTAGATATATAAGTGTCTAATATAATAATCTAGAAAACCCCACATAGTGTATGATGTCTCTTGATGCACTTTATATCATATTGGGGTTCTTTTTTCATTCTATTATAATTGGAGTACAATAAAAATATATCTTAACAAAAATGGTTGAATGCAATGTTGATATGTCTTTGAATTTTTTAACCTTCTTTGGACTCAAAATTTTTTAACTTCTTATTTCCTATTCATTGGTCCCAACAGTTACCCATTGAAACAAATCACCTTCATCAAACTTTTCTACCTCCATTTAATTGTGGAACACCACACCAAATGGATCTGTTCTAATATCATCGACTTCAGAAACATTAATCATTCTTTGAATAAAATTCAGTCAATATTATTTATTTGAATATTTGAATATTTTTCCTTGTTGGTTTGACTAAGAAGCAGAATCATTTTCTTATTATGTTTCTAATAAACTCTATAGCATTCAAACAATTCAACTTCTTGTGATCTTACACCAATGATATGCGATTGTAAATGTTTTCCCTCACAATCTTTCTTCTTCCACAAAACACCTCCTTGTATGCATGTCTTTCTCAGGACTTTGAATACGTTAATCATTGGATTAATTATAATCTGAATTTACTTTTGTAGTATTATAAATTCCCAATTTTACATCATTTTATTTTGTTCCCTTAATATGATCAGAAACATCTCTTCTCACTGTTTCATTAATATGGCTTGTATAAAATGATTTTAGATATCTTATGAGTTTTTGGAATTAAAAAATATAAAAGAATCGTCATATTTTTATCGTAGCCAATAATACTACAATGAAGCCTCTTGTTATGATTTTCCAATATTCTAGAACCATGGTGAGTCTCATAAACCATTTATTCTAAACACAATCTTCCCAATATGATAGAATTAAATTTATCACTATGGATCATATTTCTTGAATATTATTGTCAAACTAATTGTAATATTTCAGAATTGAAATGAATTTTTTCCTTATTGAAAACAAAATTAAACAAAAATTCACAATAAATTTATTCAATCCTCCAAAAACATTGTCCATCCAAATTGGTCCAAATAATCTTCCCCATTGAATTTTGTTTTCATAAATGGTTCATAAATCATTGAAAATTTAATCATTAAGAAATATATTACTTATCAAAAATTCTTCGCCTACACGAGCTTACTCATTATTGAACACAAGAATTATTGATATCAAAATAATGTTCTCCAAAAGTATTGAATCATGAATCATATTCACCATCCCTTCAAAACATTATTCATTTCATAGAAAAATTTAAAAAATTACCTAGAACTACTCCAACATATAGTTATAATAGTTTAGAAATTCACATGCAAGATTCATAGCTTACCCACAACTCCCCATTTATACATGATTCCTTAAAGAAAATGTTTTGAATTGATTATCCCCTTTAACAACACTATCAAAAGAATATATGAAAGAGGGGATAAAGACAAATACCGAAACCTTGATGTGAGATATTTTGGACACCAATTTGTATCCTTATTTTATATAATGATTCCTATGGTAAAGTTTTTTTTAAAATGTCAATAACACATTCCGATGTAGGGACATATTCCATATTTATTTCATTTTTAACAACATTATATTTGATAAAATGATATATAAAATAATATTTTTCAAATGATAATGATTTACTATATTCGAAGTAAGATTGATTTATCATTGATTATAAAACCCATGATCAGGGGAAACTTCACAACAATAAGTAAATCTTACAACTTAGTATTCATCCGCCTATGTTATGTAACATCTTGAGTTGAAAATACATACTCACATTAATCATTTCTAAGAGTTAAATTATTTTTTTCTTTTTATACCTACAATATAACTTTTCCCATGAAAGAAAACTTCACTAGATGTGGATATTATATCATCAAAATTTCCTTCCTAATCAGCATCTGAATATTAAAAATTTCAATAATTTAGGACCTACCAAAACTTTTCGAAATTTTTTGATCCTTTTATATACCAAATATTCATTTCCCATAATTTAAATGATATTATTTTAGTGCACTCTAAAAAATTTTACATAAGGTAATACCATAATCCATGGTAGGTGTTCAAAAACTCAAATATAACAAAATTCTATTAAAATTTTGAAACACATTACGATCAACATCCATTCCTTATATATATATATAACTTTATTCCCAATGAAATCAGTGTTGAAATTGATTTTGAATTTTGAAATAAAAAATTATTTATATTCTTCTTATAATAGATTTTTTGGGAAATAAAAATGTGTTTTTTATTTTCTAATATTTTTAACCAAAGAAAGTATTTCATTTCCACAAATAGGGAAATATCAACCTATTTTTTTCATTTTTTTATAAAATCATTAAAAATATCACTAATCATTCCTATAAATGATAATGGAATCCACATAAACTATTATGATTATAGAAAACTTGTGAGTTTACTTAATGTAATGATTTCTATCAACACACACTTTCATAGAACTAGTCTTTAATAAACTTGTATCCAAATTTGAATACCATTACCTTAGATCCTATTTTCACACATAAAAGTCTTTTTATACCATACACACAAAACTATCATATTTGCAAATAACAAATCCACATGATTGTTAAATATAAGCTTCTTCAACAAGAACCCCATTTAAAAATGCGGACTTCATATCTATGTGAAATATTTTGTAACAGTATTGTAACAAAAAAAAGAAGAACATTTATGATTATCAATCTCCTTACTACCAGAGAAAATGTCTCATCAAAATAAATTCCTTTAATATATGAGTAACCTTTTCAAACTACTCTTTCATGGTTCCTTATCACTTCACTATATTCATTCATCTTGTTTCTGTAAACACAGTTTGTACCAATAGCATTTCTTTAATTTGGATTTATAATGATTTTCCATGTATCATAATTTTATATTTGATCCGCATATTAATTCATAACATGAACCAATTTTGGATTCTCAAAAGCATCAATCACATCTCTCAGCTCAACTTTGGAATATAAAGTAGTATTTTCCATGACATTTTATCTTCCTCTTTTTTGTCCTTATAATATCGATCACCAATAATGTTATAAGAATCCACATTATTCTATATCATGGGTTGAGATTTTCTAGATTATTTCTCTTAATGTTGAATTTATGAATCTGATTCTTCTTCTTAATTAGGATCACCATTATCAGTTTCCAAATAATAAATGTTAAAAAAATCATTCATCCTACTCAATATCCTTATCTTTATGAGTCTGTTTATCTTCCTCATAATTTTAAATATCTTTCCCAATTATAGAATCAAAAATGGACGCTATTTCATTATTTGAAAATACCTATCCTCTTCCTTCGAGATCATAACCAAGAAAAAATACATCTTCACTTCTCTGGTCAAATGTTTCTATATTTCCACTTTCATAATTTTGATCAATGGACTCCCAAAAACACTTAAGTGTTCCAAAGTTGTAGTTCTTTCATAAAATATTTCATATGGGGTCATATAGAATCCTATATTATAGAAAAATCTGTTTTGAATATACACAATATTACTCATGTATTGACTCAAAATGTAATGAGGGAGACCATGTTCATATAATATAGTTCTCCCTATTTCTTCAAGGATTCTATTCATCCTTTCAAAAACCCCATTTTTTGAGTAGTATATGGGGAACTAAAAAATGTTGAAATAATTGTTCTCCAAATACCATAAAATTCCTTATTTTTGTATTCACCAACATAATCAATTCTCAAAATCTTCATTGAATACTCACATTCCTTATCATCTTACCCCATCGATCTTTTAAACATTTCCATTGATTCCGACTTATGTTTCACATGCATAACATAATTAGCCATGGTAAATTAACCAATTAATTTAATAAAGTACATATCTCATGGTGTTTATTTTTCCCTCACTAAACCATATATATCAGAATGGATAAGTTCTATGGTGCATTTTAAAGAAATGGCCACTTTCTTATGCATAAATTTTTTAATATTTCCATTCCGAAAAATTTTGAAACACCAATATCTTCTTCTTGACATATCGAGAATAACACAAACATTGTATCTTATTTATAAAACTACCTTGTTTCTATGATAAATGTTCCTCATACCTTTATGTCATATACCAATTTCTTCTATGATTACCATGGAACAAGAATTTTTTATTTCACCAACATGGAAGAATGTTCATCTTGAGCATTGGACTCTTGTGACTATATTTCCATCTTCCTCTTTTTTTTTCAAACAAAAATCCATATTTTCTAAAATAGACTTCATTTTATTCATCATAATGATTTGAATAAAATAGAATGTTGGGTTTCAGTCCATAAACAAACAAATCCCTTTTAGATATTTGAATGCAGTCTCAACAAAAATAGATTTTTCATTCACATTATTTTTCATCAGATTTGTATTTTGAGAATTGGTAATAAAAAATTGTTATGTTGGTATCAAAACAAGAAAACCTCTTTCAAGATGTATAACTGGTTCAGAAATTCAAAAAATGGTCTCTAGTAGTTTGAACATACTTTAAACTATCACAATATCCTTTTCATGTTTCTTCTAAATATCATTTTCTAACTTCTTACTCTGACTGGATATACTACCCCTCAAGATTTTTCTTCTGATGTTTTTGGAATATTTATAATGTTTTTGATTAAACCCACACATATTTCACATATTCCCAAATCTATCTCAATAGAACTAGTATCTATGAAAATAATATTTTCCTCTAAAACATCTATAATGAATGAAGTTGTAAGCATGTTTCTTTGAAACCTTCTTTCTTACTTATCATATATCTATTTACCAAAAAACAATCTATCATTATCTTAATATTATTTTTTATATTGGTTATTTTTTCCGATATATCTTGACCAAAAGTAATAGAAATTTTTAAAAAGATTGTATTTTTTGTAAACTTATTACTTATCTATTTTTTATTACCATATAAATAACATTCATAAAATTCTTCTTCTCTTATAAAATTTCATCTTTCTCTTCAACCATTGATGGTAACATTTGACCCATTCCAAGGCTTACTCTTTCCTAATCCTTAAAAAACATTAGAGATTAAAATTTTGAATCTTGTAACCCTCTATTCATATTTATATTTTTTATGTTGAAAAGTACCAACTCTTCTTATTTTTATTTCATCTTAACTTGCATATTCCCAATACGAAAATTTAATTCTCAAGAGTTCTATTCAAATAAATAAGTCACTTCTTGAACTTGACCTTCTCATGAATAAAAAATTATTCATTATTTTTTTATAATTTTTCATTTTTTAACATCCTAATTTATTTATCAAGACTTCATACCTTTCTTAAGAATTGTTTCAACTCTTTTTATAATGAAATTCTAATTGAGTTTTTTCTTCCTCATAACTGCATCTTCCGAACACTTTATTATTCACTTAGGAACAGAAATTATTTTCTCCCACCATCTCAAAATGTTTAATCAGATTCACCATAAATATATACTTTTTTATCATCTATATATAGATACTAATTATTTTTTATTTGATGAATTATTTATAATTCCCTTTCGTATAATATTTATCTTTATCACCTTATTTTTTCTAGGACCTCATTAGCATTGTTTCATATTCATTGCCATCATCTTCAATCCATTTTTTATTATAATTATCTTTCTTGTGTCTAATATATCTACAATGAAATAACTTAATGGGATGTTTCTTTTATATTTACAATTATATCCTCTCACATTTTTAGGAAACATGGATTAAATTTTATCATGATTCTTACATTCCCCATTTTCATAATCAGATCTAGAAACATTATCTTCATCAAGAAACTTCTTGGATTTTTTAGCAGCATTGAATGATATTTAATTATCCACTTTAGGTTTTCCTTCCATAAATTTCTTCATTATCATTTCATAGGTAATTAGAATACTATAAAGATCCTTCATAGAGAGAATTTTATTATCTATAACTTCCAATAAGAAGTGTTTTTTATAAAATATTTCATGAATAATTATTATGATATTTTCCTCAATAGTGGAATCCTCTAATATTCCACAAAGATGTCTTATAGTGAAGAAAATGTCATTCACACGAGTAAATAACTCCCCAATAGATTCATATCCATGCATTTTTTTATCCTCGTACTTCAGTCTTTGTATTTTTATTTCTTTCTTATTCACATATGTATTTTCTTTGTATATTTGTTTCAACTTATCACATAAACCGTTGGTGGCAGAAGCACCCTTCAATCTTAAAAAATCACTTTTTCCATGTTATATGAGTAAGGAACTCATAGATCTTCCATCATTCTCAATGTTCATCTTTCCAAAAATTTCATTATGAACATTTTCACCAATAGGATGAATTAATATATTGCCTCTTCATGAAAATCATATCCAAGGGAAATAAAAATGGAAACATTTTATAATTCTAGATATGATAATTCATATCATCAAAGACTAAAATACCTTTACTTTTCACACAATTCAGATTCTGTATAAAATAATTTTGAAAACATCATTAAGGATTAAATAAATGGATCCTTTGGATCTGATACCAATTGGGATTCCCCAATGATGTTAAATTTATCATTGAGAGGGGTAGGGTTGAATCAGTAAAATATTTTTCTTTTTTGATTCCATTCATTTGAAAAAAACATTTTCCATCTATTAATGAGTAATCACCTTGCTGAAAAATGATTCCACATCCACAAGAAAATATAAATTTTCAAAGATAACTACTGAACAAGAGTATTTATATCCTTGGTATGGTTTGGAAACAATCCAAGATCACACAATCCACTTGAAAAATGTAACACCCCATGAATCCACAATATACTTTTAAATAATACCATTGCTTAGGCTTTATGAAATATCTAATTTGAGCACACTAGGACATTTAATCTAGCCGTTTAAAAAGAAGTTATGAATAGTCTTTACCAAATAATGAAATTTATAAATTTTATTCTTTCAAAATAGACTTAATTTTGAAATTCCTAATATCAAAATTATCTTAGCATGAAAATTTGGAAATTTTCTGAAAAGTTTTAATTTTGGATGAATAGTGAAAAATACTGCATTATTGTTCAAAAATGTCTTTCTCATTTAAAACATTATTTTACATTAAATTTATTTTAATGTCATAATATATAAATTATACATATATTAGTCTGATATAGTTGGTTAGAATTAATTTTATAATATAATTACATATAAAAATTTATTAATCTTTTGAACGTCTCTTTTACCCATCTTTTTACCAAATCTACAAGATTTTCATTCAAAATAATTCTTACACATATGTGATTTGAATTTAAAAAACATACACCCAAAATTCTAATAATTATGAAAATTTTGGTCTAATAAGATCCAAATTACATTGTGTGAATAGTAAATTTTTTTTATTTTATTTCCCAGAGTTATAGAAAAATATGGTAATTAAAGGTAAGAGTAATATTATAATAATATATTATTAACCTAACACATGACCAAATTTTATTGGATAATTGTTTTTAGACTAAAATAAACCATAGGTAAAAATTATGAACATTTTTAATCTACTTGTGTTAGATTAATTCATTTATTGTATTTTATTTAAATAATAGTTAAAAATGACATATCCAATATTCAATAACTAACTCATTTTTAATAAATGATTATAAATAAGATAAATTCACCAATAAATAGTATTTAAAAAGATAAAATGATTATATAAATAATGATATTTTTTTTATAATTATTGGAAATAAATGACTAAATTAAATGGTGACACAATAATGATGCAGTAATTGAATTAAAAAAGGATTAATCAATAAAACTATATTTAATATATTAAAATAAATATAATTATACCTAATTAATTACATGAATAATTTCTATAGATAACATAAACATGTAATTGACTTATTATATTATTGATTTGATGTTATCTTTTTAGTTTGATATTTTTAAAATTAAAAAAATTTAAATTGTATAAAAATTGACATAAATTATACCTTAAAATAATTAATATTTTATTAAAATAATTATAATTAATAAAATCTCCAGTTTTTACTACTATTTATGATAGTGTTAAATATGTTATAAATTATCCAATTGGAGTTTGTTTGAAATTTTATAGTAACTATACTAACCCTATAGTGTAAAAATACGAGAAGACATTGAATGAAGTAAAATGTTTTACTAACGGTTATTCTCAAAATATAAGGTTTATTTCATGACCTAAGGATATCTAAAAATAATTTACTAAGAGTTATTAGAACCATCCATATCTTGTAACTGAAATTTCTCACATTGGAGCTATTTTAAACTGAAAATAAATTTACAATAAATTAATATTTTAAGATCTTCTAAAAGTGACTCTCACCACCCTTATAAAAGGGAACTTCTATTTCTAATTAAATCACAAAATTAGAGCCATTTGGATCAGCCTGAACCTACCCAATTTTTCCCCCAAATTCGATAACATCATCCTGGAGGCCATATATGGGTCATAATGTAGAATCCATTACATTGAACTGGACCAAAAGTATGAAGGTTTTTGAAATGTTACGTTTACTAAATCGGTTAT
This sequence comes from Viscum album, assembly GCA_963277665.1. Taxonomy (NCBI): domain Eukaryota; kingdom Viridiplantae; phylum Streptophyta; class Magnoliopsida; order Santalales; family Viscaceae; genus Viscum; species Viscum album. The sequence goes on along the minus strand of OY728152.1, from coordinate 136,626,426 downwards.
TTTTTAAAACTGTGGTTAGTAACTTATTTATGAGAGTTGGATCCTTCTTATGTATTTTTTTAGGAATGTGTGAAGGACAGAGAAGTCTCTTGAGTGGATCAAGATGTTTTGGGGGTACTGAACTCAAGAAACATCATGTTTTAGAAGACAGTAGAGGGCGCACAGTTTGCACAAGGTCTTCCAAACCGTGCGGCTCGTAGCTATTAACCATGTGACCACATATTAAAAAAATATTGTGGCTTTCACAAGGACTGCATATGGTTTTCTAAACTATGATCTTATCCCGTGCGGGTAGCGTTGTGGTGGAAATAGACTCTTCATGGATTGGAAACGGTTTTGAAAACCATGTCTGTTAACCATGCTCAATGACCAATTTTTTAAATATTAAATTCGTTTTTATTTAATTTAATTAAATTAAAATTAAAAACTAAACTACTCCCTCTCCCCACTCTTACTCAATGCACCAGCCCATGGGGATATCCCTTTTGACGTAGAGACCTCCTCCCTCAGACTCATCTTCCTCTAGTTTTTGGATGAATTCCATCATTTTTCTTGGTCAATCCCTCATGGTGAGTCCTATATACCATTCTCTATATTTCCTCTGGCATCACTTTGACCTAATTGGCACCTAGTCAGAATTATCTAAACCCTTATGGTTTTCTGGTGATCTGTATTTCAGTTTTAATTTAGTCTAGGTTGGACTGAAAGGTCTCTTATGGACCTCTGGATGAATGTTCCAGCAACTGCGGCTGAAGGTGAGGTTGTTCAGATGGTTTGGGTCTATCAGATTGATTTTTTGGGTAAGGTTTCCACCTCGTATTTTATCACACATGTTAAATTATTGGTTTTTTGTTTTTATGAGTCCCCAGATTGTTTCTTGTAGTTCATCGAACTTCTCCATATGGGTTGGCATCATTTTGGAACATCAAAAATTTCCACGGCTTGGATCCACCTTGAGGTAAGGTCCCTTTCCAAGTCATCAATCATTAAAAATATATTAATTAAGTTTCTTACTACACATTTGTTATAAATAAATTCATGAAAGGAAGTATTATGTACAAATCTTGATAAATTCTAATTTTAGAATGATCACGATTTGAATTATAAATGTATTAAATGATTTGTTGATTAACAATACCATGTTTTTATAATAAAACCCCTCCAATAGAGGTGTGCTGCCTTCAAGATAAAAATTAGTGGTTATACCTTACTTGATTGACATGTTGTATTTATAATTATTATTCAATGATGTTGTGTTTAAATATGGAATGATTGGTAAATGGACTTAATTACATTAGAAACAATGAGTTTCCCTTTTTAAAATTATTAATAGACTGAAGCACCGTCTACGTGTTCAATCTTGTTTTGGATTGAAATTACCCATGTAGGTAATTTCTCTTTGTATGGATACTTGGAGACCATTAAATTAAATTGAAAATTTTTGGTCAATGGAATGAGTTCATTCAAATGAATTTTTAATTCTTAATTATTGACCCTCAAAACAAGTTTCCAAATAATTTCCCAATGTTTAAAATACTAATAAAACCTTGATTGATATGAGGGTTCCAATGTATAAATGCCATGATGGACTCAATGGGTATTGATTCTCATACCTTGGGTGACACATGGATTCCCATGCATTAATTCCTTGGACGAAATTGATTTCATGAGATAATGATTGGTTCCACATTCGTGGAGACCCCTACCATGCTAAGGTATGGTAGTAGTGTGGACCTTGGCCTTGGAAAGTTCCTTAATGGTTTTTACTAAATGGTTACAATGCTACATGAACTTTCCAAACAAATGAAAGATAAGGATTGAACCAATCAATAAATGGTTGCAATTATACTATACCTTTCCACACTAAAGGAAGGGAAGACTTGAAAGAATAAATAATGGATTCATCTCTACTTGGCCTATTCACACAAATGGAAGGAAATACATTAACCAGATGAATTATTACAAAACTTATTTATCAAATAATAATGAATTACTCAAGCTCTCCTTGGATTCTTAGAGGAGAATACCTTGGGTATCGGGAACCCCATTCCGATTCAAGGATATGGTTTGCTTAGGTTGATAACTACCTAGACTCCGGTTCTTTTCTATTCCATGGATGACTAGTATTCTATATTTGGGTCCCTTCCACTTACAGGATACCTCAGATACACTCCATTAATCTAGCACTGAATAATAGGTTCCATGGTTAAATCCCCTCAAGCCCTATCATTTCATAGCCCCATTATTCCATGGTTGATCACCATGGACTCGGTATGCGACTTATTGTGGAATTCCTTGGATTGTGCTCCATGGATTACACTCATACCCCTTAGATAAACTCAGATAATACTGATTTATCTTTCCATGAGTTTATGTTACCTTCGTGTTTACCCTGGAACTCCCTCACGGGATATCTTTTCCAGGTTTCCTTGTAACATCTTAGAACCTTCACTACACATAATATCACAAAATTCCTCTGATACACTCCTTGGGTCCAGAATTGACAAGTAGGTGCCATGGTTAAAGACAATTGGGCCCAATCATTACAAAGCCCCATTTTAACTTGGAGGAAACTCCTTGGACTCATTAGGTGACTTACTCACATGTGACTTATAAATAAAATGGTAAAACTCAATCAATGAACTAGTTACATGTTCAGAAACAAGTCGAGGGCTCATGCAGGTACCTGGGTATTTAGTTACATTGTAATACATAATTTATATACACATGCTTGCACCCTGGTTAATTTATATTATACTATCAGGATTGAGTTAGACACAGGTGGTGCCAGCCTACATAGATTTATATCTCACACCCCACTTGGGCCTTCATTAAACTGGGGTACCTGAGTAGAACTTTCTTTCTCACAAGGCCATGGACCATGTTTGTTACTATTTTCATGTACCTGGAGTTGGATCAAAGGACTGAGATAGTGCTCGGGATGCTTGTGGAAATTGCATTTGAGCTTTTAGTTACTTTCTTTAATTGTGTCGCATGTTGTATTGTATTGAAAAGCATGTTGTACTATTTACTTCTTTCCATAATTTATCAATTCCATGTCATACATTCATCTATTGTATAAACTAGCATTCGCTACTTTTGTTCAGTTATATGAAATCTTCTTCCTTCTATTTTATTATTTCCATTTACTGCATCTGATTTTGATTGTTATTTTCTATGTTATAACACTGTGCAGCTCTGGTAAGAGGGTATTGTCTCCCCACTAAGTAACCATACACTCATGCTACTATCCATCATCCTATGGGGTACAGTGAGGCACACCTGAGTTCATGTGGAGACCAGTATGATCACCATCTTGGTGTTGAGAAGGTTCGGGATGTTACAAACTGGTATCAGAGGTGGGTTTTCCTTTTTTATTACAACTTTGGTTTGGAAGAAAGAAGACTAGGAATGTGTCAGCCCTTGTCTAATGGTTGTTCTTGGGACTGATCACCCCATATATGGTAAATAACCAAGTGAACTAGGATAAGAAAGCTTTTTACGTTGTTCATTGTTACAATTGATATGATTTCACCTAGAGTGACTGGTGTACATTCCATTGCTTATGATATTTGCAACGTTGGAAAATTTCCAAGGCATGACATGGTAAGGAAGTTACATTACATGAATCATATTAGGTACTTAGAAATTCAGGTGCCATGCATATATACCATTCCATGTAGTTTCCTTAGTAGGTTGTCTACTATGTATAATTTTGTGCCTTATAAATATATCATTCTTCAGTTTATACCTATTTAGGTATTACACTAACCTAACTTCTATGCTTACTGGTTGTTATAGCATGCTCGTGTGATTGAATTTCCATGATTTATTGATTTTATATTATTCCTCTATGTTAGCTACTTGTAGTGACATTCTAGCATACCTTGATATATGTGAATGGTTTCATGGGATATGTTTTTTGTTGCAGTTATAATGGGAGCCAGTTCTAAACTATAAGGTGTATTGGAACCTTATAGATGGGAAAATGTAACCTGTGTAACTGAACAATTCTGAAAAGGTTACCAAATTCAGTTGTTAAGTGAAGATAGTTTTGACTAAAGGGAGACAAATGACAAACTATAATTTGTATGTGCGCTTTGGAGGTAGTTATATGTCCAACCATATATTTTGGATCATTATTTTTGACCATGTTTATTTCTGAATTGTCATTGGTACAGATTAATGGGAGCCCATTTTCAATCCATAGAGTGTATGGGCACATAATGAAATGTGAACTGGAAACCCATGTTAAAGGAAATGGTAGGATGATTTTTGAAATACTTATAAGTGTTAAATATTTTTAATGTTGATATGAAATCAAATGGCATGCTTTCAAAATGAAACTGGACCCAAGTAGGTTAGTTGGGTAATGTTTTTAGGAGATGACCCATTGGGGTGTTTAAATTTTAATAATTTCGGCTATTTATATTGGGTTGCTTTATAGAGAACCCAGGTTCGTTAAAATGTGACCCTCATAGGTAGCCTTATTTTACTGAAAGGAATTTATTTAGATATGTTTCAAAAATGATGGTATGTCATCTAACATAAAATATTTTGGAAATGGAGTTTATAAAACATTCCTACTTTTCCCTTGGGTGTTGGTCAAAATCAAGTACATTGGGATTTGATTGGAAAATGGTACTTTGATGTTTTGATTAAATCATTTTATGATTAACGAATAAATGTTATTAAATATAAGAGGCTGTGAAATGGAACCTATAGTGTAGTTCACTATTCAAAATTGTCATGTGAGGGTAGTTCAGACATATCTTTGAGTTTCCTTGGAATGGAAGCGTGAGTACTTTTTGTAGGAACTCCTTTTCATAGAAATGGTCTTATGATCGACTTTTGAGCCAAGTTACTTTTGTTTTTTGTGGCCCAGTGTCTGGGATAGAGCTCGTTTTTTGTAAGGGGATAACCTGTGGTAGGTAGCTCCCTCAGAACATAAATTCCTTTCTTGCGCTGTGGCTTTTCTCACTCATGGTGTCGTTAGGGGCCGTTGTCCCTAGTAGGAATCCTAGTTTTAATGTGACACCCTGGTTCGAATGGGTGGTCATGTATTTAGAAACCATGTTATGGTCTTGAGCATCAAGAAATTCTCGTTTTCAGCTGGTTAGACGTGCCTCTTGCATGGTTGGCTGCTTTTTATGTCATCAGACTCCTCCTTCTAATTGATAGATGACTTCGAATGGCGTTGTCTAGGAAAATAGTCTTATGAGGAAATATGACTCCTAAATAAATCTTCATGTACTATTGAGTATGTTCCCAGGTCATCTTCAATTTGACTGATTTGAGAATTAAAAAAAATCATTTCGTTCCTATACTTGGGGTGGTTTTCAAGAAACACATGTGTTTAGGAATGACAATCTTGTTGTTATAATCTATTGTTCTTTTCAGCTATTATTTTTATTCCCCTTTGTCTAGGACACACCTAAGGTGGGTGGGGTCTTGTTGAGATGGTTAACTTTCCCTTCCAAGTAGAAGGAACACCTAAGGGGACCATTGGGAAATGGTTGGGTTGCATGAATTCCCTTGAGGATTGCAAGTCTTAAATCATGTTGGTGATTTCTTGGCAGTATGATTTTGATCTAGTTTGACTATTTTACCATGTAATTTTTTTGGCGTGTTTGACTGGAAACTCTATCTTAAAACCTCTATGTGAACTCTTCTTAAGAGATGAGCATGTCCCCTATCTAGAAATTTTCCTCGATGCAATAAGATAGCGTTGGTCTTACGCCGTGATAATTCATTAAGAGATGTTGGGAATGTGGGATGATCTTTATCAGTGTTACATGCTAAAGCGTGGTTCTCCTCGAGGCATGGTAAGTCCTGAGTGATTCATGGGTTCCAATTTAAGAATGCCTTGTTCAGACTCATGGGCTCTTCTCATTTCATCTGAATTGATTCGTCCACCTAATCCCTAATTCTTCGAGATACTTCGGCCAAATGTCTCAATGCATTCTCTTATTTTCAGTTGATTTTTACAATTATATGAGGCCATTTTAAATCTCATTTCCCAGTGAAGAAAAGTATGGTCTCAAGGTCAAAAATTTCTTATAAGAATGTAATATTGAATAGTTCGATTAGGTTGATCAGAATTCGATCATTTCCTTTTTACAAAATTATACCAGGAGTGTCATAATAACACATAGTGTTATGCCTTAAACAAAAATTACAATGATTGAGGTACCGTGGCTTGGAATTTTCCACTTCTGAAGTTAGACATATGGTGGGAAGGACCCTCAGTTGTGTGTTACCGAGACTCTGATGTGATATTGAATCCATCCAAATGGGCTCATGTAACCTCTATTTCTGTGTTTTAGTTAAAATTTGTGCATTGGATCGGGTCGTAAAGGAAGAATTGTAGAATGATTAAGACATGCTTAAAGGTTAATCAGGCATTGGTAAAGCAATAAAACCATTGTAATGAAAAATCATGAGCGTTATTGCTCGGGTGGTGTTCAAATAGTTACTGAAGGATTCTCGAGGATGATATGTTAATAAGGTGTGTAGAATTTAGAATCTTGTGTTTTGAACAAGACCAACAGTACGATGGTTTTTGAAGTTTTTCATTTACTAAAGCAGACATTTTTTAAAACGGAGCTTCAAAACATAATTCCTTGAGTTGGATCAATTTTAAGTGATGTTTTTAGGAATGGGTGAAGGTGGAAAGAAGTATATCGAGTTGATCAAGAAAATTCAGGGGTTCCATACCTGAGAAACGTCATGTTTTAAAATACAGAAGATGGCATACAGTTTGTGCACAGTCTGCCAAACTGTGCAACCTTTATCTATTAACTGTGTGACCCTATTTTAAAAAGGGAAGGTGGATTGCGGATGACCTTCAAACAGTTTCTTAAACCATAAATCTTGCTTTCGTGTGGCGTGTCTTGGAGGTAGTAGACTCTACACAGTTTGCGCACAGTATGGAAAATAATGGTGGCTTAATCGTATGCATTGCACCGTTTTTAAATTTTAAATTTGTTTCAATTAAATTAAATTAAATTAAAACTTAAACCCCATACTACTCCCCCTCTCCTCTCATATGTGACACACCACCCCAATGTGATCTCCCCTTCAACGCAAATACCACCTATGTCGGCCTCCTATTCCTCTAGTTTTGGTTGAATTCATTCATTTGTTTGGTCGATACATCATGTTGTGTCCTCTCCTCCCCTCTCCTTCGTTCTTCTGGACTAACATCAACAAAATCAATTCCCATTGAGAATCTTTTGAACCCTAGGGTTTTGGTGTGATCTGAATTTAGGTTTTATTTCAATCTAGGTGGGACCAAATGGTCTCTAGGGACTTTCATATGATTGTTCCGAAAATCGCCACCAAAGGAAAGGCGGTCCGGATGGATCCGGTCTATCGGATTGGTTTTAGGGTATGGTTTTCACCTCCTATTTTATTTCTCCCATGATAAATTTGGGTATTTTGTGTTTAAGAGTCCCCATCTTGTTACTTTTATTGCATTGAGCTTCTCCATGTGGTTTGGATTTTTTCTAGTTCATCGCTGATGTGGACGTCTTTGTTCCACCTTGAGGTAGGGTTGCTTTACAAGTCCTCAATCATAATAAATACATTAATTAATTTTATTACTAAACATTTTTGATAAATAAATTCATGCAATGATGTATAATTTCTATTGATTTTGAAATGAAAATTTTAGCGTGTTCATGATTTTAAAGCTAAATGTATCAAATGATTTTTTGATTAACAATATCATGTATTTATAATAAAACCCCTCCAATGGAGGTGTGCTACCTTCAAGATAAAAATTGGTCGTTAAACCTTTCTTTACTGCCTTATTGTTTATATAATTCTTATGCATTGATGTTGCGTTGAAATTTGTAATGCTTAGAACATGGCCTTAATGAAATTAGAAACACTGAGTTTCTATTTTTTAAAATGATTAACGGAATGAAGCATTGTCTAGGTGTTTGGTCGAGTTTTGGATTGAAATTACCAATGTAGGTAGTTACACTTCATATGGATACATGGAGCCTTTAAATTAAATAGACATGTTTTGGTAAATGGAATGAGTTGATTAAAATGAATGGTTAATTCTTAATTATCGACCCTCAAGACAACTTGCCAAATTGATTCCAAATGTTTTGAATACAAATAAAACCTTGGGTGACATGTGGGTTACCAAGTAGGAATGACATGATAGACTCAATGTGTTTTCATGATCATACCTTTTTTGATACATGGATTCCCATGTATGAATTCCATGGACAAAACTATGTTCATAAGACAAGGATTGGTTCCACATCTTTGGAAAACCATACCAAGCTAAGGGAAGGTAGCAGTGTGGACCTTGCCATTTGAAATTTCATTAATGTATTTTATTAAATGGTTGCAATGGTACTTGACCATTCGAAACAAATGGAAGGAAAGGATTCAACCAATAAATAAATGGCTATAATAATACTTTACCCTTCCACACTAATGGATGGTAAGGCTTGAACCAATAAATAATGGTTTCAACTCTACTTGACCTATTCATACCAATAGAAGGAATGACTTGGACAAGATGAATCATTACATGACTTCTTTATCAAATAGGAATGGAGAGACTCAATATTACCTTGGATTCTGATAGGAGAATACTGTGGGTCTTCGGAACCCCATTCTGATTCAAGGATACAGTTTGATTTGGCTGATCCCCCCTAGACTCTATTTCTTGTCTATTCCTTGGATTCCCGCTATACTACCACTTGGTCCCTTCTTTTTATAGTATACTTTAGATACACGTATTGGATCAACCATTGACTAGTATGTGCTATGGTTAATGCCCATTGTGCCCTAACTTATCTTAGACCCATTTTAACTTGTTCGATCACCTTTGACTCAGAAGTTGAATTATTGTGCAATGCTTTGGATTACGCTCCCTAGATTACACTATTACCCCTTATCTAGACTCAGATACTAATGAGTTAGGTTTCCATGAGTTTACATTACCATGGTTTTTACCCTAGAACTCCCTTACTGGATATCTTTTCTATGTTTCCTAGTTACATCATGGAACCTTCACTACCTATACTATCACTAGATGGCTTGGATATACTCCATGGGTCCAACATTAACATGTAGGTGACATGGTTAAATCCCATCAGGCCCGGTCATTGCTAATCCCCATTTTACCCTGGGGGAAACTCCTAGGACTCAGTAGGAGACTTACTCACATGTGACTTATAAATAAAATTGTTAAACTTTATTAATGAACTGGTTACATGTTCAGACACCAGCTGAGGGATGAAGCATGTACTTGGGTATTTATTTACATTTTACTTCTTACATTATTTATGCATTCTTGCATGATATTTAATTTATATTATACTGTAGATATTGGGTTAGACACTGGTGGTTCTGGCCTACTGAGATTTATATCTCACACCCTACTCTGGCTCCCATTGCACTGGGGTACCCTAGTAGACCTTTCTTATTAGCAGGGCCTTAGACCGTGTTTGTTGATGATTTCGTGTACCTGGATTATGAGCTAAGGACTGAGATAGAGCTCAAGATGCCCATGGAGATTTCCTTTGAGATTTTAGTAATTTTATTTAATTGCGACGCATGATGTATTGTATAGAAAATCATGTTGTAATGTTTACTGCTTTCCATAATGTCTCAATGCCATGTCATGCATTCATTTATTGTATAAACTGGTATTGGCCAATTTTGTTCAGTTATATGAAATTTTCTTCATGTTTCTTTATTATTTCCATTTACTACTTCTATTGTGGATTGTAATTAACTCAGTTATACCACTGCACAACTCTGATAAGAAGGTATCATCTCCCAATTGACAAAACTTACACCCTTGCAGCTAGTTAGAATCCTCTGGCATACGGGGAGGCACACATGAGGTCATGTAGCGACCGGTATGCCCATTTTATTAGTGGTGATCTAGGTTGGGACATTACACATAAATCTATTCCAATGATTCATTTGGTGAAAACCAAAAGGAGACACCTGAAAAAGAGGTGATTTTTTTATCTCCTCTTTTAATGTTTTTTTCTTCTTATACTTCCTCTTTCAATGTTGTTTCCATATAAAACTATTAAATCCTATATCATCTATACAAATATTTTCTATTATAATCATGGGACAACCATATTACTCAATTCAACCATCATACGAATAACAATATCACTATGCATGCATACATACTTCTTACTGTCTCCACGACACGATGAGATTCATTCTCCACATTAACCATTAATGAATGATAATAAAATTTATATGAACAGTAAAAAATAATAATTATGAACTTAATTTCATTCTTGGATATAAATAAAATGTATCTTATGAATAATAATCATGACATACATGACAAAACCAGAATGTGAACACGTAGTAGTTAACTCTCAAAAAATGGTTATACTGAAATAATATTAATAAAATTATACAAGAGGGTCATATATGATATCAAAAATATGGATATAGTCATGGTATAATTTAATAATTCTTTTAACCAGTATACAGGAATATAAATCCCCTTTGACTAAAGAAATGTATAAGGTAAGGGTTAATATTGTAATCTTGGAATTATCTGATATTTTTTATATATAAGTATATATGAGGAAATATTAATAATCCATTTCTATTTTTTATAAAAATATATTTCAAAATACTATTAATATTGTCTGAAAAAAAAATTAAATTCATTTTCACCCATGATTGTATTTTTATAAAATGTTTTGAAATGAATCCTTCCATCTTATTCCAAATGAGGTAATTTATATGCTTTTTGAAATATTAAGGAAATAATGTTTTTTAACATATATGGTAAAAGTGTCTATTTTCCATTGTTATGATGCCTTAACATTTTGATGTTTTCCTTAAAATATTATAAGGTTATTTTGAAAATAAATTTTTTCTTTAATCATTGTTTTTATCCTAAAATATTTCAATGTAGAAAAATGGATATTTCCAAAAGAGAATTTTAATGAATTTAGTAAATTGTTTTCGTCAATGTAAAAATCCTTTGTTAGATTTTATACATATTTGAGATTGATATATTATGATGAAATATTCAATATTGAATTCAAGGTTTTATGATATATTTGACTATTGATGTGCCCTATTTTTACTCTACATTTGTTTATGGTTAAAGTTTTAACATTTCATATACATGTTTTAATACTGATGTTTATTTTATGTTTCATCATTTTCATAATAGGATTTACATTGGACTTAGTATATGAAGGGTGTGGCCCTAGCCTCTTGATGCATCAGTAGGTCTCATGAGACAAACTAGTGTCATAGAAAAAGGCCTGGACGGTGTGGTAATTTTCCTAGCGCGAGGCCTTGATGGTGTGGTAATCATGTTTTTCATTATTCATTTCCTCATTATGAGATTATTTTTTGATATTAAATGTGATTATTTGACAAGTATAATATCCATGTTCATGATTAAATGGCCTTATTTGATTTATTAATGCCATATAATTATGAGAATAATGTTTTAAAAGAACCGTGTGTTCAGTTTTATAAATTTACTTAATAGTTTATTCTTTTTTGTGATAGATTCCACTATATTATTTATACTTAATGAGAATATAATCTCACAACTTTCTTTTGTTTTAATTTTCCAAGGGTTCCAAGAAGTTTATTATGATTTATATACTGGGTTAATCTAGGAAAATAAATCCATTGTCAATGAATTATCTATGATTCATTTTATGATTTGAATATTAATGTAATGTTCATGTATGAAATCGATTTTCCAAGACAGCTAAACAGATTAGTCCTTCGGGATTTGATGCCTTCTAATAATTCCAACATATTATAATAATGTAATGACTCTAAGAAAATAGGGTTGGTGCATTATAGTTGGTATTGGAGGATGTTTATCATAATCCATGGAAACTTGATTTAGAAAACAACATCCATTAGGAAAATTTATCCTAAGATTGAATTTCAGGATTATTATTGAAGAACATCCTAAAATTTTGGTAATGTATAGATTATGTGGGTATTCCTATAATGTACATCACTTTTGGGATACTACTAGTGGATGTGGTTCTAGCACAAATTTACCTTGGAGTATCAACTCTCACAAGGTGTTCTGAGCTTAACTCAGGATAGCATAATACCTGACAACCGTCCTTACTGCACATCTAGTTTGACAGCCTTGGGAATATTCTTAGGATAATTTAAATTTTCTTTAAAAACTATTATGAAGGATTTATGGGTAAATATGTCCTCATAGAAACCATTTTAATGATTATGAGACTTGATACATGTTAAATTAATTCAACTTATTTTTCTTATTTTTCAATTATACATTATGATATGATCCAACCTAGTGTGTGTCATCATTTAGAAATAGAGCATAGTATAAGGAATGAGAACTCTAATAATACAAATGATCCAAAGAGTAAGAAGGATCATATCATTTAGGGTCTTAATACGAGATTTCAAAGGGAAATATTGTCCCTTGTATTCTCATCATATGAAGAAATAATATTATGTGTTTATAAGATAAGCAAATAATTATCTGAGTCCTATGGATATGATGGGAAGAAAGATAAAAAGAGTATGGGAGGGAAAAAGAGAGATAATGGGACGTGGGGGATTATGGGTTTTCCCACATGTGATAACTATGGAAGGAATGACCATGGTGGAACTAATATGTACAGAAATTTGAAGGAGTATTTTCTTGGGGAGTACATATAGAGGGATATTGCTAATTATGTGTTGAGATGTTTGGCTTTTTAGTAGGTGAAGGATGGAAGAAAACATCCTAGTGGAGTCATGCATCCTCTTCCTATAACTATATGGAAATCGGATTATATAATGATGGACTTTGTCATAGGGCTACCAAAGTCTCCCAGAAGAAATGATGTGATATCTCTTATTATTGAAAGTCTTAGAAAATCAAAACATTTTATTTCTATAAGAGAAGATTTGCAACATGAATGTTTAGAAAGAATATAGATTAATGATGTTTTAAGGCTTCATGGTGTACCCCTATCAATTGTTTCTGTCATTTATCCATATTTTACGTCACAATTTTAGAAAGGTCTTCATAAGGCCCTGTATAATGATCTTCATTTAAGCCCTACCTACCACCCTCAGACCGATTGAACATCCTAAAAGACTATTCAAACCTTATAGGACATGTTGAGATATTCCTCTCTTGACCTTCAAGGTATGTGTAGTAAGTATTTACCTCTGGTAGAGGTTTTTAATAACAATAGCTTCCATTAAAGTATAAATATGGAACCATAAGAAGAATTATATGGAAATGGATGTCATACCCCATATTTTTTCGATGAGGTTGGTGAAAGAAAACTCTTAGACCCATAACGTGTTGAGTACATGACTGAAAAGGTAAAAACATTTCACACTCATATCTTAATAGCTCAAAGAAGGAAAAATAGCTATGCTAGTAAATGAAGGATGGATTTGAAATTTCAAGTGGGAGATCATCTATTCTTGAAGGTATCTTAAAGGAGGGGTGTTATAAAATTTGTTAAGAATAGTAAATTAAGTACCATGTACATCATACCTTTTGAAATTATTGAATGAATTGTAGATGTAGCTTACCATTTGGAAATTACAACAAGTGTCTCCAAAGTTCACGATTTGTTCCATGTGTTAATGTTAAGAATATACATGCCATACCGAACACGTGTACTCACATATAAATAAATAGGACTCGAACTCATTTTGTCTTATTTTGAAGATCCTATCAAGATTCTTGATACCAGAGAAAAGGTGTAGGGAAATTAAATGACTCGTCTAGTAAAGGTTCATTGAAGAGACCATAAAATGGAAGAGGCAGCGTGGGAACCTGAAGAACCTTTGATGAATAACCCCCTAAAGTTTTTTACGATGTGGTATTATAGAAATTATGAGGCCAAAATTATTTGAAGGTTGGAAGAATTTAAATCCCCAATCTTCAATAATAGGCATCCTTTTTAATAATGTAATACCTTTCACTACACACAATATCGAGTTCGAGCTCACCATGACCTTTCAAACAAGATGTTTAAAAATTAATTATGAAGATTATTAACAAAATAATGAAATTTATAATTTTTTTTTCAAAATTGATTTCATTTTATAATTTGGAATATCAAAATTAGGTTAGTTTGAAATTTTTTTAATTTTCTAAAAAGTATTAATTTGTTATTATTAGTAAAAAATACATCATTTTTGTTTAAAAAATGATTTTTTATTCAAATAAATATTTTACTTTATATTTATTTTAATTTCACTATAGATAAAGTATACATATCTTGGTGAAATTTAGTTCATTGGAATATTTTTTATAACATAATTAGATATAAAAAATTATTAAAATTTTGGAAGGCACTTTTACCTGCCCACTAACCACATCTACGAGATTTTCATTAAACGTAATTTTCTAATTCAATGAATTAAATCTTAAAATAAATAGTTTCATTATTTTAATCAGTATTAAAAATGTGGTCTAATAAACTCAAAATAACTTTTGGTGAATAGAAACTTTTGGATTTTATTTACCACAATTAAAGGTAAATGATGAAAATAAAGGAATGATTAATATTATAATAATATAATATTACCATAAAATATCTCTTAATTTCATTAGATAAGTGTTTTTTTAAAATAATAAACATGTGGTCAGAATTATGATCTTTTTTAAGCCACTATTGTTATATTAATACATTAATTAGATTTTATTTATAGAAGTGTTAAAAAAAGTCATATTCAAATTTCAATGACAAACCCATTTTTAATATAGGGTTATAATGAAGAAAAATTAATCTATAAATATTATTTAGAAATAAAAAATAATTATATACATAATGGTATTTGTTTATAATTTTATGAAATAAATAATTAAACTTAATGGTGACATAATAATGATGTGGTAATTAAATTATTAAAGGAAGAATCAATTAATTATTATTTAAAATATGAAAATAAATATAATATTAAATAATTAATGACATAAAATTATTTTATAGATAATATTGACATTATAGTGAAATATTACAGTTATTGGTTCGATGTTTCCATGTTTTTTTAATTTTTAAAAAATGAAAATTTTGAATAGTATCAAAATTTACATAATTGATACTTTAAAATATATAATATTATAATAAATGATCTAAAAGTGATAAAAATATCTAGATTATAAAAATAACTAGGGTAGTGTTAAATATTTAAAAAATAATCCAATTGGAGTTTTTTTTATATTTTATTGTAACAAAATTAACCGAGTACTGTAAGAATACAAGAAGACACGGTAAGAGTTAAACTGTTTAACTAACGGTTAATCCCAAATGATAATGTTAATTTCCTGACCTATAGTAGTCTAAAAATTATTGGATGATATTATTTCAACCCATACCAATCATATACTTAAAATAAATCACTTTTGATCTATTTGAAACCAAAAATAAATTTATAATAAATTAATATTTTAAGTTCAACAAACAGATACCCTCAACTCTCTTATAAAAGAAAACATATCATTATCATAAATTAATGCCGTCAAAGCCATTTAGATCTACCCAAACCAACCCAATTACTCTAAAAACATTCCTAAATTCGTCTTAGAGGCCACAAATTGTGAATAAACTCTTCGTAAAGAGACCTTTGGTGAAAACCAAAAGAAGAATCCCGAAAAAGAGGTAATTGTTTTATCACCTCATTCATTGTTTTTTCTTCTTCTACATCATATTTCTAGGTTGTTTCTATATAAAAATTATAAGTCTAGTATCATACATATACTGAGATGTTATTATAATCCTGTAACAACCATATTACTCATTTTAACCATCATACCAATAAAAATGTCACCATATTTGTGTATGTAGGACATACTGTCTCTACACTATGGTGTAATTTATTATTCAACACAACATTATTTGGATGGGTATAATGATGAATTTAATTACTATAAAAAATTACATAATATAATAATGATTTTTAATAATTATTATACAATAAAATTCCATATCATTTAACCATTAAGTGAATGATATCGTTGCTCGAGCGTACATTTGGCCTACCATCTCCACAACGCGATGAGAATCATTTTTCTCATTAACAATTAAAGAATGATTATAAAATATATATGATGAGTAAAAATAATAATTATGAACTTAATTTAATTTTGGATATGAATATAATATATCGTATATATAGCAAACATTCCTAACATGATAAAAAAAAGAATGAAAAAATGAAGTAATTAACCCTCAAAACAATGGTAATACTAAAATAATATTAACAAAATGATATAAGAGTATCAAAAATGATATCATAAATATGGATGTGGTACTGTTCTAATTTAATAATATATTTTAACCATTATAAAGGAGGCTAACTCACCCTAGAATAAAGAAAAGTATAAGATAATGGGTATTTTTTCGTAATCTCTTTCTTATCCAAGATTCTTTATATTTAAGTATCTATGAGGTCATATTTATCATTTGCTTCCATTATATATAAAAAAAATTCAAAATACTATTAATATTCCCAAAATATTTTTTAATTTCATTTTACCCATTTTTTACTTTTTATTAAATTGTTTGAAATAAATATTTATATTATTTTCCAAAATGAGGTACATTATAACATTTTCTACAAATTAATGAAGCAACGTTTTTCAAACTTATATGGTGCAAGAAACTATTTTCCATTGCTTTGATTCCCTATCATTTCGATGAATTCCATACAAGATTATATTGTTATTTTCAAAATAAATTTTTTCTTTTATAATTGTGCAACTTCTAAATGATTTCAATGTAAAAGAGATACATCCCTTAAGTAGTTTGAGTGAATTTAGAAAATTGTTTTCATATATGTCCATATCCTTTGTTGGATTTTATTCTTACATGAGGATGACTTATTATGATACATTCATCTTTATTTAATTGAAGGTCATATGATATATTTGACTAAGGATTTTCCTTTTTTATACCCTTCATGTTTTATGGTTGAAGAATTAACATTTCATATGCTTGTTTTAATAAAAAAAATTTATAATATATTTTACCATTTTCATAAGAAGAATGTGTTGGAATTTGTATGTGATGGGAAGGTCCAGCTATAACCCACCAATACATTGGTAGGTCTCATGATAAAAACTAGTGTATTGGCACATGTACATGATGGTATGAAAATTTTCTTGGAACAAGGCCATGAAGGTATGGTTATCATATATCGCATTATGAATTTCCTCATTACAAGATTAGTTATTGATATTAAATGTGATTATTTTACTAGTAGAATATACATTTGAATGTTTAAGTTGAATTATTTAATTTTTATTTATATATTATGTGGAAGATATTGTTTTAAATGTCCTTTGTTTTATTTTTATACCTTTATTAAAGAGTTTATTCTTTTTTATGATAGCTTCCACTATATTGTGTGTCCTTTTTGAGAATCTGAGCTCACCCCTTTCTTATGTTTTATTTTCCTAGGATTCCAAGAAGTGTATTATAATTTATATATCAAGGTTAATCTAGAAGAATAATAGAAATATCAATGAATTATCTATGTTTCATTTTATGTTTTCCATTGTAATATATACTTCACGTATGTAATCTATTTTTAAGACAACTAAAATAATCAATCCTTTGGGATTTTATTCCTTATGATCATTCAAACTTATTAAAATAATGTACCAGTTTCAGGCTTCTGGGGTGAGGGTGTTACAAAATATCATTTATTTAGAATACAACGAGTAGTTTATTCCCTTACATTAGTGTAGCCATATGATCAATACAATAGTTCTTGCACTTCGTGTAAGAAGAAATGATGCAAAATAAATTTTATCAAAAACATGTTATAGTGATTCTTGGTGAACATAACAAATATTTTACTTCAAAAATAGTTCTTCACATCCATACATAGAAGTAGGAAAGAACCTCTTCTAATCTTCATAACGATACTCAATTTGATTTCCTAATCTGATTCCAAACATTTATTACCCAATAATGAAAATATAACTTTTCAATAATACCACAGAAACACTCTTGAACATCTTTTTCCTCAATCTATAAATCCCAATATCACTACTAAATTAGATAAAAAAATGATATCTATCTTCTTCCATCTTCTTCTTATGTCTGATTCACTTTATCAAGAAATCCCAATCTAAAAACATCTTCTCCATAGAACACATGATCTTTTCTCTCAATAGCTATAAAATAATATGAGGTTTTGCAAAGTACAATGTTCTTCTTCGATTTATACTCAAACCAAATGTGGTTTGGGTAGGATTCTAACATCCTTTTCAACTCAACCAAATTTCCTGAAATGTCAAATTCCCCTGAATGTTTGTTACATTGATGACCTCTATATTGCTTCTCAAATATTCTCAAATCTTCTTGAATAATATCATAAATTCATGTTTCTTAAATATTTCTTCAACAACATCATTTAAATTATAATTTTCACATTATGATTTTTTTATAATGTTGAAGACATTTGATTCTTTACCAAATTTCACAGCACCAATTGAAAATAAATCATATATGATCTTATTATGATTATATAAATGAACTACTCATTTTGATATCCTCATTAAAATTGAGACTGTAGATTATTTTTTACATTGTACTGCAAAAAAAAGAGAAATATGTAAACCGTTTCTTAAAAAAATTTCAATCACTATTATGACCCCTCTTGAAAATATTTTGGAAAGCATCAACCAATTCTAATTTTATAATTTCTCTAGACTGATGATCTGACATTGAATGTTTTTAGCAGTGTTAGTCAGTGTCAGATGGAATTCTGCATCCACAATTCCTGCAGTCAAAAACCAAAGATGTACAATTTCTCTTTACCTATATGGGAGTATATTTAAATTATTGATTCTATTAAAAATTATTTGAAAATAATAAATAAATTTTTATTGATGAAAATGGTGGACTATATTTTTCTTTTGTGAATATATTTTATTATATGTGTCGGGCTAAACAATATAATACATCCTCTTTCATTTTCATTGGTCCTAAAAACTTTCCAATGAAAACAATCTCCTTCAAAAAAACATTTATTCCTTTGAATATCTGTGGAAAACCATAACCAATGGATTGGTCCAATCATCATTAACATCAACAATACTATTCTTTATTTGAACAAGATTCACACAAACTTATTTCTATGACTATTTAATTATTTTGTATTATTGGTCTGACGGTAAACTAGTATCTTCCTCTGGTTATGATTCCAAAAATCTCCACAACCTTCAAAAGATTATACATCATGTGATCTTACACTGATGATCTCATATTGGATTTTTTTTGCATTACAAACTTCATTTTTCTAAAAAACTTCTTATTGTACACATGAATTTATGATGACATTGAATATGTTGAATATCATATTCTTCTTCATCTGAATTTCATTAGTAATTATTATAACATAACATTATTTTCAGCATCATATTTCATTACCTAGTTAATATATAAGAAACTTTTTACATCATTTATTTAAAAGGCATGAATCATATGTTTCTAGTAATCTTATTAATCATTTTATTTACAAATTAGAAAATAATTTTCATATTTTTCATTGAATCCATGAAGAATCTATTGAAGAATGTTTTTGTAATCTTATTTTATTTCTGATCAAAGGTGATTCCCATGAATCAATTCATATAGAAAACCTCATCTTAATATAATTAAATTTCATCATGCATTGTGAGTATGATTTAATTAATATGATGGTTAGTTATATTTTCATCCTTTAAAAATTGAATCATTTTTCATGATGATAATAAAATAAAACCAACATTCCCATAAAAATTATTCCGACATCCAAAAATATTATAAATTATAATTAATCCAAAAATATTAAACATATATAATAACTAACTAGAATTAATATTGTTAATGATTGCAAATTGAGATTATTCATGATAAAGGGTATGATTATAGTTCTTAATTAATTGATTGTGATATATATTTTTCTGATACAAGAGGTTAATGTTTGTTTATGGATTTTAGGATAAGAGGTATGTATTTTCTTAGTTTGAATTATTATTTATAGAGGAATAATAATTTTATTGCACAATTATTTCTTAGTAACGTGTATTTTTTCCCATAAATAATTTTTTAAATCACACTTTTTTTTATTTTATGGTATATACTAACACAAATAAATTCTATTCTTCAAATGGATATTGATTAATTTGTTAGTTGAGCTATAAAGACTTTTAATGACTCAATTTTCATTCATTTTGTTTTGATCATTCTATTCAACATATTTCTTAAAAATTGGGTGCATTCATCCCATTATTTTATTATATATAATTCTCTAATTGTATTATACAAAATTATATTCCTACTGCATAAATGAATGTTGAAAACTTCTTACCATATAGTGCATATTTCCCATAAGTGATATTAATATCTCAAATATCACTTCATTGAGTTAATAAAAATTATATTTAACAATATTATTAAATGATTGAATTATCCTGAAATAATATTTTATTTTATGTTGTTTAATAATCCTCTTTGTGAAATTTTATTTATCAGAAATTGTTTTCTTATTCTTTCTAAAATGTTATTAGTCAAAAAAAATTTATTCAACATACTAAATATGTTTATTTCATAAGAAAATGTTTTATCATTGGCTCTAAATTTCAAATAAAATAATTCTTTTTCATTTTCAAGGATCCTTCATTGGATATTCTTTATAAATGTAAAATTAATAAAAATAATCCATTACACCTTATCTAGATTTTCTTTTAAATTTGACATGTATGTTTCTATTTTCAGTGAATGTTTAAATTTTTTGAAAAATGATATTTTATGTTTTCACCCCCATTTTACATTTCATATTCAATAATATTTATTGACATGAAATTGATGTTACATGAATTATGTTACACTAAACATATATATTATTTGGGGGATAGAACTCATGGTATCAAACTATTCAATTTATTATCCACTCTTCTGTGAAATTGTTTAAGGAATTATTTTTTAAAGATTTTTTTCATCTATCATTCTTATTTTCCTTTTTTATAATTAGATATTTTCTTTTTCAACCATGCACCATAACTATTTTTATGGATTGATTGATATTCATTTTCTTTCAAATAAATTATCTATATATGGATTTGTCTTCTCAAATCATTCTATTTTTGATATAATTTTATGTTAAATAATTTTCCTCTATGAACACACTATATTTCATTTCCTTTGAATGATTTTTTAACCATTATGTCATACATCAAATGATTGGTGAAAGCATTGAAATTAATATATACGACATACTATATATCATGGTTTTACGATGGATTTACATATAGAAGTCTATTATATTTATTGAATGAAGTCCTATTAAAATTACATATAATTTTTTATTCTGATATTAGAATTTATTTTTTTATCAGGAATGTTAAAAATATTTTTTAACAATCCAACTTCATTCACAAGCTATTTTAGAATCATGATATCACATCAATTATCATGAGGAATTTTATAGGATGTTTTTTCTTGAAAAACCAATATGGATGATTATTAAAAAATTTAATGATGTATTTATTTCATTTTCCCATAGGATTAATTCATTTCCTAAAAAATATTGTATTGTGGGTCCCGACATTATATATACCCTCGATGAATCAATTTGTATCTTTAGAAAAAAACATGTTTGGTTATTTATCCTAGGCCTATAAAATTATGAAAAATGTCTTAACAATGGTCATTGGGACATTAATTATTCCATAGCTACAATAATCACATAAATAATAATTCATTTTTTTAGGAAGAATTGTAACATAATGATTTCTCACATTATATATTCAACTATCTAGAGTAAATATATTTTATCTATGCTATATTTTGATTTCCATCGTTATTAATCGGTATATTATGTATCCAATTGAATTAAAAGTATTTCTTTTTCATTATTTATTCCAATAAATATTAATTATGCTCAAATTATGCTCACATATAATATTATATTTTTATCACATAATTTTACCCTTATTTTAAATTTGAGCACACAACATACTATTTTTCAATTTCCTCAATTGATGAAGAAACATATTATAGATGATATTTCTAGTAGGATAGGTTTTTTGGAGAATTTTCTAAACATATTGAAGACATGTTATGGTTTAATTATTTTATAATTTTGAAAAAAAAAATTATTTAATTTTGAAATTTAGGGTCTTTTTTAGTTTATAGTTTTTGATAATTCTATAAATATCAAAATTTAAAAATTCTACGGAATTTATAAAATGTAATATTTTATTTAATTCATGTAATTATTTTGTATTTATGTCCATTAATCATAGGTTGGTACTAAAGAAATTGTTTAAATTAATTGTTAATTACATTGTATCTAGGAGTGCGAGTCTTGGGTGACACAATCATTACTATGTATGGCATCTCGCCTTTTTTACAAAACTTCTTATTTCATTTTACAAATAGAGGATCTTTAAAATCTTGTGTCTTGGAAAAAATGTATATAATACATGATAACATAAAAAAATATTTTATTCCTCTTATAAGTATTATTCATGGATTATCATATGTACTTTTATTTCAACTCATATCCATAGGACATACATCAAATGAAAAGGTGGGTAGAAGGCCCATTAAGGAAAACAAGTGAAACTATTTACATGTGAATATAAGTGATATCAATAAGAAGATGGGGAATATCATAAAGGAATGACAAAGAAGCATATAATAATAAAAATATCTTGAAACATAACTTGAAATTGTGGCATAAAAATTTAATTTAGACATTCATAATCACATCAACATGGTTCATCACCAAGGCGTCATAAAAATTTCCAAGGTTATTCACCAAGGTATTATATGACTCGTCATCTCTATAGATTAATTTTTTTACCCAATTCACTGGAGCGCTATCAAGGGTCACCATTAATATGTCTTTATTTTCATGTGATCCACATATATCATAATCTATTATTTAATAAATAACCCAAACATAATAAATTAAATGGTTTTCATATCAAAATCGTGATGTTTTAAAAGTGATTAAAAACATGATCATTATGTCATTTATAACCCATTGAAAGGGAATGAAGGTTTTATGTATGCAAATTAAATAATAAAATATATCATTTTCATTTTTTCCTAAATTCCCATATAAAATAAATAATTTCTGGTATGCACATAATTAAAATAAGTGAATTTTCTGACAAAATGAGATAGATTTCGAGGTGAAAATTCTATAGCATAATGTCTATACAATATGGTTTTAGAAAACATTTAAAAGGGAGGGGATAGGGGTATCCCATTAATAAATAAATCATAATATAGTATATGGACATAATAAAATTGAAATAATATCCAGGTATGGAAACTTTAATATTATACCACATAATATTGAACTTGAATGGAAAAAAAGGGAAGTTGATAATTCCCATGTGAAACTTTGACAACCTAACGATGTCGCTTAAAATTTAGAAAATCAGTTAATAAGAGATGGAAGAGACTCTCATTTTTTGAAAATATAGTTTAAATAAATAAGGATATATTTTAACAGACCACAATATAATAAAATTTAAACTATATGAAATAACATAATGGAAACATGACTTAAAGAGGACGATGAAAGGTTCCCTTATCGTGATGAGTTACTTCCAAAACTCTACGCTCAGAACCTTGAGTTTTTTAGAGAATCTTGGGTGGACTCCTTTAGAAGTGAAAATACCATATCATAGTTGAGGATGAATTATGAATTAATGGAATGAAGGAATGGGTTTCTATTTATAGCCAATGTGGGGGAATATTTTATAAATTTTCAAGGGACACCACATTAGTGGTATTTGAAAAACCATGGGCTTAACCATGGTATTTTCCCAAGGGTTTTGACCACTTGAGAAACCTCATTATTTTTTAATCCAAATTAGTTGTCTAGGATTTTAAATTACACATTACATCAATTTGATGTATTAAAATTGACCAAAAACTCAAAAACTGGATTTTTTATATTCACCAAAATATGAAACAATTTATAAAAACTTCATAAGTTCACCCTTACCTAATATCAATGTTCGGAATTGAAAAATAAACACCAATTTTTTTAAATTATTTTTTTAAATATGAGACATTTAGATTTTATGTAATGTACTATTTACCAGAAAAATACTAATACATAACTAATAATTTCTAAAATAGTTATTTACTTATGCTATTGTATCACATTACCATTCAAGATGATTAAATTATATTTATACTTAATTAATTGATGTTACTATTCCATTAGTTAAAAAACTATTAAATTGGGTAATATTACTATTCATAATTTTCAATTCACCAAAAAAGATGGTGTTCTTATAAGACACTAAATTCCATACTGTTCACAACTGTATATGTCCATTTTTTGAAAATTATTTCACATTATTAATTATTTAAAGTATAACAAACATATTAAAATAATTATCTTTTTCCAAAATTCATCAATAATATGAAAATTTTATAAATTCCTCCTATAATTAGTTTGGAATTTGAAATTCAAAAAAAAATATATATAATAAGAAATACAATTTTATTTATACAAAAGGACTACATAAATTAACTAAGGCCTCATTACATAGGCCTTTATAACACCCATATAGGACCTAAGAGTAATGTGTTCAATAGTGATAGAATCCTATGGCGTCTCGGACAACATTTCCCAAGTGTTGATTTCTATCAGCTTGAACTTTTCCCATATGAGATTCAATTCAAGATTCACATGTTGAAGCTCATCTTGGACAAGGTCCATAGTAAATCCTAGTGGCGCAACAACATTTTTATTCTCTGAAATATGGCCTTCGTACTGCCCGATTCTACTAGACAAGGCCATTGACTCCTCTTTCTGTTTTAATTAACCATGATCACTTGTATTTATAAAAAAATATCATAATGATAAGAGTTTAGTTTTCAATGGTTATATTGACTAATGGATGTAATTAACCAATGGTAATATAGCTTCCAAATCCCAATGGTCTCATTTCAATTATATTCACTTCATTAATAAAAGGATATAGTTTTGTTGAGTAAAAAATGCAATAACACAGAAATTATGGAAATAAAATTTTATTCCGAATTTTGGGTCGTTACAATATTCCCCCCTCCAGAAATTTTGTCCATGAAATTTCATATTTTATACATAGAAGAGAAAAGGTATGTGTAATTATGAAACATAGACTCCTCTGGTTCCCACATGGCTTCTTCACATTTGTGGTTCCTCCACAACACTTTATCATAGTGGGTAGTCATGTTGCATAAAACCTTTTCACTATGATACAAGATCTTACACCAAAAACTACTCATAAGATAGGTCATGTTCCAGTTTAAACATCTATAGATTTAGTAAAAATGAAGGTTCAGGTACGTACTTCCTCAAGAGGGAAGTGTGGAATACATTAGGAACTTGTGCTAGATTTGGAGGAAGTGCAAGTTGATAGGCCACTACTCCAATGAAACCAAGGATTTAATAGGGTCCAAGGTACCGAGGGATGAGCTTCACATTCTTCATAAACCCCATGACTCTCTTCCAAGGTGAAATTGGAAGAATGTATTTGTCACCAACATCAAACTCCACATCCCTTCGAGGATTGTCAACATATCTCTTTTTGTAACTCTGAGGAGCCTTAATGTGTTGTTGGATGGAAAGAACCTTTTCTATCATCTCATGTACAAGACTAGGCCCAAGAATAATTCTCTCACAAGATTAATCCCAAAAATTATGAGTTATACATCATTTCTCTTATAGAGATTCATATGGTTTCATTTGAATGGTTGAATAAAAACTATTATTGTAAGAGAACTAAACCAACGGAAGATGGTGGTCCCATGAAACTTTAAATTCCATTGACAAAATTCTCAGTATGTCCTTGAGTGTTTGGATAGTCCTTTAATTTTGGGAATCTGTTAGGGGTGATAAGCCATATTGAAATTCATTTTATCACACAATGAATAATGAAGACTTCTCTATAATTTTGATGTGAACCTTGGATCAAGATCAGATACAATAGAAAGTGGAACTCCATGCAGCCTTACCACATATTTCACATAAATCCTAGGAAGTAGATCTATAGATAAATCTTCCTTAATTTAGATAAAATGTCCAGTCTTGGTGGGAAGGTCCACTATAACCCATATCACATTGTTTTATTTGGATTTTCTTGGGAGACCGGTAACAAACTCCATAGTGATATTGTCCCACTTCCATGATGTTATGTGTATTTTTTTGTAAAACCCCTTTAGGAATTTTTCGATCTACATCACTTGTGGACATAACAGGAACCATAAAGTATATTCATCAATATACATTTTTAAATTATCCCATCAATAATTATCACGAAGTTCCCTATACGTATTCGTGCTTCCATGATGTATAGAGAAAGTGGAGCTATGGGCATCATCCAATAGGTCCTTCTTTATTTATGGAATAGATGATACACAGAGTATTCTACAAAATTTCATTACACCTTCTTGATCAATATTTAACATAGGAAACATCCCTTCCCTCACAACCTCAAAAATATTCTGTAAAAAATGATCTTCTTTCTAAGAGTAGAAATAATTTGGGATAGGGTGGATGATTCCCCATCTCTTATAAATCATGTGTCTAGATTTACTAGGTTATTGATCAAATGATCTCTTGGAATCATAATCATGGATAGAACAATAGGGTCTTTCCTTCTTAATTCATTAGAAACATTTTTTTCTCTTTTGAGATTATAACTAATTGAACAATCATTGTATTTACGAAGTTCTAATCATCTCATATGTCTCATGATCAATTCCTTTTGTGTGAAAATATAATTCAAACATTGATGGTCTATGTATATATCACATTTATCCCAATAAACATAGTTCCTCCATTTCATTAGAGAAAAATGATAGTTTCCAGCTACAAATCATGCGTTGTATAGTTCTTATAATGAGTCTTCAACTATCAAGATGCATAATCAATTACCATGTAATTTTTCAGGAGGACACACCAATTCCCTTTTAGAGATGCATCACTAAAAATAAAAATTCCTTCTCCAAAAGTGGTTAGAGTTTATATGTGTTGAGTTACCAATCTATTCTTCAACTCTTGGAAACTTTCCTCACACTTATTTTTCCAGATGAACTTGAACCCTTTCCATGTTAACTTGGTTAATGGGTTATAAAGTCATGAATGTTTTTCCCAAACCACCAATTATTCCCGATAATCCATGGAAACTATGAATATCAGTTATTTTTGAAGGATAAGGCCACTCATATACAACCTTTGTCTTTGTAGGGACAACTATGATTCATTCATTGGTTACAATGTTCCTTAAGAAGGAAACTTGTTGTTACCAAATTTAAAATTTCATAAACATTTAAAAAGAATATAATTACATAGAGTTTCTAAAATAACCCTCATATAATCCTCATGCTCCTCACAACATTTTTAATATATCGTAATATCATCCATAAACACTACCACAAAGTTTTCAATGTAGTCCTAAACAACTCTATTCAATAAATATATAAATATAGAAGGAGCATTAGTCAAGCCAAAAGGAATAAAAAAATCATAATGCCTATATCTTGATTAGAAGGTAGTTTTTGTAATATATTATTTCATCACCCTAAATTGATGATAACTAGATCGAAGATCAGTCTTAGAGAAGAACTGAGCACCATGAAGCTGGTAAAATAAATCATCAATTCTTGTAAATGGGTATTTGTTCTTTACTATGATCTCTATTAGTTCTATATAATCAATGTATATCCACATTGATCAATCTTTCTACTTTACAAAGAGAATAGGATCTCCCTATAGAGACAAAATCGGTTATATAAACACCTTAACCAAAAGATCATGGAGTTTTTTTCTTTAATTCCTCCATCTCAATATTTTCCATCCGATATGGGATCTTGTATATTAGATGAAATCCATGTATGAGTTCCACAGATAACTCAACCTCTCATTATAAGGGAGGTCTGGCTAACTCCACTGGAAATACATCAATGTATTTCAAGACTATTGGGACATTTTATATCCTTATACTCTCATTTCCATCATCATATTTACAAATAAACTCTATAAAAAAGGTTTTAGGAGGTTCTTCTAGTCATAGATAATGTCCAGATATCTCTATATGGAAGATAATTGTAGGTTTTCCATTCACGACTTTTAATATTTCCTTGCTATTAAATTTGATCTTATCATTATACATTGAGAACCAGTCCATCATTAGTATAATGTCAAATTCCATATTGATAATTACTACTAGACTTATGATAAGATTATGCTCAATAAAGTAATTACTAGAGTTTCTAAATAGTGATGATGCATGGAAAATCCCACCAAGAGTATTGACTGATAACTCTAATTTTATCAAATTAGGGGTTGATTTTAAATTCCTTGAAAACAAGGAGGAAATAAAGGAATTCATAGAACTAAAATCAAACAATGTACTTTCTATATTGGAGAGAACAAAAAGGGTACCTACCACCACATCATTTGGAACTTCAACTATAGCCGTAATGATTGAAAAAGTGCATCCTTTCTCCCTTATCCTATGCTGAGGATGATGGTCATTCCCCTCCACTACCATTGGATTTGGATAGTGATTAGAAAAGTTCCCAAGATGTCCACACATGAAGCACTGGGAATCAGGTAGGGAATGCACAATCTTCACATTATTGTTAGTGTTTGTTAGTTAAGGCCTCACCTAACTATGAAAATTCAACATGATATTGACATCTCTTCCACACTTGTATAACTTCCCCCTCCCGAATAGGTAGTTCCCCAAATGCTTCTTCTATAATTTATTACATGCGGTATATTTCACTTTCTTTCTTCCTCTTCCCTGATCAATGCTGCTCCCCAAGCTTGGCTCTATTTTTCGCTTCTTTTCATTTGATTTATGAGACCACCACATCTCACTGAACTCCTGTTAGACTTTCATAGTAATCCTCGTGATATAATAATAGCTGTCATAGTCTCAGTTTCCAAGATTCTTCTGCAGATGAGGTCTTAGACCACCAAAGAATCCATAAAACATCCCATTAGGATCCCTGAAAATGATTGATGTGTAACAGGAAAGTCATTTGATGTTAATATCGTATCTTCCAAAAGATACATTCTCCCTCTACATCAACTCTTGAAACCCATTATCCATTTTTTATATCATCAAATGGGGGAAATACTTATTGAAGAATATCCCCCAAAACTCTTCCCAGTATATAGATTCAATCTCTACTGTTGGCCACGTTTTTTAATCAGTTCCCACCACTGATCAACTTCTCCCTCTAAGTAGTAAATATCCTTTGTGACCTACTCTTGTTCTACACAATAGAGCACCAAAAATATTTTCATGATAGATCTAATCCATTTTCATCAATCAATGGTTTGGTAGATCCCCTAATGGTGTGTGGTTATTGATGCATAATGGACTCAATTGAAAATTGGCCCCTTCATAGTGAAATCAGTCTCTTAGCTTAATTCATGTAATTTACCATAACATGGGTCAGTTGGTTCATCACTCTAATGAATATTTCTATTATAGATTTCATCAGAGGGTCTTCATCACATGGTCTATTGCGGTCACCATTTTCATGGTTCCTTTTATTGACTTCCATTCCTAAAATAATAAAATCATATTGATATGTTCATTTTATTTACGAAAATTTTAACTATAATGGATTTTTATGTATTAAAAATTCATTCTTAAACATATAATTCTTTAACAACAATTTCATTTCTCTATAAATATATTATAATGATTCATTAAAATATTATGATTAACTAAACATATCCCATGGGAGTATCATACCAGAAGAACATCAATGCCCATTGTCATTCACCAGTTCCAGTTCGAGTCCAGCTCAAAATAGTGTTTTTAGGTTTTACCCCTAGATACAACTATGTCAAATCCACATCCACTTATTCGTATCTTGATAGGGATATACGTGAAATGAAACCAATTACTTAACATTGCACCAAAATACCAATTTTTTCCCTATATTTAAAATTTAATATACGAATCTTCCTAATCTTTTCATAGACTAATTTTCACAATTAACTAAACTATCCTTTGATACCAACTATGGCATCCCACCATTTTATTAATTTACATTACATTTAATTTTACAAACAGAGTATCTTTAATGTGTAGTATCTTGAGAAAAAGGTATATAATAAATTTAAATGTAAAAAATTATTCTATTACTCTTGTAAGGATACTTCAAGGTTAATCGTATGTACATTTAATTCATATCCTAACCCGGGGACATACATCAAAGGAAAGGGTGAGCCAAAGGCCTAGAAAAGAAAACTACTAAAACATTTTACATGTGAACTTGAGTGATATCAATAAGAACATGGGGAATATCATAATGGAATAATAAAGAATAATATCATGATAAAAATAACCTGGAAAATAACATTAAATTTGGGATAAAAAGATTAATTTATAAATTCATAAGAATATCACCAATGTAAGTCCCCAAGGTGTCATAAAATTTACCAAGGTTATCCACCAAGTTATCCTAAGACTAGACATATCTAGAGATTAATTTTTTTACCCAAGGCATTAGAGAGCTATCAGGAATAACCCTTAATATGTATTTATTTTCATGATATCCACCTAGATATTTATAAAACATTTCATAATTAACCCAAACAGAATAAAAGAAATAGTTTTCCTATCAAAATCATGATGTTTTATAAAGTGCCTAAAAATTAGATCATTATGTAATTTATAACCCATGGAAATGGAATAAGGGTTTTATGTATGTAAAGTAAAGAATAAAATATTTCATTTTTATTTCATGATGAATACCACTAGAAATGAAATAGTTTTGGGTATTTACATAATTAAAATAAGATAGTTTGTTGAGAAATAGAGAGAGATTTTGTGATAAACATTTTACAGCATAACGATTATACAACATTGTTTTAGAAAACATTAAAAAGTGAGGGGACAAGGGTATCACATCCATAAGTGACTCATAATATAGTATAATGACATAATAAAATGTAAATAATAATATTTTATGGAAACATGAATGTTATATTATAGAGAAGATAACTTGAATGGAAAAAAGGAGAAGTTGCGATTTCGCTTACGAAACTTCTACAGCCTAATAACATCTCTTAAAATCTAGAAAATCAGGTGATGAGAGAGGAAATGGTATCTAATCATTTTAACATAGTGTTTACTATAATAAGGATATATAAGAACATACCATAACTTAATAAAATTAAAACTATATGGAATAACATAAAGGAAATCATTACTAAAAGAGGATGGTGAAAGGATCCCTTACTTTGAAGAGTATCTTCTAGAACTCTAGGATCGAAACCATGTGGGATTAAGGGCACTTTGGCAGGACTCATTGGTAGGTAAAAAGACTATATCATCATTGAATAAGAATTTTTAACGAAAGGAATGAAGGAATGGGTTGGTATTTATAACAAATGTGGGGGAATATTTTATTAATTTCCAAGGGACACCTCGTTAGTGGTATTTTCCAAACAATTGGCTTGCCCATGGTATTTTCCCATGGTTCTAGACACATGGGATGTCTCAAAATATTTTAATCCATATGACTCAACTAGAATTTAAAATTAAATATTACATCATTGTGATTTCATAAAACTCCCCGAAAACAAAAAAACTGTATTTTTACTATTCACCAAAAAATGAGCATTTTTTAAAAATATAATTAATTAAACCTAACATTATATAGGTGTTCTGAATTAAAAAATGAACTTCACATTATGAAAATAATTTTCTATACAACACAAACTTATGTTTTATGAAAAATCATTGTTTACCCAAAAAATACTAATACGTAACTAATAATTTCTTAAATAGTTAGTTACATGTGATATTATATCACATTACCATTCAAGATGCCTAAATTATATTTATACGTAATTAACTGAGGTAACTATTTCATTGGTCACATTACTATTTATAATGGAAATATTATTATTCATAATTTACCATTCACCAAAAAAACAAGTTGATCTTATCAGAATCTAAATTTCTTATTGATTACAACTGTATATATCCATTTTTTGAAAATAAATTCACATTATAAATTATATAATGTATAAAAAATTATTTTATAAAAAATTTTCAAAAAAACACCAACAATAATACGAAACTTTTAAAAATTCATCCTATATTTATTTTGGCATCTGAAATTATAAAAATTTACCATAATAAGAAATAACAATATTATTTGTACAAAAGGATTACACAAATTAATTAATGCCTTGTTACATAGACCCTTATAAAACCTACACAGGACCTAAGATTTTGGTGTGCAATGGTGATAGAATATTGGGGAGGCTCGGATTATATTGCCTGAGTGGTGATTTTTATCAGCTTGAACTTCTCCTGTAGGTGATTTCGTTTAAGCTTCACATGTTGAAGCTCTGTTTGGGCATAGTTCAAGTAAAATCCTACTGATGCAAAATACATCCCAAGCTCCTATATATGGGATTCGTATGACCCGAGTCTACTGGATGAGGCTATTGACCCCTCTTACAGTATTAATTAACCATAATAACTTGTATTTACAAACTAATATCATAAAGTTAAGAGTTTAGATATCAATGGTCCTATGGACCAACAGTTATAATTAACTAATGGTTATATAATTTTCCAAACCCAAAGGTGTCTTTTCAATTATAATCAATTTATTAATTAATAGATATAGTTATTTTTGAGTTGAAAATAAAATAACACACAAATTTAAAAAACAAATCATTATTCAAAATATCAGATCGCTACATAATGATTTTCCAATAACATGACAGTCACAAACCTTATTCTAAGAAATTAATCTTTGAAAAACTCAATTTTGAATTCAATAATTGATAAATAGTGAACCAACACCATGTTTTTATGTTACCCACATTCAGGGCTCAAATAAAACAATGTTACCTCTAAATACCATCACCTCCATCTTGTTTATCACCACTATAATAGATGACATAAAATGAGGGAATTAACTAGTGTCTCTTAATAGGAGGAGACATAATAAATGAGTGGATCCCACTCCTCCCCTACCCAAATTTTATAATCATACATTCAGAATATTTAATGGAAGTGCGAATCCTGAAAACCCCCTCTTATATTTTTTTCATGATAAGGTCAAATGATTGGAACACCGATTCAGCATGAGGTGAAAAACAAATTTTCTTTATGAAAACACTATAGGTTCCAACATTCATCATGTATAAAAATGTACATTCATATCCAAAAAATGTTGCAAAGATCATCAATTTCAGTTCCTCTATACGATTGGATCTACAATAAGGAAGATTGTGGATGTTAACCTATCAAATTACAAATAGTTGTAAACCTAGTGAGTCTCTAAACTCATCATTAGATATAAAATTCTGTAATAAATGCTAAATGTATAACTCCCATGAGATAGACTATTCAATATCATCATATAGAATCTATGAAAATTTATAGAAACCACTAATGCTATTTAATTTTTTTAGTGTACTCTATGGGTTTTTAGTTATGGCACATTATTTAATTGATTCCATTTAATGTACTAGTTCTGAGATTCTATTTTACACTATTTTCATGGTGAAACAATGTCGGGAAAAGTGGAAATGATTATTTAAAGCATAAAAAAGTTATAATACCCATCATAACACCAAAAAATTCCAAATCACCCATCACTAACAATAGTTGAGAAATAGCTAAAAATGACATTAAGTAAAATTGTGGTGTGAATAATGCCTCTCATGATATAGTTAAAAAAGTAAAAAATCCAACTCTTTCTAAAGAGAGACTATTATAAAATATTTAATCTAAACCAGGGAAAATAATCTTCACATATTTCCTATGCCTTGGAAACATGATGAATTATTCCTAGTAATATTCTCTATTATTTCACATTCCAAATTATTTTAGGCCAAATGATTCAACCTTACTTATTATTTAAATATATCCTCTAAAAAATAGTTGATTATGGAGAAGGGTTAGTAGGAAAATACCATGAAAAAGTGAACTATGATTCCACTACCCAAACCAAGAAGGAATATGACTAATATGATGTCCCATATCAAAATTAAAAAAATATTGATAATTTGAGGACGTGGAAAACACATATATTGATAATGAAATCTTTATGGGAAAAAATAATATACATTTTATGGCCCTAATTACTACTTATCCACCCATTTCAATGTATTTTATCTTATATTATATTGGTATGAGTAAACTAATGAAATAAAAATTTAGGAATGAATATTATCTTTCATTAAAATCCACACTCATCCATAATATCGGGTACTTTATGGTCCCATCATTCGGAGTATGGGGACCTCTCTATAAATAAGAACCATTATTGGATAAAGATTTAATATATGGCTGTATTAATGAAATTTAATTATAAATTATATTTCATATTATGATTTTGAATATGAACATGAGTTCTCAACACATAACTGGGTATCTATTGGAGGAGGTAATAGAATCCATGTTCACTCTGGAAGATGTGGTCATGAATGATCATAACATAACGCCCACATATATACTAAATCAATACATGTGTCTGAAAAACAAGGTAAAACACTTCAATAAAGACACCAACAACATGGATACACCCATGAATCCTCTGGGATTCATTCAAACCCAATTTTCATGAATGATCAATTATTGGTTGTAATGTTGTATGAAAATACCAAGCTTGTGGATAGTTCTAATCAACCCAAACCACTAGAAACTAAAATTCAATTTTTTTATATCCAAGAACCATACAAATAGTCCTCAAATTATATATAATATAACCCTTGATCTAAGGTTTCCCTCAAATTAGGATGTTCCACTTTTAGTGGAATAATTATCGTATCATGAATTAGTGTGCTTCCTATCAAACCTAACATCATATCTTGGATACACATCACCACTCAGAAGAACTCAGGGAAGTTAATTTTGATAACCTTCAATGATCTCAAGATATTTAGAATAAATATTCTAAAAATATAGTTTACAATGATAATATTTGATAAGTGAAATTCTATTCTCTTTTCCCATTCCTATAACATGATTAAGAGGTTGTTGTCCATGGAAACATTTGGCCCATTTACATCTCATTATAGATTAACATTGTATAAGTTCATTTTTATTTTGATTAAAATTGATATAGGTTCAATATCGACATAATACAGACACATTGAGTCAAGTATTTTTATGAGTATGATTTGTCTCCATCAAAATAAACCATCTAGGTATGATAAAAGTAATAACATCCCATTATGAAGATAAAACTCAAAGAACTGTTTAGGTATCTGATATCTTTCTCTATGTTCATGGTAATTTGGTAGAAAACAACATTTATTGAATTTTTTGGATGAAAATTGATTCAAAAATACACAACAATGATGTCATTATACCATTTATGCCTATAATACATCGTTATAGTTGATTTTGAAGTACAATGAGGTAATTTTTCTTCCTTTGAATCAAAAGATTCATAGTTTTCCAAAGAATGTTTCTAGTGGTTAGAAAGAAATAACCATATGATATGAATAAATATTAGGGTCACTACACCTAATTATTTTATAACTACCCCTATATTTCATTGGTTCCTATCTAATACAGGTTATATATTTCCAATATATCTAATTGTTGTAATGATCAAAGCAATATGTAGCCTCTAGAAGGCATATCTTTCAAAAAATTATATAGTAAAAGTATTTTTTTCTATGTTAATCACATCAGATAGTGATCATGAATTATCCCTGGAAAATAACATTTCATGAATACAAAGTCATATAAAAATGATTCATGTTCACATCCAAGACCCAATGGGATCCTCACATCATCATTAAGATCAAATCATACCCCCAAAATTTAGGTAGATGTTGATTGTTCCCCTATAATGTATTCTAAACTCTAGGATGTTGGAATAAATTCAAAATTAAAGGACAATTGGGTAGTTTGATAACATGTCTAAAATTACCCTGTTGGCGATGTAGCTTCATCAACACCCTTAGAATGTAGTGACTCCTCCTCTTATTTCATAGATGAATGAAATTTCTAATACTAACTTCAAATTTTGATATTACACCTTCATGTTTTATCCCTAAAAATATTAATAATGAAAAAGAAGATGTGGAAAATTAACTTTGAGATTCCCTTATATAATTTGATGAAGGAATTTCCACCACCATTGATGAGCATAGGCCAGTGAATCTTTGTCGAGAATTGTATCCATGAAACATTCCCATATTCTAATATATATACCTATAGGGGGAGTAGGAGTATAATTTATTCCTAAAATGGAATTAGAAGGTGTTCTAGTTAAACTAAAAACCTATTATGTTAAATCCCTTTGTTACCACCCATCTTCGAGGTTTTCTAGATGACTACAACATATTGTGGCAAGTAGCAAGAAGAATGAATCCAAATATGACTTCCAAAGTTGATGATGTTGTATAGAAGATCATAAAATTGAAATTCGTCTTAAGAATATTAGATAAAAATGTTTTTGGAAGACAAATTTCCTATCAAGAATAAAAAGATCATGCTTATGTTTATGTCGAGATAAGAGAACTCAATAGGATTTCCCATTAATTTCAACATATTATTGAAGATATAAGTAATGATTGTGAAATATATGGATTTGAATCACACTCTTTCATGGACGGAACTACAAAAATAATAAAATTCATAACAACTTTATCTGATGACGAATATTTTTCTTTTAGGGAACCTTTAGGAATACATTTATATCAAGTGATAAATTTTTTATTAAGAATGTTGGTTCTATATTTCTGTGTTCTATGCATCATATATTGAAATAATTTTTTGGGGAAATCATTGTTTTTTCTTGGAAGAACTCATAGTTAAATCTCAAAAATAATGTGATCATCTAGTGAAAAAGAATAATAATAATTTTAACAAGATTTTATAATGAAACCTAAGTACAATCCCCTTAAAGTCACTACTACGGTACCATCGGAAAAATTTTTCTTCATAATAGTAGATTATCACAACATTACATCCAATAAATAAAAAGATAAGGAAATAACTAAAATTCATCTTCCTTGAACAAACATGGAGCAGTGTAATCCATTGGAATCTCATATGAATATATATCATCATCACCAATATCACCATTAATTTTTTAGAATTCAAAATATTAATATATAATGTGGTGTCTACCAGTGGGACTAGGACAACTATAGATCCTTCAAAGACCTCATTTAATACCACATCATCCAACTTGTACAGACTCCACTATGGAATGGAATGTCTCTTATATTGTATGTGGCAACTCTATAGATTTCTCATGGTTTTCTTACAGCTCATAAAAAATCTATGATCACGGAAAATAGTTTGTATTATCTCATTCACACCATTATATACACTGAAACCTGATGTATTAATATTTATAAGAATATTTTATCCTTGATAATCATATTATAAAATCTTGTATATTTTCTCAAATACAATGATATCTATTTTATTGATCATGTTGAACCAATTAAGTAAATCTTCACCAAAATTTTTTTACCTGATGTATGGAATGATTGGATGTTATCCAGTGTCAATTTTAAATCTTCGTTCATTCCCCAAATTTTTTTCTAGTCGAATGTATTGGAAGAATTTATTTTATAACACCCATCTCATTATGGAGGTCCATTAAATATTGATATACCTTATAGTGATCAATTATCTAGATGAATTTCACCCAAAAAGTGAAATATACCTCCATGATAATTGACACATCTTCCTATTTTACATTATTTATTTTATAAATTTATCTTGGTATCATGGAGTCTTTGTGAAACCCTACATGAAAATTTTGAATTCTTATTTTGAAACGCACTTTTTGGCCATTACGGCGTTCAGCGCGCCACTGTCGAAACCGCACGACCTTTCTTGGGTCACCACACGACCTCGCTCGGTTCTCCGCATGCCTTCTTGGCATGCAACTAATTAAACAAAAATAATTATCAATAAAAAATAAAATTTAATTAGATGGATAAAGTAGGTGGCACAAAATAAAATCCGACGAATAAAATTAATTATGAGTTCTAATAATAATAATATAAATATTTTTCCTATTATTATTATTATTTTAAGATATTGTCATTATGGTATTTATCATTATTATTATTTATTATTATTATTAGAATAATTAGTTTTAGTTTCTTTTAATTGTTAACTTTTTTTAGTTTTTTTTTTCTAGGGTTACCTTACACGTCGCCCCCCTTTCTCACCCCCTCTCATTTTTTGGCACACACCCCACCCCCTAGAACCCTCTGGTTTGCCGCACCCCTACCCTCATTCCCATCCATCTTCTGCCTTGCACAAAGTCGTCACAGCCTTACAAACAGCTGCACCTCTTGTTCGTCGAAGACCTCACTCCCTGCCTCCTGCTTACTCGCACCGTCCGTTGGATTGATACTCCCTTCGGTTCCCCGCACTCCTCCTGCACCCCCCCCCCTCCGGTGACCTTGGGATGTCGACCCGGCTCTCCTTGCTCCACCTCGAGCCACCGCGCTAACCCCCACCTCACCCTGGATGGCCCTCCTTGACTCGCCTACCTCCTTTCACTGGCAGACTGCCCCCCCCCTTGGCCGAGACTTTGCCACGCTGCCACACCCTCTCCCCTACGGTATAATATTTTCTCCCCTTTGCTAGGGTTTTTCCCCTTGTTCTTGGGGTTTATTTTTTTCCAGTGGGTATAGTTAGAATTTTAGGGTCTAATTTTAGGTCTTTTGGTTTGATCTTCTTGTTTTAGGGATCAATTTGGTCTCTTGGTGATGCAATTGAAGCGTGAATAGTATTTTCTTCATTGTAGGATGTTTGTACACGTCGAGGTAGGTGGTTCTGCTCAAAATTTTTGTTTGATGAATTTACTTGTGTGTTAAATTAATTCATCATATTATTTAGTTATTTTTCATGGTGCGAAGTGGTGTTATTTTATTCTCTTGATATCTCATATGCATTGATTTGTTATTAATGTGTTTATGTGATATTAATGTGATTTTATGCAAACCCATGTCAAGCTTTTTTTTAGTGTTTTATAAATTTTGAAATTTTTAATTAAATGATATTTGCGGTGAAAATCATGTTTTGATAAGATTACGTCATGTTTTTGGTTCTAAAGTGGAATTTTAAATAAAACTAAATTTCTCATTAGTGAAAACATTATTGCATCGTTTCTTAGAGCTTTTGTTAAAGTACTCAAACAGATTTTTTTAATTGGTGTAAGTTGTTTGGATTGAACTCTTGATGTGGCATTGTGTGTGTTTGGTTAAGAAAGAGGGTTGGGTTGGGTTTGTTTGTAAATTCAACCTTCACTCTTCAAAATTTGTTTATTTAAAATCATAAATGTCTTATTAAATAGTTATTAAGGATACAAGTTGTTTTAATTGGTAGTGTATGAAATGGATATTGGGTTTTGAAATATTTTAGTGTGCATATTATTTCAAATGGATTTTGTGTGTGCAAATGGTGGTTTTGGTGTGCGTCATGTATTTCTTGGTTTGATTATGTGATTATGGCATAAAACTATAACTGTGAACTACTTGAGAACAAATGGGAAGTCTAGGTACTAGGTGGGTTGACTAGGACTAGTGCGCTAGTGATTCGGAAGTGGCTTCGGCCCAGATTAACTTAGCTAGATTGACGACTACAATAATAACTAAACTTTTGGATGTTGTTGGAGACCACTAGGTTATGGATGGGTTTCCCTACTAGTGGCTCGTTCATGAGAATTTATATTGTTGTTTTCTTGTACCATTGTTCACTGAGACACGAGGTTCTAGGGTCCCACTTCTTGCTAGTATCTTTAGGGACTCTCCCATGTTTTGTGATCTTATTTGATTTCTACTCACCGTCGGCACACGGTGTGATATTGGGGTTACCCAGAAAAGTGTGTGCATGAGTATGTGTGTGCACACGTGTGTGTGTAAGTTAATTTAAGTTGTTTTCCTTTTTGAGAAAATTTCCCTTAAAAAACTGTTTTCATTAAAATTATTTAAGAACTTATTTTTTTATTCTGTTAAATTGAAAATGTTTTTGTCTTTTAATAATTATGTGTGGAACCTTTTCTCGGTGGCATCCTACTGGTCTTTTAGCGCAAACCCTACATATTCCCTTGGGTGTATGTAGATTCTATTTCTTATGCTTTCCAGGTTGTGACTTTGTGCTCAGTGATGGTGGTTCAGGCTGTAGTTGGTCTTCCCATGTAGAGGGGTGTTGTTGTGGCCTCTATTTTTCCAAAAGGTTGAGGTCAGAGTATTAGTTTCCACTGTCATATTTTCTTTTTATTTATTGATTCGAGTTGTATACTTTAACCCAGTTTATAGTTTAAAGGCGTGTTTGGTTGTCTTTTTATAGTTTCAGTTTATTTATCTTGATAGTTGT
This sequence comes from Viscum album, assembly GCA_963277665.1. Classification (NCBI taxonomy): domain Eukaryota; kingdom Viridiplantae; phylum Streptophyta; class Magnoliopsida; order Santalales; family Viscaceae; genus Viscum; species Viscum album. The sequence goes on along the minus strand of OY728152.1, from coordinate 136,586,069 downwards.
TTTTCTGTCATTTATTTCGGGTAAACCATTCCCACATATTACTCATGATACCCAGGCACATGTTCCAGCCCGTGGGGATCAGGAACACCCTTCGGGCCACGTCGTAGACTGGGTCGAGCGCCGGGTCGGAAGGCAACCTGGCCTGGTTTGTGAAAAAATGGCATCAGAGGAGCAGGTTTTCACTCATGGGTCGTGATCTTTTGGTAAAGAGTCACGGTAGACTGGAGGTAAGGTTGTCGGGACTAGATGTCCTGGCTATGAGCAAGGTGCCTGGCTAGCACACCTCATGGTGGGACTCGAGATACCAAAGTTAGTTGAGGTTTGTCGAAGTTTTTAGTCTTTGCAATTAATCTTGTTTAGGAGAAATAAAAAAGGGAGTAGGGTCAGTGGTCTGAGTGAGCTCACAGGGTCTGGCAAGCCATGTGGAGCTAGGGACGCTATCCTAGAATACTCTCATTGGCAGTGGCATGATTGGCGTATGGCCTCCAACCATATGTTCCAGTCACCCGCTAACACAAGTTTTCTCTTGCGTCATTCCTCGTATCTTTTTTTTTATTCGTGGAGATTTAGTTTTTAAGTAAAAATGTTTTGGTCTTGGATTTTTTTTTCAAATGAAGTGATTTAAAATTGAAATGGTGTGTAAGGTTCGAAAAGTGTGGGGTGGAAGTTTTGGTTTGGAAAAATGGAAAGGTTTGGTTTTGATTCTTGGTGTTCTCATGGGAAACCACATGCATGAATGTATTTGGAAAATGAAACGATTAATGTCATGAGAAGGTGAGTTCCGGGATGGATATGAGGTGGTTGCCGGTGCGGCATGAGAACATGCATGTGAAAGGCTTATGGGACACCATTTTTGTTTGTGCAACCCACTAGATTGACTTACTTTAAAAATGTTTTTTCAAATCAATGTTTTTTGGTGTTTTAGTAAACGGTGATTGTGTGGTGTGTCCTTGTATTTTTGGAAAGATGGATGTGAGGTGTTTCGAGCCGAGAATCATTTTTGACTGATTTGTGTCCAGAGTTTGAGTTTTTATTTGTAAGTTGGTATGCAAGAATGTGGTTAGTGAATTATTTTGAATAATATATCAGGGATCCCTTGAAGTGGTTCCCCCTACATATTTGGTGTTCTCTTGAGGTATGCCTTGAACATTGGACCAGTTTGGTTGGGTCTATTGTTTTCTATCATGACTAGTGTATGCCCCCCATAAAGCATTGACTTGTGATTAAAGTGCCGCCACAAGAAAATCTCCTTTGGCCAACCCTCTAGTTGATCAGAGGAATATCATCATGAATTCTAGAATTGAACCCACCTATCCTTTTTACAACTAAGTGGTTCCTCTCACAGCGGGATGGCAGATGTGATGGGAGTTTAAGGGAGTTTTGGGTTTTTTTTAGTGTCTGACTCATCGAGTATGAAGTTTGACACTGTCATGATTGAAGGTTCCCCCTGGAAACGGCGAAAGGAATTCCAGCGGGGAAGGGTGAAGGCAGTTCAGAATTTTCAGTGTTGACCAGTGTATTGAAGGGATTTGTAGTATTTTCATCAGTTTCAAGGGTCATGTTCGGTGACATCTTATAGTGTGAGTTCTCTTTGATTGTCAAGGGTGACGTTTGACCTCATTAATCTAAATGTTCTGTTTGGAAACGGTGAAGAAGATTCCAGTGGAGAAAAGGTGGAAGCAACCTAGAATGGTCGGTGTGGGCCACTATTCTAAATGACCTTTGGTCCTTCATTGGTTTCGTTTAAGAAAGGGTCAATGTTTGGCCACTAGTGTGGCAGACTCAGTCACATGGGGATGCTACGATCAATAGCAGAAATCATGTGTTTTTTAAGACTCATTTTGAAGTCCCTCTCCATATAATGCTCCTCTCAAGAGAAATTGTCATGTTCAGTGGTGATTTGTGGTGTCGTGCTCTCATTCAGTGCGATAAAGGGTAATGTACATGCACCATTCAACTCTTGTGTTGGTGAATGTTCTTTGTATAATCGGTTGGATGCCGTAATGTGTTGTGTTTGTTGGTGTTTCCTCGGTTGCAGTGTGGTTGTGTGTGACACCAAAAAGAGGATCTCCATTTGGGAGTCTTCGTCACCTGACTATGAGGCAGGAGATGCTTCAAACATCAGGGCTCCAACTATAGGCCTCAGAGTGAAGCTGACGCGTTTTCAGGAATGCAGATAGTTTATGTGACCCCGACTTTGTTCTATCATTGTTGTTGAAAGTCAAACCAATTTAAATCATTCCTGTGATTGATCAGTTCCAATCGAACTGTTTGGGAACGTAAGGATTCCGTGACTACGTAGAGGTGCGGTCATCTCATTGCCTTAGAGTCTTTGGGTTCGCGTTCCACCAAATGAAATCTGTTTAGTGGTCCTGATGGGATATGTTGGGTAATTCGGTCTCAAAATTGGAATGGTGTTTGTCCAGGGGTGTGAAGATGTTTGCTTGTCTTGGGTCATGGTTTTGACGCCCCAGTAGTTAGGGCCCTCCCTCCCTGCCCCTTATGGTGGGGTGTTTTGTCACCATCGACTTTTTTTTCAAAGTTATGTAACCTCTGTTCATTCTAATGGCGGCAAGACCCCTGATGGTTCTCGCAGAAAGGTATCTGGAATAAATCGATGTTGGCCTTTCCTGAATGGTGGAGAGTCTGCCCGGACCTCCCCATGTTGGTTTTCTTATCTCGTCTTGGGTTTTGGCAAGTTCCTAATGGTGGGGAGACCCACATTGGGTCTCGCACGAATGTCTCTAAAATGAATCAGTGCTAGAATTTTCTTTAATGGAGGGGAGTCCTCTCGAACCTCCTAGTGTCGGCATTCCAATCTCGTTTCGAGCACAAGTGAGTTCCTAATGGTGGGGAGCCCCTTGGGCCTCCCTATGTTGATCCTTTGCTTCTGTTTTTAAATACATCTTGGTGAAAAGTGATAGGAGTGTTCCGTGGAAGTGGTTTGACCTTGTTTGTTCATTCTATAGCCAAATGGTGTGGTTTTGGTTTAATCGTACTTGAGGTTTTTCGGCTTGTGAAGCTGGCTTCCGTGGGTGTGAGAGCTCCCTTCCTTGATCAGTCAACTGGAGGCATTCTAGCTCTTTGGGGCGGACGACACATATCTGAAAGTATTTATATGAGTTTCTTGAAGTTTTCTTTAAGTCACTTTCTCTGAGCACAATAATTTTTCCTCTCTTTTCTTGGTGTTTATGGGGATTCCCTTTGAAACATAAGGTAGTTTGGTTTTCTACTTTGGGGTTTGGCTCTGGTTGTGGATTTCCGAGGACGGAAATCTTTTTGTGGGGAGAATTGTCACATCCACCTCTTTTAAATTAATTATTTTATCAATTTTTCTTAGTATTAGAGAGTCTGGGTGAAACCCTATTTGAAATTTTTTAATTCTTATTTTGAAACGCACTTTTTGTCCTTTACAGCATTCAGCGCGCCGCTGTCGAAACCGTGAGACCTTGCTTGGGTCACCGCGCTGACTCGCTTGGTTCTCCGCATGCCTGATTGGAATGCGACTAATTAAACAAAAATAATTATCGATAAATAAATAAAATCTAATTAGATGGATAAAGTAGTTGGTGCAAAATAAAATGGGACGAATAAAATGAATTATGAGTTCTAATAATAATAATATTATTATTATTATTATTATTATGATTTTTACTATTATTATTATTATTTGAAGATATTTTCATTATGGTATTTATCATTATCATTATTTATTATTATTATTATTAATATTACTAGTTTTTGTTTCTTTTTTATTTTTAATTTTTTTTTAGTTTTTTTTCTAGGGTTACCCAACCCATCGCCCCCTTTCTCCCCCCCTCTTCTTGTTTCGGCGCACACCCCTCCCCCTGGAACCCTCATTCCCAGCCACCGTCATCCTTGCACCAAGCCGTCACAGCCTTGCAAACAGCCACACCTCTTGTCCGTCGAAGACCTCCCTCTCTACCTCCTTCTTTCTCGCGCCACCTGTCAGATCAGTACTCCCTCCGGTTCCCCGCACTCCTCCTGCACCACCCCCACCCCTCCGGCGACCATGGGCCGTCGATACGGCTCCCCTTTCTCCGCATCGAGCCGCCGCGCGAACCCTTACCTTGCCCTGGCCGACCCTCCTCGACCCGCTGACCTCCTTTGACCGGTGGTTGGACCCCCTCCCTTACCCGAGCCTTTGATGCGCCGCCACACCCTCTCCCCTATAGTATAACATTTTCTCCCCTATTCTAGGGCTTTCCCTTTATTCTTGGGGTTTATTTTTTTTCTAGTGGGTATAGTTAAAATTTTAGGATTTAATTTTAGGTCTTTTAGTTTGACCTTCATGTTTTAGGGATAAATTTGGTATCTTGGTGATGCGATTGAAGCGCGAATGGGATTCTCTTTGTTGTTGGATGTTTTTACACGTCGAGGTAGGTGGTTCCGCTCATAATTATTGTTTGATGAATTTATTTTTGTGTTTAATTAATTCAGCGTATTATTTAGTTTTTTTTGCATGGTGTGAAGTGGTGTTATTTTATTCTTTTTAGATCTCATATGCATTGATTTGTTATTAATGTGTTTATGTGATATTAGTGTGATTTTATGGAAACCCATGTCAAGCTGGTTTTTAATGTTTTATAAATTGTTAAAATTTTAATTAAATGATATTTGCGGTGAAAATCATGTTTTGATAAGATTACGTCATGTGTTTGGTTCTAAAGTTGTATTTAAAAAAAACCAAATTTATTATTAGTGAAAACATTATTGCATGTTTTTTTAGTGATCATATTAAACTTCTCAAATAGTTTTTTTAATTGTTGTAAGTGATGTGGATTGAACTCTTGATGTGGTGTTGTGTGTGTTTGGTTAAGAAAAAGGTTTGGGTTGGTTTTGTGTGAAAATTCATGCTATGCTCTTAAAAATTTCTTTATTTAAAATCCTAAATGTCTTATTAAATAGTTATTCAGGATACAAGTTGTTTAAATTGGTTGTGTAAGAAATGCAGATTGAGTTTTGAAATATTTTAGTGTGCATATTATTTCAAATGGCTTTTGTGTGTGCAAATGGTGGTTTTGGTGTGCGTGATGTCTTTCTTGGTTTGAGTTTGTGATTATGGAATAAAACTAGAACTCTGAACTACTTGAGCACAAACGAGAATCCTGGTACTAGGTGGCCAGACTAGGACTATTGCGCTAGTGATTCGGAAGTGGCCTCGGCCCGGATTCACTTACCTGGATTGACGACTACAACACTAACTAAAATTTTGGATGATGTTGGAGACCATTAGGTTATAGATGTGTTTCCCAAATAGTGGCTCGTGCATGAGAACATATATTGTTCTGTTCTTATATGATTGTTCACTGAGACACGAGGTTCTAGGGTCCCACTTATCGCTAGTATCTTTAGGGCCTCTCCCATGTTTTGTGCTCTTCTTTTCTTTCTGCTCACCGTCGGCACACGGTTTGACGTTTGGGTTGCCGAGAAAAGTGTGTGTGTGTGTGTGTGTGTGTGTATGTGTGTGTGTGTGTGCGTGCGTGTGTGTGTGTGTTTGTGTGTGAGTGTGTGTGTATGTTAATTTAAGTTGCTTTCCTTTTTGAGAAAATTTCCCTTAAAAAACCATTTTGATTAAAATTCATTAAGCACTTATTTATTTATTATTTTTATTCTGTTAAATTGGAAATGTTTCTGTCTTTTAATAATTATGCATGGAACCTTTTCTCGGTGGTATCCTACTGGGATTCTAGCTCACACCATACATACACCCTTGGGTGTATGTAGATTCTGTTTCTTCTGCTTTCGAGGTTGTGGCTTCGTGCTTAGAGATGGTGGTTCAGGTTGCAGTTGGTCTTCCCATGCAGAGTGGTGTTGTTGTGGCCTATCTTTTCCTGGAAGGTTTAGTTAAGATTTTTAGTTTCCGCTATCGTCTTTTCTTTTTAGTTATTGGTTCAATTTGTAGACTTTAAACCTGTTAATAGTTTAAAAGCGTGTTAGGTTGTCTTTTTCCAGATTCAATTTATTTATCTTGTTAGTTGTTTTTCTGTCTTTTGCTTCGGGTAATCCATTCCCGCATGTTACTCTTGATCCCCGAGCAGTTGTGCCATCCCGTGGGGATCGGCAACGCCCTTCGGGCCATGTCACGGACCGGATCGGGCGCCGGGTCAGATGGCGACCCGGCCTGGTTCATGAAAATACTTTTAAAAACATGATAGGTGCATGAAAAGAGAATCCAAAATAAAATTAGGTCATCTCATGGATCATTCTTGTTTCCCTATCTAGAGATGTCTATCTTTAACGTTTCCAATATTAAAAATTCTTCACCAATAATGATGAGAAATATTAGTCCCTCATCCCTGGTTTTGGATTATACCAACATATACAAGTGGATCACTAAAATATTGATTTATATTTCAGTTACTAGTGGCTCAATATAATATTAATTTTTCATTAAAATATATTCTTTTTCATTTTTGGTGTTGTATGATAACATCATGAGAAATAAATTCATCATCGGTGATCCTTTACATGATTTTAGTAGACATATTTACATTTAAGAAAAAATTTAATGATCTGGCTATTGTAATCAGGTAAAAGGATTCAACAGAACATCTGTAAAATAAATCAATGATGTATGAAAAGGGAACCTGGGGAATAATAATATTGATAGGAAAGAAACAACCTATAATTTAAAAAAAAAATTTATTTACCCATGTGTCATTTCCTAGTCTTCCTTACCTAGGATTCTTTAATATGCACATTTCAAATAGTTCCTTCATAATCCAGTCGTGTATGTTAGCTCACAATGATGGGTACAAAACCTCACATAAAAAGAGGTCGAGTGATGAAAGTGTTATGAATGAGCTGGGGTCGACCTAGAACTGGCCACCTGAGTCGTTCCACAACATGGCCAGAATGGCGTTCCCGATCCCCATGGGATGGAAACTATTATGGAGCATCAAGATAATGTAACACCCCAAGCTTCTACGATATGCTTCTCTTTGAATAATGCAATAGCGTGTGTTGTACGCAACATCGAGTTCTAACACACCACAACCAATCAAACTAGTCGTTATGAATAGTAATACCCACTTTATGAACTTTATAAATTTTATTTTTAAAAATGGACTTCATTTTTGGATTCTGAATAACAAATTTAGCCTAGGATAATTTTTGGTATTTTTCTAAAAAACATCATTTTTTTATGAATAGTGAAACCACTAAGTGGTAGTTAGAAAAATGAATTTTTCATAAAAATAAATTTTACCACTTCTGTGAGTGGAATTTCGAAAATCCAAGAGACACGGTTAATATGAAGGAGTAAAATGTGGTTCAATGAGATGGAAATAATTTTTTGTGAATACTAACTTTTTACTTTTATTTACCATGGTTAAAAGTAAATAGGGTAATTAAGATTAAAAATAATATTAATATTACCGAAATACATGTCCTAATTCTGTTGGACATGTGTATCTCGACCAAAAACAACCTTAGGAATAAAATATTATCATTTAGGTCCACTTGGATTAGATTAGGACATTTATTATTATTTAATTCAAAGAAATGTTAAAAGAGTTAAAATCGATGTTTATTTACTGAAACATTTTTAATATAGGGTTATACAAAAGATAAATTCAATTGTAAATATTCATTATAAAGATAAAAATATTTCCTACATAATAGTATTTTATTTATTATTTTTATACATTAAATAATTTAATTTATTTATGACACAGTGATGATGCAGTAATTACCATGATAGTGAAAAATTAAAATAATTGATATTATAAACACCCAAATATATATAATTTTTGACTTCTTATGAATTAAATTAATTTTATAGGATAATATGACATGTTAGGATTGATTTAATTAACTTTTTTTAAGTTATAATTCTTCTATGATTTTTACAAAAATCAATTATTGAATAGTGTCAAAATTGACATAAATGAATGTTTAAAACAAATATTATATTATTAATTGTTATTAAATTCATAAAAATATAAGATTCGTCCAAGAGACTTATATCATGATAGTTTTATCATTAATGGAACACTTGGGGGTCTCTTGGAGGTATATAGTATGTTTATTTACTATATATTATAAAAATACAAAGTGACATGGTAAGTGTCAAACTAATTAACTATGTGTTAAAACTAGAAGATAAGGTTAATATAATGACCCAAACCTATCTAATTTCTATTGGTTGAGTGGTTTTCGACCCATACCCACCTTAAAATTTAAATAATACACTTCAGAGCCATTAGACACGGAATATGAATTTATTATAAAATAATATTTCTAGATTTTCCAAAGGTGCCCCTCACCCCTCTTATAAAAGGGTACTCCCCTTCTCATTAATTAACACCATCAAAGCCATTTGGTTCGGCCGAAACCAGCCCAAATACTCTCTCAACTTACCTAACTACAACCTAGAGGCCTTAGATTGATCAGAAAGCCAACCTAAGGATCCCTTTTGATCAAATCAAAAGGAAGAACCCAAAGAAGAGATAATGTTTTCACCACCTTTTTCCAAATTCATTTCTTCTTCAGCTTCTTCTTTCTTTGTTATTCCCATTATAAAATAATGAATCCAGTATCTCCTATATACTGTAATATTATTATAAATATGGTACAAACATATTCATTATTCTATCCATCCTTTGAATGACATGTCACCATACGTGCGTACATACAGCTTACCATCTCCACGTCATGGTGTAATTGTTATTAAATATATTATTATTTGGATGGGTATAATAATGATTTGTAATTCATGTAAATAATAAATATAACATGATAATGATTCTTTATATATGATATACCATCCAATTAAATATTATTTTAATATCAAATGAATTATATTGTCGCTCGTGCGTATGTATGGACTACCGTCTCCACAAACGCGATGCGATTCATTCTCCATTGTATCCATTCAAGTATAATTCTTATTTGATGATTAATAATAGTATCTAAGGACTTGATATCATTCTGGATAAGATTATGATACAACCTATCAAGGAAAAATATGTCTTACATAACAAAACATATAAATGAAAATGAGTAAGTTAACAGCTGAAACAACGATAATACTAAGATATTATTAACAAATCAATTTTAAAAGATCATATAAGATATCATATTAATATATATTATTCTTATATAATTTTATAACGATTATTTCACCACTATACAGGAGGCTAACCTACCCCCAATCATGGAAATGTACAAGGTAAGGGTTTTTTTTTGCAATCTCTTGATTATCCGAAGTTGTTTATACGTAATAATCTACTGGGATTTATTTATCATCCACATCCATGTTTCTGCAAAATGTATTTCAAATTTTTTTTACTATTTACAAAGAATATGGGTTAAATTCATTTATACCCTTGTTTGAATTTTTAAAAGAGGTTTATAAAGGAATCTTTTTGTCATTTTCCAAACAAGGTCCTTTTTATCCTTTTCGACAGAATTAAGGTAAGAATGACTTTTTTAACATATACGGCGGGTGCGGCTATTTTCCACCATTACAAGATCTTCGAAGCTTCCCTTATAGGCTTATAAGAATATTTTCAATTTTAATGTATTATTTTATAATTATGTGACTTTTAAATGATTTAAAAAAAAGATATATTTCTCTCAAATAGTTTTGATTTCATCTATGTCAACATCCTTTGATGGATTTTAAGCCTATTTGAAGTTTATTTATTAGGATACAAAACTTCATTATTGTATTGATGGTTTTGTGATATGTTTGAATATGGATGTGTTATTTCTATACCATTCATGGTTTATGAAGAAAATATTGGCATTTCGTATGCTAGTTTTAATACGAATGTTTATGTTATGTTTAAACCTGTTCATATGAGGAATGCATTGGACTTAATAAGTGATGGGTGGAGGCCACTATAGCTCCTCGATGCATCGGTAGGTCTCATGAGAAATACTAGTGTCTTGGCACAAGGCCTTGACAAAATCTTATTTGTAGTCTTGGCATGAGGCCTTGGCTCTGTGGTTATGATAGTCTGGCATTATGCATTCCACCATTATGAAAGTGGTTATTGATATTTCATGTGATTATTCGATTAGTAGAATATTCATGTGAATAAGTAAAGGGAATTATTTAATTTTATTTTTTCCATACTATGTTGAATTTCAAGTTTAAAAGGATTTTTTTTAGTTATACATTGCCTTAAATGTTTATTCTTATTTATGAAAGTTTCTGCTACATTGTTATCCTTTCTGGGCATTTGAGCTCACCCCTTTTCTATGTTTTATTTTTCCCTGGATGTGAAGACGTAATTTATGAATGACTTGTAGGGATAGTATGAGGGGATAAGAGTGTCGACTATGGAGACTATATTGTTGTAGTTTTCATTTTTATGATGTAATGTAAAACATTATTAATGTATCTGGTGTTTCCAAGGCTACTAAACTAATCGGTCTTTCGAGATTTGATCTTCTAGTGATCATGCCAATGTTATGTAATAATGCACCGACTTTGGGTAACTGGGTTCGGGGCATTACAGTTGGTATCAGAGGATGTTTAGTACAAACCTTGGAAGCTAGATTTAGATAAAATCTGATTAGAGCACATAGATTTAAGATGGAATTTGAGGATTAGTATAGAAGAACTTCCTAGAATTTTGGTATTTTAGAGATATCGTGAGTTTTCTGAGAAATACATCCCTGTTTGGATACGAGTAGGTAGAGGCGGCTCTGGCACAGATGTACCTAGGGGACAAACCCGAAAACACCGCTTTGAGCTAGACTTGAATGGGAACTAGTGCACGACAACAGGCATTGCTGCACTCTTGGTTACAACACTCCTGGGGGATATGCTTAGGATAACTCTAATTTTCTTTACAAATCATTATGAATGGTTTATGAGTATATAAATCCTCAAAGAAAACATTTTTATGATTATGGATTTTATCCAAAAATAGTTCAATATATGTTAAGTGTTTTCTAAGTATGAAATTATGTATTTTGGTTCATAAACTGATCTATTTTATGCCATTGTTTAGAAATGGTGCCTAGTTGAAGAAATGGAAACTGTATCAATGCACACACTCCATGTAGGGATTGCCCTCCTGCTCAAGATAATTATAGTGGAGCTGGTGATGAAACTAGTGCCGATCAGCTAATCACCATACTTGGACAACTCACTCAGGTTATGAATAATAACCTTACCCGTATGGAGCACCTAGATCCACAGCGTGGAGGATCAATGTTAGATCGCTTCATGAGGCAACAACCACCAACGTTCAATGGGAGTACAAATCCCTTAGTATCTGAACAATAGATAAATTCCCTAGAGAAAATATTTCAGGCTTTGGGGAGTAGTGAAATGGAAAAAGTTATCATGGTAGTTTACCGCCTCACTGGAGATGCTGATCAATGGTGTTCATTGATTCAAAACATGAAGGAAGCTGATGAAGTATCAAATATGGAATGGAGGGAGTTCAAAGATCTGTTTTTAGAAAAATAATTTTCTCGTGACCATCGAGCAGATATGGAAAGGCAATTTCTGAGTCTGAGACAAAAGGAGGATGAGAATGTCGCAAAGTATGAGGCTAACTTTACGAGGATATCAAGGTATTCTGGAGATTATATACGTAATCCAAGAAGTAATATTAATCGTTTCTTTTATGGGTTAAAACCATTTCTCTATCGAGCATTAGTCTCACAATCCTTCTCATCATACGAAGACATTGTCTCATGTGCTATCAAGACAGAAAAGGAATTCTCTAAGTCTTGTGAATTTAAAGTAGAGAAAGAGAAGAAGAGATCTACTGATCAATCTGGGAATGGAAATAAGGGGAAGAAGGAAAAAGCTGAATATCCATCTTGCAGTAAATGTGGGAAGAAACACCTTGGTACTTGCTTAAAACGAACAGGAGTCTGTTACAAGTGTGGTGAAAAAGGCCACCAAGATCGTGATTGCAAGGGGAAGAAGGAATCTACCGATATACAGTGCTACAATTGCAGGGAGATGAGACACTATACAAATGAAAGTCCTAAGGGTCAGGGGAAATTACCTCAGAAAAGGCCACGAGATCAAGGCCTAGGTTATCATATCACTACTACTGAGGTAGAAGCTCCGAAAGACGTGGTGGAAGGTAATTTAATGGTTTCCTCAAGTTTAGAAAATGCATTATTTGATTCTGGATCATTGCATTATTTCATATCTTCCTATTTTTCTAATAAAATCAGTTATTTCTAATTTTATTTAACAAGGGAGTCGTCAGTTAAAACTCTTAAGGGATGTATCATTGCAACAAAGTTTTATGAATCAGTCCCCATTAGAGCACATAAATGTTCTTTATCAGCTGATTTCATTGTCATACCTATGATTGAGTTAGATATAATCCTCGGTATGGATTGGCTTTCGGACCATGATGTGAAGATTTATTGTAAGAAGATGAAGGTTACGATTTTTGATGATGATGATAAGGAACACCTTATCTTTAGAGCAGAATCGTCACCACCTAATTCTTATCTAGATCCACCCCCAGTAGCTCAACTAAATTCAATTATTGGGGAGGAAGAGGATGAAATGACTATGGGTGAGGAAAGGAATGTTCAAATAGAGGATTCACCTATTGTGAAAGAATATATAGATGTGTTTCCGGAATATTTACCTGGACATCCTCCAGAACGAGAAGTTGAGTTTTCCATTGATTTAATTCCTGGATCAAGGCCTATATCGAATACCCCTTATAGAATGACCACTGTAGAATTAGTTGAACTAAAGAAACAACTAGAAGAATTGAGTAATAATGGATTTATTCACCCTAGTGTTTCCCCATGGGGAGCCCCTATTCTTTATGTTAAAAATAAAGATGGATCTATGAGGTTATGTATCGACTATAGGGAGATCAATGCTATAACAATAAAGAACATCTATCCCCTACCTCGCATTGATGATTTATTTGACCAACTACATGGAGCTCAATACTTTTCAAAGATTGACCTTCGATCTGGATACCAACAATTGTGTGTGAAGAAGGAAGACATTCTGAAGACAGCATTTCGAACAAGGTACGAGCATTATGAGTTTACAGTAATGCCTTTTGGATTGACTAATGTACCCTCTGTTTTATTGGATCTAATGAACCGAGTTTTCACGAAATATCTTGATGACTTTGTAGTGGTATTTATTGATGAGTTTTTGGTATACCCCAAAAGCTACGAAGATCATGAAAATCACTTGCGCATTATCCTGAAGACTCTAAGAAGACATGAATTATATAGAAAGTTTAGCAAGTGTGAATTCTGGCTTCAGGAGATTTCTTTTCTTGGCCATATTGTCTCTAAAGATGGTATCTCTTCTGATCCTTCTATGACCAAGGCAATCCATGAATGGCCTGCACCGACGAGTATAACTATGGTACGTAGTTTTATTTGTTTAGTAGGTTATTATCGACGTTTCGTCCAGAATTTTTCATGGTTGGCTTACCCATTAACAAAGCTCACACGTAAAGGGGTTAAATTTGTTTGGACTAAAGAGTGTGAAGAATGTTTCGAAGAGATGAAGAGAAGATTAGTCAATGCTCCTATTTTGACTCTACCATCAGGGAATGATGGGTTTGTTATTTATTGTGATGCATTAAAGAAAGGACTTGGTAGTGTCCTTATGCAGAATGATAGGGTTATTGCCTATGCATCACGACTGTTGAAAATTCATGAACAAAACTATCCTACTCATGATCTTGAGTTAGCAGTTGTGATCTTTGCTTTGAAGATATGGAGGCACTACCTCTATGGTGAAAAATGTGAGATTTATACTGATCAAAAGAGTTTGAAGTATATTTTCTCACAAAAAGAACTCAACATGAGGCAAAGGAGATGGCTTGAATTACTCAAGGATTATGATTGTACGATACACTACCATCCGAGGAAAGTAAACAAGGTGGCATATGCTTTGAGAAAAAATGATCATGGAGTCTTCAACAATATGTGAATTGAAAGGGATCCAATTTTCATGGATCTACTGAAGATGGACATGGGAATAACCAGGGAAGGTGAAACAGAAATACTTTTTCAAATGGCTTCCAAACCATCTTGACTAGAAAACATTAAGAGTTCTTAGACCAATGATGAAGAATTTCGAAAGATGATTAAAGCTGTGAATGATGGGAGATTGGGAGACTTTGTGTATGAAAAGGAATTTTGAAATTCGGGAAGAGACTTTGTGTTCCTGATATACCTGATCTAAAAAGGGAATTGCTTGATGATGCTCATTGTTCCAATTTCTCTATACACCCTAGGAGTACAAAAATGTATAGAGATTTGAAGAAACATTTTTGGTGGGACAAAATGAAGAGGGAGATTGCTGATTTTGTGTCAAGATATATGGTTTTTCAACAAGTGAATGTGGGAAGGCAATAGCCTGGTGGAGTATTGAAACCTCTTCCCATACCTGAGTGGAAATGGGACAATATCACGATGGACTATGTCATGGGACTACCAAAGACTCCTAGATGGAACGATGCAATATGGGTTATTGTTGATCGTATTACCAATTCAACACATTTTCTTGCTATAAGAGAAGAACTACCACTAGAAAGTCTAGCAAGACTATATATTAATGAAGTTGTGAGACTTCAGGGAGTACCCCTATCGATTGTTTCTGATCAGGATCCCCATTTTACTTCAAGATTATGGAAGCATATTCAGAAATCCCTAGATTCTGATCTTCATTTGAGCACTGCCTACCACCCTCAGACAGATGGACAATCAGAACAGACTATTCAAACCTTATAAGACATGTTGAGATCTTGCTCACATGACATTCAGGGTATGTGCGATCAATATTTACCTTTTTTAGAATTTTCCTATAACAATAGCTTCCATTCAAGTATTTGAATGGCACCATATGAAGCGTTATACGGAAAGAGATGTCTCACACCAACCTGCTGAGATGACGTTGGTGAAAGAAAACTTGTAGGCCCAGAACTTGTGGAGGAAACGATGGAAAAGGTGAAGGTAATCCAAAAATCACATCAATGCAGCTCAAAGTATGTAGAGGAGCTATGCCAATAATCTAAGGAAGGATTTTGAATTTCAAGTCGGTGATCATGTTTTCCTGAAGGTATCTCCATGGAAGGGAGTCATACATTTTGGTAAGAAAGGTAAATTGAGTCCCAAGTACATCGGACCATTCAAAATTCTAGAACGAATTGGGGTTGTAGCTTACTGATTGGCAATGCCTCCATGTCTCTCCAAAGTTCATGATGTGTTCCACGTATCTCTGTTGAGGAAATACATGCCTGACCCAATGCATGTACCCACCTATGAGGAATTAGAACTGGAACCCGATCTGTCTTATTGTGAAGAACCTATCAAGATTATTGATACGAGAGAACAAGTACTGAGAAACCGGATGACTCGTCTGGTTAAAGTCTTGTGGAGAAACCATAAGATGGAAGAGGCAACGTGGGAACCTGAGGAACTTATGATGAAGAACCACCCGAGTCTTTTCATGTGGTAGTATTATAGAAATTTCAAGAATGAAATTATTTGAAGGATGGGAGAATGTAACACACCAAGCTTCTACGGTATGCTTCTCTTTGAATAATGCAATAGCATGTGTTGTACGCAACATCGTGTTCTAACACACCACAACCAATCAAACTAGCCATTATGAATAGTAATACCCACTTTTATAAATTTATAAATTTTATTTTTCAAAATGGACTTCTTTTTTGGATTCGGAATATCGAATTTAGCCTAGGGTGAATTTTTTGTATTTTTCTAAAAAACTTCATTTTTTGATGAATAGTGAAACCACTAAGTGGTAGTTAAAAAACTGAATTTTTCATAAAACATAATGTTACTGCTTCTGTGAGTGGAAATTCAAAACTCCGAGAGACACGGTTAATATCAAGGAGTAAAATGTGGTTCAATGAGATGAAAATAATTTTTGTTGAATAGTAACTTTTTACTTTTATTTACCACGGTTAAAAGTAAATAGAATAATTAAGGGTAAAAATAAAATTAATATTACCCTTAAACATGTCCTAATTCAATTAGACAAGTGTATCTCGACCAAAAACAACCTTAGGAATAAAATATTATCATTTAGGTGCACCTGTATTAGATTAGGACATTTATTATTATTTAATGCAAGTAAGAGTAAAAAGAGTTAAAATCGATGTTTATTTACTAAAACTTTTTTAATATAGGGTTATACATAATATATATTCGATTGTAAATATTCATTAGAAATATAAAAAGATTTCTCACATAATGGTATTTTATTTATAATTTTTAGACATTAAATAATTTAATTTATTTATGAAAAAATGATGATGCAATAATGAAAATAATAGTTAGAAATGAAAATAATTGTTTTTATAAACACAAAAATAATTATAATTTGAGACTCTTTATGAATTAAAATAATTTTCTAGGATAATATGACATGTTAGTATTGATTTAATTAACTTTTTTCGAAGTAATAATTCTGTTATGATTTTTACAAAAATCAATTATTGAATAGTGTCAAAATTGACATAAAAGAATTTTTAAAAGAACTATTATATTATTAATTGATATTAAATTCCTAAAAATCTAAGGATCGGCCAAGAGACTTATATCATGATATTTCTATCATTAATTTACCACTTGGGGGTCTCTTGGAGGTATATAGTAAGTTTATTTACTATATATTATAAACATACAAAGTGACATGGTAAGTGTCAAACTAATTTATTATGAGTTAAAACTAAAAGATAAGGTTAATATAATGACCCAAACCTGTATAAATTCTATTTTTTGAGTGGTTTTTGAGCCATCCCCACCTTAACCTTTAAATAATCCTCTTTTGAGCCATTATCAACAGAATATGAATTTATTATAAAATAATATTTCTAGCTTTTCCAAAGGTGCCCCTCACCCCTCTTATAAAAGGGAACTCCCCCTTCTCATTAATTCACACCTTCAAGGCCTTTTGGATCAGACAACCCCTTCCCAAATACTATTTCAACTTCCATCACTACAACATAGATGCCTTAGTTGGATCAGAAATCCAACCTAAGGATCCCTTTTGATCAAATCAAAAGGAAGAACCCGAAGAAGAGGTAATGTTTTCACCACCCTTTTTCAAATTCATTTCTTCTTCAACATATTCTTTATTTGTAATTCCCATTCTAAAATAATGAATCAAGTATATCATATATACTGTAATATTATTATAAATATTGTAAAACCATATTCAGTATTCTATCCATCCTTTGAATGACATGTCACCATACGTGCGTACGTACAGCTTACCGTCTCCAAGTCGTGGTGTAATTGTTATTCAATATATTATTATTTGGATGGGTATAATAATGAATTGTAATTCATGTAAATAATAAATATAACATGATAATGATTCTGTATATATGATATACCATCCAATTAAATATTATTTTAATATCAAAAGAATGAAATTGTCGCTCAAGCGTACGTACTGACTATCGTTTCCACGAACACGATGAGATTCATTCTCCATTGTATCCATTCAAGTCTAATTATCATTTGATGATTAATAATAGTATCTAAGGACTTGATATAATTCTGGATATGATTAAGATACAACCTATCCATGACAAACAAGGCTTACATAACAAGACATATAAAAGAAAATGAGTATGTTAACACCCGAAACAACGATAATAGTAAGATATTATTAACAAATGAATGTTAAAAGATCATATATGATATCATATTAATATATATGATTCATGTATAATTTAATAACAATTATTTCACCATTATACAGGATTTTAACCTACCCCCAACAAGGAAAAGTACCAGGTAAGGGTTTATTTAGCAATCTCTTCATTATCCGAGGTTGTTTATACGTAATAATCTACTAGGATTTCTTTATCATCCACATCCATGTTTCTTCGAAATGTATTTCAAAACATTTTTACTATTTAAAAAGAATATGGGTTAAAGTCATTTATACCCTTGTTTGACTTTTTATAAGAGGTTTATAAAAGAATATTTATATCATTTTCTAAACAAGGTCCTTTTTAACCTTTTCGGCAGAATTAAGGTAAGAATGTATTTTTTTAACATATACGGCATGTGCAGCTATTTTCCACCGTTATAAGATCTTAGAAGAATACCTTACAAGATTATAAGAATATTTTCAAATTAAATGTATTATTTTATAATTATGTTACTTTTAAATGATTAAAAAAAATAGATATCTCTCTCAAATAGTTTTGATTTCATCTATGTCAACATCCTTTGATGGATTTTAAGCTTATTTGAAGTTTATTTATTAGGATACAAAACATCAATATTGTATTGATGGTTTTATGATATGTTTGACTATGGATGTGTTATTTTTATACCATTAATGGTTTATGAAGAAAATATTGACATTTCATATGCTAGTTTTAATACAAATGTTTATGTTATGTTTAAACCTGTTCATATGAGGAATGCATTGGACATAATAAGTGACGGGTGGAGCCCGCTATAGCTCCTCGATGCATCGGTATGTCTCATGAGACAAACTAGTGTCTTGGCACAAGGAATTGACAAAATATTATTTTTAGTCTTGGCATGAGGCCTTGGCTATGTGGTTATGATAGTCAGGAATTATGCATTACATCATTATGAAAGTTGTTATTGATATTGCATGTGATTATTCTATTAGTAGAATATCCATGCGAATAAGTAAATGGCATTGTTTCATTTTATTTTTTCCATACTATGTTGAAGTTCAAGTTTAAAAGGATTTTTTATTTGTTATACATTGCCTTAAATGTTTATTATTATTTATGAAAGTTTCCGCTATATTGTTATCCTTATTGGGAATTTGAGCTCTCCCCTTTTCTATGTTTTATTTTTCCCAGGATGTGAAGAGGTAATTTATGAATGACCTGCAAGGATATTATGAGGGGATAAGAGTGTGGACTATGGAGACTGTATTGTTGTATTTTTAAATTTATGATGTAATGTAAAACATTATTAATGTATCTAGTATTTCCAAGGCTACTAAACTAATCGGTCTTTCGAGATTTGATCTTCTTGTGATCATGCCAATGTTATGTAATAATTCACCGACTCTGGGTAACTGGGGTCGAGGCGTTACAGATAACCAGTTGGGAATGATTTTCCCATTACAAGGATAGATAAATAATAATAATATGAAAAAACTTACTAACAAAGGAAAACAATTGAAACAAACTAGCCGCAGAAAAATGAATGAAATAGCAGTGAGACATACATCAATTTACCTCATGGGTCCCCACAGAACATAAACTACACTCACTCTAAGAGCGATCCAAAACAAAAGAAATTTCAAAATGAAAAGTAAAGTAGGTGTGAGAACCGAGTCTCTTCGTAGAAAATCCCATAAAAATAAAAACACCCTATGCCCTTGTCTTCAAAAAGAATCCCAATCCTACTAGCTTGAAAATAAGGCCTATTAAAGTATTATTTTCCACATTATTAAATTTCATGTAATTAGTTTCACTTTTAAGGAAAACATTTCACTTCTTATATTTTTGAAGTAGAATCCAAGATGAAATCAATGTTTTTAATATAAAGGAAGACAATTTAAATTCATCTATAGTTTTCACAAAAGAGGGGGAATACCTGAAACAATTGTAACAAAAATCACTCGATAATGACCAAGTCATAATTAATCACTAGGGTCAATCCAATAAGATTCATCTTGCTCATGTGGGCCCCTAGAACCACACGTCACGGTGTAAGAGTAACCATAAAAAATATTTGTTCTCATGCATGATCCACTAGTAGGGAAACACATATATAACCTAGTGGTCTCCAATCATTAAAAATGGCTACTTAGTGTTTTAAGCCCTAGACTTACAGAGTGAAGCATGGGATAACCACTCAGAATCACTAGCACGCTAGAACTAGTCCACCCCCCTAGATAACCTCAGTTTCCCATGTTCTCTATACCAAAGGGTGGTGAGGTTTTATCAAATCACATATGTGAATATAACATATTATTTATCCAAAATCCATTCAAACTCTCACCACCGTCCCCCCTCTTTAATTGATTCCCCTTTTATGTCATATAACATTCATAAGACTCTTCATTAGGTACATATCAGAAATCACACCTTTAACATACACTTCATGTTTCTATTAAATATTGGGGCATGACGTTAATGGGTTTTTTCAAATTCACAATTAATTTTAAAGGTGCCTAAAAAGCCTTATTACTCCACAAGAATGCCTTTGATTTAGAAAACATGTTCACCCAAAACCAATTTTTGAGATCATTTTGGAAGAACTTTGGAAAACAACATGTCACATAACTTTTACAATAAAATCAACTAAATGGATACACATCTTTGGATATACCCACGTTATATTCGAAACATCAATGAAATCACTTTATCAAGAACTAAAACCATTGACACACACACACACACACATATATATTTCATATGAATTTCATGTAGAAGTTGAAAATGATCATTTTGTAGAACACATAGCAATTATGGAAATTCTAATTAATTATTAATGCAAAGGGGAACAACCTCAAACATGACACCATTTGTCGACGACCACTCGAATTGAAACTTGGCGCATACATGTGCAAGCATTTATACATATATATATATATACACCCCCATTTGCAATGCACATATTCCCCATGACATGAGGGAATATGTAAAAAGGGGGCATGTATATATACATGCCTTACCCTATGCATGTACATGTAGTATACATTGACACCCGCAGCCCAAAACAATCAAAGCGAGGACCAACACACTACACATATAATTTAATAAAATAATCAAACACTAAAAAAATCTATAAAAAGATTTAAAATAACACATCAAGTGTTTTCAACAATGACAACCCCCTTTATTATAACTTAATAATCAATCACATAAACCATAATCATCATCTATAACAAGAGGACTCAACAAGGGAAATCAATATCACATATCAAGTGCCAACCGACCCTTCACCCATTTGCATACTGAAACCCACCTTTTAATACATACACACACCAAAACAATTTGAAAACAAATTTCAAACCAATTGCATAGTTTCTCAAATTCCCTTCTTATAACACCATAAAAACACACAATAATTTCCAACCAAGAAAATGGGCCTAACCCCCCGTCAGAATATCATAAATGTTTTTAAACCATTATCAAAACAATATTTTCACCATTCAAACATGTTAAATAAACCATTACACAATTTATAAAACAACCTAATGAAACACTGCACGACCTCAAACCAAGAACATACCCAAAATCCCCGTTCTAGAATCAAACACCCACTAAAAACATTTCCAATCATCATTCACATCGCATACATAATTTTAATAACTAGTTTCATGTTTTATAGATTAACCTCAAATAACACAAAATTTGTTTCACATGAAAAACACTCAATTTCATCTAAAAAGAAAATTTTAAATTTAAATGCATACAAAACCTTTTCAAAAACAAAACTTGCACCACATATATTTACCATGTAACACATTAATTTAATTAATCAGGAAAAATAAATATCCCAATAATATTTACCGTTGGAACCATCTACCCCGGGTGTTTAAAACTTCAATAATGGGCACGAAAATATAATCACACCACGATCTCTGCATGAGGAACCCAAAAGCGACCCAAAATCAAGAATTCAAACCGAATGGAATCAAAATCAAACCCTAAAATGTACCCCTAATGACTGGAAAATTAACTGGATCCCCAATGGAGAAACCAAACCCAAAAAATTACCCAAGGTAGTGAAGCCGCTAGTGGGAGAGGACACCAGTGAAGTTGAGGCTGCCAGAAAGGTGGTTGGCTGGCTTGGATCGCACCAAAGAACCATCTGCCGGTAGGGGGCAGTGCGCACAGCAGCATGGCCAAAGAGGGGGGGGGGGTGTGAGAGAGGTCAGGATTGAACAAGGGGAGGTCAAGTCAAGGCTTCACCGGTGATCGCGATTTAGGGGAGGTTCGACCAAGGAGGTGCCCTGTAGAGAGGGGAGCTAGGGGGATGGCGTGTCACGTAGCCCAGAGGAAGGGTAGAGTCAGGTGTGCAGGTATACAGACTTTTAGGATTTCAAAAAAAATATATTAATATTAATAATAAAATAAATAGATAAATATAAAATAAATACAATAATTATAATAAGATTAATTATATTTCTAATAATATTATCCCAAAAATGACATAAAGAAAATAAAAAATACAACACGTCAGGTCAGGGTGCGACAATTATCCCCACCATGACACTTCCCCCCCTCAGAAAGTCCAAAAAGACTAGGATGTTAAAAGAGTGAAACAAGGACATTGTGATTCTCAAAACAAAACTCCTTCCACTTGATGATCGAACCCTCACTTTCCACCAAGAACATAAACCTCGAGACCTGTATGACCAAGTGAAATAAACAATGACATGGGACTCACAATTACAAACAAAACCATAACCTGGAAGACTAAACCCCTAACATATAAATCACGAGAGTCTGCTTGAGATCTCCAATGATCTTCTAGTATAAAACCTATCATCTACATTTATCAGGGTCAGGAAGATTAGAGCCGAAGTGTTTCCCCAACAAGAAACCCATGAAGATAATGTTCTCTGAGAATTTTTCATGGGTTGGTCTCCCAACCATATTAGGACTCTATCCTATTACTGACTTTCACAAATCTAAACAAATTAGAAAAACAAACAAGACCCCTAATGCTAGTGTGCCCCCATAATATTCAGAGATGTACCTAACTAGCTTAAGGGGAGGAATTGAAGAGACCAATAGTGGGTCTCCCCACCATATTAGAAACCGAGTATTACAATGGCACCCAAAAGGGAACCCTCAATTTAGTTTCAATAATGCAGATTGAATTTTCAATTATAAACCCTCTGACATTATGTCAGCCCAAAAAATGTGAGAAACATCAACACAGACTATCCTAAAACCATTAGTCCAAAGGGAATCCAAAAAAATAGACGTCGGAAAAATGCCAAACCAAACCATGATTCATAAGATCCATAAACCGCACACAAATACGAATGGACATCACTTAGTAGAAGGAATTAATCTAAAGAATGAAAAACCGTTTCAACTATACATTGATAAGGTGAAACCATTGAAATATTAAATAAGTGGCCCCAAGACATCTAATACAAGGCCCCCTCCCAAATAGAAAACCACATGAAGCGAAAACATAATCGGTCTCTTCCTAGAAAATAGACGATAGGTTGGACAAACATCCCTGACACCTAGAAACTGCCTGACTGCGTGAAAAGATTCTCTCTAAGACCTATGGTTGGATCTCTGATCTATTGAACCGTCTGATGCACTATAGTTAGGAACCAATAACCCCCAACTGAGGCATTATCTTCTAGAAAGACTACTTATAGACCTCCCTACGTGACCGTAAACTGCCACACTGTTGAAAAGACTTCAGAAGATTACGACTAACGACATTGAGTGCCCAAATCGACCACATAGAAATCAAATGAATGTGTGGTCATTGGAATGATAAAAAAGAACCTAATGAAAAACGCAAGTTCTAAACAAATTCCTCAATTTTACTCTCTACACAAGATGGGTAACCCGTCACGAGATCCTTGAAAAACAAGATTGTCATTTGTCCCAGTATGTGACCCCAACTTGGAAAGAGAAGATATCAATCACCCATCTCTAGCCCGAACATGAACATTCAAACAAAACCAAGAAAAATTTCCCTTTACAACATCTGGAGTTCCTAAAGACCTGAATAAACACTCAACTTCATCAAGTTACACCGAAACATCTATTGATCCTTAGCCACCACACAGAAAACATGAAACAACAAAAAGAAAATAACCCCACCACTCCACTGGGAGTCTTTGTAAAATGAACTACAGAAAATGATCCCTCGGGGTCCTTTAGGCTTTTTTGGGAGGCATACTTTATCCAAGAAGCCCAAAACCAACCCGAAGCACATCACAAAAAAATCCTCAACATTTAAAAATAAATCATTAACACAAACTCAAAACATCATTTCAATTATAGAGAAGATGCTTGAAAACAGGCATTAATACCATAGACAAACACATCAGAAAACCAAACCATAACCAAATCTAAACAAAACCTTCTCATTTATAAAACAAAACATCCATCCCAGATTTGAAACTCCATAACAATTTTGAAGACATCACTTAAAATTCTAAAATAAAGGATCTCCAAATTTCTGTTACTAAGAAACTTCCATTCTACATTACACCATAACATCAAAAAATCCCCCAAACACATTCCAAGACATTCTCAATTTCACTTTTCCGAAATCATTTCAAGATCTCAAAGCCTTTTATAAAACACTTTCCATCCCCAAAACAAATCATTACATTTTTAAACAAACCAAGATTTTTATTTTGGAAATCCAATTTCAAAAGACCGATCATCAATTTCACTACCCAAGAAAATCACAAAAAAACCAACTAAAAATCACACCATGAACGTCCCAAATCAACCTATTCACTCCATAAATCATGATTTAAAATTATCAAATATATAACTGCTACACATAGTTTGGTCACATGGTTTGGACGACCGTGATCCAACCGGGTGAGCACATATGAAGTCATTCTAGGCGATTTCATGGTCTGCATATGGCATTCCAGGTCCTTCACAACATCCATGCACCCCTACAGAGTGAACAACAAATCTCAAAACTGACAAAAAACAAAGAAACACGACTAATGACCTTGAAAACAATCGAGGGGCAGACATAGACATGATGCAAGACCATCCCAAACCACCCTGGCAATTAAAGTGTCATTCCAAATAGGTGGTGATCAAGCACCTACCCAGAATTGACTACATGAATTCCAACACACCTAACTCCAATCTATTGGACATCCCAAAAAGAAATGGACATGAACTTCCTCTGATATAATTTTTTCAAGAACCAGCTTGGGTCGACCATGAACCAGTCACCCAAGTCGGTCCGCGAGATGGACCGAAGGGCATTCCTGTTCACCATGGGTTGAAAATTTGTGTCGAGAATCAAGGTAACCAGTTTGGAACAATTTGGCCCATAACAAGGAAAAATAATTAGTCATAAATTGAACAAATAGATAAACAAAATAAAATAATCTAAATAAACTGTAAGCATAAAAAATATATGAAATAGTATCAATACATACCTCAAGTGACCTTGTGGGTCCCCACATAACATAAATTACAGTTTCACCAAGAGAGATCCAATACTAAAAAAACCTAAAACTGAAAAGTAAAGTAGGAGTGATCATAGAGATGCTCAGTAGAAAAGAAAAAAATAATAATAACACCCTCTTCCCTTGTCATTAAAAAGAATCCCAATCTTGGTAGTTTGAAAATAAGACCAATTAAAATAATGTTTTCTATTTTATTAAAATTCAACTAACAAGTTTCTCTTTTATGGAAAACATTTCACTCCCAATATTTTTGCAGTAGAATCCAAGCTTGCATCAACGTTTCAAAGACAATGGAAGTAAATTTAAACTCAAGTATTGTTTTCAAAAAATAGGGAGAACTCATGAATCAATTGTAACAAAGATCACTCCACAACAACCAAGTCATAAGTGGACACCATGGTCAATTCCCTTAGGGCCATCTTGCTCTTGTGGGCCCCTAGAACCTCACATCTCGGTGTAAGAGTAACCATAAAAAATATTCATTGTCATGTATGATCCACTTTTAGGGAAACACATTCATAGCCTAGTGGTATCCAATCATCACAAATGTTTATTTAGTGTTTTAAGCATCAAACATTCCAAGTGAAGCAGGGGAGAACCACTCAAAATCACTAGCACTCTAGAACTAGTCCACCCACCAAGATACCCTGGCTTTCCTATGTGATCTATATCAATGTGTTTTGTGGTTTTTTCAAAACACATAACTAAAGATAACATTTTAATTATTCAAAATCCTTTCAACCTCTCACCACTGTCCTCCATCCTTAAGTCCATTCCTCTTTTATGTCATATAACATCACATTAGTTGAAGTGGAATTATCATATAAGTAATGGTGGATGAAGTTTCTAGTATCATGCCTCCTATAAATCATTATCTAAATATAGTATTGTGCTAATTATTTCTCTCAATGTGTTAATGGTGGTCACAACAAAGTTCTTGTCCCGCCCCAAAAAATCTATGAACCATTTTTCACGCTTACTACTATCTACAATAATTTTATAAGACTATGTTTATTCCTCATTTATGGTCATTGTTATTTAGATTCATGGTCCAATATGGTGATTTGAGAATATTTAAATCCTTATTGCATACAACCACATGCATCAAGAGTGATGAACCTTCATAATTTGGATTATTTTTTAAACGAGTCCAAACAGTACAACGATATTGAGAGATACCATTTTTATGCATCCTCTAAAACAAAAGATTTATTTGATACATGTTCTTCCCACTTGTTTATATATAACAATTACATTCTTTAATTGGAAACTATTCATAAGATAGTATTTATCATTAGAATATTTCATGACTAAAACTCCTCCATACAACAAAAATTATTCCAATGATTCAAAATTCACTTTTACTCCATAAATTAATCAATCGAGGAAAATTTATCTTGAGGTGGTGTGATTCTCAGTTTTTCTTATTTTCTGGTAATTTATACATTAATCAGGGGTATTATTCCATAATTATACTTTATAAATATGTTTTATCTTCCACTCATTTGTACCACCCCTTATTTTTTTAAGTAGTCATCAGTCACAAAACCTGAAGGGATTCAAGGTATGATTTTGGTGGTCTCCTCTCCATATGATTTTATCAATTCAATATTCATCTCTATGTTGATTGTCTCACTTCTCCCTAGTGATAAAAATTTATAATTAATAATTTCCATTGGTCTCTATAATAGTTTTTCACTTCATTTTGAATTCATCAAACCTATGGTGTCATTTTCTCCGATTCTTCTACATCTATTGTGAAATCATCTCCTAAAAGATGACTAGATTTTTTATTTATGGTGAGTAATAACTTTTATTTAAGGTACGTGTTATTATATATTCCCCACTTTCTAATTACCTATTTTAATTCATTCTAATTTGTGAGAATCAATCCATGGACATATTTTTTTATCTTTGCATTCCGTCATATGTTTTTGGGTCCCGTTGCGAGCAGGTGCAAATCAAGAATAAGGTATGTGGTTACATCACTAGCCTATGATATATTAACAACATTTCCCCTATTATATATAATTAAATATAATATAATTTTAGTGATTTATTTTCACAAATAAATTTATTTAGGGAAATTTTTTGTTTTCTAATTTTTTGGTAATAGAAAAATGGTTTTTGATGTATTTTTTTGGTGGAATAAATGGTTTGATTTTTTTATGAAATTTTGAACCCTTGAAATGATTTATGAAATACATCACATTTAAATACATGGGTACTAATGTGGCAGTGATATCTTGTGGGAATATTACATTGTACTTTTGGGGGGTTAATTCGAAGGTTGTTCCTCTTCTCTCTAGGTCTATTGTTAAAGGGACATGGTTTGAAAAATTAGGGGTGTTCACCCATGATGTTTTCCATTTCAACTGAGGCCTATGTTTAAAGGTATTGAATGTTCACTAGTCACTAATTATAGTATATGTAGTATATAGGTTTGACCATTTATAATACTAGACATTTTTACTATTATTCCTGGCATTGTTCTATTTGGCATCTATTATAGAAAATAGTAATTGGAACTGTTTTTCCATGGATTGTTTTAGAACTTTGAAGAAGGGAAATATTTACAATTCTTTTTATATAATACTATTTTATTACTTATGATGTGATTTTTTATTTTAAATGAGTATATTGTGATTATTTTTACAGGTAATTGATATATAACCACTATGTGAGATCTTAATTTTCAGGTTTATCCTACACCCAACACACCCATTCAATAGTGTGTAAACCAAGTTATTTCGTTTGATGAAGGAAATTAAAATAAATTTTAGTGACGTGGTAATGTTTCTATAAATAGACTTTGGGTACGTAGGGGTGTGATGGGGGTTATGAAATTGTCACATTAACTAGTTTTCTTTATTTCAATTCCCCCTTTTGTTTTTCATGAATAATGGGATTATTCTAACTAGATTGTGATGTATCTATTGTTATTTTTTCCTTTACTTGTGACATATACTGTTTCATTATTTCATCTATTTTTCTTTATTATATATATATATATATATTCCATTCTGTCTTGTTTATGATGGGAAAAATCATTCCCACTTCTTTTTTTATTCTTTTCTACTATTATCCAACCTATGGGATTGAGGAATTACCTTTCGATTATTCTCCATTTCAATATAGATCTTATATTGATGGGTTTTCTATTTAAAGATATGATAATAAACCTTATATCAAGGTAGTTTCCTTTATAGAGGTCTTATGAATGGAAAATTATACAAATGAGTTCTCTTCGGTTAATATGTGATTCTACATAATCAAGGACAGTAGATTCATAATTATGGTAGATGAGGTTGTGTTGAAGGATATTGTTACATTGTACATGTTATCTTGAATTAAATGACTAGAATTGGTAAAATAATATAAACCCTTGATTGGGAAAAATAAAAAATCGAAGATAACTTGACTAAAGAAGTATAATAACTAAAAAACATTCAAATTGGTTAGAGATATTTACAACTTTTTGGAATATGAGAAAAGATTCATGATTTTTTAGGATTTTACCATTAATATTTTCTATCAATGAATATTCTTAGTATCCTTGTGAGAGAAAGAATTCATCCCCCACTATAAATATCACACAAATTTAATGATATAGTTTTTGAAGGAAAGGTATCAGTTCAGTGTTTTGGAATCCAATAATCCTTAAGGACATTAAATCATGAATTTCAATTCATACAAAATTAGATTCCAGTACCGTTATAGGTATGTTGGCTCATTATGTAAGACTGATGGTTGATGATTATCTACAAACACTCCTTTCAAATAATTCTATCCTCATTTTCAATGGTGACAGGTTGGATGTCAACATTTAGTGTGAGTCAATTAACACTTTCTTTGACTTTACAATGATGTCTGGGAATGTGGTCCCCTGTAATAGGGATTTTAGAAATCTATTGGTCCCTAATCAACGTCCTCCAAAGATAAACACCCCATTTGTAAATTTAAATAAAATCAAGTGATATTTTATTATTTTATGGTCCCTAAAAAAATTCATAAAAGCAATGTGGGAGAATAAAAGGATCACTGAAATAATGGTCACTATGTCTAAAGTTTTCATTATTATTATGAAATGAAAATCATATTCCATAAGAATTTGGAAAAAGGGGGTGTATTGTTTGAATAGAAATAGACTTGAAAAATTACCATATGTTAAGAACTGGTCTAATGGTAATGATGGTTGTTTTGAACTGGGGTCATAATTAATCTTTGGGACCTTTACAAATTGGATATTCACTTAGTATTGAAGGATCATAAGAAATTTTTTTGAAGTATAATTTGAACAACGATGATGCTTGAGTTGGATCTGATCATGTGGACTCTAAAAAAGATCATTCTGTGTTTCTTGAGATTGATATGTAGTTAGTGTGGACGAAACAGATGAAAAATACAATTGATCAAAACAAAAAGATGTTACTACTGTTAATTCTTGTATAAAATCAAATTCTACAAAAGGGTCACCCATGTATAAGGGATAATGGGTTGCGATAACAAGAAATATTCTATGTTTGACACCTCTAATTAAATTGAATTTATTATTAATAAAAGATATACATTTTCTAATGAATGTTCACAATAGGGATTCAAATTTCATGGTTGTTCTATATGATGGTCATTTCTAAAGAAAATAGAAAACTTCATTACATCAGTCAAAATTGTAAAGGATTTTAAGGATCATGTTATTTCTAGTTTGGCTACTCTAGGCGATGCCATCATTCCTTCTCACTCAAATTCAACCATTTCCTTCTCATTTTTTTGACATAATAAAAACCATTTTTTACAACATTAGAATGGACTGGGATAAGGAATTTGGGAACTCAAAGGGGATTAATAATGAAAATATAATCTTATCAGGGGAGATTTTGGGTGACAGGTCAACTCACTATATCACTAAGGATATAGAGAAATGGTTTGATTTATATATTTAGGTTTCCTATAGATAATTTGAACACGAAATCTCATCATTTGTCACTATCTTGATGTTTTATTGTTTTATTAAATTATCATTAGGGAAAAATCTATCTCAATCTTTATCAAGACATTCATGACATCTCATGGAAAAATGAATCATAGATCATTAGTGCTATATGTGGAATGCACACTTCACCCACATATGATCAATGATAACCATGATAGAGGGAAGTGACATAGAGTTGTGGTCATCATCCACGCAGCTTAGGTTGTCAAAAAGAAAATATAAGATATAAATCACTCAATATTTTTATCATTTTGGTGATGATCTTGAGATAACTATTAATGAAGTATATCATGGTCATGTCAAACCCCATCATTCATTTCATAAACTATATTTATTTTTACATAATGGTTTGGGCCCTAGGATACCCTCAGGACATGTTAAAGAGATCAATTTTAATTAATTTAATGAATAATAAATCTAAATTTATGTTATATCAAATTAATTTTTTTAGAAAATTGTCATATTTAAATGTAATTAATAATATTTTACGAATTTCATTATTTTATCTAAATATATTTTTTATATTTAATTTATACATCATTATATATAAATATATATTTACATATATACATTATCAAAATTAAAATATATGAATACATGAAACTTATAATATAAAAAATATAATTTAATCCGTGAAAATATATAAATATATATTATTTAAATCCAAATGATATAAAATTTAAATATTATTTTTATGATGAAAATACATTCAAATTATTTTTTATTTATATATGATATTTTAATAATATTTATTATTGTATATATATCTATTTATATAGTATTAAATATTTTTCATCTTTTATAATTAATAAAATTTGATAAAATATAACTACAAATAACTAAATATAATTATTAATTATTAATACTTACTATATATTATAATACTAAATATATATATATTTATCTAAATATTAATTATTAACATTTACCTAAAATATTTAATTATTATTATGGATGACTTCCAAAAAATATATGTGTATATTATATATATATAAGTATATATATACATACATAGACACTGTTATATACCAATCTTCAATGTGTTTTTGTTTGTTTCTAATTAGAATATAATATTAAAATACTATAATTTAATGAAATTATAACTTCAGTTAACATAAATTGTGTTTCACAAAATTTTATAGAAATATTCACATTATATATGTTATTAATAACATTATTGCATATATTTCATTTTTTATATTATTAATAATTAATGAGATTTAAACGAAATAAATAAAATTTACATAAGGAAATATATGTATATATGTATATACATAGATAATATATATATAATCAAACATTTTTGTATATTTATAAAAACCACTACATATATATTTTAATATTTAGAAAATCAATGTAGCTTGATGGGGATTGGTGAAGTGACTTGTTCCATATATCTATTATAGCGATGGGGGAGGTCTTGAGATCGAGCCTCCCTCTGAACATGTAGGTAGATTTTTTTTATCCCATATCCTTGAACTAATGTAATGTTTATGAAAAAAATTATTAAACAATAAAAATTAATGAATTATTTAAAAAAAATACAATTGAATAAATAAATAAACTATTAATATTTATAAAAAAACACCATACAGTGTTACTTAGTGTAACATATTTATTCAATTAAATAATATATAATATATTTTAAAATATTTATAATACTATTCACATATAAATAATAATCATTAATATTTTATATATTATATTATTAATAATATATAAATTTATGTAATTTATTATTATTAAAAAATTATATGTATGTAAAATAATATTTATTAGATAAATTTATATTATTATTATTATTTTAAGATTTGTTTTATCACCACCTATAAATAATCCTACATAATTTCAAGAATATAAACTCCTAAGACACAGATTGTTCAAAACAAATTTTTGTAGCACTGACAAATGTTAAATTTATCATTAATTTTTTGGTTAAACCGTATAATCTCCATTCAATGTTTCTAAAATTACCCTATTGGTCATGTTGTTCCACCTTTTGATTTATACTTTCAATATAATTCCCTAATCCTATACACTAAAATCTAATAATGAGAATATACTCATTAATGAATAATTTTTATACGAACTACTATGAAATAAACCTAATATATCATGATTAAAGTATTAATTGAAAATATTAATTACCTTTAATACCCAATACCTTTTATGTTAATCTTTTTGAAAAAATATAAGAAAACCCATTTAATTAACAATACATGTTTCAAGACATCTAAATATTCCATTTTTCACTATTTTGAAACATTCATATTTTACATTAAGTCTTCTGACTAACCTAAAAAATTCCCACACATAATACCCTTATAGAAATATCATATGTAACTCTCATCTTCAAAACATAGATAATTGTAAACACTATAAGGGTGAGATCAATCACCCAATAGGGGTTAACATGGAATATTAACATTGAATATCAAAATTGAGAACATGATGAGTATATGGATAAGAGAAGAATAAACTTACATGATCATAGAATGTGAAATTTATATCCAATACTAGATTAATCAGCAATAATTATTCATGGAATAAATTATTAGAAAATAATAAGACAAAAGTCATATGATTAAAAAAACATTATTCATGTGAAATCACCATTAGCATTAAAACTTATACAAAGGATAGAAAATCCATGGTGGTATTCTAGAAAATTATATTCATCACCCATGTTCAAATTTATTTCACCCATAATGTAATTACTATAACAATTTAATTTCAATGATTATTTTTTAAATGGGTAACTCATTACCCTTTGTAATGTAGGGATATATTAGACCAAATAATCCTCATATAAACATTCAATTAACTATAACATTAATAAGACACATAAGGGTTGAGAATTCATAATAAACTCATAAAAACATTTAACCTTATTTCATATCTAAATTACCCCATGGGAATGACATGAGATTCATAACAATTTCCTCAAAAAATAAATCCAGATAAATAAGGTGGAATGTATCCTTATAAAATATACCCATTTGAGAATAATAAATAATAATTTATGTTTACATAAACAAAAAATATTTTAAAAAATTTAATTCTAAATAATTTTTGAAATTTAAGGAGAAATAACCTCTTATTTTAGTATCTTTAAGAAAAAAATAATTCATCCAACATAGGGAATATGATTTTATTACAAAATATTTTCATACTATAAAATATTTTTAATAATGATGAATTTTTATGATATATGGAAGTGGCGATAATGTCATAAAATTTTAAAAATGATTTAATTTCCATCATTATTTAGAAATAAAATTTTTAACCCTATTAAGAGAATTAATATAATTCATTTTAAAAAATTTTAGAAATGAAAAAGATAATTAAAAATGAATTTAAGACATCAATGATAAGTTGGGAAGAAAATATGGAAAAAATATAAATAATATTAATATAGATAAAAATGATTTTTGTAAAAGGATTCAATACATTTAAAGTAAAAAATATAAAGAAAAAAATTTTATTCATTATAAAAATCAAATTATATTGAAAGAATAAAATTGAAAAGGATATTGAGAAACCATGAATAAAAGAAAAAATTGGGCTAATATGGAAAAGAGTGTTTATAAACCATATTTTTTAATATATGTGCATGAAATGAAACATCTTTCAAAGAAGTAAAATTTGGTAAAAAATATTATGTCTTTCGTAACAATTCTAATAAAAACACATTAAAGGTGGAAACATGAAATAAAATATTATATACCATTAATAGTGACATGCTGAAAAAATATGTATTTTTCTGTGTTTTTGTTTTGTGTTCAATCATGTTTAAAAACATGCCAAATTCATTTGCCCTTTTTTTAATAACATACAGAAAACTTGAATTGCTAATTTAGTGATGTCTATAAATGTGGAAAAATCAGTTTCATTCATAAACATCCTTAAATTAAATGCATTTTTTAAATAGTTCTAAAGTAATGGTGTTTATAAATTTATCTAATTTAATTTTTTTTATAAAGATCGATTGATTATCCATATTTATAAATATCATTATTATAGCCATATTTATAAACATTTATAATTTATCCAAATTTATAAATGTAGATAATTTTAATACACATAGTTATCATTCTCTTTTAGTGAATTCAGGTAAAGGAGTCATTTATTAATGAATTTGTCTTCATAAATGTGGTTAATAATTTTTTATACATGCTCATCCTTTAAACTATGGTAATTATTTTAATAAAAATTAATATAAGTTTTTAATATCTCATAACTATCCTCTCCCTCCATCATAACAATATATAACCATGTTATGAAGACATAAATTGTCATATATCTCACCCACTTCATGCTTATATAATATCCCCACAACTTTATAATGTTTTTCATCATGAGAGTTGAACAAAAAATGTTAGAGTGCAATGAAAATCATCCAAACAAACCAATCCAAATGAATTAGTTTTAAAATTAGTTTATTATACTATATTAATACAATTTTTAATATATTTGAATATAAATAAGTATTAATATATTATATATATAATTATAAATATTAATATACATATATACATACATATCTATATGTATTATATATATATATATAAATTATTGTAAATAAAAACAATTATATTTATTACATATATATAATATATGTTGTATATTTTATATAAATTAAAATAATTATCATCCATTAATATAAAAATTAATATATATGTTATTATGTATTGTTATATTAAATGTTGCATAATTTTGTTCAACCTATATGAAATGTTTTTCATTGAGATATTGCATTCCTAGAAGGACTCAGCAAACCCTCTATCATAGTGAGACAAATGACATCATTGGTAATTTGATACCATAAATATAGTAGAGTTTTGGTAGAGGTAAACAGGTAGTAAATTAAAAAAATGTTAAATATTTTTCAATTCTCCATAATTTTTTTATTCTTGTTATTGGTGATAAGCCTCCGTCCTTGGAAGATATCAAAGAAGTGATGGTGTCAGTCTAGAAGATTGTTGAGTGGAACTCATCCATATTGGAGAGGGATATTATAATCTCCTCTTTCTATCACCTAATAAACTCTCATAATGGAAAAATTAATAATGGGTATACTAAATTTGAAAATGAGATAATAAATTTTTTTCATATGATATTTACATACGTAATGAATCCTCTTGGTTTATGAAATAGCACTCATTGTATATGTATGGTTATGCTAAACAATTATGACTTTTCCACCACTGTTATGAATGAAATGAATATATATTATGTTCAATTTACATATATTATAACCAAAATTACTGGGTAATGATAATAAGTTGTATTTGGATCCATTTTTCTGACAATATAACACACATCCACCTTCCAGAAGGTATTATTTGACACTTTTTTAGGTTTCCATTTTTTTGCATTATTTTAGGTCTTCTTTGGTATGGAGATATTTTGATGGGAAAATTTACATAAACTACATGGTTGTGATTTTGTATTAATTAAATGAGTTCATTATAAAATGTTTAAATGGATTAAAATGGTTATTATTGGGATCTGGGAGGCTCTAGAATTTTTTTAGTAATTTTTTATAGGAAACTAGAATGTAAAATTATTACTTGACCTATTCATGTTATTAATGGGTTACATAACATGAAACTGTTGTTCATAAGATGTTTCTAGTGTTGATTACAGATTGAAAATTTACATACCATGAAACCATAACACATAATGAATGGATCAAAAATTATTTAATTTAACCTGATTTGAAACTTTTTTTAAGTACATTAAATTATTTTATTTCACACCATGAAATGGGTTCACTAAGTGACCTATTTTGGTTTAGTAGCCTAAACCATTATTTACAATAACTCTTTATGTTTTATATTTCCCAATCCGCCATCATGAGATTAATTTGATTTTGTGTGGTTCTATGGGATCTCCCTTCTTCCAGATAACTTCATTATGTGTTTTACTTCTTTGGAAATTGAGTCACATATCCCTCATAAGTGGTCCTTTTTCTTCTTCATTACCTTTTTTTCATAGAAATGGAATTGTATACATTCCTGATTTAGATTGTTACAAGTTTTTTATCTATCCTAGGTAGTTTTATTTTATTCTTGCCTATTAGAGGACGGTCTATAGGTTTTTAATATCCACTATATAAGGAGGCGAGGTTTCAATCATTCTTGAGGTAGGTACGTCTAGGAATGTGATTATAATTATTGAATTGTTATATATTATTTTCAATTACATTGTGTTGCTGAATGATAAATTTTGTTTTTACATTTTAATGGATTTTTTTGAAAGGAATCGTATTTATAGTAATTTTATTTCAAAAATGATTTTTATATGAAAATGTTTTATAAAATGTGAGAATACATTGGGAAATTGTCTTGTACAACTTTGAACATCGACAATATTTAGTGTGTCGAGAAATAGACATGTAACTATTGTTAGTGTGTGTGTTTCTGTTTGTCAGGCCCCAAATGTTTTTGTGATATGAAAATAATATATAATGACTCAATATTAGTTAGAACCAACATATTCCTATTTTAAGATTCTTTTATTTCTAGTATGTCTTCCCACATAACATATCTCGAATGGAGCACTTCTTAATTTAAACCATGTTTATCACATGATGGAATTTTTTATCATTATTTGGTAACATTCAAGTATATTTGCGTATCGAGGATTATATTTTCCAATTATTACCAAATTTTCTTTTATAATTGAAATATTCCATGATTTCCTGAATAAGTTATGAATTTATGAATGAAATGGAATTTTTATAAAATGGTATTACTTATGAAAATTCCTTATAAACTCGATTTTTTTTAAAGCCAGAAGTTTTTCATTCTTTGCATTATATCATTTTTATATATTTTCATGGTTTCCAATTAGGATATGATATCATACCCTACTTTTTCCATAGTGAATTTCTAGACCATGTTTTGTTGGAATTTATTAAAGTTAATTGATTCTTATAGCATGCCAGGTTCTCTTGTTTTAAGTCATCCTTGTAGTGCGGTATTTTAGTGGTGGTTGATGGTAATGTGGAGACATGTTTAGTTTATTCTAAAATATCATTATAATTTTTTTTGGATTGGATTGTTTATCACATGGATTTATTTTCCAGGTATTGATACTGGACTTTGAAATTTCATTCGTTATACATGAGGATTTTGGTTCTTTTATATATCTCATCGTGAGGGGGACCATCAGGGAGAAATTTCCTTGTTAACATGGATTGGATCAATAAAAAATTATCAATATGAATAACCATATTTTTTTTGATACATCAGGGTTGGGTATGGTGTTTTGGTATACTTTATTTAGTACCATCATAATTTGGGTAGTAAGGAAATTTTTCCTAGATAGAACATTTTCATTTTAGAATCCTAGATATCATGGGTGTTGAGGGATGCCATTAAGTCTTGGGACATAGTGTATGTGGCTATTTCAATTAAATATACATGGGTTTTATTTAAATGTATGTGTCCATTCTTTTTATAAAATCCTTGTAAAAATAATTCATGATTTCATTAAATTCATGTTTTTTAATGCATTGATATGGACAAAAAAAATTGGTGCAATGATTCTTAGAACATACTCAAAGGTAAATGGTTTTTGTAATATCACTATCTGAAAATTACTAGTAGAATACCTCATTAAAATCATAGTGAGGTTGTTTTGAGACATGTTCCATGGGGAATTCCTCTAGTAGAGTATTCTTTTGTTCATGTTATAAACAACACTATTCAAACTCAGGGTCATGTTGGTGTTTGGAACCCAATATGAGCAGTGGATCATGACTCGGAAATTTCTGTGAATCGTCCACCTATCTTCTGTGATGAAAAAGAACCTAGGAATACAAATAATTTCATGTTAGGATTCAATGTATCTTCAACATTCTGAAAATTCCGGATGACTCTAAGGTGGGGGTTTTCAGGTATTTTCATGAGGGACCTGAAAAGTGATGGTGGGACTCTAATGTAAATGATATGTTGGATGGGGATCTCACTTGGGTATCAATCATGAAAAAATTTAAATATGATTTTAATCCTAAGACATTATGGGGGAAAAATACCTTGTTGTTTTTTATATTATATCATGGAGATAATATCCTTTTAGATTATTCCATCCATTTTTTTGTGTTATTGAACTTGGTACAAGAGATACTACAAAATGATTACATGAGGGATCAGAGGATTGAGTTAGTGATAAGGTTTGGTTTTCATTTGATAATGAATATAATTTTCCTTCATACCATTGAGTATATATATGGTAAAGAAAATTTTGAAAGCCATACAATATCATGGAAAATAGTTTTGGGTAGAGCTTCATTTGGAATCATCCTCAGCTAGGGTGTGTCTTCTAGGTGGAAATGGAAGCACAAAGGTTTCTAGTTTTATTCAAGACTAGTTGTAGGGGTTTATCTACAATGTTTTGGGGTGTTCTAAATTCTTATATATGTCTTGTTCATAACAAGAATAATTTAATGGGGTCTCCAACGACATTTAATCATTGTGGATAATTTGTAAATTTGAAATATTTTTGTGAAATGATCCCTCAATAAATTATGTCTCGATCCACTATCATGAATTTTTTTTAGGTTCCTACTAATTCATCCAAGGTTCATGGGTCTTATACTTTGGATAAGGGGGAAATTAATGTGGTTGGTAAATTTTTGGGAGGATCATAGATCATATTTATTTATGCGGTGGATTATACAAAACAGGAATCTGATGCATGTTTTGATACTGTTAGAGGAAAAATGTTTATTTCTTCATCAATGGTAATAGATTTGTTTGATACAATTTCTACTAATTATTTAATATTAGTAATATTAGTATAATTTTTTGGAGTTCATTGGGATATTTTTTCCTTATTTTTGTATCTTTCCACTATTTTGTGAAATAGGTTCCACCATGGTTTCAGGTGTTTAGAAGGTCAAGTGATTATTGCATAAAATGTGTTGTAGTGGGACTTCTTTGTGATGGATCATGATATCATAAACCTAATTGATGGGATGAGTAAGATGTTCAAAATTAAATAAAATATTAATTTTTATCTACATTGAGTTTCTTTCCTATCATTATATGGAGTCTCTCATTTATTTCAGGGTGAGTGGGATTCCAGATCTGGGAGAATTGGGAATGTTGTGTCAAACATTAGGGTGATCACCTGGTAGTTTTTGGAATTGATAATAGACAAAATTAATAAATATTTGAGAGTCTAAATCTCTGTTGTGGTGGGTGTGTACCCTATGGTGTTTCTAGATGATTTTCAGAGTTTAATTCGATATAGAGAGGTTGGGATTACAGTAGTCCTTCTACCTTGTAAGATTCCCATTTTTAATAAATCTTATCATATGAAGCTACACGAGTTTGAAAAATGTAAGTTCTAGATTTCAGATCTTGAGAGTAAGGGATTGATCCTTCCTAGTGTGTCATCATGGGATCCACATGTACACTTTTCTAATAAGTAAAATGGGAGCTTCATACATTTTATAGATTAACAAAAGATAAGTTAGTAAAACATGATGAAAATTATCCTTTTTAGAGGATTTATGATGTCTTTATTATTCTTATATGAGCTCATTGGTTTTAAAAGATTTATCAACAATCACGGTTTATTTAGTTGAGA
Organism: Viscum album; assembly: GCA_963277665.1. Taxonomy (NCBI): domain Eukaryota; kingdom Viridiplantae; phylum Streptophyta; class Magnoliopsida; order Santalales; family Viscaceae; genus Viscum; species Viscum album. The sequence continues at coordinate 136,546,341 of OY728152.1, read as the reverse complement.
TTTTAAGAAGAGGATATACCTATGATTTTAATTAAGAGTTGATATATGCATTTCGAGTATCTGTCCATGCTATTTAGTGTAACTTATGCTCCAATAGTGCTTATGTAATTGATGAACTAGCTTTTCCTTAGTTCATTGACTTTTTTGTATTAATGTATTATATTTTGTTTTACTCCCTATTAGAGGGGGGGGGACGTGGACTGTATAGATATGATAATTTGAACTTATACGGAACATATCTTTCATGGTAACCATTCATTATGTTATTTTTTAATTCACACGGTAAACATTTTTGGGGTAAGTTCTATATGAGAGGGGAATAATACTATATCTTAAAATGGTAATGGTAGTTATGTCTTCTTATGAGATCATAATTTTTTTGAGATCTAAGTCTTCGTGTAGTTAACTAGTTATTACATGATATGTTTTGGGATATATCCATGATTACATCTCCTATTATATCATTAACCAATAACGGTGTAAAGAATAAATGTAATGAAAAATATTAGTGATATTATGTGGAACTAAAGGAGATATTAACATCAACTCCAGTTTTGATTCTTTTGAATACATGTTCGGGTTATAATGTATTCCAAATAAATCTCTTGGAAAGGGTCTTGGGAGTGTCGTAATGCAGGGGAGACATGTAGTAAAATATATCTGTATTAGGTTACTCCTATAAGTGAAGAATTACCCTACCAAGTATTTGGAGTTGGATGCGGTTATTTATACACTCAAAAAATGGGGTCACTAACTCATTAGGTAGTGGATTACTATTTATTCTAATCATAAGACCCTGAGGAATATGGATAGTGAACGGGATCTAAACATGTGACATAGATGTTGTGTGAAGTATATCCATACTTTTATATTTGTTATTTCTTAAAATCCTGGATAATGTAATGTGGTTGTCTACGTACTGAGTAGGAAATTACTGGCAGAATATGCAAAGGAATCAAAAGAAGAGTGTCCACATATGAGAAATGTTTCATAGATGATTTTGGAAAATAATGTATATAGTTTTCAGGTATTTCTGGATTTTATGAAGGATAACTCATCTTTTGAGGAGAGGGGATGGATAAAGAAGCTATCTGACCAAGAGTGAAAGCGCCTTAGTAAATTCCATTATGGTGGGGAGACCTCGCATATGTTTTCTCAGTCTCCCTGTTGTGCTTGGTGATTTTAAAATATTTTCTTGTCCCTTTTTCTTGTAATTAGGAGTTTATGGATTGTGGAAACCATTATTATTTCTCTATACACTGAGAGACTAAAAATATTTAATATTATTTCACATATCAGTATTGGTGACCATAGATGAAACAGTCAATTATGGATTTTATATCATGGTGTATTACATGTTTCGGAATTAATGTAGGGATCATGATACATATTGTATTGATTCATCACTTACCCATATTGGTATGGAAATGTGATGATATTTTTATGTATTTCATTATAGTTTTTCCTAGAACACATATTTGAAACAATGTGATTTGGGTGATCATTGATTGAAACATGAAATTGACACTTTTACTGTATATCAACGAAGAGATCAAAGTGACACATCTTGGGGACATGTATGTCTGAGATATTGTGATTCATCATGTGGTTACCTATACGATTTCCTCTATTAGGGAAAAATGATTGTATTATGTTATTTGGAATGGTTTTTAGGAGGATATGTGTTTTTAGATGAAATTGAGCCAAAAATATTATCCAAAAATAAATGGGTAGATAGCAGGGGATATTAGAATTATTGAGGACATGATATAGTCTTGTGTGATTAATTTATATGCATATTAAGAGATTAATTTTCCTTTAGTTAAGATTTAATGTTATAATAGTTTTCAATACTCTATTAGTATGTCACCCTTTGAGTATTTATATGTGTGTCCTTGTAGATCTCGCTTGTGTGGGGTGAATTTGGGAGGGAGTTCCTTATTTGGTATCACATTTCTATAGAAGAAGACTAAAAAGTTTAAATTTATCTATATGATATTAATCACAATATAGAGTGATTAGGTATATTATTCTAATATTTTCTATTGGATTTAAGAGTTTAATTTTCTAGTTAGTTTTGTCATAGAGCTTCACTTCACTTGGAACTTCATTAGTTATGTAATATGTGTATGTTTCCACCCTTGTTTTTATCCCCCTTCATAACATTGGATGAAATGAAAACATGATATATCTATTGTACATACAATATCATTTTAATTCTATTCACAACATGATTTTTGTTTCCTAACTGATTTTGTATCGATAATATCCTTCCAATGTGATTTAATCAGAGGATATTTATCTTTATCTTGATACAGTTATGGTTGAGAAACCATTTCTAATAATGGATTATCGAGTAAAGGTGACTCATAGTAACCTGATTCCTTGGGTTTGTCTTCTATTGATGTGTGGGTAAGATAACCACTATGAATAGGAGAAATAATTGTGGATTAGGTAGTAGTGACCTTCTCTTTTTGTGAGTCTATGATATTGTGGTATTTCTATGGAATGAAATAATTTATGGCGGGGATATTTTAACACCCAATTATATTCTTTTAGGTATTATTTAACGCCTTTTTCGATTTCTATTTTTGGTTGATTTGTTCAAATCTCGAGGATGGAGATCCATTGTGGGGGAAGATGACCTAAACACCCAAGATGTATGTCTGTTTGAACTTATAGAGTCTATTTATATATGAGTAAATGGATTTTTTTAGGGACACCATTGGTTCGAAGAGCCTCAATAAATGGTTCGTGAATTTTATATAAGAAACTAGACTAGAAACATCCTACTAGACTTATTTATATTTGTGAATGGGTTACATGATGTGAAATTAATTTAGGTTAGATGTCTTGAGTCTTGTTCGGAGTCTAGAAATTTAAAGGTGTTGAAACCAAGAGTCATAATGAATGCGTCAATCATTATATAATTCATCTGAAGGCAACAACACATTTTTTTTTATTTTAAATTCATGTAATTCAAAAAATGAATGGGGTTCAAGATGTGAATTTTTTGAGTTTATTTCACTTAACGATGTTTTAAACATAACCATTTTTATTTCCTGGTTCTATGACCTCCCCGAGAGAATTAATGGGATTTTTGGTGATTTTGGGTAATCTCCCTCCTTCAACGTCCCTCTATTTGATTTTTTACAATCTATTCGTTTTCATAACATATCCATGGTTGGATGACATTATTCTTCTTAATTTCCATTGGTTTTATAAGTGGTCTTGTCATATTATCGAAATCATATTGTGATCATCTGGTGTTTTGTATTCATTCATTGTAGTTTTCATTCATTCCATGAATATGGAAGAGCGATCTATTGGATCAAAATATTTATTGTCAATGTATTCTAGGATTCCATTGTTTTTGATGTGGGTGTATCTATCCAAGTTGTTCTAATTATTTAATTGAAATATGTTCTAATCAGTTTCATTGGTTTATTGAATAGAAATTATTATTTTTATAATTTATTAAATTTTTTGGAATGGATTCTCTTTTTAATAGTATTGTTCTATAAAAATGGAATTTATTTTATATGAAAAGTTTTTATAAAAAGATTTCATAGATTTTTAGATGGTATTGTATGTCATATAACATTAGGAACCTTAGGAGCATCAAGCAATAGACTTGTAACTGTAGTTTTTGTACCTCCAATAGATGTTTTTGTGACATCAACAGAGTATAGAATGACTCAATATTTGTTGGAACAATCAAAATCCTATTTTTGTATTCATTTCTTCCTTATATGTTTTCCAATATGATAGATCCCAAATGGTGTGATTTTTCATTTGTACCTGATTTATCACATGATGGATTATTTCATGGATATTTTCTCACATCATAATCTTATGGTGTAACCATGGTTTGTTTTTCTGATTCATACCTACATTTAATTATATTTGGAATATTCTTGGATTTTATTATTATGGTATGCATTTATGGTAAACAATGTAAAATTCAAAAAAATTATAATACTATTTTTTTAATGATCACTATTGTATTTTCTAGTTATAAATTGTCCATTATTAATGTGAGAACACGTATTGATTAAATGGTGGTGTCCTACTAGGATCTTTGGTCACACCCTACTTTTTCCATTTTATGGGTTTTAACCTTTGTTGAAGACATGTATAAAGTTAATGATGTCTTCTAGCATGTTCGATTTTCTTTTCATTCACAATCATAATTGTTAGATGGTTTGGTGGTAATAAATGGTCACATGGAGAGTAGTTTAGTGGGGTATTCTTTATCATTTTGGTTTAGATATTTTGTCTTGATTTTAATTTATCATGGATATGTTGTGCTTTCCTACACATTTTACATTGAAATTTCTTTAATTATACATTATTATTTCATATATTACTTTACTCTCACCATGTGGAAGACCATCTACTCCATCTTTTCTTGTAGCCTTATGCGAGTTTGTGGAAGACAATTTGAAATTAATGTGGGATTTATGTGTTATATTTTAATTTATAATAGAATTAAATAATTTAAATTAACATTCATACTATATGGGATGATTAATTAAATTTATAATAATGGTAATTTTCAATAAATAGAATTAATGTAAAGTTATGGTGTTCCATTTCTGAAGAATGTACACACTCTATTAGAATAAAACATTCTATGGGGAAAATTTTTCAAGGATATCATATATTTCTATATTTTTTCATTGGTTTTGATATTGTATATCGTCACTCGATGATATTTTATAATAAGGTACATCACATTCCCCATTAAATAGGTGATAATAAGTTTAAGAATTATAATATGTTTTCATGATTTTTTAAACCAATTTAAAATGAACATGTGATAAGATGTTATGAAAATATACAACACTTTTGGGAATAATTATATTAGAATTGTTTTTATGTTAGGAATTTTCTTGATGTAATGAGCATACAAAAATATGTCATATGGTCATAGGAATGTAACTAAATACACTTGGTAAAAAAATATTTCATTGTGGCTTGGATTTATGTGATTAATAATTTAATATCAGATTATTTAAAACCCGTAAACATTGAATGATGTGATTTCAATCCTATAAATTCATACAATATTTCAGGGAACATATGATTTTATTTATTTAACATCCATAATGATTTATATATTCTAGAGGGATATTTATTCAATATCCATATTATCATGTTGTTTACTTATTTGAAGTTAAAGTGGTTATAGTCACATGAATTTCATGTTGTGATGTATGATTTAATTCCCTTTGATTTATGTTTCACTATACATCAAAATATTTTTCACATATTAACCATAGATCACATCATTTTCAATGTTATATTTAGTAATGTTATAGATCATAGGATGTTACCAACTATGGAATAGGGAATTGATGTAATATTATATTTATTTGAGATGTTCTTTCCAACATCAATCTTTGATTTAATTATTCACATGATGGTTAACATTCTAAGACTGATCCAACTATTTGGTATCATAAATTATAGATGGATATATCTCTTTTAAAGGTAAATGAATATTTTGAAAGGTTATAAAAAAACCATACAGAAGGTTGTATAATAGAGTGATATATAGTTTATGAAGATATTAAATTTTAGACAGACAACATATCTTATGTGGATATTAGTGATCTTCCAAATTAACTTCACAATGGGATAATTATGGGTGAAGAAATTTATAGACATGATTTTGTGGTAATTACAGTTAAAAATTGACAATAGGTTCTTCATTACATGTTGCATAACAGTATATACATTCTAGTATTTGTTGAATCACAACTACTATTTCATATATATTTCATTCCATCAAGTGATAAAATATGTATATCAAAAAAATTGATAAATTATTTTTAAGATGTTTTTGAGACTATATTTTAATGTAATATATTAAAAAATTAATTCAATTTCAGAATGACTTTGATGGATATCATAATGAAAAAGAGAAAATGTATTTTATTACAATGGTTATCTAATTATAAATTTATGCATTATATTCAATAGAATAGGATGAACATAATACATTGAAAAAATGAGGAGTTACAATTATGGTGGAAATGATGCATGTATCTAGTATCAGGAAAAGAAATCTAGTTACTATTAAAATTCCATTCATTTGTATCAATTATAAAATATGGGAGTAATATTATATATGATTCCACATTCAAATTTTTAAATGTAAATCAAATGAAAATTGGAATATAGATAAAAATTCCAATTTTAATTTTTGAGAGAGAGTTTTATTAATTAAGGGTTTAAGGATAAAACATTTATGTTCAAACACTAATACAATATGTATTTTATACCTTAAATCATAAAAGACATATTGGTCAAGTATTTTTTTATCAATTAAAATAATAGTTGGATCAAATGAAAAACCAATTGAAGAAAATTATTTCATTATCATTTTGTAATCATTTCATAATTCTGTCAATATTGATGGTTTATTTTAATTTACAGGGACCCAATGGGAGGGGATTTGGAAACACTATATTGGGGATAAATTCCTTAAATAATTAAAAGAGAAACATGATTTTAATGAATCAGTCAATTTTATCTAATTATTATATATATATATTTTTCTTCCTCATAATATTATGTGTTTATACTATTTTTAACAAATGTAAATTAAATATTTAACTACATATTAATATAATGGATTCCCCGCCTATTGATGATACTAATATGTAAAAATATGATATTGGACATGTTTAAATTGATAAAATATGTGACGGTGAATGGTATATGGTTGATCAAATACAAAATCGACATAACATGATGGTCTGAGTAAAAATTATTAATTCAATATGTAAAAAATTTAAAATTCAACATTATATGGAATGCATATGATCAACCTACTGACATTGAAAATTCCATTCTAAATAGTTACATTGTGTTTAGTTCATGAATATATATGTTGATCGTGACAGATACCTACCAAACGGTTTCACCTTTATTGATGGAAATCATTTGGGTAGAAATTACAGTCAAATTATTGTATACATTATCTATTATACCAATAAATGGAATATTATATTGTAAATTTCACTTCATTTTCACATGTAGTGTATATTTATATTAGATTATGTTGGGATGTTGTTCATTTTAATAGCCGCAAGAATGATTTCTAGATCAATTAGACACTTACAAAATATCAAATTTTTGATGTGAAGGGGAAGTAAAACCCCACCCACAAGCTAAATATCAAAAATACCAAAACCATAAACCTTTGATACATTAATTTAACATCCAAAGTTGGAATAATTTAATGTATATTGTAATTGGAAATATCTTATTTTAAATTAAGTGTATTTAATAATTGGATTCAGAATATAATATTTATGAAACATTAAAGGTGTGTGGAAAATAAATATAATTATTTAAAACTACCATACACCTACCAAAAAGAAAATTCATGGTAAATGTCACGTAATGAAAAATGGTATATATGATAAATCTACAGTACATGTTTTATGTGATTTGAATCAAAACCCCAATTATGTTTCCTTTTATAGATATAGATTAATGAATAAGAATATCCCGCCAAATACATCCAATATAATTTTATATAGATATTGAAATGTGTTTATAAAAGGGAAAAATAGTAGATAGAAACACATTGAATATGCGATAATCAGGTTTAATAATTATTTAATTTTTTTCTTTCAAATAGTATTATATGACAATGACTGATTGTATTATTATGTTTTGTATCTGGTCTTGAAATAAGAATTTCCATATATTATTCCCAATGAAAAATTAATTTATTTATTTTTAAAACACATAGAATATTATGGTTGGTTTTTCGGTGAAGGATTTTGAGTGTCAGCCATATCACACATTGAGAAATAAAATTCATAAGAGGATAGATATTAAGAAATTAAAATTTGTAAGTAGAAGATAAATTATATAATTTAACAAGTTTGATTTAAGGTTGATGTGATAAAAATATTATTCAATGGTATCAATGAGAAGAATTAACATATTTGGAAACACAAAATGAAGAGTTAACCATAAATTTTAGAATATCCCTTACCCTCAATGTCTTGTTGTTAAGGATCTATTTTCTATAAAAAGGTAAATGGTCATGAATTCCAAGATTCCTAGAGTTAATTATCAATATACCATAGAGGGTACCCTATGTGCACCTTGGCTATATTTTTTAGGATACCATTTATAAAACATAGATGCATCACCCAAGATGCCTATGTGGGCCACCATAAAACCCAGGTTCCTTCCATCCTATCACCAGCACACACCACCTTCCATGCCCATATCTTTTTGCTCAAACCACCATATTATCCCATAAATATAACCCATGGAAATTTAATTAGGGATGTGATCCCCCACTTTTAGGGTGGAGAGAGACACTTTGAGTCACATTCCTTATGCCTAAATGTCTACCTTTGGGTAGCCTATGGGATCCCATCCCTATAGATATTAACATATGTAGTAATTGGTTCATAAAATGTGGCAAAATTTCATAAAAATTTCACTTTACAAAAATTAATCACTTATTAGGATGAAAAAGCTATCCCAGTTACCATTCTGTGACATGCTTCAAACAAGGGTATCCCTTATAACCCCTTATCACCAGATAAATGTTAATTTATGCCTCATTACATGGATGAACAATCACCCAAGGATATTCAGTTGGGAAACAAAATTAATAAGGCTCTTCATTTGGGTGACACAACCCCCAGTCCCTATACTAAGTAAAAAATCACGTTTAAATATCATATTAGGGTATTATTTTCCCCTAGATTCAATGATAATGAATCCTTTAACATTATAATAATTATCCAGAAAAATTATTAAGGAACGTTTTAATTTCATCAGATTAAAAGGTTTATGGCATTACACCACTTCTTTTCCATAGATCTTAGATTCCATTGATAAAAGGAGAGTCATTAATTGATACCCTATATAGGTTGAGCCTTTTTTGGTATCATAATCATGGATTTACTTAATTAAAGGGGTACCTTTTTAGATAATGTTTCATTTTTCTCTCTTTGTTCCTCATGCCGATTATCATTCCGAACTTGAATCCATGACGAACATAAGATTTTTAATCCATCGGGTGTGAGTCCTAACTTCTTCCTCAATGAAGGATTTATTTTCCACTCCGTAAATCAAAATATACCAATAATGCAATCTCAAAAGTGTAGTAATCATTCTGTCCTATATTTTCTAATATTTAACAAATTATATTTACCCAAAAAGATCATCTAATACACTATGCTAATGTCCAGGTCATATGATGTCAAACTATAAGAAAATGTTTTTATAACTTGTGGCTAAACCATGTTTTATGTCCCTGGAACCTTATCATAAATTGTTTATATCAAACTATATTGAAATTTATAGATGTTTTTTAGTACATGTATGGATCCCCTATGAGGTTTAACCCCAAATAATGTTTTGTAAAAATAAACCCTCAAAAGGATATATCACAAATTAATACATTTATATCTATTAAATTCGGGTCACGTTCCAACATATTTCGAATTCCCCCTCATCAAACAACCCTCTTTATGAAATTGTTACACATTTCTTATAAAACTATTTTATCTCTATGTATCAATATATCATCCTCACTAGGCCAAATTTGGAATAAAGGAATATCTTGCTCAGTGGGATATGTCCTTGCTAACCATTCCATAAACAGTGTTTTATATTCCTCTTTATGGTCAGATAGAGTTCCTCTTCTGAGAATGTCACATACCAACAATTTCTAAGCACCATTCAACTATGAGTCCTAACTATATAACATTAAATTGCATGGATTGGTCCTTGTCACAGGATCATAAATGGTATTTCATTTCTTCTAATATGGAACCAAAATACATGAGTTCAAATTCCATTCATAAGGAAACATGTTAGTTCTTTTCAAGGGAGTGATACTGAAACCATAAACACTTAATTTCTCTAAAAATGACATTAAACACAAGAGAACCTATATATATGTATTTAAACTATAATACACAAAAATTGAAAATCACTTGGTCAAAAAACTAATTATAGAACCTTCAATACAACTAAATGTTCACATCAATTCATTTAGATATTTTTCATTAATATGACATTACTAGTTTGGTGTTGGGACATGGCAATGATTCTAGGATACGTTTTAAATCCATAATAGAGTCTTGAAGAGGGAAATAATTCACCCTCAAAAGGTGTATATGTCACAAAATTCCTATCAAATATACCAAAACACATTCCATGGTGTCATTGATAAATTCTTAATGATCAACATCCATTTGAATGTAGTTCCATAGTAACTCTATATGAAATAATGGAGTTGAGCCGAAATATTCCTAAACACCCCAATCTAATTACAATGGAATGATGTTTTTACATGTGTCCATGTTAAGGTAAACAATGATGTTAGAACAAAAATAAATCCATCAAATATTATCAAACATTAAAGACCCATCATCTAGACATTTTTATTTGTGTGTTTCTTATATAAAAAACAGTTAAAAAACATGAATCTTTAAGCCCTGCAAGAAATTATATGACCAAGTGGTCACTTATCATAGTGTATTGATCACTATTCTTATTTATATAGACCTTACCAATTATGTATATATTTCTAAAGACCCCATTGATTGCATTTTTTGGAATGTTCATAAAATATTTTATATACATTTAAGATAAATCCATGGTCATGGTGCCGAAAAATATAAGAGAGACATATACAATTCAAAGCATCCAAAACCAAGTGGTGAATATATTTTCATGTGAGTAACATTAACATGGCTTGATTCTAACCCTAGAGGAAAAATTTGAAAACATAAAAAATACAATCCTCAAAGACCACTCTATCTGAGGAGGGATGTAGTAACACATTGATATTTTATATAATATTTTTTTGATTAAAATTAATATTTTTCTACCTTTCATTATTCATAACATTGAGTTTAAAAAATTTACATTATATTATTCTATTATAGTTATCGCCAAGCCGTTGTATTGGTGATTATGAATATGACTATATAACTTACAAAAAAAATATGTTTTTACATATTACAATAATGATTACAATGGTTACCAATTAATTTTAAATAAAAATAATAATAATTTTAATATAAATGATATATTTTTGGAGAAAACTAGTTTTATACCCATAATAATCTTCTATCTTTATTTTAAATTATCCACTATGGATAATTGTTTTAATGAAATAAAAATATTATATAGTTTGTAAAACATTTTATTATTTATTTAATATTTTTATAGTCATGGTACAAAAATAACATTTTTCTCACCGTAGGTACTCATAATATGGAAATACGAGTTTAAGTAAAATAAATATTATTTATCTCTTTGGTGGGAAAACATTATTCTTCCATATAAATTTTATCTAAAAAATTAAGGATGTTTTATATGATTCACTAACTATTGAATAGAATGATATTTTACTCATGATTGAATTTTTAGAAAATGGTTTTACAAGGAATGTTTCTGTCAATTTCCAAATGATGTAATTTTTTGACATCTTAAAAATGTATTAATGGAATGTTCTTTATCCTATAATACATTAATGTGATTTCCCACCATCCTGATTAATCAATTCATTGAGGCCTCCATTATACATTTCTGTGGTAATTTTAAATGAAAATATATTCCATAATATTTTTTTTAAAATAATATTTTATTGAATTGATTTAAATATAGAAATGAAATTTTCCTCAATAATGATTTAAAATCTTTTAATGGTATTTAAAATAATTAATAATAATTACACTTGATTTCCCTTAAGGATTAGTGGGGATATATATCCAATGATAACATACTTATTATTTATTATAAGGGTATAATTTTATGATAATTTTTTTATGAAATGCACTCCTTTTCCATGAGACGTCATATCATAAAATTATGGAGTGTTCATAAATCCCAATTCATTCCCTTGTGTTATTCAATGATGGACTGTTGATAAAATTCATTTCATTTCATGGATTCTCATATGTTTAATGTTATTTGATATTTTAGCACAGATATATATACTTATTAATTTTTTGATGAGTGGGACTTATATATCCCTCCAATTCATTAGGTAAATATTCATATCTCTTGAAATAAAAAATACTAGAATGGGAAGTGAATCATGTTAATTAAGGGACTTTTCCACTATAATAGTATTGGGTGGGAACCATGACTACTATGATGGTTTGGTTTGTAAACCTATTTCACTATGATAGTCTTATAAATAAGACTTGACTACTAAGAAAATTACCTTCTATACTCATGTGTATTCAATAATTTCATATCTTATTATATTGTTATTATTCCAAGCAAAATGGTACATTATTTCATTATGATTCATGTAAAATAGAATTCAATGATTTATTCCATGACTCGGTATTATAATTTATTATATATTGGGTATGGTTTTAAAATATTTTTATCATATTTTTATAACCCTATGTTAATTTTATTCGCAATAGATCATTTATATCTCTCATGTTTACCGTTACTAAAAATTGACCTCACCCTTTTTATTTTTTTCATTATTCAAGTTATGACAAGAGGTTTCAGGAATGATATGCGTCTGAAGGGTGGTGGTACATAATTTTTTAACAGGTGTCTCTTATAAACCTATTTTATGTGTATATGTTTTCAAATGCACAATAACTAAATCATTCTAGTGTGGATAATTTTAATATGTAATTAATATTCATATACAAGGATATTAAATCTATCTATGAAAAGTATTGGTCTCTATGATTGGTATAAAATAATTGTTTCATTAAACATTAGAATATATGATTATGAAACATCATTAAGAACCCTAAGGATAAGTCTATGTATAGGATAACATCGTACCCTTTTGATAATGATCATGAATGACCTCGGTTAATATTCTGTTTTCAATGAATAAGTATTCATGATTTATCAATAATATAAATTATTTTTCATAATTATTTGTTTTCACAATATAATTATTGTTGATCACACAATTATTTTTTTAGTTAATGGATAGAGCCTAAATGAATAATGATAATCTTGAATATGGTAGAAACTTAAATTATATTCCTATTAAAAAATTGAATGTTATTGGAGTTTTAATACGAAATAATTTTACTATGATCATATTACATTTTCAAACAACTATTGTTGGTCACTATACAATAAAAAAATGATGGTACAACATTATGTTGAGACTTTAATGTGGTAATGTTGATCTTATTTTTGTGGATCTATTGATCCAATAGTTTCTTAGAAATAGATAAGTACCATTGAATATATATATATATATATATATATTCTATTCTCAAGTGTATGAAACATTATAATTTTATTCTATTGTTTTACTTTTATAAGGATAAGCAGAGCAAGTGTAGAATCCTACCAAAAACCCAATCTGGTAGGGAGAAGTTGACTCCCCGAAGTGGGATAAGATGAAGAGCATATTTTTCAATAAGTACATTCCTAGTATTATTTGCATGAGAATGAAGAAGGGATTCAATGAACATAAATACAAAGAAGATGAATCTATTGGTACTTAAAAGGAAAATGTTACTATATTTATGTGGTAATTTCTGGAAATATCATCCAAAATGAAATAAAGTTTAAAAAAAATATTTAGTAGATTAAAACAATGCCAAAAATGGACATTAGTCAAAATATACATTAGTATCTATGGATAAATCATTTGATGTTCCATCAAGGTGGTTATGGAGATTATATTTTCCCATTAATCTCAATGTTTTGATAAGAAAATAACGATGGACATAAAATGAAATTTTAAACAATATAGAGAGAATATGGTAAGTTTTTTTGTTTGAATGGTGTGGAAGGAATCAAGGAGTAGAATATATAATGGGAATTAGTAAAAGATTCAACTGTGGAAAGGAATATCATTAGAAATTAAAATTACGAAATAATTAGAAGATGTGTTCTAATTATGTAAATAAAGATAAAAATCCTAATGAATCACCATACACATTCATTTGTTTTAAATGAATGGAGTTTGGGAATTATTTTACCAGTTCCCAAATATAATATTCAATGAAAATGATCAATGTAAATAACTTCTTAATCCCAGATACAATGGATAATATAATGTGATCACTATTTCTAATGGGGTTAAAATAACAACACGGTGAAATGAAAACTTAACATAAACTCTTAATATCGTAATATATTATTTGATTTTTTATCTACCCACTATATTATATCCAAATAATTTTATATGTGTTTCACTATACCACTGAAGTGATTAGATTTTTACTTACTTGTATAAACCCCAAATGATATGAAAATCACATCTAATGTCTTTGATTCTTATCCTATTGTTGTTTGTGGGAATGTACTTCCAATTTTTTTTGTTATTATCCCTTTGGTTGTATTCTATGTTTTCCTAGTAATGTATAGTATTTACATACATAAATACAACATCAACATATGAGGAAGGGAAGTGATGTTTTATATTCTAAGAAAACATATAATTGCCTATCAATGTGACAAGTAATATGATCATATGATTTAAATTACATCCAATGTATTGATCTTGATTCCTATTCAAATAATATTAGAAAAATTATTTATATCCCTAGAACTGTTGCCACAGTTTTCCAAAACATTGGATATACTTATTTATGCGTAGGAAACAACCATGGTTTATGTAAAATCAAGGTTATAAGATATATTATCCAAGGATATATCCATGGTTCAATGAAACTATGTATATAATAGGCACCTAATGCCATAGTTGCTATAAAAATGTACATAGAATATTTTTTCAATGGATATAGCTATAGTTTCTATAAAAGTATTGATATATAGTATAGTTTTGATGGTTATAGACATAGTAATTATAAAAACATGGATATAGAGTATTTTTCATGGTGTATATAGACAGATTTTATATGAAATCATGGATATAATGTGTTTTTTGGTGTCTCTAAAGTGTTTTTTTCAAGGGTATAATTTATAGCCATAGTTTTGGAACCTATAACCACAATTTGTGTCCCAATAAATAACAAGATTTTCTTCTTTTGAAAATATATGTTTATCTGAAATGGTTTGGGGGAATCACAATATCAAATATAGTACTATTTTGTAGATATTGTTTGACATATTTGCTATATAATTTCATTGTCTTCTAGAGAATTGTGACTTTTAGTACATTATAGAACTCATTCATGGTACTAAAATTATTTTAGGGACTCTATATAGAATGTAAATTTTTGGATTTTCATAAAAGAAAACGAAAAACCAAGAGAATCATGAAATGGGATTAATTCAGCCAAGTGTGTCAACATTAGGTAACCCTATTATTTTTCTTAATTTGAAATATGGAACAAAAATATTTATCAATGATTATTAAGAAGATAAAAAATCCGTATCAAGAACAAGTATTTTCTACCCGACATTGATGAATTTTTTGGACATCCGTTTGGGGCACAATACTTTTTTAAGATTGAACATCATTATAAATTACATCAAATGAGGGTAAATAAGAAGGATATTTAAATGACAACATTCCATACATGGTACTTAAACTATGAATTTATTTTGATTCCTTTTGGTCTTACTAATTCACCAACTATCATCATTTTTTTAATGAATAATGTATTTCGATATTACCATGTTTAGTTTTTTGAAGTATATAAAAAAGATATTATTATATATTCAAAGAGAAGGGAATTTCATGAAGATAAAATTATAATTTTACTACATGCCATGATGATAGAAAAGCTTTATGAAAAATTTAACAACCGTGAATATTAGAATTGGAAATAATCATTAATGGGACATATAATATAATAGGAGGGTATATTAGTAGATCTTTTAAACAAAAAAGTTGTTGAATGCCTGACTATAACAACCCCATCTATGATATCCATAGTTTTTTTAGTTTTAAAGGATAATTTTTGTGATTTGATGTGAATTTACCCTTAGTTTCTAATCCACTCACCAACTTAACATATAAGGGTGATATGTTTCGGTGGATGCATTAATGTGAATGAAATTTTAAGGAACCAATGTGAAGGTAAGTTAGTGAACCTATGATTACATCACCCTATAGTGGATAGTGGATTTAAGTTTATATTCATATTCAAGGAAAATATTGGGATGTATTTTTAGGAATAAAAAAATGTTGATTGGTTATTCCTCACAACAATTTATTGTCATTGGGAAAAATTACCCAAATCATGATATGATGTTAGATGTGGTAATTAAATAATTAAATATATGAATTAATTATCATTATTGATACAGGTGTGATATATATAATGATTATAAAATATTTATTTATATTTTCACATAGAATAAGTTTATTTTTTTAGAGAAGATGGTTGGAGATGAATAAAGATTATGAATGGTCTATACATTACCACCCTGGAAGAAAAAATATGGTGGAAGATTCTATGAACTAAAAAGGTCATGTTTTCTTATCTATACTCTAGTTCACAGAAGATCAATATTTTGGTATTTTCAATTAATGGATCCAGAAATAATGATATAAGGGGAGACATATAATATATCCAAATGGGATTACAATCATATATCTATGTTATGATTACAGTATCACATAATGAATATATTGGCCTTCTGTAGAAGGAGAGACATGTTACGGAGTTTAACCATGGTTTTCATTGAATGATTAGTTTTATGAATCATGTATGTGTTTTATAGAAAAAAAATTTAAATAAGTTCATGGTAGATGAAGTTCACAGTTCCATAATATCTATTCATCTTAAACGTACTAATATGTATAGATATTTGAATGATTATTTATGGTAGGATTTCATGATGATATATATTTAACTGTATATATAATGATTCATGGAATGAGATAATTTTAATGCTGAGAGAAAAAATTATAAGTGGATGTTACAATCATTATCAAAACCATAATGGAAATGGGAAAAGAAAACCATAGATTTTTTTCATTGGACTCCCCAAAACATCATTATTGAACAATGTTATATGGTTCATATTTAAGATCATTACAAAGATAACACAATGCATTTCCATTATATAATATATATATATATTTGGAATATCAATCGATATTTTATATTATGGATGTGGTATGGTTGAATGGAGAACCAAATTTTATTGTATCTGATAAGGATTAGAGTTTTACCTTGCTTTTATAGTGAAGTATTAAATAGGATCATAATAAATAGTTGCATTTCCAAATGTAATATCATTCATTTGTAGATGGAAAGTCAAAAAGAATATTTTAAAACATGGTGGATATGTTTTTATCTTGTTCAATTTATTCCAAAAGTGGTTTGGATGATCATATTTTTTCTAGTTTTGATATATTAAAAAATGGCTTTCACTCAAGCATTCAGATGGGCCATTATGATGATAATTATGTAAATTTTTTGTTAATACAATATTCTGGGATAGTGTTAGAGTAAAAATTCTATCAATACCTATTATAGATTATTAAATGAAAGAGAAATTTAGTTCATTTTAGTATCTAATCAAGACAGCCCATACTATAGATAAAATGTATGATCAAAATAGGTAACATGGCCTATAATTTGAAACTATTGATAATGTTATTCTATGAATTTCTCAATGGAATAAGGTTATGAGATTTTTAAATAATTTAATGTTGATACCATTGTATATTTGACTATTCTATATTCTTGATCGAGTATGGATGATACATATTTCCTAGCACTTTCACCAAACCTCCCTAAAGTACACATTATGTTGAATGGATCTATTATAAGGAAGAACAACACCTATCTATCACATGTGAAAAAAATAGAGTTAAAACCACAAGAAAATGATATTTTTTATGAGGAACAAATTATATAAATAATATATCATAGAGAAAAATTACTATAGAATATTACAACTCACCTTGTAAAGGTTCACTGGTGAAGTGAAATATTCAAAGAAGTTATATAAGAATGTAAGGATTTAATGTATCAAATATATTCTCATTTTTTATTTTAGAGTGAATAATAATGAGTGATAAATTATTTAAAAATGGGAAGAAATTAACACCACAAAGTATTATGAAATATTTTGTTTTCTAATAAATATAATTTCATTGATAGATTTTGTTACATGCACCATTGACTTTAAACATACCGTGATATACTATTACATTATTGTTATTACCTAGTCATTGGATTCATGAGACTGAATTGGACAAAATAGAAAATTTTAACATATTATTTATATATGACATAAATTAACTCATTGAATATCAATTGATTAGTAACAGAAATGAAAATAATTAGAATATATTAGATAAATTTTTTGATAAAATATTTTTATGCCCATAGCCTTTTTTTTCTTAAGACATTAAATTATTCACTTTTTGAATTATTTTAATGAATTATATATATATTATATAGTTAATAAGTTGTTTTAACATTAATTTAATATTATTTTCTGGAATGAGATATTAAATTACAATGTTTACTGGTGAAAACTGATTTTTTCTAAAAATTAGTTTCCATCATGTGTTGTATGGTTATTTTAAAACAAATCATGGTCATGAATGTTATGATGCAATCTTTAGATTACATGGTGGAATTTTCCTTTCATGTTTCAATGGATTTTGTGGTCTTTATTCTTCTATTGATGTTGAGATGCATTATGTAATTAATGTATTCTATTTTTCTCATTATAAGAGATAGAAAAACATATGGATTGAATTTGATTCAACTATAATCTCTAAAGATGTTAGAAATGGATCTCTTAATCTATCATGGAGCCTAATTGTGAGATGGGGAGTGGTTACAAAAACAATATTGAGAAACAATTTTAGTAACAATCATATCTACAGAAAATAAAATAGTGTGACAGATGGCCTTTCCAAAAAAATTCATTGATATAGGTCTCACCTATGAAGAAGAGCTTCCTTGGGATATGTTTCCATTTCATATAAGAAATTGTAAAAACATTTATCTCTTCATACATTATATATTTATTTTTTATATTTAATGGCATGGTCTCTTTGGCCAAAGAACCATTAAAAAAAGAATGAGAGTTACAAAATGATACTCCTTTAGTTTTAAATATACCATATGAGTCCCAATAGCTAAAAATAAAGTAATGAATTAATATAAGTACATTTATTGAGCTGAATGATATTATATTTGTCAAAAAAAATTATTTCAAATTTTTAGTAATTATATGGTGACCTTAAATTCATATAAAAGAGAAATTCATAACTTTTCCATTTAATAAAATAATATAACAAATGATTTTTAAATTTTAAATGTAAAAGAATTTGAGTGAGTTAATTTCATAAAAAATTAGATTAATATAACATAAATGTTTTATGTAAATGAGTTTTATTCTAATTCAAACTTTGTCATTATGACGTTTAATTCAAATTAATTAAATAGTGTCTATATTGGAAATATGGATATTTGATGAATTTAATATTTAATAAAAATACATAAAAATTATAAAAATATTAAAAGAGATCAAATAGGATTATATATATTCGAAAATATCAGACCATCTAAATTTATAGGCCATTTAAACCGTTTTACTTGGTAATTACTTTAATATATTTTAATTATTTTTGAAACTAAAATGTTTCAACTCCCATCAATTATAAAAAGTCCCCCATACATTCAATTATTCACAAAACATTGATATTTATATTTGGACTGAACTCTACCATGTTTTCTTATCCACTCTCATATCCACATTATAGATGTTTTGGTCTCCCCAAAATTCCATACCTTGAGTCCTTATGAGGAGATCTAATGAAGTTATTTCAAAGACTAGGTAATCACATTAATTGATAAAATTCATTTTACTTATACTTTAAACTCCTATAAATTTGTTATATTATTCATAAAATTATAACTTTAGTATCATAAATATAGATAAATTCTATTATGATTATTAAACTACAATTATTTACCCACATTCCCTCATTTTAACAATGAAAATATTGCTCCTGCAAACATATGGATTACCATATCATTATTGCGATACAATTCATATATAATCAATGTATTTTTTGGGGGTATTAAAATTGATTAAATTTTTATATGTTATACAAATAAAATAAATATACTTCAATATTGATAATCTCATATCTACCTTCTTTCATTAAGAATCATTGGAAAAATAGTGTTTATCGGGCATGTGTGTTGACTAACACCTCCACAGAGCGATATTATTTGCTTTTTTCATTTATGTTTTATATGGTGGATAATAATGTTAAATTTAATGAATATATATGATATATATTTTATAATAAGGATTCTAAAAATGCGATATATTATTATTGTAACTTTAATTTCATCCATAAAAAATGTAAATAGTCTTTGTGCATACATTGGAACTGCCATCTTCATAAACGATGTAATTCAATATTCAATATATTTCTTTAATAATGGAATATAAACATTATATAATCTATATATACGATATATATATATATATATATTATTAATCTGTAGATGATGAAACTATGGTCAAAATTCAAATACCAAATCTACCAAACCGACACATACATGAAAATTGAGGTGAATATCACATAGAAAAATAATTTTAATAAACAAGTGTTAACAAATGAGTGATAATTAATTATAAGTAAATAATATGTTTTATTACAAATATTTTTTTAATATATTTATAATAAGATTATATTTATTATGAAATATTATTCAATGCATATGATAAATGTTTGACCTATGGTAAGAGATTTCAATATCACTTTTATTTATATGAGACACCTTCCACAATCACCACTTAATTATTTTATGTGGTGTATATACATACAATGAATTTATTTATGATTAATATTAATAAAAATATTTTTATTTTTATATAAAAATATTTTTATTTTTTTCATGGGGATTATAATTTAAAAGATACAAAGTGGTAGGGGTTTATTTTTTAATCTTATTTTTTATATTTATTATTTATGATTAAGTCTCTAATGATGAAATACTAACAAATATATATGTATCTAAACATAATCTTGTATTATTATATCTCTATATTTTATGAATTATTTATTTTCATATTGATTTAAAATATTATATAAATTTTATTACATATAACAATGAGATTATACGATTGTGTGCATGACAAGCATCACCGAGCATCATCGAACCATTATATAATATTATTTTTTAATTTCAACCTTATAAACTAGCTGTTAAATTGGTGGATATGGATTTATTAACTAAATTATGATATATAAATATACATTTACGACTCAATATAAATTACATTATATGTTCATTATAAATAATCAATCAATTATTAGTAATGTAATTATATTCATCAAAAATATATTTTTTTTAAAATGTTATTTATTGTTTTTTATAAGAATATTTTTATTAATATATATATATATAATAAAATTTATTTTTGAAAATTATAATTATTTTTATTACCATATTGAAATTATCTTATGGATAAATGTTTGGGTTTTTTTAAAAAAAAATTGTTTCATTGAAAAGTGAAAAAGACAGATTTTTATACTATTATTTATTTTTAGTCAAAAAATTAATTTAAATTCCACATTATGTTTTAAATAACTTATGTATTATTTAGTTATTTTTAATCCACTTAATTCATTTTGAATTAACTTTATATTGAATTTTAGTAGAAATTTACTTTTCCTTTTAATAATTTTTTTTTTATAAAAAAGTTTTAAAGTGCATAATATTTTACTAAGTTGGTTAATTTAAATAAAATCTATTAAGGATAAATTAAAATAATTTTTTAGATTATATGTTATAAATTGATAATTTATATTTAAACATTGATTATTATTCGATATATAGTTAATATGAATCATCTTATGTTGGAAAAATACACTTCGTGAAAATCCAATTATTTATTGGGTCATTAGGTTTTTGTTGTTTAATTATTTATAAATTTAGATAATTTATTTAAAAAAATATAGTAAATTTTATAAATTATCATTTCATAGTTATAATTTTTTTTGATAAAATTTTAAAATATTAATTTGTTGACGAATATCACAAAATATGGATTTTTTAAGGAATTTTCATTTCCATTAAATATTTTAAGAACATAAAAATTGATTTGAGATGGTTTTAAAATAATAATTAAATCTATTATGTATATATAAATTTAATTTTTCCAATTTAAATAAATTTCATTTTAACTTTTTTAATAAATTCTTTTTGAACTGTAGAACAATTTCTCTTTGAAACCCGATCATCTTGTCACCTCTACACAGTTAATTTTAAATAAAATTTTGACTATAATTTGAATTTAATTTGGAAAAATATAATTCATATATTAAATTAAAAAAAATTATATTGACAAATAAGTTCATATTATTTTTTTACCATATTATATTTTAAGAACAATCAACTTTATTTATAGTGGCAAATGTAAAAATGGTTTTATAATGGGGTAAACTCAAAGGATAAGGGTAAGAAGTGACACAAAATATTCAAAAAACTCATTTTTGATATATATATACTATATAAATTAATATTTTTGAAATGGGTCATTTTGGAGACATATATAATGTGAATAATTTAGGTACACCTATTTCTTTTCAAACATTACAAGTGTGACACTCCCCACACAAATAAAAGGCTAAAAATAATTCAATCTGCATCAATACTTAAAACTAATTTTTAAAGAAATAACCCTACCTATATCACATCCAATCTTTTATCATAACATCATAGAATCCTTATTTGGGAAAAAAACTCAAAAATATAATGGATTTTGGTTTAAACCATCTAAAGATACCCGAAGAAGTGGTAATGTTCATCACCTCACGTTTATGTTTAACTTCTTCCTTCACATCATTTCATTATTTTTCAATATTTGATGATATAATAACCTCATAATAATCTATATAATGAGATATATTTATCTTAATTAAATTTCTTACAACCATGTCCACTTCCATCAAATGGGTAAGAAAATGATCATTCGTGTTTACGGTGGAGTACCGGATCAAGAACCATTGTCATTAGTTTTTCCAAAGCATATCTCTAGGCTTAAAATATTTATGGTATTATAATTTATATATTGTAATTATTATATTATTATAATTTTTTATTTTTAATACCATACATACCTTCATACTCTCGATTTTTTGGAAGATGATAACGACGTGAGTGCTTATGGGGAACCTCCAACACGTGAAGAGATGTTTTCTATTATCACATTACATGACACGAAATTAGAGTATTATTAATGATAATATGTGATATAAAATAAATAAAAATTAATCTTTATTGATAATATATCATTTAACTTTATTTCATTCAGTCCAACATTAAAATGTAAATAGCATTCATGAATACGTAAGACCTACCATATCCATGAAAAGTGTATTTATTTTTCTATAGAAAAATTTAATGGATTAACCTAAATAAATATAAAGTAAATATATTTTATATTTATTTCATGTTAATTTTTTAAATTATTAAACCATGATAAAATTAACTGAAAAAATATAAAACATAAAAAAAATAAACACAAAACAAAGTAGTTATTGCCTTTAATGTATTATTACCATTTATTTATAAATAAATAATCAATAAAAGGTTATATCAAAAAATATGTGGTATCATATATATTAATATTATTCTATAATCAATGTATAATAATCATATATTTATTATTACTGATGTTTAAATTTGTATAACCAATTTCAAGACTTTATTTAAGGGATTTTTGTTTCAAATCTCCATCGTTGGGAAGAATGTTATGTTATGTACGTATATTTCTTCATGAGGTGTAGATACATATCCATGGGCCTGAAATAAAATTAATTTATTAACCCTCATGATATTTTAACATCCATTTTATATTATTCTTTCATAGGGATTATGATTCAATGTTTTAGAAGCTGTAATAATTTTATGTTATAGTATCATCGTGTATCATGATTGTTAATAATTATATTTCAGAATTGGGAAACTGATTTAAAGAAATTATAAAACTACTTATCTCTTTCGACGGACAACAATTTTATTCCAAAAAAATGTTCAAAAAATAATCTTTTCAAAACTATTTTCTATTATAATATGAATATTGAAATCAATTTTTCACCCATGTATAATTTTTTTTCAAAGTTCAATGAATTTAAACATCATGTCTTTTTAAAATTAATTCTTGTTTGTATTTTACAAAAAATGTGAATGCAATCATTATTCTAAATTTTAATGCATTAATGAAACCCTCCAAATTTGTGAAAACTCATTTTCATAATGATTCCTTTTTATGTTATCAGTATTATATTTAATGAAAAGGATTTTCAAATTTATTTACATTTAAAAAATATTTTATCATAGTGGAAATGATATTTTCCTCTAGAACTTTTTATAAATGATCATTCAATATTAGTTTCTATATAAGATAACATTTATTGATGTTAATGATGCATTTATTTGGATATGATCCAAAGATACAATTATTATCACATCTCTAAGTTTATTATATTTATGATATCATGATGTTTATGAAACCCGTTTTACTATAATGGGTTATAATATGATAAAATTCAGGAGAAACCATATTCATTTACAATGAGTTATATTATGATCAAATTATGGCATGATTGTGATTCATATCTCTATTAAAATAGTTTATTATATGATTAAATGTTTTTGAAACTCATTTCATCTCATTGATTATAATATAATAAATGTCATAATATATTTTGGCACAAACATGGTTTTCATAATGAGACAAGTTCATCCTATTAATCCCTCCAATGCATTGGGTAATGAATTTTATGGAATGTGATTGAAAAAACTAGAATTGGGAGTGAACCTAGTTCAATATGGTAATTTTTATTCTATAATAATCATTAGTGTGATCCTTTATTGATTTTATGTTCTAGGGAGTGAATCCATTCCAGTATTATAGCCTTGGATGTGATCATTTACAATTAGGGAAATGCTATTCTAGGATTATATGTATGCCAAAATTTAATTTCCTATTCAAATTTTATTATCTCATAGATAATGTTCATTGAATCCCTTATGGTTAATGTATTATGAGACACAAATTAGAATCCCATGAATCAAGGTTATGGAATTTGATATGGAGGGCTTGGTTTTAAAATATAATCCTCATATTATCATACTCGTATGTTTATGTAATGATTACATATATTTCATGTTTTCCCAAACTGAGCACCAAAGCACATTCTTTATATATTTCATTTCCCCAGGTTATGATGAATGGTTTGAAGTATGATATTTTTGTTAAGGGTAATAAAGGGGTAGATCATTTTGGATATTTTTAATAACATTCACCCAATTATATGATTTTTTTACCTATTACCCAAATACACTAAATTAATAAATTATTGAAGTATTTTTTATGAAATATATTAAAAATTCACCTCAATAGATATAATATCTATGTATAAAAATACATGGAAGATAAATTTTTTATCTGATGAATGGTTTTGTAGACCATTGAAATTAGGATGAGAAAACATTAGTGATACACCGAGGGATATTTCTTTTGATATGCATACGGATACATATATGGATAATTAAAATTATGAGATAGAGTACAGGGAAATTTTAGAAAAATTTATTAATGGAGAGAGCTTCTGGTATCCAAGAAAGTACATATCTATCTAGATATTTAACATGGATGTGTATATGGAACAAATGTACCGAAGGGTAATAAATCCAAAAAATTATTCATTAAGATGGACTTGATGTTGACCTAGTGGAAAATAATGGGACTTCCTAAACTATTAATATAACTCTATAAGGTGATTTTATTTGGAAATTCACAAAATATTTAAGAACCATCATATAATATTTAAATGTACTATAGTAATTAATATTCTAGGATAACCCTATTATTTTTAGATTAATTAAAAATATGGTTTATTTATACATCATATAATGATTATTATTGAACATGGGGTTCACCACTATGAATATTATTTCTCAAACAATTCATTTTTGTTTTAGTTAATAACAGTAACCATAAAGAACTAGATTAATGTTGAATGTGAATACAAATTTTGTAGATACTAATCCCAATGTGATGTTAACTAGAGTAAAAGATGTTGGGATTATTAATATTTAGTTATCAGGGCGCATTATTCACAATGTGTACCTAATCCAACTATTGGACTCGTAAAATAATATATCGACAATTTTTTATGATAGTTTTGGGAGAGGAGACCATGGAGGCAGGAAGACTTAGTTTCCATAATATTGAAATTTTTTGGACAAGCACTAATTGGAATAAAATATATTAACATGGAAATTTTATGAGTTTGGAAAATAAGGACAAAAACAAGTAATTTAAAATGAAAGACAATAAATGTTTATTTAATGAAATTGATGAGAATAATGGTTTCCCTATGTTATCATCAACTATTGAATGGTTTAAATGGGGAAGGTATGGCCATTATGCTAACATATTTCAAAAGTAGAAGGCACTTGAAGAGAATAATCAACGTTGTGTGGGTAATGTTTTTCTAATGATGATAAGGAATCTACAAATAAAATATCAAAGTAAGGCGGTGTAAATGGATAATATGATGAAACCTTGTTAATTTATGAAGGATGTGCCGGAAAAAATAATGTTTTTATTCATAAGAATTAAATAATTTATAAATAAATATATTTTGTTTTGTAAAACTTTTCCATTTATGATTTTCAATAATATGTTCAAAAGTTCTAATGAACTAGAAAATAAATTTAATTTAATGGTTATATTTATGTAAAACACATGACTAATGTAAATATAACCCTTAATATGTTCCTCATTATGATATAGTGATGTTGGGATAAAAAATGGCTGGAATGGTTGATAAAAATTGAATAGTACTAATTATCTTGGAATTGATTATTTATCTATTCAAAATGTAGTTAATGTTATCATTTATGGTGTTTACTACATTAATTGTTCTATGGAATATATTCAATGGTTTTGGGTTTTATTCAATCAATGGAGAAACATGCATTTTTTATTGAGGTTTTATATAAATTCTAGTTATTACAGTGTTCTAAGAAAATATATGAATAAGGTATTCAGATATTTCATGTGAAAAAATTTAGAGATAAATTTGGATATGTGTTAGGATTAATTATATTTTGATTTGGTGAAATTTAGGAACATTAATTATTAATTTGTAATTTTGGAATGGTAATAAGGTTGAACATTTATGGAATGGATTAAATTGAACATTGGATGAGGATTGAATGATGAATATATTATAACACCATATGATGACTAATGCATTTTGGATAACCTCTTATAAACATTTTACTAATAATTACAAGAGATAGAAGTAGTGAAGTATCATTCCTTTATGAATCTTATATAGGTATTCAGAAATGATAATTTTAACTCATAAAGTAATAGACGTTATGAAAATTGATTGAATAAAACCCAAAGGATGAAAGGGTGGTTATGAAATGGAATTTAATCATATATGTATATCTTTTCAAGAAAATTTCCAAACTTTAGTAAAATATCTTCTATTATGATTTTTCCTATTATCATCATTTTGGAAACTATCAAAGACCTTTTTCATACCTGTCTTGTTTATGGATTTTTGGTCATTAACATTCTCCTGATCATATGATCTATTAGTCTCCATCATTATTTGTGTTCTTAATGGAACATACCCTCTTTGTACCTTACTTTGTCAAATCCTAATGTTTGAGGTATCTGGGAAACCATTGGTGACTCATTCAGGAATTTTCCAAATTTTAGGTTGAAGCATCAGTGACACCGATTGACATCGATGAGATTGGTGGCCCCAATCGGCATCGGTGGCACCAATAAGTAGCGGTGCCATAAAGAATGGTTCCAGGTCACTGATGTCGGGGTCTCGGTGACTCACCCATTGGTGAGTCATTTCCATATTGTATAAAAAAATTTAGTTTCACTCCACCTATGACTCTTTTAATGTAAAATTGATTTAATATTCCATTTGATGCAATTTAAGGAAGCTAAATTATATTTAAATCCCTTAAGAGTCTGGTTACCCTTGTCTTACTAAACCGTGTGGCATTTTTAAAGGAGACACACCCTTTTCCTCTATTTCCAATCTCCCATGATTTCCCGTTCGACCCTTGTTAGGTGTTTTTCATCATATAAAGGAAACCTATCAACTCTCCACCATGCATTGGACTATCTTCCCCATTTTTTGAAGGGAATTATTAAATCTTAGCTAATCCCAATGTGTGAAACCACCAAGATGTGTCATCAAGCCATGATCCAACTTTGATGCACATCCAAATGGGCACCCTTATTTTAGGATCTGGCCTCTTCTTAAGATAAGATCCCCCCTTCCTTCTTATTTTTGTTTCTCTTGGTGGGCCAGAAGATTTTCTTTTGAGATGAGTCATGCTCCCATGTTATAGCCCTTCTTTCTCATCCTGGGATGTCTTCGTATAATTCATGTCATCACCATTTTTTGGTGGAAGATGGATCTTCGATCATCAATCATCTGGATAGGTATTTACTTATTCTTCTCTTTAATTATACTTTATAAAGGGTGGGAACATTAAGTATTTCTTATAATGAATTTCCAGATACCTTTCCTGATACTAGAATTAAACAATAATTTAATATGATTAAAATAAAATTTGTGTAAATAAAATAATGGGAAGGGTGTTGTTGATCTTGGTCACCTGTTTTTATTTTGTTATCATTGATTCTCTTATGGGTGTTGTGGCAGCATAGATTCTAAAAAATCATTCCCGTTGGTGGTATTTTCTTGTGCACTAGTTGTATTTTCACTATGTTGTTTTGATATACATCGATAACCAGAAATATGGTTAATCACATATACTCAGTTAAATAAATGGATTCCCTAGGATCAAACTTGTTTTGTGATCACCCTGATTATATTAAAGTTGAAATTAAAGAACCCCTCTTGGTTAAATTTGAATAAGCATGGTTGATGGTTGTGGTTATGTTCTGTGTCTTATGGTATTTGTTCTGTGGGCTTGGTATGTGGGGTGGTGCAGGGGGTGTGTTTGCATCCCAGTATGAGAGACTGATTGATAGTATAATGGATAAACTTTCAGGTTGCTAAACATCCTTTATGTTGTGTTATGGTCACGAATCGATATTGAGCAGTGGGACTACGGTGTGGTTGCAGACTAGGTTTGTTAAGGGACTGCATTGGGGGTTAGTTTGGGTAGTAGTTCTATAGGACTAGGTTGTGGGAATAATTAATGTGTGGTATTTTACATTCAATAATGATAGTGGATAGTGGTGGAATTGGAATTTTTAGTGGGACTTCAAGTCAAGTTTTGTGTCTTTTTTGTTGTTGTTGTACATTGGGATTTATTTTGGTTCTTTTGGTTGCTTGATGTGGCTATGATTGTTAATTTCCCTGTAGTGTTGAAATAACATAATTCAATCCACTTAAATAATTTCATCAATTAAAATTGAACAAAAATGGGGGATGGGTTATGCTTTTTCTAAGGTTGTTGTATGGTTTTCATATGGGAGTATCAGTGAAAGCAGTGCTATTGTGGGTTTTGTGTCTTTTTGGTGAAACCCATAGGTTGGTGTTGAGGTTTTTTTACCTATATATATTGTAGTTCCATGTTATTTCAATAGGAACCGAACCCATATTGAAAACTATGTGTAGAACAACTGTATTTCATGAGGGAAAGTGTCTTTCCCAACATCTCGATGGGAGGATGGATAGCTGGTTGCTAATTTTTATTAATCACACCCTCATTCTGATATTTCCACTTGGGAACATCCAAGTAGGTTCTAAATTGATGAGGCTTACCATAGTCTATGAATATTCGGGAAATGGTTTGTTTTGGACTAGGGGTCCAGGTTTCTGCGGGCAAAGTCTATTTTCCCAAGTATCTTCAGGATGAGGCATAGGTGTCTTCAGGCATGGAAGTGGTTGTTCTAGCCTGGGTGTATGTGGGCATGGATATGTGTGGTTGGGGCCTAGGTATGTTCAGGTAGGTTTTGGTAGTGGGACTACATGTGGGAAGATTGGCAGCCTCAAGACGTTAGATTGTTAGGAATGAACAGTTAACCAGTGGGAAAATCGGTGTGTGGGGTGCCCAAATGTCGATGTTCTTATACTATTACTTTACATGGGTTGCGTTATTTGGGTGACATTTCCTTACTGATGTTGGGCTAGTTAGTATTCCTTGATTGGTGCTTTAGGTTCAACTATTTTCTCAAAAGGGCATTAGAATGTTCCCTCACTTGTGAATGAGTAGCTTATGTTTTTCCTACTGAGTATACATGCATGCTAACCCTATATATATAAAACATTTTTCTGGTATCTTGGAGTTCATTGAGGACCATTCTAGATTTTAATAGCTTAGGTGTTGGGATTTTTTTATGTTTTTTCTGAGTGTTGTTTATTTTTGTCTTTTACTTTTGAGTTTTTTGTACCTTGAATCAGCTATACTTTTGAACATGAATGTTGGAAAAAGGATTTTGGCTTTACTTTTACTTATAATACATGGATTTTTTTTTGTATTTACACGATTATCTTTATATCTTGTTCTATAAAATGGGTAATTACTTCCATATTACATGAGTCTCTATACCATTGGTGTTATTCGCCACTCCGGGGCCTATTGAAGGCGGGACTTGGGGGGTCATTATCTATACTTCAACTGGAAGAAGGAAGGGTCTGGATGATTGTTGTTCCTTCCCTCATCATGGAGGAAGTGGGTCATAAACAAATGGTATTAGATTTAGGGTGAATGATAGGATGTAGTTTAGGGTTAGGCATGGTGGGGATTTCATGGGATGGTAGGGAAACGATATTAAGAAATACTGGTGTGTGAAATTGGCTAGGGATGACCGGCTAAGACACTGGATATTAGTGCCCACGTGATCCCATGCATCGACTTTGGACCTATTGAACAACAATGTGAGGCTACACTGATTATAGGTTGGAGACCCTAGGAACAATACATGCATCATACTGACTTTTTTTCTTATGTTTATTCTGTATTTTGTGAATTTAAAATAAATAAGGTGTTCAAACAAAACATAAAAGGAAATTTCCACACTACTCAATCTTAGGAGGTTTTTGTTTGATTTTCATGAATATGGAACCTTGGTTATGTCCAATAGTAGTGTGGCCAGTTGAGGCCCAACAGGTTTATCCGGTTGATTAGTGGATGGATTATTGAGGGGAGGATGACCAACAGTGGTTGAAAACACTCTGTGCCTTCTAGTGGAAGATACTAGGAAATTACAAGGGAATCATCTCAGACATGGAGAAAGAGTGATGGATCGAGGAGCTAGTGATTGATTTTAGCTTGATCTGGGCTCCGATAGAGTACTGGGATGCTCTAGCCATGATAAATATTTGGGGAGTGTCATGTCAGTGATGGATGATTTATCTCGGGTAGAAGGAAGACACTAAGTTTTTGTGGATTGACTTGGTGAAATAGTTCCTGGAAGAATTCCCTTATTCCACGTTGTAGGCCAAGAAAAGGAAAGAGTTCCTCTCCCTCCTGCAAAGGAGAATGAAGGTGAGGGAACTGAGGTTAATGTTCCTGGATCTCCTTTTTTTTCTCTGAGCCTCTTTCCAGATGAGGAGTTGTTGGAAGGAAGCTTAGAGGAGGCACTCCGACCATCTCTTCAGTATGTTTTTACACCCTTCACTCTGCCAACACACATGGTGGTTTAGAAGAAGGATGAAGTAGTGAGGATGGTGCACATCTTGGGAGGTATTCCATGATAGGAGAGCCAGCTAATTTCATCAGAGGGTAAGGTCGTCAACAAGAGGCCTCCAACATTAGGGCCATCCAGGTTTTAGCTGGCAGGGAGCATATAGTTCTAATTATGATCTCCTAGTCCTCTCCCTTTCTCCGTGGACCTAGGACTGAGGTTCTATATTCATGGATGTCATGGGCATCATTTGAATTAGTTCCCTATTCTAGTGTAATACAGTGGGGGTGGGCAGGTTCAACACCCACCTCGACCGAATTAATTTTCTGCCACGCCATTGCAGTAGTAGGGTTAGCGAGCTCCTGATCTACTAAGGGCGGACAATACCAAAGGCATTCGACCTTAGGGAATTCCATAGGGACCTCGACTAGGGTGTGTTCAAGAAAGCGAACAACAACCAAGGGAAATAAGAGTTGGATGTGGAAGTTGCACGCTGTAGAGGTAGTAGTTACCGTAGGGCTAGAAGTCATTCATGGTATGATTAGTCTATTTAGTACTCATTCCCATGCCTTGTTTGATTTAGGAGCATTGAAAATCTTTGTTACACCCAGTCTAGCCCATGCCTTGGATCAAGATGTATAGAGACTTAACAATCCCCTAATGTTGAGTACACCAGTTTGAGTTCATACAAGCCTGTTTTATGTTTTTCGAGGATATAGACTAATGTTGGGGTCACCTCAGTCCCATGGGGATCATCTTATGCTACAAAAGTAGTCATACAATGTCATTTTGTACATCGAATGGATATTTTCAATACACATTGTTATTTACTTCTTCTGGAGAAGGTTCATGTCCTCAAATATTTGTAGCCAGCGTGGAGCATTCATTGGTGACTGGGGTTTCTAGGAGGGTAGCCGGCATGCAGAGTCCCTTCTTTCCTTGTTAGCAAATATGTCAGTGGAATCGAATGTCATAGAGATGGTCGAGGTTCTGGTGATTTTGATCGAGTTTCTGGGAATCTTCCATATATAAGTTGTGACTATATCCCCTCAACATGATATTGAGGTCGAGATAGATTTATAACTCGTTGCACATCTGATTTCAATGGATCCTTATTGGATGGAGCCTTATTAATTATGTGAGTTACAGATTCAGGTTGATTACCTAATGAAGAAGGGTTTCATCTGACCGAGTGTGTCTCCATGGGGAGCTCTAGTCTTGTTTTCAAAGAAGGTAGATGGTGGTCTTAGGCTATGCATAGACCACGAATGACTAAATCAGGGGACGATCATGGACTGTTACCCCCTCCATATGATCAACAACCCTTTAGACATTTTAGGGGAGCATTTTGGTTCTCTAAGATCGACCTATGGTCTGGATATCATCAGTTGATGGTGAATTAATATGACATCCCAAAGACTTCTTTCTTCTATGGGTATGGCCACATTGAGTTCGTGTTCGGGGCGTTCTATGTTACAAACACCCCATTTGTGTTCATAGGGCTCATGAACTCTATTGTCCATGAGTATCTAGTCTGTTTTTTGGTAGTGTTCATCAACAACAGCCTAATATACTCAATACCGTAGGAGGATAACAATGAGAATCTAGGAGTAGTTTTGGAGGTCCTATGACATCAAAAACTATTCAGGAAGTTTTCCAAGTGGTTGTTCTAGACTATAGAGGTGTAATTCCTTGGACAAGTAGTGTCCCGGTAGGGAATTATACATGAGATGTCGAAGGTTGAAGTGGTTGTTTCTTAGGTAGCACCCAATAACATGGAAAAGGTTCATAACTTCCTAGGATTGGTAGGATACTATCAGAGGTTTGTATCCAACTTCTGTTGATTTGAAAAATCCTTTTAAGGATTTGACATGGAAATAATAGGCTTTCTTATGGAGTGATTAGTGCCATGAAAATTTCAGTTATCTGAAAGGGAATTTGGTCAGTGCCCCAGTGATGAGGTTTCTAGAGGAAGGGGTAAAGTTTGAAGTGTTATGTGATGATTCCATTCTAAACATGTGGTGTGTGTGGATGAAGTAGTGGAGAGTGATCTCTTATGAGTCTAGGAAATTATGCCCTCATGAATATAACTATTCCACACACGACCTGGAGCTTGTAGTGGTAGTGTTCAAACTGAAGTTGTGGTAGCATTACCTTGCCGAGGAACTCTTTTTGGTCCTCACAGATCACAAGATCTTGAGGTATGTCTTCTCCCAAAGTGACCTGAACATGAGAAAGAAAAGGAGAATGAAGTTTCTTCTTGACAACAACCTTCAGGTCTCTAAAACCTTAGGAAAGGGGAATGGGGTGGTCGATGCATTGAACTGGAAGTCACAGTAGGATGTAATTCAGGATTTCGTAGATTATTGGAAGATGGTGGAGGAGTTGGATGAATTACATCTAGTATTGAGAGTGGATGACTATAGAGACTATCTATTTTAGATGACAGTGCAATATTTATTTGTACAACAGGAGGAAGAACCTCAGTGGGGGGACTCAGAGGTTGATGTTATGGTTGATCATGTTAGCCTGGGCGATGCTACTGAGGGTTGGTTAGAGGATAGTCATAATTGGATGTTGTTTTGAGGGAAACTATTTTTTCCTTTTCTGATATATGAGGAAGTTCTCAGTGAGTTCCTTAACACACCCCTGGTGGTACATCCAAGAGTCTACAAGATGTATTAGGTTATAAGAGGTCAGTTTTGGTGGCTCAGAGTAAATCATAATGTGGTAGAGTTTGTGGAAAATTTCGTTGTGTGTCAGTAGGTGAAGGTTGAACACCATGTTCCATGTGGTCTGTTTCAGCCCTTAAATGTTCTTGATTGTAATTGGGTTGACATATTAATAGATTTCATTATAGGTCTATCTAGGGATGAGGGAGGCTATGAAGCCATCTGGGTAGTTGTGTGTTGATTAAAAAAATTGGCTCACATCATAGTGGTTAAGGAGTCGACCACAGTAGATTCCTTAGCACAAAGGTACATGTGAAAAGTTATGCAGCTTAAAAAAGTTTCCTGAATCATCATTTTTGGATTGGGTTACATTATTTACATCATGATTCTGGAAGGGGTTATAGCATGCTTTTGGAACCCAGCTTGGCGTTAGCAATGCTTTCCACCGTTAGATTTATGGGCAGATATATAGAACCATCCAATTGTTGGAGGATATGCTATGATCATATGTTATAGACATTGGAGTATCATGGGTATGACACATTCCCATAGTTGTTTTTTCCTACAATAGTAGCTATCACTCTTTCATTGGAGTAGAACTATTTTAAGCCTTGCATGAGAGACCATGTCGTTCACCCATGTTCTAGATAGAGGTTGGGGAGGGAGGTTTTCTAGGTCTAGAGGTTTTGCAGAGCATGAAACAAACGGTTCATCTTGTTCTTGAAAGGATAAAGGCATATATGGATCAGCAGATGTCATATACCGATCATAATAGGAGACCCTTGTATTTCAAGGTTGGGGAACCTGTGTTCCTTAAGGTCTCCCCTCAATGTGGACAATGGAGGTTTGGCCGAGGGAGTAAGAATTCTCCCAAATTCTTCAGACCCTTCAAGTTGTTGGGAAGATTTGTCGTGGTGGCATATAAGATAGCATTACCACTGCAGTTGGAGAAGATCCCCTATGTCATTCATGTCTCTCGTCTTCTTCAATATCTACATGATGATTCCCACATCCTCATTTGAAGAGATTTGGATATTGAGGATGATGTGACATATGTGGAATGACCATTGAGAATCGATGATCCTAAGGAGAGGGTGCTTCATGTATAGACCATTTCATTGGTTTTTGTGTTATGGAGGCATGCTGGCCTCGAGGTGATTACCTGGAAACTGGAGGCACATATGCGTTCCCAGTACCCAGAGTTGTTCTATGTTTTTCTATTGCATTTTCTTAGTGCCTTGCATATGAGGTATTTTTTGACCTTTCTTAGTATATGATAAGTTTTTTTCAATGTTCTCTGAATGTGTTTGAAGTCCTTACTATGGGGAGGGGAGGACCTGATCCCTAATTAAGACACGTTAATGTGGATGCAATTGAAGCCACGCGGGAAAGTCAGTGTCACCCAAAGTGGATAGTCTATTGATGTGGAGAAATGAACACCATAATCCATATATCTAGATAGTGTGACCTTTTATGTTTTTCTGGTTACTTGGGATTTTTTCATTTGTTCAAGAGATAGATGAGAGAGGTGTTCTTAGATTATTGGGGTTTCCCCACCAGTTTTCAACACTAGGTGGTCTACTCTTAGAGGTTTCTCAATTGGTGGTTGTCTAGAACACTTTTTATTATGGTTTACTCTCAAATTAATGAGGGAAAGAATATTCTGATAGGTAAATGATGAAATGGAACAGACCCTCTAGATCCATTACTTTTAAAAATCATGTTGTTTGAGGTATCTTGGAGACCATTGGTGACACATTGAGGAGTATTCCAAATTTTATGTCGAGCCATCGGTGGCACCGATCAACATCGATGGAACCAATCAACATTGGTGGCATCAATCATCATTGTTGGTACAAATCAACAATTTGTGGCATTGATCAGGCATCAGTGGCACCGATCGGCATTTGTGGCAACGATCGATTGTGGTGCCACATCAACCAGTTCCAGGGCATTAGTGCTATGGTGTCGGTGACTCACCCATCAATGAGTCAGTTCTAGATTCTCCATGACCATTTTGTTTCAATATAGTAACATGTATTTTAATGTAAATGCATTTTAATATCCATTGAAAATTGATTTAACGGTGGTAAAATATATTTCAATCCCCTTAGAGTGTGGAGACTATTGACTTACCAAACTGTGTTACCTTTTTTATTGGTTTCACACGCTCTAACTCATTTTCCAATCTCCGTTTTTTGTGATGTCCAACATAGGATCCACTGAACGGTTCCCCAAACTGGTTGGCCACATGCCCTGAAGTGTGCCTCCCCATACGCCATAGGGTGATGACTTGCAGTGAGGGTCTAGTAAGTCAGTCTTCGGGATACTATACCATCTTTTGTCAGAATAAAACACCAATGGAAGCATATTGAAATATCCAAGAGTTGAAGTGTATAAATAGCTAGAACAAACCATTTCATATTATAAACAAAGTATGAAAATAAAATACTCAACTGAAAGGTAAAACATGTTATCAAAATTTAAATTTTGAGTGTCGACAATTCGACTCAATGTAAATTCCCAACGACCCCAAGGCGGGTCCTGAACCACATCTAGTTCCCTATCCAATGCTCCAATCCCAATCGGAAACCAATCAGAGGGACATTCCCTTATCATGCCCTGTAATAACAGAGTATACATAGGTGCCAATCAGGTGGCCTTAATAAATTGTGAGTACCACTCTGTAGGCCACCATCTATGATGTCTAAAACAAGTCCTGTCAAAAGATAGTGCATGTAGTTTTATTGAGTAATAAATACAATCCATAATCTAAACAGTTATCACATTTTCATTTTTTCTTTAATCTTCACATTAAGCCATGTTTAACTCATATTTCCCAATTGAATCATCATTCATTATCATTAATCATTTGGTGTAGGTTGTCATTCCTAGCACCAAAATCTCATTCAGTGTAGCTCATCATTCTTAGAACTCTTTTTATTATTCAGTGTAGGATGTCATTCATATAACCCCATAATATCAATCTTGGATAACTATTGGGGATGAATTATAGGCCCTTATCCTATCTTCTAATTCGTCTAGAACACCATGTCTAGAAACACAAAAATCTCATCCATTTAATCATTCATTAATTCCAAGAATATTACATATTATTCATTTACTAATCCAATGATTAATTATCATTTCAATGTCTATTAGTTAATTCAACAATTAACTAAGAAAATAACCCATTAAATAATGCATCAATTAACAAATCCATCAACACAATTCTCATTCCATAATTAATTCTCCATAATTAATTATCTATATCAAATCTCAACATTTCATATTCAATTCCCACAAATAATTATCATAGATCAAAATAATGTCACATAATGTCACATAATTAATTCCCTCTATTAATTATCCTTGGTCAACATTATTGCACGTAATTATTTATCTCAATTATTTACTCATATCCTGTCAAAACGTTTCATAATTAATTCTCACCAATTAATTATCCTTTTAAAATCAAATAAATATCTCAATTACCATAACAAATATCCATAATATATATTTTGGAAAACACTTTATTTGGTTCATGAATCAATTATCAATTAACAACCGAGGAAAATTAATTAAATTATATATTCCAAAATTAATCCAATTTAGGAAATCATTTCAAATGGGAATCTAGAAAATCATAAACTCACATTCAAATATCATAAATCATGACTATGGGAGTTTTATTTGGACCAATTACCTAGGTTTTTTAACAGATGTTAGCCCAATGGAAATCCCCAAAATCTGAGTTGTCGAACGTTGTCGATCAAGGTCCAGATCTAAATCCATAAATCCAAAATTATGATCAAAGGTATCAAGATCATTCAAATCTAGATCTTGAGCCGAAATACTAGATCTATATCTCATCTCATAGGTTTAGAAATAAGGAAATGGGAGAGATAAACCATGAAAAGATATAAATATGATATGAGAAAGAATGGGAGAAGCATGAAGATGAAATCAACTTACCAGTAGGGGAGAGGATCTTCAATATGAGATTTCGATCTCGAAGAATGGAGTTCAGATCACCTTGGAATCCCTCCTAAAGGATTTGGGAACTCCAATAAATTATAATGCCCAATCATAGGAAGAACTAGAGTGGTTTCAGGTGTTCTGGTAGTTTTAAAATCAATTTTCAATATAAACTGGGCTGTGCATAGGGTTTCAATTTGTAGGGCGCATGTTTATGACACGATGTACACCAACCATGTGTACTTATGCTTCCCTCACGGTTTGATGGTGCATGGTTAGGAAACTCGTGTTCTAACCTTGCCAACCACCACTGTCCACATGGTTACATGCACAAGGTTTAACCAGACCATACGAAAACCATGCACAACCTGAGTCTTCCCTAGTTTCTTCAAAACATCATCCAAACACACCCTAGGTCATATGCCAAGATAAAGGTACTTAAAAAATAAAAAAAATACCTTAAAAAATGACTGAGATTCCTCCATAAATGGTTGGGATCTTACAATCACCCCACAATCAAACAACTCATCCTCAATCTTCACTCCCAAACTACTGTATGACTCTAGGCCAAAAAGATTGGGACATGGAGCCCTCATGTATAATTCTTATTCCTAGGTTTCCACTTTAACAATTCCATTTTTTCATAAAACATGAACTAATAGCCCGATATTTCCCCATAACACTTTCTCACTATGACCCAACAACTGTATTAGATTCTCTTCAAATGACGTATCTATCTCAAGGCCATCCTATTCCTCATCAATCACATGAGATGTGTCATTGTGATACCATCATAGTTGTGACATAAGGAAAAAATAATGCATTAAATTGAATTTATGTGGATGTTCAAATCGGTACACCAGCGACCCTATTCTTTCCATCCCCTCAAACGGTCCAAAAAACCATTGTGCTAGTATGCCCTACCTCCGTATCATGTGGTGATCTAATTTAGGTGGCACCCAAAGGATTAAATTATCACCATCTGGATACTCTAGGGGTCATCTCAGTCTATCAGCATTTGAATTATGTCTACATTTAGCCATAACCATATATTTTGGAATCAAATGCACCTGCCCTGATGTCTCCTGAACAAGACTCAGTCCCATCAACTCTGACTCACCTACCTCTAACCAAAATAGCAGTGATGTACATTGTATACCAAAAAGTGACTCATGTGGTGGAATATGTATAGTTTCCTAATAACTATTGTCATAAGAAAACTCCATTAATCCCAAGTACTTCTCCTATGATCCACCAAAGTCATGCACATATGCTCGCAACATATCTTCCATCGCCTATATGGTAGGTTCTGACTACCCATCATTCGGTGGGTGTAAGGACGTACATAATAGAACCTGTGTAACATGTGCCTTCTATAATCCTTGCCTGAAGCGTGAAGTAAAGCAAGAATCACAATATAAAACTATATTTTGTGAAACCCCAATCAAGTGAACTATTTCACTCACATACAGTTCTCCTAGCTGCTCTACTGTAAATGGTTTCTTCATAGGAAAGAAATTTTCTACCTTCTTTAGTTGATCCACAAAAACCCAGATAACTTCATTCATCCTAAAAGCCTTTTTAATTCCTATGACAAAATATATAGTCATGTAATCCCACTTCCATTTTGGAATAGGTAACAGCTGCAGTAGGCATATGGGTTGTTGATGCTATGTGATCACCTACTAACATGTGGAACAACTTGTTATGAACCCCACTGTCTCCTTTCTCATCCCAGTCCACCAAAACATTCATCGTAGGTCACAGTTTATTTTTTTTCACTCCACAATGTACTACCCACTTTGAAGCCCGAAATTCTCACATGGGTTCCTCTCACATACTTGTTAGCCCCACTACACATCATTTCACATAGATTATTTAATCCACCTCTATTATCAAATGTGAAGGTGTCTCCCCACCTTCTATGATTACCATTAATGCTAGACACTCCAGATCATAATTCTACATGCCCATGATCTTTCTCAACTGTGTAGAATCCTCTTCTATAAAAACCAGAGTAATCCTTTCTAGACTCTCCTGAACTTAAACATGAATTTCCTCCAGCAAAGTCATGATCTTCCACTCTTCACTCGAATCATGAAACAACTGAGTCCGTGTTTTCCTACTCAAGGCATCACCCACACAGTTCCCCTTCTCGAGTGTATATTATAGTTCAAAATCAAAGGACTGTATATACTCTACCCATCATTGCTAATGAGGATTCAAGTCATGATTTTAAAAGATATTCCTCATGAATTTTTTATCTATAAAATCTATAAAATATCCACCCAATAGATAGTGTCACCAACACTTATGAGCGTAAACCACTACAGCCAACTCAAGGTCATGGGTAGGGTAATTCCATTCATGTGGCCTCTATTTCTAGGACTCATAAGAGAAAACGTGATCCACATTCATCAACACATCTCTATGTCAGATTATAGACAAGTCACAACACACAATGTACTCCTCACCTGACTCAGGTAAGATTAACATTGGTGTCGATATCAAGCACTTCTTCTACTCATATAAATCATTCTCACATACTTCTATCCAATAAAACATTATACCATTCGTTGTCGAACCATTATGTGGTGCTGAAAAATGGTAAATGTCCTGGATAACCCTTCTTTAATAACCAGTTAACCCAAAAAAGATTTGGATATAAAAAACATTCTTGGGCTGCTCTCAATAGTTCACTACCTACACTCTTTCTAAGTCCAATATGACACCTTCTTCTGAGATGATATGCCCCTAAATGTGTACCATGTCAATAAAACCCTAAAAATAAGATATATTGACATATAGAAGATTATCTCCCAGCGTACCTAAGATGTTGTCAAGATATTGGGCATGATTATCTTGAGTCTTAGGGTACACCAAGATTTCATCCACAAAAACCACCATAAAATGATAAAAAAGATGATGAAATATCCTATTTATCGAGACTATAAACATTTTTGGAGTGTTTTTTAACCCAAATATCATTGAAACGAACTCATAATGGTCATACCTTCTTTGGAAAGCAGTTCTTGGTATATCAAATGTTCGAACTCTCATCTGATGATGCCTTGATCACATATCGATCTTTGAGAACACATTAACAGCCTTCTGCTAATCAAATGTGTCATCAATACATGAAGAGGATAAGGGTTCTTCACAATAATTTTATTCAACTTTCAGTAATGAACACCCAAGCATAAACTCCCATTATCCTTCTTTATAGACAAAACAGGTGATCCCCCCGGCGATGTACTTAGACTGATAAAACCATTATCCTCTAACCCCTACAACATCATTTTGAGCTCTGGAAGCTCAGTCAGTGCCATTATGTAAGATGGAATAGATACCAACTCATCCCTCGATATGAGATGAATAGTTAATTCCACATCTCTCTCTAGTGGGACCCTAAAAATTATTCTAGAAATACATCATGAAATAGTTATACTACTGGTGGAAGGACCACTTGCCTTCTACTCCAATAATCTAACAAAATACAATAATTTTTTGCTGTGAGCTATTCCATTTGATGAGTAACTGGCCCAGCATGGCCTACATGGATGTCTCATCCACCACGAATAACATACTGGTCACCCTCTGGAAATACAAAGGTCATTCTACCGCGGTAACAACCTATGTGGTCTTGGTATGTGACTAGCCACTCTATACCCATAATCTGGTTGAAGACCGTTATATCAAGGACATATATGTCCCGAAGGAAATGATACTCTCTAATACCTAGAGAACATCATTTTCAAAAACATATATCCCTAGACCATGTTCCCAACAGTGTATCGATATTCATGTGCCCACTCATGGACTCCGCCTCCAATATCATTCCATTAAAAAGGTTTGAAGATATAAAGGAATTTGAGGCACATGTATCAGAAAAAGAAGTAGGTAATGTAGAAGAATCTAGAAATGTCGATCTCATTTTCGATGGACCACCCTCTCTCTCCACAATCATAGGCTGCACTGCATGATACTGTCATGTCCCTCTTCCTTATAGTTTCTTCTGAATCCCCTGAGTGACACCACTCCCCTGATATGGGTGCTCATTCCATAAAGAACCACGCCCACTACCTCTACCACCTCTTCTAGTAGAACACCAGCATGTAGACCAATATGGTGTAGAAGAACCTCTTACCACACTCAGACTCTGAGTAATTTCTCCCTCATCACCAGCCTACCACTGCTTCCAGTAGA
This sequence comes from Viscum album, assembly GCA_963277665.1. Classification (NCBI taxonomy): domain Eukaryota; kingdom Viridiplantae; phylum Streptophyta; class Magnoliopsida; order Santalales; family Viscaceae; genus Viscum; species Viscum album. The sequence goes on along the minus strand of OY728152.1, from coordinate 136,503,925 downwards.
ACATGTGTAGGATCCCCATATTTCCAAAATACAAGCACCCCACTAGTGGTCAAATTAAATTTGTACGATATGGTCCCTTCCTACCACACTGGTGGAAAAGAACATGAGAAAGATCAATTGCAACTGTCCCTACTGACTATCCACTATGCATTCCACTGTCCTGACTAAGGTTCTCGTTGCAGCACTTCCTGCTCTCGGATGGCACATTCCCTAATCATCCAGTGACGGCTACATTTCAAGTACTAGAAGCCTCCTTTAGGTTCCCCTCTTAAATGAGAGCTTGATTAACCACTTTTGTGAATTTATTCTTCCTAAAGATATTCACATAGGATATAATTTAACACATATGTTCTTCCTGGAATCGTTTTATGGTAGATGCCTCATCTACCACTGAATCTAGAGGAAAATGATTTAAATTCATGAAACATCCTTCATATTCAATTATGAACATTATTTATTTTGGTCAGATGCATAAAGTATGTATCCTTCTCTTGTCTTAGAATCTCTGTATAGAATTTCCTTATGAAATTCTCTAGAATGTCCATCAATATCATATCATCAATCTGTCCAGTTTGTACCTGAATGTCCAACCAGCACTTCGCTGAACCCCATATCATATTTTCAGCCAACCCGGACCTCATCTCATCCGAAATCTCAAAATATTAAAGTATCGTCTCTATGTATTCAATCTAGAATTCAGATCCTTCAGGTCCACCCTCTCCAATAAAATTAAGACGGTTCTATTGCGGAAACTGGCCTATAAACTTTGACAAGATTTTCTATACCCACCATTGGTCTCTCTCCATGAACTACATGAAACAAGAAATGTTCTCTCATAATTGTTCTTCTTCTCAATCACCTTTCACAAAATAGAAAGGCAAAATAAGAAGAATGAAAAGAGAAAATCCTCTAACACCACTCTATGAAATCATGACCTAGGAGCCACTGAATAGTTCCTTGAGCAATTTGGCTACATTCCCTTAAGCGTTCCTCCCCATAGGACAGAGGGTTCCAACTATCAATGAAGGTCTGGTAAGCTAGTCTTGGGGAGACCATAACATATTTTATCAGAATAAAACACCAATGGAAGTAAATTTAAATAACCAATAGTGGAGGAGTATAAATAGAAATAACAAATCCATGTTATATTATAACCAAAACATGAAAATACAATTCTATACTGAATGTTATAACATTCTATTACAATGAAAATGTCAAGCGTCTATAATGTAATTCAATGTAGAGACACAACGACTCCAAGGTGAGTCCCGAACCACGTGTGGTTTCTTCTCCCATGATCCAATCCAAAACAGCAACCTATCTCAGGGCCTATTACTTATCAAGTCCTAAAACAAAAAAGTCTACTCGGGTGTCGATCTGAAGGCTCAAATAGGATGTGAGTACCACTATGTGAAAGCAGAGTACAACTATAAGTACAGAAAAGTAAATGGGCCAGTATACAAACCCCAACTGAAAGTAAAGTACAACTCGAAAAGGAAAACAACAACTGAAAAAGTAAAAGCAGCTACACCGAGTCATCCTCTGGAAATCCCACCTGGAGTGTGGGTACAGATAGCTCCACAGCTCCTCGGGTCCCACCGTCCGCTCCGAGTACGTCCCGCCCAGTGCTCCACCTCAAAGTACCGTCCTACTCTGCAAGCCTCAACCACGATCAACGCTGTCCGTCGTCTGCAACCAACACAACGAGGTGCGGGCATAGCCCGTGCAGGGGTGAGTATAATGATACTCAGTAGGGACCCCAAGACCCTCAAGGTCTCACTAAACCAACAAGGATAACCACAAGAAGATCTCAATAGATAACCTCTACTTAGATATATGCCCATACATATACCTAAGTTATCAAGTAACCCATCTCAATCATGAGGAAACACAAGGATTGTGAAATCAACAGATAACCACTACCCAGGTATATGCCCATACATATACCTAAGTTATCAAGTGACCCATCTCAATCATGTGGTAAACACAAAGGTCAAAAGTCTCAGCTCAAACCAGGATTTTCATTAACGAAACAGTAACTACTGAAGAGCTCCGTCTCTGGAGTGTACAGTGGTCCTGTCACGACTCTGAGGTACTCCTCATTAACATAAGACTGCTAAGGTACTCCTCCTGTCGAGTACCTCTAGCCTGCCACCACACACAGTAGTGCTTCCCGCCGGGGTCTGCCACCCAACACAGTAGTGCTCCCCCCTCATAGCCGACAGAGGTACTCCTCCTGTCGAGTACCGCGGGTCTGCCACCTCACATAGTAGTGCTCCTCCGCTATGGGTCTGCCACCTCAAAAAGTATTGCTCCCCACTGGGCTACGTAAGTCACTCCGAATCGAATTGGACAAGCAGTCTTCAGGTCTCTTCTGGCTACACGGCCTCTGTACTCCATACGCTCGTCTCTGGGAGGGTCCGCTCCACGACCTACAAGTCGATACTCCAAGTATCTCAAAGTCCCACGAAGAAGTATCTCAAAGGAACGCCTCGTCATAGGGGTCTCAACGCAACAGACGGCGCGTCAATCGGACGCTCGGTCTGTGAGTTGTTAGCCTTCTCGTCCTAGGGGCCCGGTTGGTTTCGTGTTCGAACCAAACCGGCCATATCTCAACTGTACCCCGAACTCTCATAGGGTATACTCATAGGGATCGTTTCTCAACGAGATCACCAACGCCGCTGACGGTTCGTCAAACGAACGTTCTGTCAGAAAGGTAACAGCTTTTCCGTTCCAGGGGCCCGGTTGGATTTCGGTGCGATCCAACCCGGCCACTATCCATCTACATCCAAAACTTGGTCGGAGGTTGTCAAAAGTTCCGTATCGTTAATAGGAACTCAACGCAACAGACGGTGCGTCAATCGGACGCCCGGTCTGAGAGTTATTGGCTTTTTCGTTCTAGGGGCCCGGTTGGTTTTTAAGGCAAAACCAACCCGACCGTACTCCACCTGCATCCAAACATCGGGCGGAGTATTCCAAAAGATCTGTCTCACTAAGAGGAACTCAACAAAGCTGACAGCACATCAATCGGACGTCCGTAGCTCAAGATATGAGCGTTTCCGCTCCGAGGGCCCGGTTGGTTTTGTGTACGAACCAACCTGGCCGAACTCAAAGTATTCCGAAACCTTGAGTGTTATATTCTGAAACGACCGTCTCGATCCAAGGATCGCATCGCCTCTGACGGCGAATCGTTTGGAGGCCCTTAGCCCAAGTTACGGGCATTTGACCGAAAGTGGTCCGAAATCGGGGGGTCTGGGCCCGGGCCGACCCGGCCCGACCCCCCCTAGGTCGGCCGAACTAGGTCGACCCGGCCCGAGCGGCGACCCGGCCCGACGACCGGGCCCGGCTCGGAAAATCCGTTCTGGCGCGGCGGCGCGGCCTGGGCGCCGCGTGTGCACCGCGCGCGGGGGGCAAAGCCCCCCCCCCTTTGTGAACCTGCGCCCCCTCCCTCATTATGGGGGGCTGGTTTGCTGGCCGGGGGAATTAAATTCCCCCGGTTCTTCTCCCTTACGGCCGGCCCGACCTAGCCGGACGGTTCTTCCTCAACGGGACCGGCAAAGGCCGGTCCCCTTCCGGCTTCCAACACCGGTGGCCCGGAACCGGCCGCGACCTTCGTCGTCCGGCGCGGTGCTATGACACCGCGCCCCTCCGCCGCGGCCCCGCACCAGCCGCGGCGCCTTCGATTTCTTTTGACGCGGCGCGACAGCGTCGCGTTCTGGAATTTCATTCCCCGGCGCGGCACGACGGCGCCATGCAATAATTGCCGTGCGATTCCCGCATGGTGCGACGACACCAAGCCTTCTCGTTCCATCCGTAAGGAAACAAATATGAACATAGGAGGGGGGTTCGGCCGTGTTTGTGCGGTCCGGCCCCCCTTTCTTTAAACGATAACATTTATTTGTTATCCTCGAAGTTCGACATTCTAGAATCAAGAATGGAAATAATTAAATAAAACAACAACAAACCCCTACCTCGATAAAAGATGTCGCACATCGGGCGTCGCGGAAACGATGTCGTTCCGTCAACGTTGGTGGAAGAAGCGCTCGGTGAAGTCATGTCGAGTCAAGTCGACACTCTCAGAATAATTTTTGGGCGGCGGTGCTTCCCTTCCTTGCTCCGGTTGAAGAAGGTAGAAGGTGTTGCTTCACGTTCTTTGGAGACGTCGAACGTTCTTCTTTGAGAGGTTGAAGGTCTTCCAAAAGTTCTTCCCTCTCCTTAGTTCTCCCCACAATGTTTATGCCAACCCAAAGAGAAGAATAGAATATCTCATTTTAATGTTGGAAAAATGATTTCAAAAGAAATCAAACACTCAAAATAATTAATTAAGTTGGTTTAATTAATTAAATGCAAAGTGTTGGCAAGAATTTCAAATGTTTGAAATTCAATTAAACCACACTTAACTCACCTCATTAAGTAAACAAGTTGTCAACATTAAAGTGGGAGTTGTGGGGCGTTTAGAGGGGAGTTGAGGAGTTAGAGTTCGTGTGGGCCCCACCACACTTAATCCTCTCATGGGAGGTTAAGTGGATGTGGGTCCCATCTCTAACTCCCTTTGGGAGGATATAACCAACATGGATAAAAATAAAATGTGTTTCCACATTTTATTTAACTTCCTTTTTATTTCCCCAAAACTAACTCTCAACCAGCACAAAATGCCACCTCAGAAAATGTCTCATTAAGCGAATATCGGCGCTGCGAGTTCATCGGTGCCCTCCGAATTCGATTCCGGGCACCGGTTCAAAAGTTAGATATTCCCGCTCGTTCGTTCACTGAACGTACCCGAGTCAAACTTCAGAAATTAATTCCGGGAACACCGGGCCTCGGAACCAGGCGCTATCAGAAACTGCGTTCTTGTAAAATTCCAAAGAAAATTTAGAAAAACTTTTCCTTGAAATTTCCGGGTCTTTATAATTACTAAATTCTTGCAATGATGTATAATTTCCAATTCTTTTGAAATGAAAATTTTAGCATGTTTATGATTTTAAAGCTTAATGTATCAAATGATTTTTTGATTAACAATATCACATTTTTATAATAAAACCCCTCCAACAGAGGTGTGCAACCTTCAATATAAAAAGTAGTGGTTAAACCTTTCTTGAATGCCATGTGGTGTATATAATTCTTATGAATTGATGTTGAGTTGAAATATTTAATGCTTAGAACATGGCCTTAATGACATTAGAAACACTGAGTATCTATTTTTTAAAATGATTAATGGACTGAAGTGCTTTCTAGGTGTTTGGTCCAGTTTTGGAATGAAATTACCCATGTAGGTAATTACCGTTAATATGGATACATGGAGACCTTTAAATAAAATAGACATGTTTTGGTAAACGGAATGGGTTGATTCAAACGAATGGTTAATTCTTAATTATTGACCCTCAAGACAACTTTCCAAATTGATTCCAAATGTTTTGAATACAAATAAAACCTTGGGTGACATGTGGGTTCCCAAGTAGGAATGCCATGATAGACTCAATGTGTTTTCATGATCATACCTTTGGTGATACATGGATTCCCATGTTGGAATTCCCAATCCCAAACCATGTTCATAAGGCAAGGATTGGTTCCATGTCCTGGGCATCCCTTAACAAGCTAATGGAAGGTAGCAATGTGGACCTTTCCATTTGAAATTTTCTAAATGTATTTTATTAAATGGTTGCAATGGTACTTGATCATTCAAACCTAATAGATGGCATGGATTGAACCCATCAATAAATGGATGTAATAATACTTTACCTTTCTACACTAATGGAAGGTAAAGCTTGAACCAATAAATAATGGTTTCAACTCAACTTGACCTATTCATACTAATGGAAGGCATGAATTGGACAAGATGAATCATTACATGACTTCTATATCAAATAGGAAGGGAGTGACTCAATCTCGCCTTGGATTCTGATAGGAGAATACCTTGGGTCTCGGGAACCCCATTTTGATTCAAGGATACAGTTTGATTAGGTTGATACCCACATAGACTCCGCTTCTTTTCTATTCCATGGATTACCTATATACTACTATTTAGTCCCTTATTCTTATAGTATACTTCAGATACACTTCTTGGATCCATAATTGACTAGTATGTACTATGGTTAATGCTCATCGGGCCTTAACATTTCGTAGACCCATTTTAACTTGTTCGTTTACCTTGGACTCAGTAGTTGACTTATTGTGCAATGATTTTTATTACACTCACTGGATTACACTCTTACCCCTTAACTAGACTCATATACTATTGAGTTAGGTTTCCTTGAGTTTACATTACCGTGGTTTTTACCCTAGAATTCCCTCACTGGATATCATTTCCATGTTTCCTAGTTACATCATGGAACCTTCACTACTTATATTATAACTAGATAGATTGGATACACTCCATGGGTACAACATTGACATGTAGGTGCCATGGTTAAAGCCCATCAGGCCCGATCATTGCTAATCCCCATTTTACATTGGGGGAAACTCCTTGGACTTAGTAGGAGACTTAGTCACATGGGACTTATAAATAAAATGGTTAAACATTATTAATGAACTGGTTACGTGTTCACACACCAGATGAGGGATGAAGCCGGTACTTGGGTATTTATTTACATTGTACTGCTTGCATTATTTATGCATCCTTGCATGCTATTTTATTCATATTATACTGTAGGGATTGGGTTAGACACTGGTGGAGCTGAACTACTGAGATTTATATCTCACACCCTATTCAGGATCACATTGAACTGGGGTACCCTAGTAGACCTTTCTTTTTAGTAGGGCCTTGGACCTTGTTTGTTAATGATTTCGTGTACCTGGAGTACGAGCCAAGGACTAAGCTAGAGCTCAAGATTCCCATGGAAATTTCCTTTGAGCTTTTAGTTCATTTCTTTAATTGAGATGCACATTGCATTGTATTTAAAAGCATATTATAATGTTTACTCCTTTCCGTAATGTCTCAATGCCATGTCATGCATTCATTTATTGTATAAACTAGTATTGGCCATTTTTGGTCAGTTATATGAAATTTGTTTCATGTTGCTTTATTAATTCCATTTACTACTTCCTTTATGGATTCTAATTAACTCAGTTATACCACTACACAAATCTGATAAGAAGGTATAGTCTCCACATTGACAAAACTTACACCCTTGCAGCAAGTCGAAAGCCTCTGGTATACAGGGAGGCGCACATGAGTTCATGTAGCGACCGGTCTGGTCATTTTATTAGTGGTGATCTAGGTTGGAATGTTACACATAAATCGGTTCTAACGATTAATTTGGTGAAAACCAAAAGGAGACACCTGAAAAAGAGGTGATTGTTTTATCACCACTTTTAATGTTTTTTTTCTTCTAATACTTCCTCTTTCAACATTGTTTCCATATCAAAATATTAAATCCTATATCATCCATACACATATTTTCTATTATAATCACGGGACAACCATATTACTCATTTCAACAAACATATGAATAAAAATATCACCATGCATGCGTACGTACGGCTTATCATCTCCACGACGTGATGAGATTCATTCTCCACGTTAACCACTAAATAATGATAATAAAATTTATATGATCAGTATAAAATAATTATTATGCACCTAATGTAATTCTTGGATATAAATAAAATGTATCCTAAGAATAATAATCATGACATACGTGACAAAACAAGAATGTGAACACATAGTAGTTAACTCTCAAAAAATGGTAATACTAAAATAATATGAACAAAATTATACAAGAGGGTCATATATGATATCATAAATATGGATATGGTCACGTTATAATTTAATAATATTTTTAACCATTATACTTCAATCTAAATCCCCTATGACTAAAGGAATGTATAAGGTAAGGGTTAATATTGTAATCTCATTCTTATTTGAGATTTTTTATATATAAGTATCTATGAGGAAATATTAGTCATCCATTTCTATTTTTTTATAAAAATATATTTTAAAATACTGTTAATATTATTTGGAAAAAAATTAAATTCATTTTCACCCATGATTGAATTTTTATAATTTTTTTTGAAATAAATCTTTTTGTCTTATTCCAAATGAGGTAATTTATATGCTTTTCGAAATATTAAGGAAATAATGTTTTTTAACATATATGGTAAAAGTGTCTATTTTCCATTGTTATGATGCCTTAATATTTTGATGTTTACCTTAAAATATTATAAGGTTATTTTCAAAATAAAATTTTTCTTTTATCATTGTGTTTGTCCTAAATTATTTCAATGTACAAAAAGGGATACTTCCAAAAGTGAATTTTAATGAATTTTGTAAATTTTTTTCATCTATGTAAAAATCCTTTGTTAGATTTTATACATATTTGTGATTGTTATATTATGATGAAATCTTCAATATTAAATTCAAGGGTTTATGATATATTTTACCATGGATGCGCCCTGTTTATACTCATCATTTTTTTATGGTTAAAGTATTAAAATTTCATATACTTTTTTTAATAATTATGTTTATATTATGTTTTGGACTTTTCATAATAGGATTTTAATTAGACTTAGTATATGAGGGGTGAGGCCCTAGCCTCTTGATGAATCAGTAGGTCTCATGAGAGAAACTAGTGTCATGGAAAAAGGCCTGGACGGTGTGGTAATTGTCCTCGAACGAGGCCTTGATGGTTTGGAAATACTGTTTGGCATTATTCATTTCCTTATTATGAGATTAGTTGTTGATATTAAGTGTGATTATTTGACAAGTATAATATCCATGTGAATGATTAAATGGCCTTATTTGATTTATTCAAGCCATATAATTCTGAGGATAATGTTTTAAAAGAACTGTGTGTTTATTTTTTTACTTTTCCTTAATAGTTTATTCTTGATTATGATAGATTACACTATATTATTTATCCTTAATGAGAATCTGAGCTCACCACCTTCTTATGTTTTAATTTTCCATGGGTTCCAAGAAGTGTATTATGGTTTATATACTGGGTTAATCCAAGATAATAAATCCAATTTCGAAGAATTATCTATGTTTCATTTTATGATTTGATTTTTAATGTAACGTTCATGTATGTAATCGATTTTCCAAGATAGCTAAACAGATTAGTCCTTCGGGATTTGATGCCTTGTAATCATTCCAACTTATTATAATAATGTAGAAACTCTAGGAAAATGGGGTTGGTGCATTACAGTTGGTATTTGAGGATGTTTATTATAATCCTTGGAAACTTGATTTAGAATACAACATCGATTATGAAACATTATCCTAAGATTGAATTCTACTATTAGTATTGAAGAACATCATAAAATTTGGTAATGTAGATATTATATGGGTATTCCTAGAATGTACATCTCTTTTGGGATACTACTAGTGGATGTGGTTCTAGCACAAATTTACCTAGGAGTATCAACTCTCACAAGGTGTTCTGATCTTAAATCGGGATAGCATAGTACCTAACAAATCTCCTTACTGCACATCTGGTTGGACAGCCTTGGGAATATGGTTAGGATAATTTACATTTTCCTTACAAACTGTTATGAAGGATTTATGAGTAAATGTGACCTCATATAAACCATTTTAATGATTATAAGACTAGATACATGTTTAATTAATTCAAATTATTTTTCTTATTTTTCAATTATACATTATGATATGATCCAACCTATTGTACGTCATCATTTAGAAATGGAGAATAGTATAAGGAATGAGAAATATAATAATACACATGATCCAATGAGTAAGAAGGATCATATCATTCAGGGTCTTAATCAAACATTTCAAAGGGAAATATTTATCCTTGTATTCTCATCATATAAGGAAATAATATCATGTGTTTATAAGATATGTAAAAAATTATCTGAGTCCTATGGATTTTATGGGACGAAAGATAAAAATAGGATGGAAGGGAAAAATATAGATAATGGGAAGCAGGGAATTATGGATTTTCCCACATGTGATTACAATGGAAGGAATTACCAAGGTTGAACTAAAATGTACAGAAATTGGACGGATTATTATTTTGGGGACAACATAAAGAGGGATATTTCTAATTATGTGTTGAGATGATTGGATTTTCAATAGGTGAAAGATGGAAGAAAACATCCTAGTGGAGTCATGAATCCTCTTCCTATAACTATGTAGAAATCAGATTATATAATGATAGACTTTGTCATAGGGCTACCAAAGACTCCCAGAAGAAACGATGTGATATCAGTTATTATTGAACTTCCTAGAAAATAAATAAATTTTATTTCTATAAGAGAAGAGTTACCACATTAATGTTTAGAAATAATATATATTAATGATGTTTTAAGGCCTCATGGTGTACCCCTATCAATTGTTTCTGACAGTTATCCATATTTTATGTAACAATTTTAGAAGAGTCTTCATAAGTCCCAGTATAATGAGCTTCGCTTAAGCCCTACCTACCACCCTCGGACTGATGGACCATCCTAAAAGACTATTCAAACCTTATAGAACATGTCGAGATCATTCTCCATTGACCTTAAAGGTATGTGCAGTAAGTATTTTCCTCTTGTTGAATTTTTTAATAACAATGGATTCCATTCACGTATAAATATGGCACCATAAGAAGCATTATATGGAAATGGATGTCATACCCAACATTTTTGGATGAGGATGGTGAAAGAAAACTCTTAGACCCAAAAAACGCTGAGTACTTGACAGAAAAGGTAAAAACCTTTCACACTCATATCATAATATCTCAAAGAAGGCAAAAAATCAATTCTAGTAAACGAAGTATGGATTTGAAATTTCAAGTGGGAGATCATCTATTCTTGAAGGTATCTCAATGGAGGGGTGTTATACAATTTGATAAGAATAGTAAATTAAGTACCTTGTACATCATACCTTTTTAAATTCTGGAATGAGTTGTAGATGTAGCTTACCATTTGGAAATGCCGACAAGTGTCTCCAAAGTTCATGATTTGTTCCATGTGTTAATGTTAAGAAAATACATGCCATACCCAACACGTGTAATCACATATAAATAAATAGGACTGGAACTCATTCTGTCTTATTTTTAAGATCCTATCATGATTCTTGATACCAGAGAAAAAGTGTAAGGAAATTGAATGACTAGTCTAGTAAAGGTTCATTGGAGAGACCATAAAATTGAAGAGGCGACGTGGGAACCTGAAGAACATATGATGAATAACCACCTAAATATTTTTATGATGTGATATTCTAGAAATTATGGGGAAAAAATTATTTGAAGGTTGGAAGAATGTAAATCCACAATGTTCAACAATATAAATCCTTTTCAATAATTTAATACCTTTCACTACACACAATATCGAGTTCGAGTTCACCATGTCCTTTCAAACTAGACGTTTAAAAATTAATATGAAGAGTATTAACCAAATTATGAAATTTATAAATTTTTTTCAAAATTAATTTCATTTTCTAATTTGGAATATCAAAATTAGGTTAGTTTTAATTTTTGGTAATTTTCTAAAAAGTATTAATTTTTTATTATTAGTGAAAAATACTTCATTATTGTTTAAAAACTGAATTTTTTTATTCAAATAAATATTTTATTTTAAATTTATTTTAATGTAACAATAGATAAATTATACATATAATTGTGAAATTTAGTTTATTGGAACATTTTCTATAACATAATTAGATATAAAAAATTATTAAACTTTTGAAAGGCTCTTTTACCCGCCCACAAACCACATCTACGAGATTTTCATTAAACGTAATTTTACAATTCAATGAATTAAATTTCAAAATAAATAGATACATTCTTTTAACCATTATGAAAAATGTGGTCTAATAAGATCAAAACAACTTTTGGTGAATAGAAGCTTTTGGATTTTATTTACCATAGTTAAAGGTAAATAGGGAAAATAAAGGTATGATTAATATTATAATAATATAATATTACGATAAAACATCTCTTAATTTCATTTGATAAGTTTGTTTTGAAAAAAATAAACATGTGTTCAGAATTATTATCTTTTTTAAGCCACTACTGTTAGATTAATACATTAATTATATTTTATTTAAAGAAGAGTTAAAAAATTCATATTCAAATTTAAATGACTAACCCATTTTTAATATAGGGTTATAACAAAGAAAAATTAATCTATAAATATTATATATAAATAAAAAATAATTATATACATAATGGTATTTTTTTATAATTTTATGACATTAATAATTAAACTTAATGGTGACATAATAATGATACAGTAATTAAATTATTAAAGGAAGAATCAATTAATTATTATTTAAAATATAAAAATAAATATAATATTAATTTATTAATGACATAAAATTATTTTATAGATAATATTGACATGACAGTGGAATATTACAGTTATTGGATTGATGTTACCATGTTTTTTATTTTTTAAAAAATGAAAATTTGGAATAGTATCATAATTTACATAATTGATACTTTAAAATGTATAATATTATAATAAATGATATAAAAGTGATAAAAATGTCTAGTTCAGAAAAATAACTAGGATAATGTTAAATATGTAAAAAATAATCCAATTGTAGTTTTTTTGATATTTTATTGTAACAAAAATAATCGAGTACTATAAGCGTACAAGAAGACACGGTAAGAGTTAAACTGTTTAACTAAGGGTTAATCCCAAATGATAATGTTAATTTCTTGACCTATACTAGTCTAAAAGTTAATGGATGATATTATTTCGACCCATGCCCATAATATCATTAAAATAAATCACTTTGGATCTATTTGAAACCAACAATAAATTTATAATAAATTAATATTTTAATTTTAACAAAAAGATACCCTCACCTCTCTTATAAAATAAAACTTATCATTATCTTAAATTCATGCCATAAAAGTAATTTGAATCTACCAAAACCTACCCAATTATTCAAAAAACTTACCTAAATTCATCTTAGAGTCCAAAATTTTTGAATAAACCCTTCCTAAAGAGACCTTTTCTGAAAACCAATAGAAGAAACCCCAAAAATAGGTAATTGTTTTATCACCTCATTCATTGTTTTTTTATTCTTCTACATCATATTTCTATGTTGTTTCTAAATTAAAATTATAATTCATGTATCATCCATATACTGAGATGCTATTATAATCATGTAACAACTATATTAATCTTTTTAACTATCATACCAATAAAAATGTCACCATGTTTGTGTACGTACTCCATACTGTCTCCACACCATGGTGTAATTTATAATTCAACACAAATTTATTTGGATCGGTACAATGATGACTTTAATTCCTATAAAAAATTTATATAATATGTTAATTATTTTTAATAATTATTATACAATAATATTATATATCATTTAACCATTAAGTGAATGATATCGTTGCTCGAACGTACGTATGGCCTACCGTCTCCACAACACGATGAGAATAATTTTTCAAATGAATAATTGAATAATGATTATAAAATATATATGATTAGTAAAAATAATAAGTATAAACTTAATTTAAATCTGGATATGAATAAAATATATCCTATATATAACAAACATTACGAAAATGTAAAAAACAAAATGGAAAAATGAAGCAATTAACCCTCAAAACAATGGTAATACTAAAATAATATTAACAAAATGATATAAGAGTATCATATATGATATCACAAATATAGATATGGTATTTTTCTAATTCAATAACTTGTATTAACCATTATAAAGTAGGCTAAACCAATCTTGAATAAAGAAAAGTATAAGATAATTGGTTTTTCCGCAATCACTTTCTTATCCAAGATTGTTTATATTTAAGTATATATGAGGTCATCTTTATCATTTTCTTCCATTTTACTTAAAAATATATTTCAAAATACTATTAATATTCCCGAAATATTTTTTAATTTAATTTTTACCCATTTTTTACTTGTTATGAAATTGTTTGAAATAAATATTTCTATCGTTTTCCAAAATGAGGTACATTATAACATTTTCTACAAATTAATGAAGAAAAGTTTTTCAAAATAATACGGTGCAAGAAACTATTTTCCATTGTTATGATGCCCTAAATTTTTTATGAATTCCAAACAATACTATATTTATATTTTCAAAATAAATTTTTTCTTTTATAATTGTGCGACTTTTAAATGATTTCAATGTAAAAGAGATACATCCCTTAATTAGTTATAATGAATTTAGTAAATTTTTTTCATATATGTCCATATCCATTGTTGGATTTTAAACTTTTATGAGGTTGATATATTATGATAAAATCATCCATATTTCATTGAAGGTCTTATGATATATTTGAATATGTATTTTTCTTTTTTTATACCCTTCCTGTTTTATGGTTGAAGTATTAACATTTCATGTGCTTGTTTTAATACAAATGTTTATATTATATTTAATGATTTTTATAAGACGAATGCATTGGAATTTGTATGTGATGGGAAGGTCCGGCTATAACCCACTGATGCATTGGTAGGTCTCATGATAAATACTAGTGTCTTGGAACATGGACATTATAGTATGTAAATTTTCTTGGAATGAGGCCATAAAGGTATGGTTATCATATATCGCATTATGAATTTACTCATTATGAGATTATTTATTGATAATAAATGTGATTATTTTACTAGTAGAATATCCATTTGAATGTTTAAGTTGAATTATTTGATTTTTATTTATATATAATGTGGAAGATATTGTTTTAAATGTCCTTTTTTTAGTTTTATACCTTTATTTAAGAGCTTATGGTTTTTTATGATAGCTCCCGCTATATTGTGTGTCCTTTCTGAGCATTTGAGCTCACCCATTTCGTATTTTTATTTTCCTAGGATTCCATGAAGTGTATTATGATTTATATATCAAGGACAAACTAGAATAATAATAGAAATATCAAATAATTATCTATGTTTCATTTTATATTTTCCATTATAATATAATGTTCACATATATAATCTATTTTTTAAGACAACTAAACTAATCAATCATTTGGGATTTGATTCCTTACAATCATTCCAACATATTAAAATAATGAACCAATTTTGGGCTTATAAGGCCCTATCCATAAACCTTACTTAATCTTGAGATATTTCAAGAATACACGTTGAGGATCTTTTCAGGATTAGAGTTTTAGAGAATTTGATCATAAAACATGCATTACATCCCACATTTAAACAAAGTGGATACAATAAAAGATAGTATTCATTTTATCCCATCAACAGAAACATATTTAAAATAAAACATGGATTCTCTCTTGACACTTCCTTGACACAATCATCATATCATGTACCCTTCCATTGACCTGTGAAGAACATTTCAAAAACATGGGATGAGAATAAAAAGCTCAGTAAGGGATATAAATATATGGAAAGGAAACATGAGTACATGTATAAATAAGAATCAATGAAATCATACTCTACTCATAAAACATAAGCACTTTAACATACCTCATAAAATCATGAATAAATCATAGAAATCATATGACATAAAGGTAACTTGAGGCATTCATAACATTATTACGTAGGGAGTAACCCTCTTAGTTACGTTTGGAATACCCATCACAGTATATTCCCTAAATCTCTTCGGAGAAACCTTAATGTTTAACTCCTTCGCATTACCCAATGCATTGGAGATCTATATTGGGCTCACCCACCCATAGTTTATCACGGAACCACCCGTCTTCATAATAATTCCCAAGAACCATAACATAAATGTATCACATAAAACATGCATAAAGGAAACATACTATTTCCACTTTTTAATCACAAGATATCAATACAATACATTGATATAAATACATTATGAAAACCATTTTCAATACCAAAATAAAAAAAATTAAAACCTGGTATTTATTTTTCTTTTTAAAAAAGATATGTCTTATAGAGGAAGCCGAAACTCAAATAATGGTCACGGCGGTAGAGAAGTCGTTGTCGCTGCATACGTATGACAAAAACATTCCCTTTTTTCGTTTAGTAAAATGCTTCTTATAAAAAATATTCCTTTTGGATAAATGTAAAAGTCAAATGGGTTTATACACCATATAAAAGAAGGTTGTGTATAAAACAAAATATGCTTCAATGAAAGGAGATTGAGACGAAGTCCCATACAAAGCTCATTTTTTTAAATGAAATAGATCTATTATGTGTATTCACTATAATTACAAATAAAGAATGTAAAAATACAAGGTAGGACATAATAATATCATGACATAATTTGAATGTAGGAGATTAACCCAAAGAACGAAAATTGGGTTAAGAAGTTCCCATACCTCAGGTCCGACTTGACTCGATCGTTCTTTAACGTCCTGAATAATAAAATTGAGTTAATTTCTACTTTCTTAATAACCTTTTTCAAGTTCATTATTCCTTTTATATCAATTATTACCATGTTATGAACACTATGTAATTATTTAAGTTAATAATGGTCGTTTTGTCGATCATTGGTACTTGAGTCAAAAATAAACTCTTTATAATTACAAGTTGTTCATGTGGTAAAATATCCATTATATAAAGAATTTTATTCATGATGTAGATATCATATATATCATATATATCCAGTATATAAAAGCATTTATAATATTACATAATCATTTAGAGGTAAGAAATGAAATGCACCGTTCAAGGAGACGGTAAGCCGTACGTACGCATGAACGCTACTTTCATTTCTATTTCTTACATAATGGAGTGAAATCATAATGATATAAAGGTATATCATAATTACAGTATAATATCATATATAATATCATTAAATTTATCCTTTATACGTACCACATATGGCATTAACGAATCAAATCACATTGAGGGGTGGTAGTCCGCACTTCCTAAAATGAAGATATCACGTTTACCCACAATGGTAACCATAATGGTATGCCATAAATGAAAAATACAGAAGCTTTAGTAAAACATAAACATATTATATATAATATATAAATATAGTGACATCTTAATGGCCACCTTTGAAGGTGTTATATGAGTGTTGAACAATCATCGTTTCGTGAGGCAGAAATTCGCCATCCACAGGAACAATATGTTCTTTAACCATTAGATGTAGGTGTGTGTAAGTGTAGCTAGAATCCATCTTATAACAACATCCTAGTATATCTAATATAATGGTTTTGTTACAAAAGAAATGAATAAAAAGATTTTAGGGGGTTGTAGAAGCAAAATAAAACATAAGAACACAAGAGAAGACACTGCCTTTAAATTGGGTAACTCTTTTTGATTTGAGCTCAAAGGCTTCATTGGGAAGACTTGTGGCCAAAGTGAGGCTTCTATGAGTTAGAGAGGGATGTGGAGAGACACAATGGTCCGGGGTTGGCCAAGTCAAAGTCTTTGGATGTGTGGGTAAGGAGGTATACGTGGGGGCCTTTTATAAGAGGAGAGGAGGGGCACTCTTGGAAAGTTATAAAAGGATACTTTATTATAAAGTTCTTTTCGGATTTAAAAGGTCCCAAAATTATATATTTCAAGGATATGGTGATAATAGTTAGAAATATACTCATCTAATAGGTTTTTTACTTGTGTAGGTCTTAGATTTTACAATATCTTTTCATTTTATTTAAATCGTTAAATAATGAGGTAATTCGTCTATCATCATGATGTCATAAATAATTTAATTTATTTAATGTCTAAAAATTATAAAACAAATATCATGATGTAGGAAATCTTTTTTATCTTTCTAATTAATATTTATAGTAAAAAATATGACTTTTAAAACCCCATTTAAAAATTGTTTTAGTAAAAAAACTCATGTTTGTGTCATTTTTACTTTTACTTTAAATAAAAGGCATTAATGTCTTTATCTTACCCAAGTGGCTCCATGGGGTCCCAAAAATCGACCCATGGGTTGTCTTGGTAGACCATGACACATCCAATAAAGGTAGGACATTTGTCTAGGTCATTTCATATTATTAAAATATTATTTTTACCTTAAATTACACTAGTTACCTCTAATCGCGATTAAAAACTTAAAAGTTACTATTCACCAAAAAACATTATTTTAATCCAATTGAACCACATTTTAATTCTTAATGACAACCATTTATGTCGGATTTTTGAAATTCAAAACACAGAGGTGGTAAAATTTCATTTAAACAAAAAATCAGTTTTTTAAGTACCACTTAGTGGTTTCACTATTCATCAAAAATTGAAGTTTTTCAGAAAAATACCAAAACTTCACCCTAAGATATATTTAATATTACGAATTAAGAAATATTTTCTATTTTAAAAAATTCAAAACATATAAGTTTCATTAATTAATTTTATAATTAATTCCCTTGTCTGAGCAAATAGCGTGTTTTTATGAAACAATAAGTATCAAAAGATTGACACTAGTTTAAGTCCAATTTTAAAGTTAAATTAATTCCAATGACCACTATTGTATTAAATGGTAGAAATATATTCTAATTTAACTTTAAAAACAATTCAAAAGATAATCTAACCATATAATTAAATTAGATGAAAAAGCAGTTTTGATGTAAAATGCAGTATTTTTCACTATTCATTAAAAAATGAACATTGTTAGAAAAATACCAAAAAATTATCCAATGTAAATTTCAATATCCCAATCATAAATACTAAGTTTATTTTAACAAATCGAGCTTATAAAATTTTCAAAAGTTTTATTTACAAATGGTTTTCCATCAAAAGGCAGTAAACCAATCTTTTTAAAATATTAGTGTATTCCATGTTTAAGATTGGATTTATTCTCATTTTAAGCCTATAAAACACTATATAATTCATAAATAGACATAAATAAAAATATCTATTATTCAATACTTACTTGGTATGTTACATATTTCCCCCCTTTAGAAAGTTGCATCCCCACAATTTATTCACATATCGAATAAGTGGGGGTATTTAGCCCTCATTGCATTTTCAGATTCCCATGTTGCTTCTTCAATCATGTGGTTTTTCCAAAAAACATTTACCTGATGAATCACCTTATTCCGTAACACTTTCTCCCTATGGTCAAGAATCTAGACCAGTTGTTCCTCATAAGATAGGATCTCTTCCAGCTGAACTACCTATGGACTCAAAACATGAGATGGATACGGAATGTACTTCCTTATCATTGAAACATGAAAAACATTGTGTACCTGAGATAAACTCAGAGGTAAAGCCACTCGGTAAGAAACTGATCCAAATGTCTCCAAAATTTCATATGGTCCAATGAACCTTGGACTCATCTTTCCTTTCTTACCAAATCGCATCACACTTTTCCATGGTGAGACTTTGAGAAAAACATTATCACCTACCTCAAAAGAGAGATCCTTCCTCCTATTGTCCGCATAACTCTTCTGCCTGCTCTGAGCTGTTCTCATGTGTTTCTGTATCAGCTGAACTTTTTATGCCAACTATTCTACCAATTCTGGTCCCATCAGCTTCCTTTCACCCACTTCATCCCAGAAAGCTGGAGTTCAACACCACTTCCCATATAACGCCTCAAATGAGGCCATCTGTATACTGGAATGAAAACTGTTATTATATGAAAACTCAACCAAAGAAAGATGTTGGCCTCGACTTCCCTGATAATCCATTGAATATGCACGTAGCATATCTTCCAAAGTTTGAATTGTTCGATCTTACTGCCCATATGATTGAGGATCAAAAGCTGTGCTAAAATTTAATTCAGTACCCAACGACTTCTGAAGGCTTTTTCAAAAGTTAGAAGTAAACCTGGGATCACGGTCAGATACAATGGAGAGAGGAACTCCATGTAACCTGACTATCTCTTTAAGATAGAAACGAGAAATTTGATATAGGTAAAAAGTATCTCGTATAGCAAGGAAATGATCAGATTTAGTCAAGCGATCAATAATAACCCAGATTGCATTATTACCTTGAGGTGTCTTCGGCAATCCCACAACGAAGTCCATGAATATATTTTCCCATTTCCACTCGAGCACTGGTAAAGGCTGAAGCATCCCTTTCGGTAACTGCCGATCTGCTTTAACCTGTTGACAAGTCAAACACTTCACTGTAAAATCAGAAATATCTCTTTTCATTCCATCCCACCAGTAATAATCCCGCAGATCTCTGTACATCTTAGAACTGCCAGGATGAACTGAAAACGGAGAAATATGAGCTTCACATAACAACTCTCTCTTCAACTGTGAATCACATGGAACACACAATCTCTTTACAAATATCAAAACACAATCATTATCAATGTTGAATTCAGGAAACTTACCTTTCTAAACCAGCTCTACCTTTTTCTGCAACTCACTGTCTTGCTTCTGTGATTGCTTGATTCTGTCTGATAGAGAAGATTTCACTGATACCTAAAACAAAACAGAAGGACATCCTGAACCAACAACTTCTATGCCAAATTTCATCAAATCCTTAACCAACGGATCACATTTCAAATGCAACATTGTTAATGAAGCATTACTTTTTCGACTCAAAGAATCAGCCACTTTATTTTCTTTTCTCGGATGTTAATGAATTGTACAAACATAATCCTTGATTAATTCTAGCCATCTCCTCCGTCTCATGTTCAATTCTTTCTGAGTGAATATATACATTAAAAGTTTTGTGATCAGTATATATTTAAAACATTACTCCGTACAAATGATGCCTCCAATGTTTTAAAGTGAAAACAACTGCAGCTAATTCCAAATCATGTGTAGGGTAATTTACCTCATGAGTTTTCAACTGCCATGAAGCATAAGTAATTACATGATCATTCTGCATTAAGACACAACCAAGTCCATTCAATGAATCATCACTATAGATAACGAACTCCCCATTCATGGAAGGTAGTGCCAAAACTGGAGCATTCACCAATCTTCTTTTTAGTTCCTGAAAACAATCATCACATTCTTTTGTCCAGATAAGCTTAACACCCTTCCATGTTAGTTTAGTCATTGGACTAGATAACAGTGAAAAATTTCTAACAAAACTTTTGTAATAGGCTGCCAACCCACGGAAACTACGAATCTTAGTTACATTTGTGGGTCTTGGCCATTCTTCAACAACCATTGATTTTGCAGGATCAACAGTTATCCCATCTTTAGAAACAATGTGACCAAGGAAAGAAATTTGTTTCAACCAAAACTCACATTTTCTGAATTTCCCATACAATTTATTTTCTTTTAAGGTTTGAAAAATAACCCTTAAATGTATTTCATGATCCTCTTTACATTTAGAAAACACCAAAATATCATCAATAAACACAACCAACATTTTTCACCTGAGTCAACTGAGCCATCACTGCAACAAACTGTTTAGTTCTGATTCTGGCCATCTCAGGATACTGATTTGAATGGTCATTTCCCTCTGTATGCCTTCCCAGAAAAGCCGTTCTATTGCCTCTACGAAAAACTATTATTAACATAGAAATATCTTAGGTGAAGCAACATGGTGATCTTTAAATGCTACATCATTTCAATTTGACCTTTAGAAAAAAAAATTTTGGATACTCATTTAATATAATTCTAACTTCTAAAGTTATCTAAACCGACATGTGACACCAACTATAAGGCCCCAACCTTAAACCTTATTTAACCTTGAGTTACTTCAAGAATACATGTTGAGGATCTTTTCAGGTTTAGAGTTTTAGAGAAGTATATTATAAAACATGCATTACATCCCACATTTAAACAATGTGGTCACAATAAAAGATAGGATTCATTTTTCCCATCAACGGAAACATATTTAAAATAAAACAAGGATTCTCTCTTGACACTTCCTTGACACTATCATCGTATCATGTACCCTTCCCTTGACCTGTGAAAAACATTTCAAAAATTTGGGATGATCATAAAAATCTCAGTAAAGGATATAAAAATATGGAAAGGATACATGAGTACATGTATACATAAGAATCAATGAAATCATACTCTACTCATAAAACATAAGCACTTTAAATTACCTCATCAAATCATGAATAAATCATAGAAATCATAAGACATAAAGGTAACTTGAGGCATTCATAACATTCTTACATAGGGAGTAACCCTCTTGGTTACGTTTGGAATACCCATCACAGTATATTCCCTAAATATCTTCGGATAAACCTTAATGTTTAACTCCTTCACGTTACCCAATGCATTGGAGAGCTATATCGGGCTCACCCGCCCTTAGTTTATCACGGAACCACCCGTCTTCATAATAATTCCCAGGAACCATAACATAATCGTATCACATAAAACATGCATAAAGGAAACATAACATTTCCACTTTTCAATCACAAGATATCAATACAACACATTGATATAAAAACATTATGAAAACCATTTTCAATACCAAAATAAATGAAATGTAAAACATGGTATTTATTTTTCTTTCAAAAAAAGGTATGGCTTGTAGAGGAAGCCGAAACTGAAATAATGGTCATGGCGGCAGAGAAGTCGTTGTCGCCGCATATGTATGACAAAAACATTCCATTTTTTCATTTATTAAAAAAATTCGTATAAAAAATATTCCTTTTGGATAAACGTAAAAGTCAAAGGGATTTATACACTGTATAAAATAAGGTTATGTATAATACAAAATATGCCTCAATGAAAGGATATTGAGACGAAGTCCCATACAAAGCTCATTTTTTAAATAAAATAGATATATTATATGCATTAATTATAATTACACATAAATAAAGTACAAATACACGATAGGACATAATAATATCATGAAATAATTTGAAAGTAGGAGATTAACCCAATGAATGAAAATTGGGTTAAGAAGTTCTCATACATCGGGTCTGACATGACTCAATCGTTCTTTAACGTCCTGAATAATAGAATTTAGTTAATTTCAACTTTCTTAAGAACCATTTTCAATTTCATTATTCCTCTTATATCAATTATTACCATGTTATGAACACTATCTAAATATTTAAGTTAATAATGGTCATTTTGTCGATCATTGGTACCTGAGTCAAAAATAAACTCTTTATAATTACAATTTATTCATGTGGTAAAATATCTATTATATCAAGAATTATATTCATGATTTAGATATCATATATATCATATATATCCAGTATATAAATGCATTTATAATATTAAATAATCATTTAGATGAAAGAAATGAAATGCACTTTTCATGGAGACGGTAAGTCGTATGTACGCATGAACGCTACTTTCATTTCTATTTCTTACTTAATGGAGTGAAATAATAATTATATAAAGGTATATCATATATACAGTATAATATAATATATAATATCATTAAATTTATCCTTTATACGTACCACATATGGCATTAACGAATCAAAACACTTTGAGGGGGCGGTAGTCCGCACTTCCTAAAATGAAGATATCGCGTTTACCCATAATGGTAACCACAAAGGTATGCCGTAAATAAAAAATACATAAGCTTAAGTAAAAAATAAACATATTATATATAATATATAAAAATATTGACATCTTAATGTCCAGCTTTTAAGGTGTTATATGAGTGTTGAACAATCATCGTTTCGTGAGGCAGAAATTCACCAGCCACAGAAACAGTATGTTATTTAACCATTAGATGTAGGTATGTGTAAGTGTAGCTCGAATCCTTCTTATAACAACATACTAGTATATCTAATATACTTCTGTTGTTACAAAAAAAATGAATATAAAGAGTTTAGGGGGTTGGAGAAGAAAAATAAAACATAAGAACACAAGAGAAGACACTACCTTTAAATCGGGTAACTCTTTTTGATTTGAGCTCAAAGGAAACCTTGGGAAGACTTCTGCCCAATGTGATGCATCTAAGAGTTATATAGGGATGTGGAGATACAAAATGGGCAGGGTTTGGATGATCCAAAGGCTTGGGAAGTGTGGTTAAGGAGGTAGAGGTGGGGGCCTTTTATAAGAGGAGAGGAAGGGCACTCTTGGAAAGTTATAAAATGATACTTTATTATAAAATTCTTTTCAGATTTAAAAGGTCCAAAAATTATATATTTCGTAGATAAGGTGATAATATTTCGAAATATACCTATCCAATAGGTTTTTGACTTGTTTAGGTCTTATAATTTATATTATCTTTTCATTTTATTTAAATCGTTAAATAATGAGGTAATCGGTGCATCATCATGATGTCATAAATAATTTAATTTATTTAATGTATATAAATTTTAAAAAAACTATCAAGATGTAGGAAATCTTTTTATCTTTATAATAAATATTTATAGTCAAAAATATGACTTGTATAACCCCATTTAAAAATTGTTTTAGTAAAACAACTCATGTTTGTGTCATTTTTAGTTTTACATTAAATAAAAGGCATTAATGTCTTTATCTTACCCATGTGGCTCCATGGGGTCCCAAAAATCTACCCATGGGTTGTCTTGGTCGGACATGAAACTTCAAATAAGTGTAGGACATGTATCTAGGTCATTTCATATTATTAAAACATTATTTTTACCTTAAATTACACTAATTACCTCTAATCGCGAATAAAAACTTAAAGGTTACTATTCACCAAAAAAATTTATTTTAATCCCATTGAACCAGATTTTACTTCTTAATGACAACCATATATGTTGGATTTTTGAAATTCAAAACGCAGAGGTGGTAAAATGTCATTTAAACGAAAAATCATTTTTTTAAGTACGACTTAGTGGTTTCACTATTCATCAAAAATTGAAGTTTTTCAGAAAAATACCAAAACTTCACCCAAAGCTATATTTGATATTCCGAATTAAAAAATGATGTCTATTTTACAAAATTCAAAACATATAAGTTACATTAATTAATTTAATAATTAATTCCCACTGTCTGTGCAAATAGCGAGTTCTTATGAAACAATAAGTATCAAAAGATTGACACTAGTTTAAGTCCAATTTCAAAGTGAAATTAATTCCAACGACCTCTATTGGATTAAATGGTAAAAATATATTCTAATTTAACTTTAAAACCAATTCAAAATATATTCTAACCATATAGTTAAATTAGATGAAAATGCAGTTTTGATGTAAAATGTAGTATTTTTCACTATTCATTAAAAAATGAACATTGTTAGAAAAATACCAAAAAATTATCCAATGTAAATTTCAATGTCCCAATCATAAATAATAAGTTTATTTTGAAAAATAGAGCTTATAAAATTGTAAAAAGTTTTATTTAAAAATGGTTTTCCATCAAAAGGCTGTAAAACAATCTTTTAAAAATATTAGTATATTCCATGCTTAAGATTGGATTTATTCTCATTTTAATCCTCTAAAACACAATCTAATTAATAAATAGAAATAGATAAAAATATCTATTATTCATTACTTACTTGGGATGTTATAAGGATTCTGGGTAAGGGTGTTACAAAATATCTTTTATTTAGAATATAATGATTAGTTTATTCCCTTACATTAGTGTACCCCTATGATCAATACAACAGTGCATGCGCTTCATGTATGAAGAAATGATGAACAATAAATTTCATCAAAAACATGTTATGGTGATTCTTGGTGAACACAACAAATATTTTTCTTTTAAAAAAGTTCTTCACATCCTTATATAGAAGCAGGAAAGAACCTCTTCTAATCTTCATAACAATACTCAGTTCGATTTCCTAATCTGATTCCAAACATTGATTACCCAATAATGAAAATTTAAATTTTCAATAATACCACAGAAACACTCTTGAACATCTTTTTCCTCAATCCATAAATCCAAATATCACTACTAAGGTAGATTTAAAAAATGAAATCTATCTTCTTCATTCTTCTTCTTATTTCCCATTAACTTTATCAAGA
Organism: Viscum album; assembly: GCA_963277665.1. NCBI lineage: Eukaryota > Viridiplantae > Streptophyta > Magnoliopsida > Santalales > Viscaceae > Viscum > Viscum album. Next base: position 136,478,343 of record OY728152.1, on the reverse strand, counting down.
AATCCCAATCTAGAAACATCTTCTCCATAGAAAACTAGATCTTTTCTCTCAATAGCTATAAAATAATATGAGATTTTTCAATTTACAATGTTCTTCTCTTATTTATACTCAAACCAAATGTGGTTTGGTTAGGATTCTGACATCCTTTTCAACTCAACCAAATTTCCTGAAATGTCATATTCTCCTGAATGTTTGATACATTGATGACCTCTATATTTCTTCTCAACTATTCTATAATCTTATTTAATCAAATAAAAACTTCATGTTTCTGAAATATTTATTCAAAAACATCATTTTAATTCTAATTTTCACATTATTGTTTTTTTAACATATTGAAGAAATCAGATTCTTTACCACATTTCACAGAACCAATTTGAAATAAATCATACATGTTCTTATTATGATTCTATTAATGAACTAATCATTTTGATATCCTCATTAAAATTGACACTGCAGATTATTTGTTACATTGTACTACAAAAAATGAGGAATATGTAAACTGTTTCATCAAAAATATTCAATCACTATTATGACCCCTCTTGAAAATATTTTGGAAAGCTTCAAAAAATTATAATTTTCTAATTTTTCCAGACTGATGATCCTATATTGAATGTTGTTAGTAGTGTTAGTCAATGTCAGATAGATTTCTTCCTCCACAATTCACGTATTCAGAAACAAAACATGTCCAATTTCTCTTTACCTATATGGGAGTATATTGAAATTATTGATTCTATTAAAAATTATTTGAAAATAATAAATAAATTTTTATTGATGAAAATGGTGGACTATATTTTTCTTTTGTCTATATATTTTATTAGATGTATCTGGATAAACAATATAATACATCCTCTTTCATTTTCATTGGTCCCAAAAACTCCCCAATGAAAACAATCTCCTTCAAAAAACATTTATTCCTTTTATTATCAGTGGAACACCATAACCAATGGATCGGTTCAATCATCATAAACATCATCAAGATTATTCCTTCTTTGAAAAAGATACACACAAACTTATTTCTATGACTATTTAATTATTATGTATTATTGGTTTGACTGGAAACTAGTTTCTTCCTCTAGTTATGTTTCCAAAAAACTCCACAATATTCAAAAAATTATACATCTTGTGATCATACACTGATGATCTGATATTGGAATGTTTTTCCATTACAAATTTCCTTTTTCCAAAAAACTTCTTAATGTACACATGACTTTAGGATGACATTGAATATGTTGAATATCAGAATCTTCTTTATCTGAATTTTATTAGTAATTATTATAACATAACATTTTTTCCAGCATCATATTTCATTACCTAGAGAAGATATAAGACACTTGTTCCGGACTTTATTTAAAAGGCATGCATCATATGTTTTTAGTAAACATATTACTCATTTTATTTACAAATTAGAAAATCATTTTCATATTTTGCATCGAATCCATGAATAATCCGTGGAAGAATGTTTTTGTAATCTTCTTTTATTCCTGATCAAAGGTGATTCCCATGAATCAATTATTATAGAAAACATCATATTAATATAATTAAATTTCAATATGAATTGTGAGTATGATTTCCTTAATACGATGGTTAGTACTATTTTAATCCTTTTAAAATTGAATCTTTTTTCATGATGTTAATAAAATAAAACAAAAATTCCCATAAAAATTATTCCGACATCCAAAAACCTTATAAACAATACATGGCCCAAAAATATTGAACATATATAATAACTAACTAGAATTAATTTTGTTAACAATTGAAAATTTAGATTATTCATGATAAAGGGTATGATTATAGTTCTTAATTAATTTATTATGATATATATTTTTCTGATATAATAGGTTAATGTTTGTTTTTGGATTTTAGGACAATAGGTAAGTATTTTCATTGTTTAAATTATTATTTATGGTGGAATAATAAATTTTCTTCACAATGATTTCTTAGTAAAATGTATTCTTTTCCCATAAATAATTTTTTAAATCACACTTTATTTTATTTTATGGTATATTCTAATACAAATAAATTCTGTTCTTCAAATGGATATTGATTAAGTTTTTAGTCGAGTAGTAAAGACTTTTAATGAATCAATTTTCATTTATTTTGTTGTGATAATTCTCTTCTGCATATTTCCTAAAATTTGGGTACATTCAACCCATTATTTTATTTTATGGAATTCTCATATTGTATTATACAAAATAATATCCCTACCGCATAAATGAATGTTGATAATTTCTTACGATATAGTGTATATTTTTTATAAGTGATATTAATATCTCAAATATCATTTCATTGAGTTATACAATATTATATTTAACAATATTATTGAATGATTCAATTATCCCACCATAATATTTTATTTTATGTTTTTTAATAATCCTCTTTGTGAATTTTTTTAAAAGAAATTGTTTTCTTATTCTTTCTAAAATGTTATTTGTCAATAAAATTTTATTTAACATACTAAAAAGGTTTCTTTCATAATAAAATGTTTTATCATTGGATCTAAATTTCAAATACAATAATTCTTTTTTCATTTCAAGGATCCTTCATTGGATTTTCTTTATAAATGTAAAATTAATAAAAATAATCCATTACACCTTATCCAGTTCTTCATTTAAACTTGAGAGGTATGTTTCTATTTTCAGTGAATGTTTAAATTTTTTGAAAAATGATATTTTATGTTTGCACCCCCATTTTCCATTTCATATTCAATAATATTTATAAACATTAAATTTATGTTACATGAATTATGTTATACTAAACATATATAATATTTGGGGGATTGAACTCATGGTATCAAACTATTCAATTTATGATCCACTCTTCTGTGAAATTTTTTAATGAAGTTTTTTAATGATTTTTTTCATTTATCATTCTTATTTTCCTTTTTTATAATTAGATATTTTATTTTTTAACCATCCACCTTAAATATTTTTATGGATTAATTGATATTAATTTCCTTCAAATAAATTATCTATACATGGATTTGTCTTCTCAGATCATTCTATTTTTTTATATAATTTTATGTTATTTTCCTCTATGAACACACTATATTTCATTTTCTTGGAATGTCTTTTTTTACTATTACGTCATACATCAAATTATTGTTTAATCTATTGAAATTAATATATACAACATACTATATATCATGTTTTTATGATGGATTTATATATATAATTCTATTATATTTATTGAATGGATTCTAATTAAAATTACATATAATTTTTTATTCTGATATTGGAGTATATTTATTTACCAGGAATGTTAAAAATATTTTTTTTAACTATCATCCTTCATTCACAAGTTGTTTTAAAATCATGATATCACTTCAATTATCATGAGGAATAATATAGGAATTTTTTTCTTGATAAACCAATATAGATGATTATTGAAAAATTTGATGATTTATTTCTTTCATTTTCCCATAGGATTAATTAATTTCCCAAAAAAAATATTGTAGTCTGGGTCCCTGCATTACATATACCCTCGATGAATCAATATGTCTCATGAGAAAAAACATGTTTGGCTGTTTTTCTTATTCCTATAAAATTCTAAAAAATGTCTTAAGAATAGTCATTGGGAAATTAATTATTTATTGGCTACAAAAATCACATAAATAATAATTACTTTTTTAGGAAAAAATTGTAACATAATGATTTCTCAGATTATATATTCACCCATCTAGAATAAATATATTTTATCCATGCTATATTTTGTTTTCCATTGTTACCGATTGTTATATTATGTATCCAATTGAATTAAAACTAAAATTTGTTTTCATTATTTATTCCAAAAATATTAATTATGCTCAAATTATGATCGCATATAATATTATATTTTTATCACATTGTTTTATCCTTATTGTAAATTTGAGCACAGAACTTACTATTTTTCAATTTCCACAATTGATGAAGAAACATATTATAGATGATATTTATAGTAGGATGGGTTTTTAAAGAATTTTCTAGAGATATTGAAGACATGTTATGGTTTAATTATTTTCTAATTTTGAAAATAAAAAAATTTATTTAGTTTTTAAATATAGGGTCCTTGTTAGTTTCTGGTTTTTAATAGTTCTATAAATATACACATTAAAAAATTCTAGGGAATATATAAAATGGAATATTTTATTTAATTCATGTAATTATTGTGTAGTTATGTCAATTAATCATAGGATGGTATTAAAGAAATTGTTTAAATTAATGGTTAATTGCATCATATCTTGGAGTGTGAGTATTGGGTGACACAATCATTAATATGTATGGAGTCTTGCATTTTTTTACATAACATTTTATTTCATTTTACAAATAGAGGATATTTAAAGTCTTGTGTCTTGGAAAAATCTCTATAATACAAGATAACATAAAACAGTATTTTATTCCTCTTACGAGTATTATTAAAATATTATCCTATGTACTTTTATTTCAACTCATAACCTTGGGACATACATCAAATGAAAAGGTGGGAAGAAGGCCCATTAACAAAAACAAGTGAAACTATTTACATGTGAACATAAGTGATATCAATAAGAACATGGGGAATATCATAAAGGATTAACAAAGACTCATATCATTAAGTTTTTTTGTAGAAACATAAATTGAAATTGTGGCATAAACATTTACTTTAGACATTCATAATCACATCACCATGGTTCATCACCAATGTTTCATACAAATTACCAAGGTTATTCACCAAGGTATTATAAAACTATTCATCTCTAGAGATTAATTTTTTACCCAATGCACTAGAGCGCTATCAGGGCTCACCATTAATATGTATTTATTTTCATGTGATCCACATATATCATAATCTATCATTTAATAAATAACCCAAACATAATAAATTAAATGGTTTTCATATCAAAATTGTGATGTTTTAAATGTGCTTAAAAACATGATCATTATTTCATTTATAACCCATGGAAAGGGAATAAAGGTTTTATGTATGTAAATTACATAATAAAATATATCATTTTAATGTTTTCGTAAATTACCTATAAAATAAATAGGTTTTGGTATGCACATAATTAAAATAACTGAATTTTTTGATAAAATGAGATAGATTTTGAGATGAAAATTCTATAGAATAATGTCTATTCAATATGGTTTTAGAAAACATTTAAAAGGAATGGGATATGGGTCTCCCATCAATAAATGAATCATAATACACTACAGGGACAGAATAAAATGGAAATAATATCATGGTATTGAAACATAAAAATTATACCACATAATAGAGAACTTGAATAGAAAAAAGGGAAGTTGATAATTCCATTTTGAAACTTTGGCAACCGAACGATGTCATTTAAAATTCAGAAAATTAGTTGATTAGAGATGAAAGAGTCTCTTATATTTTGAAAATAGAGTGTAAATAAATAAGGATATATTTTAACATACCAAAACATAATAAAATGTAAACTATATGACATAACATAATGGAAATCTTGACTAAAAGAGGAGGGTGAAATGTTCCCTTACCATGAAGAGTAAATTCGAAAACTCTATGCTCAAAACCTTGAGTTTTTTAGAGAATCTTGGGTGGAATCCTTTGGAGGTAAAAATACAATAACATAGTTGAGGATGAATTATGAATTAATGGGATAAAGGAATGGGTTTCTATTTATCGCAAAAGTGTGGGAAAATTTTATTAATTTTCAAGGGACACCACATTAGTGGTATTTGAAAAACCATGGGCTTACCCATGGTATTTTCTTAAGGGTTTTTACCACTTGGGAAACCTCATAATATTTTAATCCAAATGAGTTGACCAGTATTTTAAATTACACATTACATCATTTTGATGTCATAAAATTGACCAAAAATTCAAAAACTATATTTTTTATATTCACCAAAATATGAAAATTTTTATAAAAACATCATCAATTCACCCGTACCTAATATCGATGTTCTGAATTGAAAAATAAACATCATTTTTTTAAAATAATTTTTTAAATATGAGACAATTAAATTTTAAGTAAAGCACTATTTACTAGAAAAATACTAACACTTAACTAATAATTTCTAAAATAGTTATTTACTTATGCTATTGTATCACATTACCATTCAATATGAGTAAATTATATTTATACTTAATTATGTGAGGTTACTATTCCATTAGTTAAAAAACAATTCATTTGGGTAATATTACTATTCATAATTTACAATTCACCAAAAAACATGGTGATCTTATGAGACTCTAAATTATATACTATTCACAACTCTATATGTCCATTTTTTGAAAATAATTTCACATTATTAATTATTTAAAGTAGAAAAACATAATAAAATAACTATTTTTTTCCAAAATTCATCAATAATATTAAAATTTTATAAATTCATCCAATAATTAGTTTGGAATTTTAAATTCAAAAAAAATTACATAATAAGAAATAACCATTTTATTTATACAAAATAACTACATAAATTTACTAATGCCTCATTACATAGCCCTTTATAACACCTGTATAAGACCTAAGAGTAATGTGTTCAATAGTGATAGGATCCAGGGGCATCTCAGACAAAATTTCCCAAGTGTTGATTTCTATCAGCTTGAACATTTCCCAAATGAGATTCCATTCAAGATTCACATGTTGAAGCTCACCTTAAACAGGGTCCATATCAAATCCTAATGGTGCATCCTCATTACTATGCTCTGAAATATGGGGTTTGTGCTGCCCGAGTCTACTGGACGAGTACATTGAGTCCTCTTTCTATATTATCTAACCATGATCACTTGTATTTATAAACAAATATTAAAATGATAAGAGTTTAGTTTTCAGTGGTCATATTGACCAATGGTTATAATTAACCAATGGTTATATAACTTCCAAATCCCAATGGTCTCATTTCAATTATAGTCAATTCATTAATAAAAGGATATAGTTTTTTGGAGTAAAAATACAATAACACAGAAATTCTAGAAACAAAATTTTATTCCAATGTTTGGGTCATTACAATATTCCCCCTCAAGAAATTTTGTCCATGAAATTTCATATTTTACACATAAAAGAGAAAATTTGTGTGTAATTATGAAACATAGACTCCTCTGGTTCACACATGGCTTCTTCACAATTTTGGTTCCTCAATAACACTTTAAAATAGTGGGTAGTCATGTTGCATAAAACCTTGTCACTATGATACAAGATCTTACACCAGCAACTCCAAATAAGATAGGTCATGTTCTAGTTGAACCATCTCTAGATTTTGTAAAAATTATGGTTCAAGTGTGTACTTCCTCAAGAGGGAGGTGTGGAATACATCAGGAACTTGTGCTAGATTTGGATGAAGCTCAAGTTAATAGGGCACTTCTCTAATGCAACCAAGGATTTTATTGGTGCCACGGTACAGAGGGATGAGCTTCGAATTCATCATAAACCCCATGACTCCCTTCCAAGGTGAAATTGGAAGAATGTATTTCTCACCAACATCAAACTCCACATCCCTTCGAGGATTGTCGACATATCTATTTTTGTAACTCTGAGGAGCCTTAATGTGTTGTCGGATGGCAATAACCTTTTCTATCATTTCATGTACAAGACCAGGCCCAAGAAGCATTCTATCACTAGATTAATCCCAAAAAGTATGAGTTATACATCATTTTTCTTATAGAGATTCATACGGTTCCATTTGAATGCTCGAACAGAAACTATTATTTTAAGAGAACTCAAATAATAGAAGATGGTGGACCCATGCTCCTATAAATTCAATTGAGAAAATTCTCATTATTTCCTTGAGTGTTTGGATAGTCCTTTCATATTGGGAATCAGTTGGGGGGTGATAGGACATATTGAAATTCATTTCACCATACAAAGAACAATGAAGACTTCTCCATAATATTGATTTGAACCTTGGATCAAGATCAGATATCATAGAAAGTGTAACTCCATGCAACCTTACCACTTATTTCACATAAATCCTAGGAAGTAGATCTATAGATAAATCTTCATTAATATAGATAAAATAGCCAATATTTGTGGGACGGTCCACTATAACCCATATCACATTGTTTCCTTTGGATGTTCTTGGGAGACCAGTAACAAATTCCATAGTGATATTGTCCCACTTCCATGATGGTATGAGTATTTTTTGTAATACCCCTTTAGGATTTTGTCAATCAACCATCACTTGTGGACTTACCAGGAACCTTAAAGTATATTCATCAATATACATTTTTATATTATCCCATCAATAATGATCACTAAGTTCCCTATATTTATTCGTGCTTCCATGATGTATAGAGAAAGTGGAGCTATGGGCATCATCCAACATGTCCTTCTTTATTTATGGAATAGATGATACACAGAGTATTGTAGCAAATTTTATTACACCTTCTTGATCAATATTGAACATAGGAAACTTCCCTTCCCTCACAGCCTCAATTTTTTTTTGTAAAAAATGATCTTCGTTCTGAGAGTAGAAATAATTTGGGATAGGTTTGATGATGTCCCTTCTCTTATAAATCATGTGTCTAGATTTACTAGATTATTGATCAAATGATCTCTTGGAATCATCATTATGGATAGAACAACATGGTATTTTCTACTTAATTCATTAGAAACATTGTTTTCACTTTTGAGATGATAACGAATTGAACAATAATTGTATTTACGATGTTCCAACCATCTCCTATGTCTCATGATCAATTCCTTTTTTGTGAAAATATAATTCAAACATTTATGGTCTATGTATATGTCACATTTCTCCCAATAAAGATAGTTCCTCTATTTCATTAGAGAAAAATGACCGCAGCCAGCTACAGATCATGCATAGTATAGTTCTTCTAATGAGTCTTCAAGAGTCAAGATGAATAATCAATCACATTGTAATTTTTCTTGAGGACACACCAAATCCCTTTCAGAGACGCATCACTAAAAATAAAAATTTCTTCTCCATAAGTGGATAGAGTTTACATGCTTTGAGTTACCAATCTATTATTCAACTCTTGGAAACTTTCCCCACACTTCTTTGTCCAGATGAAATTGATCCCTTTTCAAGTTAACTTGGTTAATGGGTTATAAAGTCAGGAATGTTTTTTCCTGAACCACCAATTATATCCTGATAATACAAGAAAACTATGCATATTAGTTATTTTTGAAGGATGAGGCCACTCCTATAAATCCTTTGTCTTTTTAGGGACAAATATGATTCATTAAATTGTTACAATGTTCCCCAAGAAAGAAACTTGTTGTAACCAAATTTGAAATTTCATAAACATTCAAAAAGTATCTCATTACATAGAGTTTATAAAATAACCCTCAGATAATCCTCATGCTCCTCACAAAATTTTTAGTATGTCATCATATCATCCATAAAGACTACCACAATGTTTTTAATGTATTCTTTATCAACTATATTCAATAAATATATAAAAATAGAAGGAGCATTAGTCATGCCAAAAAAAATAACAAGAAACTCATAATGCCCATATCCTGATTGGAAGGTAATTTTTGTAATATCTTATTTCATCACCCTAAATTAATGATAACTAGATCGAAGATCAGTCTTAGAGAAGAACTAAGCCCCATGAATCCGGTCAAATAAATAATCAATTCTTGTAAGTGGGTACATTTTATTTACAATGATCTCAATCAGTTCTATAAAATAAATGTATAGACACATTGATCAATCTTTCTACTTCACAAAGAGAATAGGTTCTCCCCATGGAGACACAATCGGTTATATAAACCCATTAACCAAAAGATCATGGAGTTGTTTCTGTAATTCCTCCATCTCAACATTTTCCATCCTACATGGGGTCTTTGATATTAGACGAAATCCATGTATGAGTTCAATGGATATCTCAACCTCTCATTCTATGGGAGGTCTGGCTAACTCCACAGGAAATAAATCAATGTATTCCAAGACTATTGGGAAATTTTGTATCCTTATACTCTCATTTACTTCATCTTATTTACCAATAAACTCTATAAAAAATGATGTAGGAGGTTCTTCTAGTCATAGATCATGTTCAGATTTCTCTCTATGGAAGATAATTGTAGGTTTTCCGTTCATGACTTTTGAGATTTCCTTGCAACTGAATTTGATCTTATCATTATACCTTGAGAACCAGTCCATCATTAGTATAATGTCAAATTCCAAATTGAGAATTACTACTAGATTTCTGATAAGATTATGCTCAATAAATTAAATACTAGAGTTTCTAAAAACTAATGATGCTTGGACAATACCACCATGAGTATTGACTTATAACTATAATTTTATCAAATTAGGGGTTTATTTTAAATTCCTTGAAAACAGGGAGGAAATAAATGAATGCATAGAACTAAAATCAAATAATGAACTTTCTATATTGGAGAGAACAAAAAGGGTACCTACCACCACATCATTTGTAACTTCAACTATAGCCGTAATGATTGAAAAAGCACAGCCTTTCTTCCTTATCATATGCTGAGGCTGATGGACATTCCCATCCACTACCCTTGGATTTGGACACTGATTATAAAAGTTCCCGAGATGTCCACACATGAAGTACTGGTAATCAGGTAGGGAATGCACAATCTTCACATTGTATTCAGTGTTTGGTAGTTTAGGCCTCACCTCACTATGAAAATTCCACATGATATTGACATCTCTTCCGCACTTGTATAACTTCCCCCTCCTGAGCAGGCAGTTCCCCAAATGCTTCTTTTATCATTTATTACATGTGGTATATTTCAATTTCTTTCTTCCTCTTCCCTGATCAATGCTCCTTTCCAAGTGTGTCACCATTTATCACTTCTTCTGATTTGATTTATGAGACCACCACATCTCACCAAACTCATGTTGACTTTCATAGGAATCCTCGTGATATAATCATAGCTGTCATAGTCTCAGTTGCCAAGATTCTCCTGCAGATGTGGTCTTAGACCACCAAAGAATCCATAAAACATCCCATTAGGAACCCTGAAAATTATTGATGTGTAACAGGAAATTCATTTGAAGTTAATCTCATAGCTTCCAACAGATTCATTCTCCCTCTACATCAACTCTTGAAACCCCTTTTCCATTTTTTATATCATAAAATGGGGGAAATACTTATTGTATAATATCCCTCTAAACTCTTCCCAGTCTATAGATTCAATATCCACTGTTGGACACATTTTTTAATCAATTTCTGTCACTGATCAACTTCTCCCTCTAAGCAGTAAATAGCCTTCGTGACCTTCTCTTATTCTAAATAGTAGAACACCAAAAATATTTTCACGATAGAGCTAATCCATTGTTCATAAATCAATGGTTCAGTAGATCCCCTAATGGTGGGTAGTTATTTATGCATAATGGAATCAATTGAAAATTGGACCCTTCATAGTCAAATCAGTCTCTTAGCTTAATTCATGTAATTTCCCATAACATGGGTCAGTTGGTTCATGATTCTAATGAATTATTCTATTATGAGTTTCATCAGAGGGTTGTCAGCACATGGTCCATTGTGGTCCCCATTTTCATTGTTCCTTTTATTGACTTCCAATCCTAAAACAATAAAATCAGAGTTAGAAGTTCATTTTATTTATGAATATTTTAACTATATGTATTTTTTGTATTAAAACTTCATTCTTAAACATATTATTCTTCAACAACAATTGAATTTCTCAATAAATACATTATAATGATTCATTAAAATATTATGATTAACCAAACATATCCCCTGGTAGTATCATACCATAATTACAACAATTCACATTGTCATTCACCAGTTCCAGTTCCACTCTAGATCAAAATAGTGTTTTCGGGTTTTACCCCTACATACAACTGTGTCAAAGCCACATCCACTTATTTGTATCTTGATAGACATATACGTTAAATGAACCCAATTACATAACATTGCAACAAAATACCTGTAATTTATCCTATATTTAAAATTTAATATACAAATCTTCCTAGTGTTTTCATAGACTAGTTTCCACAAATAATTAAACTATCCTTTGATACCAACTATGGCATCCCACCATTTTATTAAATAACATTGCATTTAATTTTACAAATAGAGGATCGTTAATGCGTAGTGTCTTGGAAAAAGGTATATAATAAATTAATATTTAAAAAAATATTCTATTACTCTTGTAAGGATAAATCAAGGTTTATCATATGTACATTTAATTCATCTCCTAACCCAGGGACATACATCAAAGGAAAGGGTGAGCCAAAGGCCTAGTAAGGAAAACTAGTGAAACATTTTACATGTGAACGCGAGTGATATCAACAAGAACAAGGGGAATATAATAAAGTAATAATAAAGAAGAATATGATAATAAAAATACCCTGGAAAATAACATGAAATTTGGGATAAAAGTTTAATTTATATATTCATAAGAATATCACCAATGTCAGTCCCCAAGGAGTCATAAAATTTACCAAGGTTATTCACCATGGTATCATAAGACTAGACATCTCTAGAGACTAATTTGTTTACCCAAGGCATTAGAGAGCTATCAGGAAGAACCATTAATATGTATTTATTTTCATGTTATCCACCTATATCATTATAAAACATTTCATAATTAACCCAAATAGAATAAATGATATAGTTTTCATATCCAAATCTCGATGTTTTATAAAGTGCCTAAAAATAAGATCATTATGTAATTTATAACCCATGGAAATGGAATGAGGGTTTTATGTATGTCAATTAAAGAATAAAGTATTTTATTTTTATTTCATGATGAATACCACTAGAAATGAAATAGTTTTGGGTATTTACATAATTAAAATAAGATAGTTTGTTGAGAAATGGAGGGACATTTTGTGACAAACATTCTGCAGCATAACGACTATACGATAATGTTTTAAAAAACATTAAAAACAGAGGGGACATGGGTATCACATCTATAAATGACTCATAATACAGTATAATGAAATAATAAAATGTAAATAATAATATTTTATGGAAACAAGCATTTTGTACCATATAAATGATAACTTGAATGGAAAAAGAAGAAGTTGTGATTTCTATTACGAAAATTCTAAAGCCTAACAACATCTCTTCAAATTCAGATCAGGTGATGTGATAGGAAAGGGTGTATAATCATTTTAACATAGTGTTTAATGTAATATGGATATATAAGAACATACCATAAATTAATAAAATTAAAACTACATGGAATAACATAAAGGAAATCATTACTAAAAGTGGATGGTGAAAGGATCCCTTACTTTGAAGGGTATTTTCTAAAACTCTATGATCGAAACCATAAGGGATTGAGGGCAACTTGGAAAGAATAATTGGGAGGTAAAAGGATTATCATCATTGAATTGGAATTTTAAATGACTGGAATGAAGGAATGGGTTGGTATTTATAACAAATGTGGTGGAATATTTTATTAATTTACTTGGGACACCTCATTAGTGGTATTTTCCAAACAATTGGCTTGCCCATGGTATTTTCCCACTGTTCTGGGCACAAGGGACATCTCATAATATTTTAATCCATATGACTCGACCAGAATTTTAAATTACATATTACATTATTGTGATTTCATAAAACACCCCGAAAACTCAAAAACTGTATTTTTACTATTCACCAAAAAACTGAGCATTTTTTTAAAATATCATTGATTCAACCTAACATTATATAGGTGTTATGAATTAAAAAATTAACTTCAAATTATGAAAATAATTTTCTATATAACATAAACTTATATTTTAAGAAAAATAATTGTTTACCCAAAAAATACTAATACGTAACTAATAATTTCTAAAATAGTTATTTACATGTGATATTATGTCACATTACCATTCAAGATGCCTAAATTATATTTATACTTAATTAAGTGAGGTAACTATTTCATTGGTCACATTACTATTTATAATGGTATTATTATTATTCATAATTTACCATTCACCAAAAAACAAGTTGATCTTATCAAAATCTAAATTTCTTATTGATTACAACTGTATATGTCCATTTCTTGAAATCAATTCACATTATTAATTATATAATGTATAAAAAAATATTTTAAAATACTTTTTAAAAAAATTCATCAATAATATGAAACTTTTAAAAATTCATCCTATATTTATTTTGACATTTGAAATTATAAAAATTTACCATAATAAGAAATAACGATTTTATTTGTACAAAAGGATTACAAAAATTAATTAATGTCTTGATACATAGACCCTTATAAAACCTACATATGGCCTAAGAGTTAGGTGTGTAATCGTGATAGAATATTGGGGCGGCTCAGACTATATTACCTGAGTGGTGATTTTTATCAGCTTGAACTTCTCTTGTAGGTGATTTCGTTAAAGCTTCACATGTTGAAGCTCTATTTGCGAATAGTCCAAAAAAAATCCTACTGATGCAAAATACATCCCAAGATCCTATAGATGGGCTTTGTACGACCCGAGTCTACTTTATGAAGCTATTGACACATCTTACTGTATGAATTAACCATAATCACTTGTATTTATAAACTAAAATCATAATGCTAAGAGTTTAGATTTCAATGGTCCTATGGACCAACAGTCATAATTAACTAATGGTTATATAATGTTCCAAACCCAAAGGTCTCATTTCAGTTATAATCAATTCATTAATTAATAGATATAGTTTTTTTTGAGTTGAAAATAAAATAACACACAAATTTAATAAACAAATCATTATTCAAAAGATCGGGTCATTACACAATGATTTTACAATAACATTACAATCACAACCCTTATACTACGACATTAATCTTTGAAAAACTCAAATTTTAATTCAATAATTGATACATAGTGAACCCACACCATGTTTTTATGTTACCCACATTCAGGGCTCAACACAAACAATCTTACCTCTAAATACCATCACCTCCATCTTGTTTATCACCACTATAATAGATGACATAAAATAAAGGCATTATCTTATGTCTCCTAATAGGAGGAAATATAATAAATGTGTGGATCCCACTCCTCCCCTACCCAAATTTTAGAATCATACATTCGCAATATTCAACAGAAGTGCGAATCCTAAAAACCCCCTCTTATTTTTTTCATGATAAGGTCATATGATTGGAACACCGATTCAGCATGAGGTGAAAAAACACATGTTATTTATGAAAACACTATAGGTTCTGAAATTCATCATGTATAAGAATTTACATTCATATCCACAAAATGTTGCGAAGATCATCAATTTCAATTCCTCTATATTACTGGATTTACACTAAGGATGATTGTGGATGTTGACCTATCAAATTACAAGTCGTTGTAAACCTAGTGAGCCTCTAAACTCATCATTAGATATAAAATCCTGTAATAAATGCGAAACGTATAACTCCCATGGGATAGTATATTCAATATCATCATATAGAATCTATGAAAACATATAGAAACTGCCAATCCTATTTAATTTTTTTAGTGTACTCTGAGGGTTTTTAGTTATGGAACATTATTTAAAGGATTCCATTTGATGTACTAGTTCTGGGATTCTATTTTACACTATTTTGTAGGTGGAATAATGTCGGGAAAAGTGGAAATGATTATTTAAAGCATAAAAAAGTTACAATAGCCATTGTAACACCAAATAATTCCAAATGACCCATCCCCAGCCATAGTTGAGAAATAGCTAAAAAATGACATCAAGTAAAATTATGGTGGGAATAATGCCTCTCATGATATTGTCACAGAATGAAAAAAGACAACTCTTTCTCAAGAGAGACTATTATAATATATTCAATCCCAAACATGGTAAATAATCGTCACATGTTTCCTATGCCTAGGAAACAAGATGAATTCTTCCTAGTCATCTTCTCTATTATTTCCCATTATAAATTATTTTAGGCCAAATGATTCAACCTTACATCTTATTTATATATATCCTCCAAAAATAGTTGATTATGGAGAAGTGTCAGTAGGAAAGCCCATGAAAAGATGAACTATGATTCCACTACCCAAACCGAGGAGGAATATGACTAATATGATGTCCCATCTCAAATTAAACAAAATATTGATAATTCGAGGACATGAAAAAACACATATATTGCTCATGAAATCTTTATGGGACAAAATAATATAAATTTTATTTCCCTAATTACTACGTATCCACCCATTTCAATGTATTGTAACTTATATTATCTAGGTATGAGAAAACTAATGAAATAAAAAATTAGGAATCAATATTATCTTTCATTAAAATCCACACTCATCCAAAATATCGGGTATTTTATGGTCCCATCTTTCGGTGTATGGGGACCTCTATATCAAAAAGAACCATTATTGAATAAAGATTTAATATATAGATGTATTAATAAATTTTAATTATAAATTATACGTCATATTATGATTTTGAATATGAACATGAGTTCTCAACACATACCTGGGTATCTATTGGAGGAGGTCCTAGAATCTAGGTGCACTCTGGAAGATGTGGTCATGAATGATCATAACATCATGGCCACATCTCTACTGAAGCAATACATGTGTCTGAAACTCAAAGTAAAACACTTAAATAAAGTCATCAACAACATGGATACACCCATGAATCCTCTAGGAATCATTCAAACCCAATTTTTATGGATGATCATTTATTGGTTGTAATGTTGTATGAAAATCCCATGCATGTGGATAGTTCTAATCAACCCAAACCACTAGAAACCGACATTCCATTTTTTTTATATCCATGAACCATACAATTAGTCCTCAAAATTCTATAAAATATAATCCTTGATATAAGGTTTTCCCTCAAATTTGGATGTTACACTCTTAGAGTAATAATAATCATACCTTGAATTAGTGTGCTTCCTAAAAAACCTAACATCAGATCTTGGATACTCATCACCACTCAGAAGAACACAGGGAATAAAGTTTTGATAACCATCAAAGATCTCAAGATATTTAGAATAAAGATTATAAAAATATAGTTTACAATGATAATATTTCTTATGTAAAATTCTATACTCTTTTCCCATTCCCATAACATGATTCATAGGTTGTTGTCCATGGAAACATTAGGCCCATTTACATCTCATTATAGCTTAACATTGTATAAGTTCAATTTTATTTTGATAAAAACTGATATAGGATCAAGCTCAACCAAATACAGACACATTGACTCAATTATTTTTGTGAGGATGACTTGTCTCCCTCAAAATTAACCAACTAGGTATGATAAATGTAATAAAATCCCATTATGAAGATAAAACTCGAAGAACTGTTCAAGAATCGGATATCTTTCTCTTTGTTCATGGTAATTTGGTAGGAAACAACATTTATTGAATTTTTGGGATGAAAATGGATTAAAAAATACACAACAATGATGTCATTATACCATCTATGCCTACAATACATTATTAAATATGATTTTGAAGTACAATGAGGTAATTTTTCTCCCATTGAATCAAGGGATTCATAGTTTTCTAAAGAATATTTCTAGTGGTTAGAAAGAAATAACCATATGATATGAATAAATATTCAGGTCACTACACATAATTGTTTTATAACTTCCCCTATATTTCATTGGATCCTATCTAATACAGGTTATAAATTTCCAATCAATATAATTGCGATAATGATCAAAGCTATATGTATCCTCTAGAATGCATATCATTCCAAAAATTATATTGTGACAGTAGTGTTTTCTATGTTAATCACATCAAATACTGATCAAGAATTATCCATGGTAAATAATATTTAATTAATACAAAGGCATATAAAAATGATTCATGTTCACATCCAAGACCCAATGGGATCCTCACATCATCATTAAGATCAAATCATAGCCCCAAAATTTTGGTAGACGTTGATGGTTCCTCCATAATTTATTCTAAACTCTAGGATGTTGGAACCAAGTCAACATTAAAAGTTATTTGGGTAGTTTGATAAGATGTCTAAAATTGCCCTGTTGGTGATGTAGCTTCATCAATACCTTTAGAATGTAGTGACTCCAATTCTTATTTCAAAGAGGAATGAAATGTCCAATACTAACTTCAAATTTTGATATTACACCTTCATGTTCTAGCCATAAAAACATTAATAATGAAAAAGAAGATTTGGAAAATGAACTTTGAGATTCCCTTATATAATTTGATGAAGGCATTTCCACCACCATTGATGAACATAGGCCAGTGAATATTTGTTGAGAAGTGTATCCATGACACTTTCCCATATTTTAATATATATCCCTATAAGGGGGGGGGGGGGTTGGAGTATAATTTATTCCAAAAATGGAATTAGGTGGTGTTCTATTCGAACTAAAAAGCTATTATGTTAAATCCCTTTTGTTACCACCCATCTTCGAGGTTTTCTAGATGACTACAATAGATTATGGCAAGCAGTGAGAAGAATTAATCCAAATATGACTTCAAATATTGATGATGTGGTATACAAGATCATAAAATCTAAATTCATCTTAAGAATGTTTGATAAAAATGTTTTGGGAAAACAACATTCCTATCAAGAATAAAAAATATCATGTCTATGTTTATGTCGACATAAGGGAACTCAATAGGATTTCCCATTAATTTCAACATGTTATTGAAGATATAATTAATTATTGTGAAATATATGGATTTGAATCACACTATTTCATGGATGGAACTCCAAAAATAATAATATTCCTAATATCTTTATCTGAGGATAAATATTTTTCTTTTAGGGATCCATTGGGAATATATTTCTATCAAGTGATACATTTTTTACTAAGAATGATGGTTCTATATATCAGTGTTCTATGCATCATATATTGAAATTATTTTTTGGGGAAATCAATGTTTTTTCATAGAAGAACTCATAGTTAAATCCCAAAATTAATATGATCATCTAGTGAAAAAAATAATAATTATCAAAAATATTTTATAATGAAACCTAAATACAATCCCTTAAAGTCACTACTGGGGTACCATCAGAAAACTTTATCTTCATAATAGTACATTATCACAACATTACTTCCAATAAAGAAAAAGATAAAAAAATAATTAAAATTCATCTTCCTTGAAACCACAAGGAGTAGAGTGGAATGCATTGGAATCTCATATGAATATATATCATCATCACCAATATAACCAATAAATTTTTACAATTGACAATATTAATATATAATGTGGTGTCTACCAGTGGGACTAGGACAACTATAGATTCTTCAATGACCTAAAGTAATACCACATCATCCAACTAGTACAGACTCCACTATGGAATGGAATGTCTCTTATATTGTATGTGACAACTCTGGAGATTTCTCATGGTTTTCTTATAGCTCATAAAAAATCTATTATCATAGAAAATGGTTTGTATTATCTCATTCACACATTTCTAAAACACTGAAACATGATGTATATATATTTATAAGAATATTTTATCCTTGATAATCATATTATAAAATCTTATATATTTTCTCAAATACAATAATATGTATTTTATCGATCATGTTGAACCAATTTAGTAAATCTTCCACCACCTAATGTTGACCCGATGTATTGAATGATTGGATGTTATCCAGTGTGATTTTTAAATTTGGTTCATTCCCCAAATGTTTTTCTAGTCAAATGTGTTGGAAGAATTTATTGTATAACACCCATCTCATTATGGAGGTCCATTAAATATATATACCTTATGGTGATCAATTATCTATATGAGTTTCATCCAAAAAGTGAAATATACATCCATGATACTTTTAAAAATATGATAGGTGCATGAAGAGGGAATACAAAATAAAATTAGGTCATCACATGGATCATGCTTGTTTCCCCATATAGAGAAGTATATCTTTAACATTTTTAATAGTAAAAATTATACACCAATAATGATGAGAAATATTAGTCCCTCATCCCTGGTTTTGGATTATACAAACATGTACGAGTGGATCACTATAATATTAAATTTTTTTCAGTTACAAGTGGCTCAAAAATAATATTAATTTTTCATTAAAATAAATTCTTTTTCATTTTTGGTGTTTTATGATAACATCATGAGAAATAAATTCATCATCGGTGATCTGTTACATGATTTTAGAAGACATATTTTCATTTATGAAAAAATTTAATGATCTGGCTATTGTAATCAGGTAAAAGGATTTAACAGAACATCCATAAAAAATAAATCGAAGAAGTATGAAAACGGAACCTAGGAAATAATAATATTTATATGAAAGAAACCAACCTATAATTTAAAAATAATAAATTCATTGACCCATGTGTCCATTCCAAGTCTCCCTTACCTAGGATTCCTTAATATGCCCCTTGTTTATAGTTCCTTCATAATCCACTCGTGTAGGTCACCTCACAATGGTGGTTATGAAACCTCACATAAAATGGGTTAGAGTGATGGAATTGTTGTGAACCAGCTGGGGTCGACCCAGAGCTGGTCACCTGATTCGGTCCACGATATGGCCAGAATGGCGTTCCCGATCCCCATGGGCTAGAAACTATTATGGAGCATCGAGATAACCAGTTGGGAACGATTTTACCATAACAAGGATAGATAAATAATAATAAATTGAACAAAAATATTAACAAAGGGAAACAAATGAAACAAAATATCACCAAAAAAATTGAATGAAATTGCAGTGAGACATACATCAAGTTACCTCGTGGGTCCCCATAGAACATAAACTACACTCGCTCCAAGAGCGATCAAAAACCAAAACAAAAAATTAAAATGAAAATTATAGTAGGTGTGAGAACCAAGATTCTCAGTAGGAAAGACCAAAAAAACAATATCCTATGCCCTTGTCATAAAAAATAATCCCAGTCCCGCTAGCTTGAAAATAAGGCCTTTTAAAATAATGTTTTCCACTTTATTAAATTTCATGTAAGTATTTTCACTTTTAAGGAAAGCATTTTACTTCTTATATTTTGAAGTAGAATCCATGATATCATCAATGTTTTTAATATAAATTAAGACAATTTAAATTCATTTAATGTTTTCAAAAAAGAGGGGTAACACCTGAAACAATTGTAAAAAAAATCACTCTATAACAACCAAGTCATAAGTAATCCCTAGGGTCAATCCACTAAGATTCATCTAGCTCGTGTGGGCCCCTAGAACCTTGTGTCTCAGTGTAAGAGTAACAATAAAAAATATTATTTCCCGTCTATGATCCACTAGTAGGGAAACACATCCATAACCTAGTGGTCTCTAATAATTAAAAGTGTCTACTTAGTGTTGTAAGCCCCATAATTATAGAGTGAAGCATGGGCTAACCACTCAGAATCACTAGCACGCTAGAACTAGTCCATCCACCTAGATACCCTCAGTTTCCCATGTGCTCTATATCAAAGGGTAGTGAGGTTTTATCAAATCACATATATGAATATAACATATTATTTATCCAAAATCCATTCAACCTCTCACCACCGTCCACCCTCATTAATTGATTCCCCTTTTTATGTCATATAACTTTGAATAAGCCTCTTCATTAGGTATATGTCAGAAACCACACCTTTAACATACTCATCATGGTTCTATTAAAT
The DNA here is from genome assembly GCA_963277665.1 of Viscum album. Lineage (NCBI taxonomy): Eukaryota > Viridiplantae > Streptophyta > Magnoliopsida > Santalales > Viscaceae > Viscum > Viscum album. The sequence goes on along the minus strand of OY728152.1, from coordinate 136,456,964 downwards.
AATCGGGCATGCCGTAAATGAGTTTTTTAAAATTCACAATTAATTTCCAAGGTTCCTAACAAGCCTTATTACTCCACAAGAATTCCATTGATTTGGAAAACATGTTCACCCAAAACCCATTTTTGAGATCACATTGGAGCATCTTTGGAAAACAACATGTCACTTCACTTTTACATGAAAATCAACTAAAGGGATAAACGCCTTTGGATATACCCACATTATGTTCAAAACATCAAGGAAATATCATTATCAAGAACCAAAACCATTGAAACACACACCCACCCACACACACACACATATATATAGATGTTGCATATGAATTTCATGTAGAAACAGAAAATTCTCATTTTGTAGAACACTTAGCAATTATGGAAATTCTAATTAATTATTACTACATAGGGGACCTACCTAAAAAATAACACTATTTGTGGACGACCACTCGAATTGACACTTGGCGCATACATGTGGAAGCATTTATACATATATATATATACACCCCTAGCTGCATTGCACATATTCCCCATGCCTTGAGGGAATATGTACAATGAGGGAATGTATTTATACATTCCTTACCATATGAATGTACATGTAGGATACATTGGCACCCGCATCCCAAAACAATGGAAGCAAGGACCAACACACAACACATATAATTTAATAAAATAATTAAACACTATGAAATCTATAATTTTTTTTAAAATAACACATCAAGGGTTTTCACCAATGACCCACCCCTTTATTATAACTAAATAATCAATCACATAAACCAGAATCATTATATACAACAAGAGTACTCAACAAGGGCAATCAATATCACATCTAATGTGCCAACCGACGCTTCACCCAATTTCTTACTCATAACCACCTTTTAAGAAATACGCACACCAAAACAATTTGAAAACACATTACAAACCACTTCCATAGCTTTCAAATTCCATTTATATAACACCAGAAAACACACACAATAATATCCAACAAATAAAATGGGCCTAAGACCCTTCATAATTTTATTCATGTTTTTAAACCATTATCAAAACAATAGTTTCACCATTCAAACATGTTAAATAAACCATTACACAATTTATAAAACAACCCAATGAAACACTGCACATCCTAACACCAAGTACATACCCAAAATCCCGTTTTTAGAATCAAACACCCACTAAAAACATTTCCAAACATCATTCACATCACATACATAATTTATAATAACCAATTTCACGTTTTATAGATTAACCTCAAACAACAAAAAATTGGTTACACATAAGAAACACTAAATTTCATCTAAAAAGGAAAATTAATATTTAAACGCATATGAAACGTTTTCATAATCAAATTTTGCACCACATATATTTACCATGTAATACATTAATATTACTAAGCTGGAAAAATAAATATCCCAATAATGTTTACAGTTGGAACCATCTACCTCGGGTGTTTAAAACTCCAATAATGGGTACGAAACTCCAATCGCACCATGATCGCACCATGAGTAACCCAAAAACGACCAAAAATCAAGAATTCAAACCGAATGGAATCAAAATTGAACCCTAAAATGTACCCCTAATGGCTGGAAAATTAATTGGTTCCCCAATAGAAAAACCAAACCCAAAAATTTACCCAAGGTAGTGAAGCCACTAGTAGGAGAGGTCACTAGTGATGTCGAGGCTGCTGGAAAGGAGGTTGGCCGGATGGGATCACAGAAAAGAACCGTTTGTTGGTAGGGGGAAGTGCGCATAGCAGCATGGCCAAAGAGGGGGGGGGGAGCGAGGTCAGGATAGAACAAGGGGAGGCCAGGTCAAGGCTACACTAGAGATCGGGATTTATGGGTGATTTGGCGAAGGAGGTGCGTCGTGGAGAGGGGAGCTAGGGAGATGGTGTGTCGCATAGCCTAGAAGAAGGGGAGAGTTAGGTGTGCAGGTATGAAGATTTTTAGGGTTTTACAATAAAAAATAATATTAGTATTAATAATAAAATAAATAGCTAAATATAAAATAAATAAAATAATATTAACAATATTATTAATATTATTAATTATATTTTACCAAAAATGACATAAAGAAAATAAAAAATACAATGTGACAGGTCGGGGTGTGACAATTCTCCCGACCATGACACTCCTCCCCAGAAAGTCCAAAAAGACTAGGCTGTTAAAAGCTCGAAACAAGTAAATTGTGATTCTCAAAAAAAAACTCCTTCCACTTGATGATCGAACCCTCAAATTCAACCCAAGACCTTAAACCTTGAGACCCGGACGACAAAGTGATAAAACCAAAGACACAAGACTCACAATTCCAAACACTACCACAACCTGGACCACCAAATCCCTAAAATATAAATCACTAGAGTCCTCTTGAGATCTCCAATGATCTTCTCATATATGACCCATCATCCACATTTATCGGGGTCAAGAAGATTAGCGCCAAAGAGTTTCCCAAAAAATAAAACCATGAAGATTATGTTCTCTATGAATTTTTCATGGGTTGGTCTCCCAACCATATTAGGAATCTAGCCTATTATTGACTTTCACAAATTTAAACAAATTAGAAAACCAAACAAGACCCCTAATGCTGGTGTGCCCCCACAATCTTCCGAGTTGCACACGACCAGCTTAAGGGAAGGCATTGAAGAGACCCATAGTGGGTCTCCCCACCATATTAGAAACTTGGTATTACAATGGAACCCAAAAGGGAGCCCTGAATTTAGTTTCAATAATGTAGAATGAATTATCAATTATAAATCCTCTGACATTTTGTGAGCCCAAACATAGTTAGAAACATCAACACAGACTATCCTGAAACCCCTAGTCCAAGGAGAATCCAAAAAAATAGACGTTGGACAAATACCAAACCAAACCATGATTCGTAATATCCATAAACCGAAAACATCTTTGAATGAGCATCACCTAGTAGAAGGAATTGGTCCAATGAACGACCAACCATTTCAAGTTTACACTAACAAGGTGAAACCATTGAAATATTAAAGAAGTGGCCCCAAGACCTCCAATACAAGGACCCCTCCCAAATAGACAACCACATGAAGAGAAAACAAAAATGGTCTCTTCCCAGAAAACAGACGATAGGTTGGACACACATCCCTCACACCTAGAAACTGCCTGACTCCGTGAAAATATTCTCTCTGAGACCTACGGTTGGATCTTTGATCTATTGAACCGTCTGATGCACTATAGTTAGGAACCCACAAACCCCAATTGAGGCTTTATCTTCTAGAAATACTACTTATATACCTCCCTCTGTGACCGCAAACCAACACACTATTGACAAGCCTTCAAGAGCTTACGACTAACGACATTGAGTGCCCAAATCGACCACATTGAAATCAAATGATTGTCTGGTCTTAGGAATGATAAACAAGAACCTAATGAAAGACCCATGTTCAGAAAACATTCCCCAATTTTACTATCTACACCATATGGTTAACCCATCACAAGAACCTTGAAAAAACAATATTGTCACTTGTCCCAGTATGCGACCCCAACTTGGAAGGATAAGATATTAATCACCTTTCTCTAGCCCGAACAGGACCCTTAAAAAAACCAAGAAAAGTTTCCCTTTACGACATCTAGAGTTCCTAAAGACCCAAATAAACACTCAACATCCTCATGTTACACCGAAACCTCTATTGAACCTTAGCCACCACACAGAAAACAAGAAACAAAGAAAAGAAAATAACCACACCACTCCACTAGGAGTGTTTGTAAAACAAACAACTGAAAATGATCCCTCAGGGACCTTTAGACTTTCCTGAGTGACATAATTTTTCCATTAAGCATAAAACCAACCTTAATCACATCACAAAACAATCCTCAACATTTAACAATAAATCATTAACACAAACTCAAAACATCAATTCAATTTTGAAGAACATGGTAGAAAACAAGCATCAATCCCATAGACAAACACATCAAAAAACCAAACCATAACCAAATCTAAACAAAACCTTCTCATTTATAAAACAAAACTTCCAACCCAAATTTGAAACTCCATACAAATTTTGAAGATATCCCTTAAAATTCTAAAATGAAGGTTCTCCAAATTTCTGTTTCTAAGAAACTCCCATTATACATTCCACAATAACATCAAAAAATCCCCCAAACACAATCCAATACATTTTCAATTTTACTTTTCCGAAAACAATTCAAGATCTAAAAGCCTTTTATAAAAAACATTCTATCCCCAAAACAACTCATTAAATTTTTAAACAAACGAAGATTTTCATTTTGGAAATCCAATTTCAAAAGAACAATAATCAATTTCACTTCCCATGAAAATCACCAAAAACCAACTTAAAATCACACCATGAACGTCCCAAATCAACCTATTCACTACATAAATCATGATTCAAAATTCTCAAATATATAACTGTTACACATAGTTTGGTCAGATGGTTTGGATGACCGTGATCCAACCTGGTGAGAACAAATGACGTCTTTCTAGGAGATTGCATGGTCTGTGTTTGGCATGACAGGTCATGCACAACATCCATGCACCCCTCCTGAGTGAACACCAAATCTCAAAACTAACGAAAAACATAGAAACATGACTAAGGACCTTAAAAACAATCGAGATCAATACAGGAACATGATGCAAGACCATCCCAAACCACCCTGGAAATTCATGTGTCATTCCAAATAGGTGGTGATCAAGCACTTACCCACAATTGACTACTTGAATTCCAACACTCCTAATTCCAAACTATTGGACATACTAAAAGGAAATGGTCAAGAACTTCCTCTGATATCATTTTTTCAAGAACCAGCTTGGGTCGAACCAGAACCAGTCACCCTAGTTAGTCCGTGAGATGGATCGAAGGTCATTCCTATTCACCATGGGTCAGAAATTAGTGTCAAGAATCGATATAACCAGTTGGGAACAATTTTTCCCATAACAAGGAGAAATAATTAATCATAAATTGAACAAATAGATAAACAAAAGAAAATAAACTAAGTAAACTATAAGCATAAAAAATGAATGACATAGTAGTGAGACATACCTCAACTAACCTTGTGGGTCCCCACAGAACATAAATTATAGTCACTCCAAGAGGGATCCAAACTAAAAAAAACCTGAAACTGAAAAGTAAAATAGGCGTGAGCATAGGATTCTCAGTAGAAAAGACAAAAATAATAATAACACCCTATTCCCTTATCATTAAAAAGAAGCAAAATCATGCTAGTTTGAAAATAATACCAATTAAAATAATTTTTTCTATTTTATTAAAATTAAACTAACAAGTTTCCCTTTTATGGAAAACATTTCACTTCCAATATTTTTGTAGTAGAATTCAAGCATGCATCAACGTTTCAAAAATAAAAGAAGTCAATTTAAATTCAATTATTGTTTTCAAAAAAGAGGGAGAACTCATGAATCAATTTGTACAAAGATCACTCCACAAGAACCAAGTCATAAGTGAGAACCTTGGTCAATTCTCTAAGGGTAATCTAGCTCTTGTGGGCCCCTAGAACCTCACATCTCGTTGTAAGAGTAACCATAAAAAATATTCATTCTCATGTATGAGCCAATTTTAGTGAAACACATCCATAGCCTAGTGGTCTCTAATAATAAAAAATGTTTAGTTAGTGTTGTAAGTGTCAAACATTCCATGTGAAGCATGGGTGAACCACTCAAAATCACTAGCACTATAGAACTAGTCCACCCTCTTAGATACCCTGGGTTTCCCATGTTCTCTATATCAATGAGTTTTGAGGTTTTATCAAAAAACATAACTTATCATAACATTTTCATTATTCAAAATCCTTTCATCCTCTCACCACCATCCTCCCTCCTAAAGTGCATTCCTCTTTTATGTCATATAACACCGCATTAGTTGAAGTGGAATTATCATTACAGTAATGGTGGAAGAAGTTTATACAATCAGGCCTACTATAAATCATGAGCTAAATTTAGTATTGTGATAATGAATTTCTCTCAGTGTGTTAAGGTTGGACACAACCAAAGTTCTTGTCCCGCATCAAAAAAGTTGTGATACATTTTTCACGCATACAACTGTCTACAATAATTTTATAAGACTATGTTTATTCCTCTTTATGGTCATAGTTACTTGGATCCAAGGTCCAACAAGGTGATTTGAAAATATTCAAATCCTTATAGCATCCAACCACATGCCTCAAGAGTGATGAACCATCACAATGTGGATTATCTTTTAAATGAGTCCAAAAAGTACAATGATATTGAGAGATACCATTTTTTATGCATCCTCTAAAACAAAAGATTTATTTGATACAAGTTCCTCCCACATGGTTATATATAACACTTCCATTCCTTAATTGGAAACTATTCATAAAATAGTTTTTGTCATTAGAATATTTCATGACTAAAACTCCTGCATACAACAAAAATTATTCTAATCATTCAAAATTAACTATTACTACATAAATTAAACGACCGAGGAAAATTTATCATGAGTTTTTGTGATTCTCAGTGTTTATTATTTGTTGGTAATTTATACATTAATCAGGGGTATTATTCCATAATACTACTTTATAAATATGTTTTATATTCCACTCATGTGTACCACCCCCTCTTTTTTTAAGTAGTCATCAGTCACAAACCTGAAGGGATTCAAGGTATGATTTTGGTGGTCTCCTATCCATCTGATTTCTTGAATTCAATATTTATCTCTATATTGATTGACTCACTTCATTATAGTGATAAAAATTTATAATTAATAATTTCCATTGGTCTCTATAAATATTTTTAACTACATTTTGGATTCATCAAACCTACGGTGGAATTTTCTATGATTCTTCTATATCTATTGTGAAATCATCTCATAAAATATAACTAGATTTTTATTTATGATGAAAAATACATTGTATTTAAGGTACAGGTTATTCTATATTCCCCAATTTCTAATTACCTATTTTAATTCATTCTGATATGTGATAATCAATCCATGGACTTATATTGTTGCCTTTGCATTCCATCATAGGTTTTTGGGTCCCGTTGCGAGTAGGTGCAAATCAAGAATGACGTATGTGGTTACGTCACTAGCCCATGATAGATTAACTATAATTATCCTATTATATATAATTAAATATAATTTAATTTGACAGATGTATTTTCAGGAATAAATGTATTTAGAGAAATTTTTATTTTCTAATTTTTTTTGGTTATAGAAAAATGGGTTTTGATGAATTGTTTTGGTGGAATAAAGGGTTGTGATTTTTTTGTGAAATTTTTAACCCTTGAAATGATTTATGAAATACATAATAATGAAATCCATGGGAACTAATCTGGGAGTAATATCTTGTGGGAATATTCCATTTTACTTTTGGTAGGTTTTTTCCAAGGTTATCCCTCTTCTCCCTAGGCCTATTGTTCAAGGGACACAGTTTGAAAAATTGGGGGTGTTCACTCATGGGGTCTGTCATTTCAACTGAGGCCTATGTTCAAACGACTTGAGTGTGCAGTAGCCACTAATTATAGTATAAGTAGTCTATTGGTTTGACCAATTATAATACCAGACATTTTTACTATTATTCATGGCATTGTTCTATATGGCATATATTATGAAAAATATTAATTGGAACTGTTTTTCCATAGATTGTTTTTGAAATTTCAATGAAGGGAAATATTTACAATTATTTTTATATAATACTATTTTGTTACTTATGATGTGATTTTTTATTTTAAATGAGTCTATTGTGATTATTTTTACAGGTAATTGATATGTAACCACTATGTGAGATCCTAATTTTCAGGTTTTTCCTACACCCAACACACCCATTCATTAGTGTGTAGAACTGGTTATGTCTTTTGATGAAGGAAATTAAAATAAACTGTAGTGTGGCTGTAGTGTTTCTGTCAAAAACCTTTGGGTATTTAGGGGTGATATGGGGGTTATGAAATTGTCACATTAACTAGTTTTATTTATTTAAATTACCCCTTTTGTTTTACATGAACAATGCGATTATTCTAACTACATTTTGATGTATCTATTGTTCTTTTTTCCTTTACTTGTACCTTATATTGTTTCATGTTTTCATCTATTTTTCTTTATTCTATATATATATATTCCATTCTGTCTTGTTTATTATGGGAAAAATCATTCTCACTTCTTTTTTATTATTTTTTACTATTTTCCATCCTATGGGATTGGAGAATTACATTTTGGTCATTCTACATTTCAATATGGACCTTATATTGATGGGTTTTCCAGTTCAAGATATGATAATAAACCTTTTATGAAGGTAGTTTCCTTTATAGAGGTCTTATAAAAGGCTAATGATACGAATGAGTTCTCTTCGGTTAATATGTGATTCCACACAATCAAGGATGGTAGATTCATAATTATGGTATATGAGGTTTTGTTGAAGGAGATTGTTACATTGTACATGTTATCTTGAATTAAATGATTATAATTGGTAAAAAAAATATAAACCCTTGATTGGTAAAAATAAAAAATCTAAGATAACTTGACTCAAGAAGTATAATAACTAAAAAAATATTCCAATTAGTTAGTGATATTTACACCTTTATGGAATATGTGAAAAGATTCATGATTTTTAGGGTTATACCTTCAATATTTTATATGAAAGAATATTCTTAGTATCCTTGTGAGAGAAATAATTCAACCCCCACCATAAATATCACAAAAATTTCATGATATATTTTTTTGAAGGAAAGGTATCAGTTCGGTCTTTTGGTATCCAATAATCTTAAAGGACATAAAATCATGAATTTTTTTTCATACAAAATTAGATTCCTGTATCATTATAGATATCTTGGCTCATTATGTTAGACTGATGGTTGATGATGATCTACAAAAACTCCTTCCAAATAATTCTATCCTTATTTTCAATGTTGATAGGTTGGATGTCAACATTTAGTGTGAGTCAATTAATACTTTCTTTGACTACACAAGGATGTCTAGGAATGTGGTCCCTTTTTATAGGGATTTTAGAAATATATTGGTGCCTAATTAATTTCCTCTAAAGATAAACACTCCATATGAAAATTTAAATACAATCAAGTGATATTGTATTATTGTATGGTCCCTAAAATTATTCATAAAAGCAATGGGGGAGAAAAAAAGGATCCCTAAAATAATGGTCACTTTGTCTGAATTTTTCATTATTATTATGAAATGAAAATAAGATTCCATAATAATTTGGTAAAAGGTGGTGTATTGTTTGAATAGAAATAGAATTGAAAAATTGCATTATGTTAAGAACTTGTTTGATGGTAATGATGGTTGTTTTGAACTGGGGTCATAATTAATATTTGGGTCCTTTAAAAATTGGATATTCACTTAGTTTTGAAGGATCATAAGAAATTTAGGTGAAGTGTAATTTAAAAAATGATGATGCTTGAGTTGGATATGATCATGTGGTCTCTAAAAAAGATCATTCTGTGTTTCTTGAGATGGATATGTAGTTAGTGTTGTCTAAAAAAATGAACAATACAATTGATCAAAACAAAAAGATGTTACTACTATTAATTCTTGTATTAAATCAAATTATCTAAAATGCTCAGCCATGTATTGGGGATAATGGGTTCAGATTACAAGAAATATTCTATGTTTGATACCTCTAATTAAATTGAATTTACTATTAATTAAAGATATACATTTTCTAATGAATTTTCACAATAGGGATTCAAATTGCATAGTTGTTTTATATGATTGTCATTTCTAAAAAAATAGACAACTTCACTACATCAGTCAAAATTATAAAGGATTATAAGGATCAGGTTATTTCTAGTTTGTCTACTCTAGTTGATGCCATCATTCCTTCTCACTCAAATTCAACCATTTCCTTCTCATTTTTCTGACATAATAAAAACTATTTGTGACAACATAAGAATGGCCTGGGATGAGGAATTTGGGAACTCTAAGGGGATTAATATTGAAAATATAATCTTTTCAGGGGAGATTTTGGGCGACATATCGACTCACTATATCACTAAGGATATAGTGAAATTGTTTGATTTATATGTTGAGGTTTCATATAGATAATTTGAACATGATATCTCATCATTTTTCCCTATCTTGATGTTTTTTTTTTATTAAATTATCATCGGTGAAAAATCTATCAAAATATTTAGCAAGACATTCAAGACATCTCATGGAAAAATGAATCATTGATCATTAGTGCTATATGTGGAATGTACACTTCACCCACATATGATCAATGATAAATATGGTATAGGGAAGTGACATGGAGTTGTGGTCATCATCCACACAGTTGAGGTTTTCATCAAGGCCATATAAGATTGTGATCACTCTATTTTTTTAATAATTTTGGTGACGATATTGAGATAACTATTAATGAGGGCTATCATGATCATGTCTAACCCCATCAATCATTTCATATACTATATTTATTTTTACATAATGGGTTGGGCCCTAGGATACCCTCCTAACATGTTAATGAGATCTATTTTAATTAATTTAATGAATAAAAAATATAAATTTATGTTAAATCAAATTAATTTTTTTAGAAAATTGTCACATTTAAATGTAATTAATATTATTTTATGAATTTCATTATTTTATCAATATTTAATTTTTATATTTAATTTATACATCATTATGAATTTCATTATTTTATCTAATTATTAATCATTAACATTTACCTAAAATATTTAATTATTATTATATATTACTTCCAAAAAAATATATATGTTTATTATATATATAAGTATATATATATATATAGACACTAACATATACCAATATTCAATGTGTTTTTGTTTGTTTTTAATTAGAATATAATATTAATATACTATAATTTAATGAAATTATAAATTCTGTTAACATAAATTGTGTTTCACAAAATTTTATAGAAATATTCACATTATATATGTTATTAATAACATTATTGTATATATTTCATTTTTTATATTGTTAATAATTAATGAGATTTAAAATAAATAAATAAAATTTATATAAGGAAATATATGTATATATGTAGATACATAGATAATATATATATAATCAAACATTTTTGTATATTTATAAAAACCACTACTTATGTATTTTAATATTTTGAAAATAAATGTAGCTTGATGGGGTTTGGTGAAGTGATTTGTTCCATATAGCTATTATTTCGGTGGGGGAGGTCTTGAGATTGACCCTCCCCATGAACATATAGGTAGACTATTTTGTATCCCATATCCTTGAACTAATGTAATATTTTTAAAAAAGAAATTAAACAATAAAAAATAAAGAATTATTTAAAAAAATACAATTGAATAAATAAATAATCTATTAATATTTATAAGAAAACACCATACACTGTTACTTGGTCTAACAAATTTATTCAATTAAATAATATATAATATTTTTAAAAATATTTATAATATTATTCACATATAAATAATAATCATTAATATTTTATATATTATATTATTAATACTTTATAAATTTATGTAATTTATTATTATTAAAATATTATATGTATTTTAAATAATAAAAATTATATAAATTTATATTATTATTATTATTTTAAGATTTTTTTTATCATCGCCTATAAATAATCCTACATCATTTCAAGAATATGCTCTCATAAGACATTAATTTTTCGAAACAAATTTTTGCAGCACTAACAAATGTTAAATTTATCATTACTTTTTGGTTAACCCTTATAATATCCATTCAATGTTTTTGAAATTACCTTGTTAGTCATGTCATTCCACCTTTTGATTCATGCTTTCAATAAAATTCCACAAACCTATACACCAAAATATAGTAATGAGAATATACTCATTAAAGAGTAATTTTTATACGAACTACTATGAAATAAACCTAATATACCAAGATTAAAGTATTAATTGAAAATATTAATTCCCTTTAATACCCAATTACTTTAATATTAATATTTTTGGAAAAATATAAGAAAAACCATTTTATTAACAATACCTGTTTCAAGACATCCAAATCATCCAGTTTTCACTATGTTGAGAAATTCATATTTTACATTAAGTCTTCCGACTAACCTAAAAAACTCACACACATAATACCCTTATTGAAATATCATATGTAAATCTCATCTTCAAAACATAGATAATTTTAAACACTATAAGGGTGAGATCAATTACCCAATAGAGGTTAACATGGAAGATTAACATTGAATATCAAAAGTGAGAACAAGATGAGTATATGGTTAAGAGATGAATAAATTTACATGATCATAGAATGTAAAATTTGTATCCAATACTAGATTAATCATCAATCATTATTCATGGAATAAATTGTTAGAAAATAATAAGACAAAAGTCATATGAGTCAAAAAACATTATTCATTTGAAATCACCATTATCATAAAAACTTATACAAAGTATAGAAAATCCATGGGGGTATTGTAGAACATTATATTCATCACTCATGTTTAAATTTATTTCACCCATAATTTAATTACTAAAACAATTCAATTTCAATGATTATTTTTTAAAGTGTAACTCATTACCCATTGTAATGTAGGGATATATTAGACCCAATCATCCTCATTTTAACATTCAATGAACTATAACATTAATAAGACACATAAGGGTTTAAAATTCATAATAAACTCATAAAAACATTTAACCTTATTTCATATCTAAATTACCCTATGGGAATTACATGGGATTCATAACAATTTCCTCAAATAAAAAAACCAGATAAATAAAGTGGAATGTATCATTAGAAAATATCCCCATTGGAGAATAAGAAATAATAATTGATGTTTCCATAAAAAAAATATTTTAAAAATTAAATTCTAAATTAGTTTTTATATTTAAGGAGAAATAACTTCTTATTTTAATAACTTTAAGGAAAAAAATTCATCCAACAAAGGGAATATGATTTTATTAAAAAAACATATTCATAATATAAAATATTTTTAATAATGATGAATTTTTATGATATATGGAAGAGGTGATAATGTAATAAATTTTTTTAAAAAAATTCTTTTCCATCATTATATAGAAATAAAAATTTTAACCCTATTAAGATAATTAATATAATTAATTTTAAAACATTTTTGAAAAGAAAAATATAATTACAAATAAATTTAAGACAACAATTATATGTTGGGAAGAAAATATGTAAAAAATATAAATATTATTGATATGGATTAAAATGATTTTTGTAAAAGGATTCAATATATTTAAAGTAAAAATTTAAAATAAAACAATTTATTAATTATTATAATAAAATTCTATTGAAAGAATAAACATGAAAATGATCTTTAGAAACCATGAATAAATTAAAACATTGGGATAATATGCCAAAGAGTGTTTATAAATCATATTTTTTAATATACATGCATGAAATGTAACATCTATCAAAGAATTAAAATTAGGTAAAAACATTATGTCTTTTGTAAAAATTTTAATCAAAACACATTAATGGTGGAAAGATGAAATAAAATATTATATACCATTGATAGTGACATGCTGAAAATATATGTATTTTTTTGTGTTTTTGTTTTGTGTTCAGTCATGTTTAAAAACATGTCAAATTCATTTGCCCTTTTTTTAAAAACATACAGAAAACTTGAATTGCTAATTTATTGATGTCTATAAATGTGAAAAAACAGTTTACTTCATAAACATACTTAAATTATATGCATCTTTCAACAGTGCTAAAGTAATTGTGTTCATAAATTTCATCTATTTAACATTGTTTATAAACATCGATTGATTATCCATATTTATAAATATCATTATTAAAGCCATATTTATAAACATTTCTAATTTATCCAAATTTATAAATGTCGATAATTTTAACACACATAGTTATCATTCTCTTTTAGTGAATTCGGGTAAAGGAGTCATTTATTAATGATTTTTTTTTCATAAATTTGGTTAATAAATTTTTATACATGATCATCCTTTGAACCATGGTAATTATTTTAATGAAAATTAATATATTTTTTTAATATCTCATCACTATTTTCTCCCTCCATCATACCAACCTATAACCATGTTAGAAAGTCATCAAATGTCATATATCTCACCCACTTCATGCCTATATAATATCCCCACAACATTATAATGTTTTTCATTATAAGAGTTGAACACAAAATGTTAGAGTCCAATGAAAATCATCCAAACAAACCAAGCCAAATGGTTTAGTTTAAAAATTATTATATTATACTATATTAAAACAATTTTTAATATATTTGAATATAAATAAGTATTAATATATTATATATATAATTATAAATATTAATATACATATATATATACATATCTATATGTAGTTATATATATATATATAAATTATTATAATTAAAAAAATTATATTTATTACATATATATAATATATGTTGTATATTTTTATATAAATTATAATAATTGTCATCCATTAATATAAAAATTAATATATATATGTTATTATGTATTGTCATATTAAATATTACATAATTTTGTTCAACCTACATAATATTTTTTTCAGTGAGGTATTTCATTCCTAGAAGGACTCAACAAACCCTCTATCATAGTAGGACAGATGGCATTGTTGGTAGTTTTCAACCATAAATACAGTAGAGTTTTGGTAGAGGTAAACAGGTATTCAATTAAACAAAGGTTAAATATTTTTCAATTCCCCGCAATTTTTTTTATTCTTGTTATTAGTGATAAGCCTCTATCCTTGGAAGATATCAAGGAAATGATGATGTCAGTCTAGAAGATTACTGAGTGGAATCTTATCCATATTGGAGAGGGATATTATAATCTCCTCATTCTATCCTCTAGTAAACTCTCATAAGGGAAAAAATTAATAGTGGGTATAATAAATTTGGAAATGAGATAATAAATTTTTTTCTTATGATATTTACATACATAATGAATCCTCTAGGTTTATAAAATAGCACTCTTTCTATATGTATGGTTATGCTAATAAATTATGAATTTTCCACCCCTGTTATGCATGAAATGAATGTATATTATGTTCAATTTTTCATATATTATAACCAAAATTACTGGGTAATGATAATAAGGTGTATTTGGATCCATTTTGTTGACAATGTAACACAAAACCACCATCCAGAAGGTATTTTTTGACACTTTTTTAGGTTTCCATTTTTTTCATCTTCATTGGGATGGAGATATTTTGATGGGAAAATCTACATAAACTACATGGTTCTGTGTTTGTATTAATTAAATGAGTTCATTTTTAAATGTTTAAATGGATTTAAATGGTTATTATTGGGATCTGGGAGGTACTAGAATTTGTTTAGTAATTTTCTATATGAATGTAGTGTGTAAATTTATTACTTGACATATTCATGTTATTAATGGGTTACATAACATGAAACTGTTGTTCATAAGAAGTTTCTAGTGTTGATTAGAGATTGAAAATTTACATACCATGAAACCATAACACATAACGTATGGATAAATAATTATTTAATTTAACAGGATTTGAAACATTTTTATGTACTTTAAATTATTGTATTTCACACCATGAAAGGGGTTCACTATGTGACTTATTTTGGTTTAGTAGACTAAACCATTATTTACTATAACTCTTTATGTTTTCTAGTTCCCAGTTCTCCATCTTTAGCATAATGTGATTGTGTGTGGTTCTATGGGATCTCCCTTCTTCCGGATCAATTCATTATGGGTTTTACTTCTTTGGAAATTGGTTCACATATCCCTCATAAGTGGTCCTTTTTTCTTCTTTGTTACCTTTTTTCATAGAAATGGAATTGTCTAGATTCATGATTTAGATTGTTATTAGTTTTTGTATCTATCTTAGGTAGTTTTATTTATTCTATCCTATTGGAGGACGATCTATAGGTTTCTAATATCCATTGTATAAGGAGGATAGGTTTCAATCATTCTTGAGGTAGGTGTATCTAGGAATGTGATTATAATTCTTGAATTGTTATATATTCTTGTCAATTTCATTGTGTTACTGAATGATAAATTTTGTTTTTAAATTTTAATGGATTTTTTTAACGAAATCAGATTTTTAGGAATTTTATTTAAAAAATGACTTCTATATGAAAATGTTTTATAAAATGTGAGAATCCATTTGGAAATGGTCTTGTACAACTTTGAACATCGACAATATTTGGTGTCTCAAGAATTAGACATGTAACTATTTTTAGTGTGTGTTTTTCTCTTTGTTAGGCCCCTAATGTTTATGTGATTTGAAAATAATATGTAAGGACTCAATATCAGTAAGAACCAACATATTCTTATTTTAATCTTATTTTATTTCTAGTATGTCTTCCCATATATCATATCTCGAATGGAGCACTTCTTAATTTAAACCATGTTTATCGCATGATGGAATTTTTAATCATTATTTGGTAACATTAAAGTATATTTGGGTATCCAGGATTATATTTTCCAATTATTACCAAATTTCATTTTGTAATTGAAATATTCCATGATTTTCTGAATAAGGTATAAATTTATAAAAGAAATGAAATTTTTATAAAATGGTATCACTTATGAAAGTGCTTTATAAACTTAATTTTGTTTTAAAGCCAGAAGTTTTTTATTATTTATATTATATCATTTTTATATAATTTCGTGGTGTCTTACTAGGATCTGATATCATACCCTACATTTTCCATAGGGAATTTCTAGACAATGTTTTGTTGGAATCTATTAAAGTTAATTGATTCTTGTATCATGCTAGGTTCTCCTGTTTTCAGTCATCCTTGTAGTCAGGTAGTTTAGTGGTGGTTGATGGTAATGTGGAGACATGATTAGTTTATTCTACAATATCATTATAATTTTTTTTGTTTGGATTGTATTGTTTATCACGTGGATCTATTTTCCATTTATTGATATTGGAATTTGAAATTTCATTAGTTATACATGAGGATTTTGGTTCTTTTATGTTTCTCACCGTGTGGGGTACCATCAGGGTGAAATTTCCTTGTTAACATGGAATGGATCAATAAACAAATATCAATATGAATAACCATATTAAATTTTTGTTGATACATTAGGGTTTGGTATGGTGTTTTGGTATACTTGAGTTAGGACCATCAAAATTTGTGTAGTAAGGAAATGTTTCTTGGATAGCACATTTTCATTTTAGAATCCTATTATCATGGGTGTTGAGGGATGCCACTAAGTCTTGGGACTTGGTGTATGTTTCTATTTCAATGAAATATACATGGATTTTATTTAAATGTATGTGTCAATTCTATTCATAAAATCCTTGTAAAAATAATTCATGATTTCATTAAATTCATGTTTTTTTAATGCAGTGATATGGACACAAAAAGTAGGTCTTATGATTTTGGAATATACTCAAGGTTTAATGGATTTTGTAATATCACTATTAGAAAATTACTCGTAGAATATCTCATTAAAATCATAGTGAAGAAGTTGTGAGACATGTTCCGTGGGTAATTCCTCTAGTAGACACTTCTTTGGTTCATGTTATAAATAACACTATTCAAACTCAGGGTGATGTTGGTGTTGTGAACCCGAGATGAGAAGTGGATCGTGACTCATAATTTTATATGAATTTCCCACCTATATTATATGATGAAAAAGGATCCTGGGAATACAAATAATTTCTTGATAGGATACAACGTATCTTTAACATTCTTAAAAATCTTGATGACTCTACGGTGGGGAGTTTTTAGGTATTTTCTTGAGGGACCTGAAATGTGATGGTGGGACTCTAATGTGAAAGATATGTTGGATGGGGATCTCACTTTGGTATCAATAATGAAAATATTTAAATATAATTTTAATCCTAATACATTATAGGGGAAAATCCGTTGGTGTTTTTTATATTATTTCATGGAGATAATATCGTTTTAGATTTTTTCATCCATTTTTTGAGTTGTTGAACATGGTACAAGAGATAGTACACAATTATTACAAGAAGGATTAGAGGATTGATTTAGTGATGAGGGATGGTATTTAGTTGATAATGAATATAATGTTCCTTCATACCTTTGAGGATGTATACGGTAAATAAAATTTGGAAAGCCATACAATATCTTGGAAAATAGTTTTGGGTAGAGATTCATTTGGAATCATCCTTTGCTATGGTGTGTCTTCTAGGTGGAAATGGAAGCACAAATGATTCTAGTTTTATTCAAGACTACTTGTAGGGGGATTATATACAATGTTTTGGGGTGTTCTAACTTCTTATATATGTCTTGGCCATAACAAGAAAATTTAATGGAGTCTCCTACGACTTTTAATGGAGTCTCCTATTACTTTTTAGGAGGACATGTGTTTCTAGATGAAATTGAGAAAAACATATCATCCAAAAATGAATGGGTAGATAGCGAGGGTTATTAAAATTATTGGGGAAATTATATAGTCTTGTATGATTGATTTATATGCATATTAGGTGATTAATTTTACTTTAGTTTAGATTTAATGTTATAATAGTTTTCAATATTAAATAAATATGCCACCCTTAGAGTATTTATATGGGTTTCCTTGTAGATCGCGCTTGTGTGGGGTGAATTTTGTCGGGAGTTCCTTATATTGTATCACATTTCTATACAAGAAGACTAAAAAGTTGAAATTTATCAATATGATATTTATCACATTATAGAGTGATTAGGTATATTATTCTAACATTTTCTATTGGATTTAAGAGTTTAATTTTCTAGTTAGGTTTGTCATAGAATTTCACATCACTTGGAACTTCATTAGTTAGGTAATATGTGTATATTTCGACCCATGTTTTTTAGCCCCCTTCATAACATTTGATGAAATGAAAACATGCTATATCTATTGTATATACCATATCATTTTGACTTCTTTCACAACATGATTCATGTTTCCTAAATGAGGTTGTATCGATAATAACCTTACAATGTTATTTAATAAGATGATATTTATCTTTATCCTGATATAATTATGGTTGAGAAACCATTTCTAATAACGGATTATCGAGTTATGGTGATTCATAGTAACCTGATTCCTTGGGTTTGTCTTCTATTGATTTGTGGGTAAGATAACCACTATGCATAAGAGAAATAATTGTGGATTAGGTAGTAGTGACCTTCTATTTCTGTGAGTCTATGATATAGTGGTATTTCGGTGGAATGAAAGAATTTATAGCAGGGAGATTTTAACACCCAATTATATTCTTTTAGGTATTATTTGACTCTTTTTTGGGTTTCAATTTTTGGGTGATTTGTTTAAATCTCGTGGATGGAGATCCGTTGTTGGGGAAAATGACTTAAGGACCGATGATGTATGTTTGTTTGAACATATAGAGTCTATTTATATATGAGTAAATGGATTTTTTGGGGACACCATTGGTTCGGAGAGCCTCAATAAATGGTTCGTGAATTTTATATAAGAATCTAGACTGAAAACATCCTACTGGACTTATTCATATTTGTGAATGGGTTACATGATGTGAACCTATTTTAGGTTAGATGTCTTAAGTCTTGTTCAGAGTTTGGAAATTTAAAGGCGTTTAAACCAAGAGTCATAATGAATGTGTTGATCATTATTTAATTCATCTGAAGGCAACAACACATTTTTTGGGTATTATAAATTCATTTAATTCACAAAATTAATGGGGTTCAAGATGTGAATTTTTCGAGTTTATTTCGCTTAACGATGTTTTACACATAACCATTTTTATTTTCTGGTTCTATGACCTCCCAGTAGAGAATTAATGAGATTTCAGGTGATTTTTGGTAATCTCCCTCCTTCCACGTCCCTCTATTTGATGTTTTATAGTATATTAATTTTCATAACATTTCCATGGTTGGATTAAATTCTACTTCTTAATTTACATTGGTTGCATAGGTGGTCTTGGAATATTATCCAAATCATATTGTGACCATTTGGTGTTTTATATTCATTCATTGTAGTTTTCATTCATTCCATGAATTTGGAAGGCTGATTTATTATATCAAAATATTTATTGTCAATGTATGCTAGTTTTCCATTGTTCTTGATCTGGGTGTATCTATGCAAGTTGTTCTAATTATTTAATTGAATTATGTTCCTATCAGTTTCATTGGTTTATTGAAAATAAATTATTGTTTTCACAATTTAATGAATTTTTTGGAATATATTCTTTTTTTAATAGTATTGTTCTATAAAAATGGATTTTATTTTATATGAATATTTTTTATAAAAAAATTCATAGATTTTTAGATGGTATTGTAAGTCATATAACATTGGGAACCTTAAGAGCATCAAGCAATAGACATGCCACTATAGTTTTTGTACCTCCAATAGTGGTTTTTGTGACATTAACAGACTATAGAATGACTAAATATTGGTTGGAACGAACAAAAGACTAGTTTTATATTCATTTATTCCTTATATGTTATCCAATATGATAGATCCCAAATGGTGTGATTTTTTATTTGTACCTGATTTATCACATGATGGATTATTTCATAGATATTTTCTCACATCATAATCGTATGGTGTTACCATGGTTGGTTTTTCTGATGCATACCTACATTTATTTACATTTGGAATATTATTTGATTTTATTATTATGGTATGCATTTATGGTAAACAATGTAAAATTCTAAAAAAAATTCTAATAATTTCTTTATAAACACTATTGTATTTTCACGTTATAAATTGTCCATTATTAATGTGAGAACACGTATATATTAAATGGTGGTGTCCTACTAGGATCTTTGGTCACACCCTACTTTTTCCGATTTCTAGGTTTTAAACTTTTTGAAGACATAGATAATGTTAATGATGTCTTCTAGCATGTTCGTTTTTCTTTTCACTCACAATCATCATTGTTGGATGGTTTGGTGGTAATAACTGGTCACATGGAGAGTAGTTTAGTGGGTTATTCATTATCATTATGGTTTAGATATTTTTTCTTGATTTTAATTTATCATGGATATGTTTTCCTTTCCTACATATTTTACATTGACGTTTCATTAATTATACATTATAATTTCCAATATTTCTTAAATCTCACCATGTGGCAGACCATCTACTCCATCTTGTCTCGTAGCCTTATGTGAGTTTGTGGTAGAAAATTTGAAATTAATGTGGGATTTAAGTGTTATATTTTAATTTATCATAGAATTTAATATTTTAAATTAATATTCATACTATATGAGATGATTAATGAAATTTCTAAAAATGGTAATTTTAAATAAATAGAATTAATGTAATGTTAAGGTGTGGAAATTCTGAAGAATGTACACACTCTATTAGAATAAAACATTCCATGGGGAAAATATTTCAAGGATATCATATATTTCTACATCTTTTCATTGGTTTTGATATTGTATATCGTCACTCGATGATATTTTATAATAAGGTACATCACATTCTCCTTTAATATCTGATAATAGGTTGAAGAATTATAATATGTCTTCATGATATTTTAAACCAATTAAAAATGACTTTGTGATAAAATGTGATAAAAATAGACAATAATTCTGGGAGTAATTATATTAGAATTGTTTTAATGTTAGGAATTTTCTTGGTGTAATGAACATACAAAAATATGTGATAAGGTCATAGGAATGTAAATAAATACACTTGGTAAAAAAATATTTCATTGTGGCTAGGATTTATGTGATTAATATTTTAATATCGGTTGATTTAAAACCAGTAAACATTGAATGATGAGATTTCTTTGCTATAATTTCATACACTATTTCTTGGAACATATGATTTTATTTATTTAATATTCATAATGATTTATAGGTTCTAGAGGGATATTTATTCAATATCCATATTATCATGTTGTTTACTTATTTGAAGTTAAATCGGTTAGAATAACATGAATGTCACGTTGTGATGTATGATTTAATTCCCATTGATTTATGATTAACTATACCTCAAAATATTTTTCACATATTAACCATAGATCACATCATTTTCAATGTTATGTATAGTAATGTTATAGATCACAGGATGTTACCAACTATGGAATTGGTAATTTATGTAATATTATATTTATTTGAGATGTTCTTTCCAACATCATTCCTTTCTTTAATTATTCACATGATGGTTAGCTTTCTAAGAGTGATCCAACTATTTGGTATCATAAATTATAGATGGATATATCTCCTTTAATGGTAAATGAATATTTTGAAAGGAAATATAAAAAAACCATCCAGAAGGTTGTATTATAGAGTGATATATTTTTTATGAAGCTATTAAATTTTAGACAAACTACATATCTTATGTGGATATTAGTGTTCTACCAAATTATCTTCACAATGGGATAATTATGGGTGAAGAAATTTGTTGACAAGATTTTATGGTAATTACAGTTAAAAATTGACAATAGGTTCTTCATTACATGTTACATAACAGTATAGACATTCTAGTATTTTTTGAATCACAACTACTATTTAATATATATTTCATTCCATCATGTGATGAAATATGTATACAAAAAAGTGATAAATTATTTTTAAGATGGTTTTGAGACTATATTTTAATGTAATATAGAAAAAAATTAATTCATTTTTAGAATGACTTTGATGGATATCCTAATGAACAAGAGTAAATTTATTTTATTACAATGGTTATCTAATTATTATTTATGCATTATATTCAATAGAATAGGATGAACATAATACATTGAAAAATTGAGGAGTTGCAATTGTGGGGGAAATAATGCATGTATCTAGTATCAGGAAGAGATATCCAATTTCTGTTAATATTTAATTCATTTCTATCGATTATAAAATATGGGAGTAATATTATATATGATTCCATATTCCAGTTTTTAAATGTAAATCAACTGAAAATTTGAATTTAGATAAAATATTCCAATTTTAATTTGTGAGAGAGAATTTTATTAATAAAGGGTTCAAGGATAAAACATTTATGTCGAAACACTAGGAGTATATGTATTTTATACCTGAAATCATAAAAAGACATATTGGTCAATTATTTTGTTATCAACTAAAATAATATATGGATCAAATGAAAAACCAATTGAACAAAATTATTTCATTATCATGTTGTAATCATTTCATAATGATATCAATATTTATGGTTTATTTTAATTTAGATGGACCTAATGGGAGTGGATTTTGAAACACTATATTGGGGATAAATCCATTCAATAATTAAATGAAAAATATGATTTTAATGAATCAGTCAAATTTATCAAATTATTTTTTATATATATTTCTCTTCCTCATAATATTATGTGCTTATACTATATTTAACAAATATAAATTAAATATTTAACTACATATGAAGATAATGGATTCCCAAAATATTAATGATACTAATATATAAGAATATGATATTGAACATGTTGAAATTGATAAAATATGAGATGGTGAATGGTATATTGTTGATCAAATTCAAAATCGACATAGCATTATGGTCTGAGTAAAAATTATTAATTCAAGATGTAAATTTTTTAAAATTCAACGTTATATGGAATGAATATGATCAACCAACTAACATAGAAAATTCCATTCTAAATAGTTACATTGTGTTTAATTCTTGAATATATATGTTGATTATGACAGATACCTACAAAATAGTTTCACCTTGATTGATGGAAATGATTTGGGTAGAAATTACGGTCAAATTATGGTACACATTCTCAATTATACCAATAAAAGGAATATTATATTGTAAATTTACACTTCATTTTCACATGTAGTGTATATTTATATTAGATGATGTTGGGATGTTGATCATAGTAATGGTCTCAATAATGATTTCCAGATCAATTCGACACTTAAAAAATATCATATTTTTGATGTGAAGGGGAAGTATAACCCCACCCACAAGCTAAATATCAAAAATACCGAAACCATAAACCGTTGATACATTAATTTAACTTCCAAAGTTGGAATAATTTAATGTATATTGTAATTGGAAATATCTTACTCTAAATTATTTGTATTTAAAAATTGGATTCAGAATATAAAATTTATGAAACCTTAAAGGTGTGTGGAAATAAATAGCATTATTTTAAACTACCATACACCTACCAAAATGAAAATGCATTTTAAATGTCACGTAACAAAAAATGGTATATATGTTAAATCTACAGTACATGTTATATGTGATTTGAATCAAAACCCCGATTATGTTTCTTTTTATAGATTTATATTAATGAATAAGAATATCCCACCACATCCATACAATATAATTTTATATGGATAGTGAAATGTGTATATAAAAGGGAAAAAATATTAGATAAAAACACATTGAATATACAATATTCATGTTTAATAATTATTTAATTTTTTTCATTAAAATAGTATTATACGACAATGACTGATTGTATTATTATTTTTTGAATATGGTTTTAAATAAGAATCTCTATATATTATTCCCAATGAAAAATTATTTTAATTATTTTTAAAACACACAAAATATTATGGTTGGGTTTTCGGTGAAGGATTTTGAGTGTCATCTATATCACACATTGAGAAATAAAATTCTTAAGAGGATAGATATTAAGAAATTAAAATTTGTAAGTTGTAGATAAATTATATAATTTAACAAGATTGATTTAAGGATGATGTGATAAAAATATTCTTCAATGGTATCAATGAGAAGAATCAACATATTTGGAAACACAATATGAAGTGTTAACCATAAATTTTAGAATATTCATTCCCCTAAATGTCTTGTTTTTAAGGATCTATTCTCTATAAAAAGGTAATTGGTTATGAATTCCAAGATCCCTTGGGTGAATTATCGATATACCATAGAGGGTACCATATGTGCACCTTGGTTATATTGTTTAGGCTACCCTTTATAAAACATAGATGCATCACCCAAGATGCCTATATGGGCCACCATAAAACCCATGGTCCTTCCATCCTATCACCAGCACACACCACCTTCCATGACCATATCTATGTGCTTAGGCCACTATATTATCCCATAAATATAACCCATGGATATTTAATTAGGGATGTCATCCCTCACTTTTAGGGGGGAGAGAAACACTTTGAGTCACTTTTCGTATGCCTAAAAGTCGACCTTTGGGTAGCCTATGGGATTCCAACCCTGTACATATTAACATAAGTAGTAATTGGTTCATAAAATGTGGGAAAATATCATCAAAATTCCACTTTACAAAAATTAATCACTTATTAGGATTAAATTGCTATCCCAGATACCATTTTGTAACATGCTTCAAACAAGGTTATCCCGTATAACCCCTTATCACTAGATAAATGTTAATTTATGCCTCATTACATGGATGAACAATAACCCAAGGATATCCAGTTGGGAAAAAAATGAATAAGGCTCTTCATTTCGATGACACAACCCCCAGTCCCTATACTAAGTAAACTATTACCTTTTAATCTCATAGTATTGTATTATTTTCCCCTAGTTTCAATGTTAATGCATCCTTTTACATTATAATAATTATTTGGAAAAATTATTAAGGAAGTTTTTAATTTTATCGGATTAAAATTTTTAGGGAATGACACCACTTCTTGGCCATAGATCATAGATTCCATTGATAAAAGGAGTCTCATTAATTGATACCCTATATAGGTCGACCCTTTTTTGGTATCATAATCATGGATTTACTTAATTACAAGGGTACCTTTTCAGATAATGTTTCATTTTTCTCTCTTTTTTTCACATATCGATTATCATTCCCAACTTGAATCCATGACCAAAATAAGATTTTTAATCCATCGGGTGTAAGTCCTAACTTCTTCCGCAATGAAGGATTTATTCTACACTCAGTAAATCAAAATATACCAATAATGTAATCTCAAATGTGTAGTAATCATTCTGTCCTGTATTTTCTAATCATTAACAAAATATATTTACCCAAAAAGATCATCTAAAACATGATGCTAATGTCCATGTCATATGATGTCAAAATAAAAGAAAATGTTTTTATAAATTGTGGATAAAGCATGTTTTATGTCCTAGGAACCTGATCAAAAATTGTGCATATCAAAATATATTGAAATTTATAGATATTTTTAGGATATGTAGGGATCCCCTATGAGGTTCAACCCCAAATAATTTTTCCTAAAAATCCACCCTCAAAGGGATATATCCCAAATTAATACATTTATATCTTTTAAAATCAGGTCACGTTCCACGATATTTCGAATTCCCCCTCATCATACAACCCTATTTATGAAATTGTTACACATTTCTTATAAAACTATTTTATCTCTATGTGTCAATATATCATCCCCACTAGGCCAAATTTGAAATAAATGAATATCTTGCTCAGTGGGCTATGTCTTTTCTAACCATCCCATAAATAGTGGTTTATATTCCCCTTAAGGTCAGAAAGAGAGTTCCTCTTCTAAGAATGTCCCACACCAACAATTTCTAGGAAACATTCAAATATGAGTCCTAACTATATAACATTAAACTTTTTGGATTGGTACTTGTCAAAAGATAATAAATGGTATGTCATTTATTCTAATATAGAACCAAAATACATGAGCTCATATTCCATTCATAAGGAAACTTAGTTATTTATTTTCAAGGGAGTGATCCCGAAACCATAAACACTTAATTTCTCCAAAAATGACATTAAACACAAGAGTACCTATATATATGGATTTAAAATATAATAGACAAAAAATTGAAAATCACTTGGTCAAAAAACATATTATAGAACCTTCAATACAACTAAATGGTCACATCAATACATTTAGATATTTTTCATTAATATGAGGTTACTAGTTTGGTGTTGGGACTTCGAAATGATTCTAGGATATGTTTTAAATCCATAATAGAGTCTTGAATATGGAAATAATTCCCCCTCAAAAGGTTTATATGTGACACAATTCCCATCAAATATACCATAAAAAAATTCAATGGTGTCATTGATAAATTCTAAATGATCAACATCCATTTGAATATAGTCCCATAGTAACTCTATATGAAACAATGGAGTTGAGGCGAAATATTCCTAAACACCCCAATCTATCTAAAATGGAATGATATTTTTACATATGTCCATGTTGAGGTAAATAATGATCTTAAAACAAAAATAAATCCATGAAATATTATCACACATTAAAACCCATCATCTAGAAATTTTTATTTTTTTCTTATATAAAAAATAGTTAAACCAACATGAATCTTTAAACCCTGCAAGTAATTAGATGACCAAGTGGTCACTTATCATAGTGTATTGATCACTATTCTTATTTATATTGATCTTACCATTTATGTATAGATTTCTAAAGACCCCGTTGATTTAATTTTTTTGGAATGTTCATAAATATTTTCTATGTGAGTAACATTGACATGGATTGATTCTAACCCTAGAGGAAAAATTTGGGAACATAAAAAAATCAATCCTCAAAGACCACTCTATCTGAGGAGGTATGCAGTAACACATCGATAATTTATATAATATTTTTTTGATTAAAATTAATTTTTTTCTACCATTCATTACTCATAACACCGAGTTTAAAAAACTCACATTATACTATTCTATTGGATTGGTGATTATGAATATGACAATATAACTTACAGAAAAAATATGTTTTTACATATTACGATATTGATTACAATGGTTACCAATTAATTTTAAATAAAAATAATAATCATTTTAATATAAATGATAAATTTCTGGATAAAACTGGTTATATACCAATAATAATCTTCTATCATTATTTTAAATTATCCACTATTGGGTAATTATTTTAATGAAATAAAAATATTATATAGTTCGTAAAACATTTTATTATTTATTTAATATTTTTATAGTTATGGGATAAAAATAACATTTTTCTCACCATAGGTACCCATAATATGGAAATATGAGTTTAAGTAAAATAAATATTATTTATCTCTTTGGTGGGAAAACATTAATCTTCCATATAAATTTTATCTAAAAAATTAAGGATGTTTTATATGATTCACCAATTATTGAATAGAATGACATTTTACTCATGATCTAATTTTTAGAAAATTATTTTAGAAGGAATGTTCCTATCATTTTCCAAATGATGTAATTTTTTGAATTCTTAGAAATGTATTAATGGAATGTTCATTATCCTATAATACAATAATGTGAATTTCCACCATCCTGGTTAATCAATTCATTGAGGCCTCCGTTATACATTTTCATGGTTATTTTAATTGAAAATAAATTCCATAATATATTTTAAAAAATTATTATTTTTTAAATTGATTTAAAAATAGAAAGGATATTTTCCTCAAAAATTATTTACAATCTTTTAATGGTATTTAAAATAATTAACGATAAGTACACTTGATTTCCCTTAAGATATAGTGGGGATATTATCCAAGGATACCATACCTTTTCATTATTATAATGGTCTAATTTTATGATAATTTGTTTTATGAAATGTACTTTTTTTCCATGAGACATATTATCATAAAATTATAGAGTGTTTATGAATCCAAATTCATTACCTTGTTTTATTCAATGATGAAATGTTGATAAAATTAATTTCATTTCATGGGTTCTCATATGATTAATTCTATTTGATATTTTAGAACATATATATATACTTATTAATTTTTTGATGACTAGGACTCATATATCCCTCCAATTCATTGGGTAAACATTCATATCTCTTGAAATTAAAAATACTATAATGGGTAGTGAACCATGTTAATTAAGGGACTTTGTCCACTATAATAGTATTGGGTGGGTACCACGACTACTATAATGGTTTGGTTTGTAAACCTATTTCAATATGATAGTCTTATAAATAAGACTTGACTACTTAGAAAATTTCTTTCTACACTTACCTGTATTCAATAATTACATATCTTATTAAATTATTATTATTCCATAGAGAATGTTACATTATTTATTTATGATTCATGTAAAATAAAATTCAATGATTTATTCCATGACTCGGTATTATAATTTATTATTTGAAGGGTATGGTTTAAAATAATTTTATTATATTTTTATAACCCTCTGGAAATGTTATTCTCAATCGATCATTTATATCACTCATGTTTACCCTTACTAAAAATTGACCTCACCCTTTTTATTTTTTTCATTATTCAAGTTATGATGAGTGGTTTCAGGAATGATATTCCTATGAAGTGTGGTTATACTTAATTTTTTAATGGGTGTCTCTTATAAACCTGTTTTTATGTGTATATGTTTTCAAATGCAAAATAATTATATTATTCTAGTGTGGATAATTTTAATATTTAATTAATATTCATATAAAAGGATGTGAAATCTATCTATGAAAAGATTGGGTTTTTATGATTGGTATAAAATAATGGTTTCATTAAACATTAGAATATATGATTATGGAACATCATTAAGAACCCTAAGGATAAATATATGTATTGGATAACATCTTACTCTTTTGATGATGATCTTGAATTATCTAGGTTAATGTTTAGTATTCAATGATTCATGATTTAGAAATAATAAAAATTGTTTTTCATAATTGTTTGTTTTCGCAATATGATTATTGTTGATCAAACAATTATTTTTTGTTTTAGTTGATGGATAGAGACTAAATGAATCATTATAATTCTGAATATGATAAAAAATTAAAATATATTTCTATTAAGAAATTGAATTTTATTGGATTTGGAATAAAAAATAATTTTACTATGATCATATTACATTTTCAAACAATGAATGTTGGTCACTATACAATAAAAACAATAATGGTCCAACATTATGTTGAGTCTTTAATTTGTTAATGTGGAGCTTATTTTTGTGGGTCTATTAATCCAATAGTTTCTTAAAAATATATAAGTACCAATGAATATATATATATATATATATATTATATTCTCAAGAGTATGAAACATGATAATTTAATTCTACGTATTGACATTTATAAGGATAAGCAGAGCAAGTGTAGAATCCTACCCAAAACACAGTTTGGTAGGGAGAAGTTGACTCCCCAATGTGGGATAAGATGAAGAGCATATTTTTCAATATGTACATTCCTAATATTATTTTCATGAGAATGAAGAAGGAATTCAATGAACATAAATACAAGGAAGATGAATCTATTGGTACTTAAAAGGAAAATGTTACTATACTTATGTGGTAATTTCTAGAACTATCATACAACTTGAAATTAAGTTTTAGAAAATATTTAGTAGATTGAGACCATGCCAAAAATGGACTTTAGTTAAAAGATACATTAGTAGCTATGAAAAAATCATTTAATTTTCCATCAAGGTGGTTATGGAGATTAGATTATCCCATTATTCTCATGGTTTTGATAAGAAAATTAAGATGGACATAAAATGAAATTCTAAACAATATGGAGAGAATATGGTACGATTTTATTAGTGTGAATGGTGTGGGAGGAATCAAGGAGTAGAATATATAATGGGAAATGGTAAATTCATCAACTATGGAAAGGAAGATCATTAGAAATTCAAATTAGGAAATGATTAGAAGATGTGTTCTAATTATGTAAATATAGATAAAATGCTTAATGAATACCCAAACACTATCATTTTTTTAAATGAATGCAGTTTGGGAATTATTTCGACCAGTTCCCAAATGTAATATTTAATGAAAATAATCAACGTATGTAACCTATTAATCCCAGATAAAATGGATAATATAATGTGATAACTATTTCTAATGGGGGTAAAATAACAACACGGTGAAATGCACAATTACCATAAATTCTTAATATCATAATCTATTATTTGATTTTGTATCTACCCACAATATTATATCCAAATAATTTTATATGTGTTTCACTATACCACCGACGTGATTAGATTTTTACTTACTATTATAAAGCCCAAATGATATGAAAATCACATCTAATGTCTTTGGTTCTTATCCTATTTTTGTTTGTGGGAATGTACATCCAATTTTTTTTATTATCCCTTTGGTTGTGTTCTATGTTTTCCTAGTAATGTATAGTATTTACATACATAAATCTAGAATAAATATACGAGGAAGGGAAGTGAAGTTTGATATTATAAGAAAACATATAATTTCCTAACAATGTGATAACTAATATGATCATATGATGGAAAAGACAACCATTGTATTGTTCATGATTCATATTCAAATAATATTAGAAAAATAATTTATAGCCACAGAACTATTGCCATAGTTTTACAAAACTATGGATATACGTATTTATGCCATGGAAACAACCATGTTTTATGTAAAATTGAGGATATGTGATATATTATCCAAGTCTATAGCCATGATTCAATGAAACTACGTATATAATAGGCACCTAATGCCACAGTTTCTATAAAACAATGTATATAGAGTATTTTTCAATGGATATAGCTATAGTTTCTATAAAATTATCGATATAGAGTATACTTTTGATGGTTATAGACACACTAATTATAAAAACATTGATATAGAGTATATTTCATGGTGTATATAGCCATATTTTATATGGAATCATTGATATAATGTGTTTTTTGGTGGCTATATAGTATTTTTTTCAAGGCTATAACTACTGTTAATATAAAACCATATCCATATTTATAGTATATATCCATGATTTTCATAAACCATTTATATATATATTAATTTTTGAAATATTATAAAAATGATTCAATGAATCTACGACAATCAGTTTCCCACTTCAGCGTAGTGAACAAATTTTCACGTGGGAACATAGCGGGAATATCTATTTCAATGATTTATTTTCTATATCCATGGTTTAAAATGATATATATAAAAATATATATATCATAGGTTATCTATATGGTAGTGGTAATGTAGATAGACATGATTTTTAGAGGTTATAGCCATAGTTTTACTATTTTTATATACACATATAGCCATAATTTAAAGAGGCAATAGCCATGGTTATCCACTATGTCTACAGACCTATAACCATGGTGAAAAACTATGAGTTTAATTGTCATGGTTTCCAAAATTATAGATATAAGCTATCCTTCCCTAATATATACTTTGGTTATAGACACAAAAATAAGAGAAATGTCGAGATGGAACAATAGATATAACTTATATACATTGTTTTGGAACTTATAACCACGATTTTTGTCCCCAGAAATAACAAAATTATCTTCCTTTGAAAATGGATGATTATCATAAATGGTTAGGGGGAATCACAATATCAAATATAGTACTAGTTTGTAGATATTCTTTGACAAATTTTCTATAGAATTTCACTGTCTTCTAGAGAATTGTGACTTTTAGTACATTATAGAACTCATTCATGGTACTAAAATTATCTTAGGGACTCTATATAGAATGTAAATTTTTGGTTTTTCATAAATGAAAAATAAAAACCAAGAGAATCATGAAATGGGATTAATTAATCCAAGTTTGTCACCATTAGGTAGCCCTATTATTTTTCTTAATTTTAAATATGGAACAAAAATAATTATAAATGATTATTAAGATGATAAAAAATCAGTATCAAGAACAAGTACTTTCTACCCGATATTGATGAATTTTTTTGGACATCTGTTAGGTGCTCAATACTTTTTTAAGATTGAACATAATCATAAATTACATCAAATAAGGATATATAAGGAGGATATTTTAATTACAACATTCCATACATGGTACTTAAACTGTGAATTTATTTTGATCCCTTTTGGTCTTACTAATTCACCAACTATCATCATTTATTTAATTAATAATGCATTTCAATATAAACTTGTTCAGTTTTTTGACGTATATAAAAAAGATAATATTATATATTCAATGATAATGGAATTTCAAAAAGATAACATTAGAACTTTAGTACAGGCCATGATGATAGAGAATATTTATGAAAAATTTAACAACTGTGTATATTCGAATTGGAAATAATCCTTAATGGGACATATAATATAATAGGAGGGTATATTAGTAGATATATTAAACAAAAATGATGTTGAATTCATGACTACAACAACCAAATTTTTGATATCCATAGTTTTTGTAGTTTTGAAGGATAATTTTGGTGATTTGATGTTAATATATCCTTAGTTTCTAATCCACTCACCAACCTAACTTAGAAGGGTGATAAGTTTTGATGGATGCATGAATGTAAATAAAATTTCAAGGTAGTAAATTGAATGTTAGTTAGTGAACCTATGATTACATCACCCTATAGTGGATAAGGGATTTAAATTTATAGTGATTTTAAAGGAAAATATTGGGATGCATTTTTAGGAATAAAAATATGTTGATTGCTTATTCCTCACAACAATTTATTATCATTGGGAAAAATTACACAACTCATTATATGGTGTTAGATGTGGTAATTAAATAATTAAATATATGAATTAATTATCATTATGGATAAAGGTGTGATATATAAAATTATTATAAAATATTTATGTATATTTTCACATAGAAGAAGTTTATTTTTTTAGAGAAGATGATTGGAGATGAATAAAGATTATGAATAGTCTATACATTACCACCCTGGGAGAAGAAATATGGTGGAAGATTCTATGAACTAAGAGGGTCATGTTTTCATTTCTATATTGTAGTTCACAAAAGATCCAATATTTTGGTATTTTCAAGTAATGGATACAGAAATCATGATAGAAGGGGAGAAATATAATATTCCCAAATGAGTGTTCAATCATATATCCATGTTATGATTAAAGATTCACATAAGGAATATATTTTCCATCAATAGAAGGAGAGACATGTTACTAAGTTTAACTATGGTTTTCATTGGATGATTAGTTTTATGAATCATGTATGTGTTTTATAGAAAACACATTTAAATAAGTTTATGGTAGATAAAGTTCAAAGTTCCATAATATCTATTCATCTTATAAGTACAAATATGTATAGATATTTGAATTATTATTTATGGTAGGATTGAATG
The DNA here is from genome assembly GCA_963277665.1 of Viscum album. Lineage (NCBI taxonomy): Eukaryota > Viridiplantae > Streptophyta > Magnoliopsida > Santalales > Viscaceae > Viscum > Viscum album. Next base: position 136,423,306 of record OY728152.1, on the reverse strand, counting down.
ATGATAGATATTTCAATATATATATCATGATTCATGGAATGGGAGAATTTTTATGCTGAGGGAAAAAATTATAAGTGGATGTTACAACCATTATCAAGACCATAATGGAAATGGGAAAACAACACCATATATTTTTTCATTGGAATCCCCAAAAACCATTACGGAACAATGTTATATGGCTCATATTTAAGAACATTACAAAGATATCACAATCCATTTCCATTAGAGAATATAGATATATTTGGAATATCATTCCATATTCTATATTATGGATGTGGAAAGGTTGAATGGAGAACAAAATTTTATTGTATCTGATAAGGATTAGTGGTTTACATTGCTTTTCTAGTGAAGTATTAAATAGGATCATAATAAATAGTTGAGTTTCTGAATGTAATAACATTCATTTGTAGATGGTAAGTCAAAAAGAATATTTTAAACCATGGTGGATATGTTTTTATCATGTTCAATTGATTTCAAAAGTGGTTTGGATGATCATATTTATCTAGTTTTGATTTATTAAAAAAATGGCTTTCACTCGAGCATTCAGATGGGCCATTATGATGATTATTATGTTAATAGTTTGTTAATAAAATATTCTAGGATAGTGTTAAAGGAAAAATTATATCAATACCTATTATAGTTGATTAAATGAAAGAGAAATTTAGTTCAATTTAGTATCAAATCAAGATAGCCCATACTATAGATAAAATGTATGATCAAAATAGTTAATATGACCTATAATTTTAAATTATTGATAATTCTTTTCTTTGAATTTCTCTATGGAATAAGGTTATGATATTTGTAAATAAGTAAATGTTGATACCTATGTATATTGGACTATTATATATTCTTGATTGAGTATGGATGATACTTATTTCCCAGCACTTGCACCAAACCTCCCTCAAGTACACATTGTGTTTCATGGATATATTCTAAGGAAGTACAATACCTATCTATCACATGTGAAAAAATAGAGTTAAAACCATATGAAAATGATATTTATTATGAGGAACAAATTGTAAAAATAATAGATCATAGAGATAAAATACTATAGAATATTACAACTCACCTAGTAATGGTTCTCTGGTGAAGTCAAATATTCAAAGAAGCTATATGGGAATGTAAGGATTTAATGTAACAAATATATTCTCATTTTTTATTTTAGAGTGAATAATATTGAGTGTGAAATTATTTGAAAATGGGTTTAAATTAACACCATAATGTTTTAGGAAATATTTTGTTTTCTAATAAATATAATTTCATTGATAGATTTTTTTACATGCTCCATTGATTTTAAACCAAACGTGATATTCTATTACATTATTGTTATTACCTAGTCATTGGATTCGTGAGACTAAGTTGGACAAAATAAAAAAATTTAACATATGATTTATATATGACATAAATTAACTCATTGGATATCGATTTATTAGTAACATAAATGAAAATAATTAGAAGGTAAAAGCGAAATTTTCTGATAAAATATTTTTATACCCATAGTAATGTTTTATCTTATGAAATTAAATTATTCACTTTTTGATTTATTTTAATGAAATATATATATATATAATGCAGTTAATCAGTTGTTTTGACATTAATTTAATATTCTTTTCTAGAATGAGATATTAATATACAATGTATAGTGGTTAAAACTATTTTTTCTAAAAATTAGTTTCCATCATGTGTTGTATGCTTATTTTAAAACAAATCATGGTCATGAATGTTATGATGCAATATTTAGATGACATGGTGGAATTTTCCTTTCATGTTTCAATGGCTCATGTGGTCTTTATTCTTCTATTGATGTGGAGATTCATAATATAATTAATGTATTTTATTTTTCTCATTATAAGAGATCGAAAAAACATATGTATTCATTTTGATTCAACTACAATCTCTAAAGCTATTAGAAATGGATCTCTTAATCTATCATGTGGCCTCATTGTGGGATGGGGAGTGGTTATGGAAATTATATTAAGAAACAATTTTATTATCACTCATATCTATAGGAAATAAAATAGTGTGATAGATGGCCTTTAGAAAAAATTCACTGATATAGGTCTCACCTATGTAGAATAGATTCATTGGGATATGTTTCCATTTCATATAAGATATTTTAAAAAAATTTATATCTTCATACATTATATATTTATTTTTTATATTTAATGACATTGTTTGTCTAGCCAGTGAACCATCAAAAAAATAATGAGATTTACAAATTGTCACTCCTTTAGTTTTAAATATACCATATGAGTACCAATAGGTAAAAATAAAGTAACAAATTAATAAAAGTACATTTATTGAGCTGAATGAGATTTTATTTGTAAAAAAATTATTTCAAATTTTTAGTAATTATATGATGACCTTAAATTCATATGAAAGACCAATTCATTATTTTTTCCATTTAATAAAATAATATAACAAATTATTTTTAAATTTTAAATGTAAAATAACTTTAGTGAGTTAATATCATAAAAAATTAGACTAATATACCATAAATGTTTTATGTAAATGAATTTGATTCTAATTCAAACTTTGTCTTTATGACGTTTAATTAAAATTAATTTAATATTGTCTATATTGGAAATAATGATATTTCATGAATTTAATATTTAATTAAACTACATAAAAATTATAAAAATATTAAAAGAGGTCAATTATGATTATATATATTCGAAAATATCAGATTGTTTAAATTTATAGGCCATTTTAAACCGTTTTACTTGATAATTACTTTAATATATTTTAATCATTTTTGAATCTAAAATGGTTCAACTCCCATAAATTATAAAAAGTCACCCATACTTTCACTTATTCACAATAAATTGATATTTATATCTGGACTGAATGCTACCATGTTTTCTTTTCTACTCCCATATCCACATTATTGATGTTTTGGTATTCCCAAAATTTCATACCTTGAGTCCTTATGAGGAGATCTAATGAAGTTATTTTAAAGACTAGGTAATCACCTTAATTGATCAAATTCATTTTACTTATACTTGTAGCTCCTATAAATTTGTAATATTATTCATAAAATTATAACATTAGTATCATAAATATATATATATTCTATTAAGATTATTAAACTACAATTATTTACCCACATTCCATCATTTTAAAAATGAAAATATATCTCCTACAAACGTATGGCTTACCATCTCATTGTTGCGATATAATTTATTTCTAATCAATGTATTTTATTGGGTGTATTAAAGTGTATTAAATTTTTATATATTATAAAAATAAAATAAATATACTTCAATATTGATAATATCATATCTACCTTCTTACTTTCAGAATCGTTGAACAAAAATAGTGTTTATCAGGAATGTTTGTCGACGAACACCTCCACAGAGCTATGTTATTTTCTTTTTCTTTTTATGTTTTATATGGTTGATAATAAAGATAAATTTAATCAATATATAATATATATATTTTATAATAAGGATTTTAAAAATGTGATATATTATTAATGTTACTTTAATTCCATCCAAAAAAATGTAAATAGTGTTTGTGCATACATAGGAACCGTTATCATCACAAATGATGTAATTTAATATTCAATATCTTTCTTTAATAATGGAATGTAAACATTATATAATCTATATATATGATATATATATATATATTATTGATCTATATATGACTAAACTATGGTCAAAATTCAAATACCAAATCTACGAAACCGACACACACATGAAAATTGAGGTCAATATCACTCAGAAAAATAATTTTAATAAAAAAGTGTTAAAAAATGAGTGATAAATGATTATAAGTAAATAAAATGTTTTATTACAAATATTTATATTTTTTAATAAATTTATAATAACATTATATTTATTATGAAATATTGTTCAATGCATATGATAGATGTTTGACCTAGGTAAGAGAATTCAATATCACTTTTATTTATGTGAGACACCTTCCACAATCACCACTTAATTTTTTTATTTGGTGTATATACATACAATGAATTTATTTATGATTAATATTAATAAAAGTTTTCAAATTTTCATATAAAAATATGGTAATTTTTTTAATGGGGATTATAATTTAAAAGAAACAAAGTGGTTGGGGGTTATGTTCTAATCATATTTTTTATATTTATTATTTATGATTAAGTCTCTAATGATGAAATACTAACAAATATATATGTATCTCAACATAATCTTGTATTATGACATCTCTATATTTTATGAATTATTTATTTTCATATTTATTTAAAATATTATATAAATTTTATTACATATAATAATGATATTATACGATAGTGTGCATGACAAGCATTACTGAGCATCATCGAACCATGATATAATATTATTTTTAATTTCACCCGTATAAAATAGCTCTTAAATTGGTGGATATGGATTTTATTAACTAAATTATCAAATTTATATTTATATTTATGACTAAATATAAATTATATGATAAGTTCATTATAAATAATCAATGAATTATTAGTAATGTAATTATATTCATCAAAAATATGTTTTTTTTAATGTTCTTTATTGTTTTTTATAAGAATATTTTTATTAATATATATATATATATAATAAAATTTATTTTATAAAATTATAATTATTTTTATTACCATATTGAAATTATCTTATGGAGAAATTTTTGGGTTTTTTAGAAAAAAAACTGTTAATTTGTAAAGTGAAAAAGACAGATTTTTATAATAGTATTTATTTTCAGTCAAATAATTAATTTAAATTCCACATTATTTTTTAAATAAGTTATGTATTATTTAGTTATTTTTAATCCACTTAGTTAATTTTTAATGAACTTTATATTGGATTTTTGTAGAAATTTATTTTTCTTTTTAATAATTTGTTTTTTATAAAATGGTTTTAAAGTGCAATATATTTTATTGAGTTAGTTAATTTAAATAAAACCTATTGAGGATAAATTAAAATAAATTTTTTAGATTATATTTTATTAATTAATAATTTATATTTAAACATTGATTATTATTCGACATATAGTTAATATGAATCATCTTGTGTTGGAAAAATACACTTCCCGAAAATCCAATTATTTATTAGGTTATTAGGTTTTTTTGTTTAATTATATATAAATTTAGATAATTTATTTCAAAAAATATAGTAAATTTTATAAATTATCATTCCATAGTTATAATTTTTTTTGATAAATTTTTAAAATATTAATTTTTTGATGAATATCAACAAATATGGATTTTTTAATGAATTGTCATTTACATTAAATATTTTAAAAACATAAAAATTTATTTGAGATGGTTTTAAAATAATAATTAAATCTATTATGAATATATAAATCTAATTTTTTGCATTTAAATAATTTTCATTTTAACTTTTTTAATAAATTCTTTTTGAACTATAGAACAATTTCTCTTTGAAACCTCATCTTCTCGTCACCTCTACAAGGTTAATTTAAAATTAAATTTTGACTATTATTTGAATTTAATTTGGAAAAATATATTTCATATATTAAATTAAAAAATATTTATATTTACTAATAAGTTCATATTAATTTTATTACCATATTAAATTTTAAGAACAATAAACTTTATTTATAGTGGAAAATGTAAAAATGGTTTTATCATGGGGTAAACTCAAAGGATAAGGGTAAGAAGTGACACAAAATATTCAAAAAACTCATTTATATATATATATATACTATATAAATTAATATTTTTGTAATGGGTCATTTTATATACATATAGAATGTGAATAATTTAGGTACTCCTATTTCTTTTCAAACATTACAATTGTGCCACTCCCCTCACAAATAAAAGGCTAAAAACAATTCAATCCACATCAATACTTAAAACCAATTTTACAACAATAAACCTACCTATATCACAACCAATATTTTATCCTAACATCCTAGAATCCTTATTTGTGAAAACAATTCAAACAGACGATGGCTTTTGGTTTAACCCAGCTGAAGATACCCGAAGAAGTGGTAATGTGCATCACCTCACGTTTATGTATAACTTCTTCCTCCACATCATTTCATTATTTTTCAAATGTTGATGATATAATAACCTCATAATAATCTATATAATGAGATATTTTTATCTTAATTCAATTACTTACAACCATATCTACTTCCATAAAATGGGTAAGAAAATGATCATTCATGGTTATGGTGGACTACCGGATCAAGAAAAAATGTCATTAGTATTTCCAAAGCATCAATCTAGGCAGAAAATATTTATAGGATTATAATATATATATTGTAATTATTATATTATTATAAATTTTTATTTTTAATACCACACATACCTTCACACTCTCTATTTTTTGGAATATGATAACGACATGAGTGCTTATTGGGAACTTCCAACCCAAGAAGTCATGTTTTTCATTCTCAAATTACATGAAAGGAAATAAGTATATTATTAATGATAATATGTGATATAATATAAATAAAAATTATTTTTTATTGATAATATATCATTTAACTTTATTTCATTCAATCCAACATTAAAATGTAAATAACATTCATGCATACGTAAGACGTGTCATATCCATGAAAAGTGTTTTTATTTTTCTATAACTAAATTTAATGGATTAACCAAAATAAATATAAACTACATATATTTGATATTTATTTCATGTTAATTTTCTTATATTATTAATCCATGATATAATCAACTGAAAAAAATACAAAACATATAAAAATAAACAAAAAACAATGTAGTTATTACCATTAATGTATTATTACCATTGATTTATAAATAAATAATAAATAAAGGGTTATATAAAAATAATATGTGGTATCATATATATTAATATTATTCTATAATCAATGTATAATAAACATATATTTATTATTAATGTGGTTTTAATGTTTATGACCAATGTAAAGACTTCATTTAAGGGATTTTTATTTCAATTCTCCATCGTTGGGATGAATGTTATGTTATATACGTATATTTCTTCATGAGGTGTATATACATATCCATGGGCATGAAATAAAATTAATTTATAAACCCACATGATATTTTTACATCCATTTTATATTATTCTTTCATAGGGATTATGATTCAATGTTTCAAAAGCTGTAATAATTTTAGGTTACAATATCATCGTGTATCATGATTATTAATATTTATGTTTCAAAATAGGCAAACTGATTTTGAGATATTCTAAAATTACATATATCTTCCGATGAACATCAATTTTCTTCCAAAAAAATGTTTAAAAAATTATAACCTAAAAAAAATTTCTATTATAATACGAACATTGAAAGCAATTTTTGACCTATGTATAATTTTTTACAAAGTTCAATTAATTTAAACTTCATGTCATTTTCAAATTAATTCTTGTTTGTATTTTACCAAAAATGATAAAGTAATCATTATTCTAAATTTTAATGAATTAATGAAACTCTCCAATTTCATGAAAACTCATTTTCATAATGATTCATTTCTATGTTTTTAGTATTATATTTAATGAAAAGTAGTTTCAAAATGATTTACATTTTAAAATTATTTTTTCATAGTGGAAATGATATTTTCCTCTAGAACTTTTTTAAATGATCATTTAATATTAGTTTCTATATAAGATGACATATATTGATGTTAATGATGAATTTATTTGGATATAATCCAAATATACCATTATTATTACATCTCTAAATTTATTATATTTATGACATCATGATGTTTGTGAAACCCGTTTTACTATAATGGGTTATATTATGATGAAATTCAAGATAAACCCTATTAATTTACAATGAGTTATATTGGGATCAAATTATGAAATGATTGTGATTAATATCTCCTTTAAAATTGTTTATTATATGATGAAATGTTTTGGAAAATCATTTTATCTCATTGATTATAATTTAATAAATGTCTTACTATATTTTGGCACAAACATGGTTTCCATAAAGAGACAAGTTCATCCTAGTTATCCCTCCAATACATTGGGTAATGAATTATGTGGAATGTGATAGAAAAAACTAGAATTAGGAGTGAATCTAGTTCAATATAGGGATTTTTATTCTATAATAGTCAAGAGAGTGATCCTTTATTGATTTAATGTTATAGGGAGTGAAACCATTCCAGTATTATACCCTTGGATGTGATCATTTACAAATAGGGAAATGCTATTCTATGATTATATGTATGCCATAATTTAATTTCCTATTCAAATTTTATTATCTCATAGATAATGTTCATTGAATCACTTATGGTTAATGTATTATGGGACACAAATCTGAATCCCTTGAATCAAGGTTATGAAATTTGACATAGAGGGCTTGGTTTTAAAATATAATCCTCATGTTATCATACTCGTATGTTCATGTAATGATTACATATATTTCATGGTTGGCCATACTGAGCACTAGAGGACATTCTTTCTTATATTTCATTTCCACAGGTTATGATGAATGGTTTGAGGTATGATATTTTTGTTAAGGATAATAAAGGGGTAGATAATTTTGATATTTTTAATAACATTCACCCAATTATATGATTTTTTACCTATTACCCAAATACACTAAATTAGTAAATTATTGAAGCATTTGTTTATGAAATATATTGAAAATTCACCTCAATAGATATAATATATATGTATGAAAATACATGGAAGATAAATTTTTCATCAGATAAATGATTTAGAAGACCATTGAAATTAGGATGAGAAAACATTAGTGATATACTGAGGGATATTTCATTTGATATTTATAGGGATACATCTATGGATAATTAAAATGATGAGATAGAGTATATGAAAAATTTCAGAAAAATTTATTAATGGAGAGAGCTTCTGGTATCCAAGAAACTATATATCTATCTGGATATTTAACGTGGATGTGTATATGGAAAAAATGTATTGAAGGGTAATAAATCCAAAAAATTATTCATTTAGATGGACTTGATGTTGACCTAGTGGAAAACAATGGAACTTCCTAAACTATTGGTTTGACTCTATAAGTTGATTTGATTTGGAAATTCACAAAATATTTAAGAACCATCATATAAGATTTAAATGGACTATGATAATTAATATTCTAGGATAAACCTATGATTTTGGAGATTAATTAGAAATTTGGTTTATTTATACACCATATATTGATTTTTAATGAACATGGGGTTCACCACTATGATTATTATTTCTCAAACAATTGATTTTTGTTTTAGTTAATAACAGTAACCATAAGGAACTAGATTAATGTTGAATGTTATTTCAAAATTTGTAGATACTATTCCAAATGTGATTTTAACTAGAGTAAAAGATGTTGTGATTATTAATAGTTAGATATCAGGGTATATTATTCACAATGTGCACCAAATCCAACTATTGGACTCATACAATAATATAAGGACATTGTTTTACGATAGTTCTGGGAGAGGAGACCATGGAGGCTGGAAGACTTAGTTTCCATAATGTTGAATTTTTTTGGACAAGCACTAAAGGGAATAAAATATATTAACATGGAAATGTTATGAGTTTGGAAAATAAGGGAAAAACAAGTAATTTAAAATGAAAATAAATAAATGATTAGTTAATGAAATTGATGAGAATAATGGTTTCCCTATGATATCATCAAATATTGAATGTTTTAAATGGGGAAGGTATGGCCATTATGAAAATATACATTCAAAGTGGAAGGCACTTGAAGAGAATAACCAACGTTGTGTGAGTAATGTTTTTCTAATAATGATAAGGAATCTACAAATAAACTATCAAAAAAAGGAGGTGTAAATGGATAATATAAAGAAACCTTGTTAATTTATGAAAGATGTGGTGGAAAAAAAATATGTTTTTCTTCATTAAAATTAAATAACTTTTAAATATATATATATATTGTTTTGTAAAAATTTTCCATTAATGATTTTCAATAATATGTTCAATGGTTATAATGAACTAGAAAATAAATTTAACTTAATGGTTATATTTCTATAAAACACATTAAAAATGTAAATATAACCCTTAATATGTTCTTGATTATGATACAATGATGTTGGGATAAAAAGATGGCTGGTATGGTTAAAGAAAATTTAATAGTACTAATTATCTTGGAATTGATTATTTATCTATTCAAAATGTAGTTAATGTTATTATTGATGGCGTTTACAACATTAATTGATCTATGTAATATATTCAATGGTTTGTGGTTTTTGTCAATCAATGGATAAAAATGAATTTCTTTTGAGGTTTTATATAAATTCTGTTTATTACTATGTTTTAAGAAAATATACAAATAAGGTATTCCGATATTTCACGTGAAACAATCGAGAGATAAATTTGGATATGTGTTGAGATTAATGATATTTTGATTTTGAGAAATTTAGGAACCTTCATTATTAATTTGTAATTTTGGAATGGTAATAAGGTCGACCATTTATGGAATGGATTAAATTGAACATTGGATGAGGATTGAGTGATGAATGTATTATAACACCATATGACGACTTATGCATTTTCGATATCCTTTTATAAACATTTTACTAATAATTATAAGAGATAGAAGTAGTGAAGTATCATTCCTTTATGAATCATATATAGTTATTTAGAAATGAATATTTTAACTCAAAAAGTAATAGATGTTATGAAAATTGATTGAATAATACCCAAAGGATGAGAGGGTGGTTATTAAATGGAATTTAATCATATATTTATATCTTTTCAAGAAAATTCCCAAACATTAGTAAAATATCTTCAATTATGATTTTTACTATTATCATCATTTTGGAAACTATCAATGTCCTTTTTGCATACCTGTTTTGTTTATGGATTTGTGGTCATTAACAATCTCCTGATCATATTTTCTATTAGTCTCCATCAGTATTTGTGTGTCTAATGGCACATACCCTCTTTGTCCATTACTTTGTCAAATACTAAGGTTTGAGGTATCCTGGAAACCATTGGTGACTTATTCAGAAATTTTCCAAATTTTAGGTTGAAGCATCAGTGACATCGATCGACATCGATGGTATCGGTGGCCTCGATCAGCATCAGTGGCACCGATCAGTAGCGGTGCCACATAGAATGGTTCCAGGGCACTGATGTCAGGGTCTCAGTGACTCAGCCATTGGTGAGTCATTTCCAGATTCTATAAAAAAAATTAGTTTCCCTCCACCAATGTCTTTTTTAATGTAAAATTGTTTTAATATTCCATTCGATGCAATTTAAGGAAGCTAAATTTTATTTAAATCCCTTAAGAGTCTGGCGACCCTTGGCTTACCAACCCGTGTTGTGTTTTTAAAGGTGACACACCCTTTTTCGCCTTTTCCAGTCACCCATGATTTCCAGTTAGGCCCTTCTGAGGCGTTTTTCTCCTTATAAAGGAAACCTATCAACTCTCCACCATGTGTTGGACTATTTACCCCATTTTCAAGGGGAATTATTAAATCGTAGCTAATCCCAATGTGTGAAACCACCAAGACGTGTCATCAAGCCATGATCAAACTTTGGTGCACATCAAAATGGGCACCCTAATTTTAGGATCTGGCCTCTTCTTAAGATAAGTTCCTCTCTTCCATCTTCTTTTTGGTTTCCCTTGGTGGGCCCGAAGACTTCCTTTTGAGATGAGTCATGCGCCCGTGTTGGAGCCCTTCTTTCACAGCCTTGGATTTCTTCCTACAATTCATTTCATCCCCTATTTTCAGTGAAAGAGGGATCTTTGATCGTCAATCATCCAGATAGGGATTTACTTATTCTTCTCTTTAATTGGACTTCATACAGGGTGGGACCATTATGTATTTCTTATAAGGAATGGCCAGATACCTTTCTTGATACTAGAATTAAACATTAATTTAATATGTTCAAAATAAAAGTTGTGTAAATAAAATAATGGGAAGGTTGTGGTTGATCTTGAACACCTGCATTTATTTTTTTATCATTGATTCTCTTATGGGTGTTGTGGCAGTATGGCTTCTAAAGAATAATGACTATTGGTGGTATTTTCTTGTGCACTAGTTGTATTTTCACTATGATGTTTTGATATACATAGATAACCTGAAATATGGTTAATCATGTACACTCAGTTAAATAAATGGATTCCCCAGTATCAAACTTGTTTTTTGATCACCCTAATTATATTGAAGTCGAAATTAAAGAACCCCTCTTGGTAAAATTTGAATATACATGGTTGATGGTTGTGGTTATGTTCTGTGTGTTATGGTATTGGTTCTATGGGCTTGGTATGTGGGGTGGTTCAGGGGGGTGTGTTTGCATCCCATTATGAGAGACTGATTGATAGTAGAATGGATAAATTTGTAGGCTGCTGAACTGCCTTTAGGTTGTGTTATGGTCACGAATCGACAACGAGCAGTGGGACTGCGGTGTGGTTATAGATTTGTTTTTTTGAGGGGCTGCAATGGGGTTTTGTTTGGGAATTAGTTCTATAGGGCTAGGTTGTGGGAATAATGAATGTGTGGTATTTTACATTCTAGAATTATAGTGGATAGTAGTTGAATGGGGATGTGTAGTGGGACTGCAAGTCTAGTTTTGTGTCATTGTTTTGTGTTGTTGTACATTGGGACATATTTTGGTTCTATTAGTTTCTGGATATAGATACAATTGATAGTTTCACAGTAGTGTTGAAATAACATACTTGAATCCACTTAAATAATTTCATAAATTGAAATTGAACAAAAATGGGGGATTGGTTATGCTTCGGCTATGGTTGTTGTATGGTTTTCATATGGGAGTATCAGTGAAAGCAGTGTGGTTGTGGGTTTTTTGTCTATTTGGTGAAACCAATAGGTTCGTGTTGAGGGTTTTTTACCAATATATATTTTAGTTCCATGTGATTTCTATAGGCACCCAACCCATATTGATAACTATGTGTAGTATAACATTATTTCATGGTGGAAAGTGTCTTTCCCAACATTCCGATGGGAGGATGGATAGTTGGATACTGATTTTTATTAATCGCACCCTCATTCTGATATTTCTGCTTGGGCACATCCAGGAAAGAACTAATTTCATGAGTCTTACCATAGTCTAATAATATTTGGGAAAGGGTTTGTTTTGGAGTAGGGGCCAAGGTTTCTGCAGGCCATGTTTGTTTTCCCATGTATCTTCAGGATGAGGCAATGGTGTCTTCAGGCATTGAAGTGGTTGTTCTGGCCTAGGTGTATGTGGGCATGGTTGTGTGTGGTTGGGGCCCAAGATTTTTCCGGTAGCTTTTGGTAGTGGGACTACATGTGGGCTGATTGAAAACCTCAAGATGTCAGATCGTTAGGATTGAATAGTAAACAAGTGAGAAAAGTGGTGTGTGGGGTGCCCAAATATCAATGTTCTTATACTATTACTTCACATGGATTGCGTTATTTGGGTGACTTTTCCTTGGTGAAGTTGGCCTAGTTAGTATTCCTTGATTGGTGCTTGAGGTTCAACTGTTTTCTCAAAAGGGCATTATAATGTTCCCTCACTTATGAACGAGTAGCTTAAATTTTTCCTACTGAGTATACATGTATTCTAACCCTATATATATAAAAAATTCTTCTGGTATCTTGGAGTTCATTGAATACCATTCTAGAATTTGATAGCTTAGGTGTTGGGATTTTTTGCTATTTTTATAGAGTCTTTTTTATTTTTGTCCTTTACTTTGGAGTTTTGTTATACCTTTCATCAGCTTTACTTTTGAACATGCATGTTGGAAAAAGGATTTTGGTTTTACTTTTACATTCAATACATGGAGTTTTTTGGTATTTACAATCTTACCTCCAGATCTTGTTCTATAAAATGTGTAATTACTTCCATATTATGTGAGTCTCTATACCATTGGTGTTATTCGCCACTCCGGGGCCTATTAAAGGCGGGACTCAGGGGTCATTATCTATACTTCAACTAGAAGAAGGAAGGGCCTGGAAGTTTGTTGTTCCTTCCCACATCATGGAGAAAGTGGGTCATGAAAAAATGGTATTAGAGGTAGATTGAATGGTAGGATGTAGTTTATGGTTAGTCATGGTGGGAATTTCATGGTATGGAAGGGAAATGATATTATGAAATCATGGTGTGTGAAATTGGCTAGGGATGACCGTCTAAGACACTGGATTTTAGTGCCCCCGTGATCCGTTGCAAGGACTCTGGACCTATTGAACAACCATGTGAGGCTACACTGATTATAGGTTGGAGACCCAAGGAATGACACATGCATCATACTGACTTTTTTTTTATGTTTATTCGGTATTTTGGGAATTTAAAATAAATAAGGAGTTCAAACAAAACATAAAAGGAAATTTCCACACCACTCAGTCTTAGGAGGTTTTTGTTTTGATTTTCACGAATATGGAACCTAGGTTATGTCCAAGAGTAGTGCGGCCATTCGAAGCCCAACAGGTGTATCCGATTGATTAGTGGAGGGATTATCGAGGGGAGGATGACCAACAGTGGTTGAAAACACTTCATGCCTTCCTGTGCCAGACACTGGGAAAGTACGAGGGCAGCATCTCAGACATGGAGAAAGAGGGATGGATCGAGGAGCTAGTGATTTATTTTAGCTTGATCTGGGCTCCAACAGAGTATTGTGTTCCTCTATCCATGATTAATATTTGGGTAGTGGCATGTCAGTGATGGATGATTTATCTCGGGTAGAAGAAGGACACTATGTTTTTGTAGATTGACTTGGTGAAATAGTTCATGGAAGAATTCAATTATTCCACGTTGTAGGCCAAGAAAAGGAAAGAGTTCCTATCCCTCCAGCAAAGGAGTATGAAAGTGAGGTAACCAAAGTTAATGTTCATGGATCTCCTTTTTTTCTATGAGCCTCTTTCCAGATGAGGAGTTGTTGGAAGGAAGATTAGAGGAGGCACTCTGACCTTCTCTTCAGTATGTTGTTACACCATTCACTCTACCAACATACATGGTGGTTCAGAAGAAGGATGATGTAGTAAAGAGGATTCACAATCTGGGAGGTATTCCATGATAGGAGAGCCAGCTGAGTTCGTCAAAGGGTAAGGTCGCCAGAAAGTGGCCTCCAACATCAGGGCCTTCCGGGTTTCAGCTGGCAGGAAGCATGTAGTTATAATTATGATCTCCTATTCCTCTCCCTTTCTCTAGGACCTAGAACCGAGGTTCTAGATTTATAAAAGTCATGGGAATCATTTGAATTAGTTACCGATTCAAGTGTAATACAGTGAGGGTGGGTAGGTTCAGCACCCACCTCAACCAAAGTAGTTTTCAGACATTCCATTGAAGTAGTAGGGTTAGCGAGCTCTTGCTCCACTGAGGGCGGACAATACCAAAGGAAGCTGACCTTGGGTAATTCCATAAGGACCATGATTAGGGTGTGTTCAGGGAGGCGACCGACAACCAAGGGACATAAGAGTTAAATGTGGGAAGTTTCACGCTTTAGAGGCAGCCGTTACAGTAGGGCTAGAAGTCATTCATGGTATGATTAGTCTATCTAGTACTCATTCTCATGCATTGTTTTATTTAGGAGCGTTGAACTTCTTTGTTACACCCAGTCTATCCAATGACTTGGGTCTAGATGTATAGAGACTTAACAGTTTCCTAATGTTGAGTACACTAGTTGGTGTTCATACAAGCCTATTTTATATTTTTCAAGGATGTAGATTAATGTTGGGGTCACCTCAGTCCTGTGGGGATCATCTTCTGCTACAAAATTAGTCGTACAACATGATTTTGTACATAGAATGGCTATTTTCCGTACACACTATTATTTAATGCTTCTGGAAAAGGGTCATGTCCTCAAATATTTGTGGCTAGTGTGGTGCATTCATTGCTGAGTGGGTTTTCCAGGAGGGTAGATGACATGTTGAGTCCCTTCTTTCCTTGTTTGCAAAGATGTCAGTGGAATTTAAAATCTCAGAGATGGTTGATGTTCTGGTTGTTTTGATCGAGTTTCTGGGCATCTTCCCTATATAAGTTGTGACTCTACCCCCTCAACATGATATTGAGGTCGAGATAGACTTATAACTCATTGCATGTCCGATTTCAATGTTTCCCTATCGAATGGAGACTTATGAATTGTGTGAGTTACAGATTCCTGATGATTACCTGATGAAGAAGGGTTTCATATGACCAAGTGTGTCTCCATGGGGAGCTCTAGTCTTGTTTGAAAATAAGGTATATGGTGGTCTCAGGATGTTCATAGACTACGAAAGACTGAATCCGGGGTTGATCATGAACGGTTACACCCTTATGATGATCAACGACCATTTGAACCATTTGTGGGGAGTATTTTGGTTCTCTAAGATTGACCTATGGACTGGATATCATCAGTTGAGGGTGAATTAAGGTGACATCCCAAAGTCTTATTTCTTCTACGGGTATGGCCACATTGAGTTCGTGTTCAGGGCGTTCTATGTTAAAAACTACCCAGTTGTGTTAATAAGGCTCATGAACTCTATTTTCCATGAGTATCTAGACCATTTTGTGGTAGTGTTCATCAACAACATCCTAATATAATCAAGACCATTGTATGAAAAAAATGATCATATAGGGGAAGTTTTGGAGGTCCTCTGACAACAAAACTATTTGGGAATTTGTCCACGTGCTTGTTCTATACTTGAGAGCTGTAATTCCTTATACATGTGGTGTCCCGATAGGGGATCGTACATGACATGTCGAAGTTTGAAGTAGTTGTTTCTTGGGAAGGACCCAATAACATGGATGAGGTTCATAGATTCCCAGGTTTTGAGGATACTATCAGTGGTTTGTGTCCAACTTTTGTTGATTTGAAAAACCATTTAAGGATTTGACGAGGAAAGAACATGATTTCTTATGGAGTGATTACTGCCATGCAACATTAGGTTATCTGAAAGGGAAGGTGGTTAGTGCCCCAGTGATGAGGTTTCTAGAGGAAGGGGTAACATTTGAATTGTTATGTGATTATTCCATTCTAAACATGAGATGTGTGCTGATGAATTAGTGGGGAGTGATCTCTTTTGAGTCGAGGAAATTATGCCATCATGAACATATCAATTCCACACATGAACTGGATCTTGTAGTGGTAGTGTTCGAACTGATGTTGTGGTAGCATTACATCATCGAGGAACTCTTTGTGGTCCTCACAGATCACAAGATCATGAGGTATATCTTCTCCCAATGAGACCTGTATATGAGAAAGAGAAGGAGAATGGAGTTTCTTTTGGACAACAACATTGAGGTATCCTAAACCATAGGAAAGGGGAACGTGGTGGTCGATGCATTGAACTAAAAGTAATAGAAGGATGTAATTCAAGATTTCATAGATTCTTGAAAGATGATGGAGGAGTTGGATGAATTCCATCTAGGCTTAAGAGTGGATGACTATAGAGACTATCTATTTTAGATGACAGTGCAATCAGACTTTGTATGACAGGAGGAAGTATCTGAGTGGGAGGACTCAGAGGATGATGTTATGGTTGATCATGTTAGCATGGGCGATGCTATTGAGGGATGGTTAGAGGATAGTCATAATTGGATGTTGTTTTGAGGGAAACTATTTTTCCCTTTTGTGATGTGTGATGGAGTTCTCAGTGAGTTCCATAACACACCCCTAGTGGTACATCCAGGAGTCTCCAAGATGTATCAGGGTATTAGAGGTCAGTTTTGGTGGCCAGGAGTAAAGTGGAACGTGGTAGAGTTTGTAGAAAAGTTCCTTGTGTGTCAGTAGGTGAAGGTTGAACACCATGTTCCTAGTTGTTTTTTTCAGCACTTAGATGTTATTGATTGTTATTGGGTTGACATATTAATAGATTTAAATATAGGAATACTTAGGGGTGAGGGAGGCTATGAAGCCATCTGGGTAGTTGTGTGTCGATTGGAAAAATTGGCTCACATCATAGTGGTTAAGGAGTCGACCGTAGTAGATTCCTTAGCATAGATGTACAATGGAAAAGTTATGCAGCTACAAAATTTTTCCTAATTCATCATTTTTGGATTGAGATACATTATTTACATCATGAGTCTGGAAGGGATTATAACATGCTTTTGGCACCCAGCTTGGCGTTAGTAATGCTTTACACTGTTAGAAGGATGGGAAGATATAGAGGACCATCCAATTGTTGGAGGATATGCTATGATCATATGTTATAGACATTGGAGTATCATGGGTATGACACATTCCCCAAGTTGATTTTTCCTACAATAATAGATATCACTCTTTCATTGGCATGGAACTATTTGAAGCCTTGTATGAGAGACCATGTCATTCTCCCATGTGCTAGATAGAGTTTGGGGAGGGAGGTTTTCTAGGCCTAGAGGTTTTGCAGAGCATGAAACAGATGGTTCATCTTTTTCATGAAAGGATAAAGGCATCTTAGGATCAGTAGATGTCGTATACTGATCATAGGGGGAGACCCTTGTATTTCATGGTTGGGGACCCTATGTTCTTTAAGATCACCCCTCAGTGTGGATAAAGGAGGTTTGGCCGAGGGAGTAAGAATTCTACCAATTTCATCATACCCTTCATGTTGTTGGGAAGAGTTGGTGAGGTGGCATATCAGCTCGCCATACCACTGTAGTTGGAGAAGATCCCCAATGTCATTAATGTCTATCGTCTTCGTCGGTATCTACATGATGAATCCCACATCCTCATTTGGGGAGAGTTGGATATCAAGGATGATGTGATGTATGTGGAACGAACATTGAGAATCGAGGACCCTAAAGAGAGGTTGCTTCATGTCTAGACCATTTCATTGGTTCGTGTGTTATGGAGTCATGCTGGCCTCGAGGGGATTACCTAGAAAATGGAGGCACAGATGTGTTCCCAGTACCCAGAGTTGGTCTAAGTTTTTCTATTGTATTTTCTCAGTGCATTTGATATGATGTATTGTTTGACCTTGCTTTGTGTATGATAAGTTTTTTTTCAATGTTCTCTTAATGTGTTTGAAGTCCTGACTATGGGGAGGGGAGCACTCGATCCCTAATTAAGATGCGTTAATGTGTATGTTATTAAAACCATGAAGGAAAGTCAGAGTCACCCAAATTGGATAGTCTATTGATGTGGAGAAAGTTACTCCCTAATCCATATATCTAGATAGTGTGACCTTTTATGTTTTTTTGTGGTTACTTATGATTTCTGCATTTGTTCAAGAGATAGATGAGAGAGGTGTTCCAGAATTATGGGGGTTTTCCCTCCAGTTTTGATAGGTACATGATGTAATGGAATAGACCCTCCAAATCCATTGCTTTTACAAGTCGTGTTGTTTGAGGTATCTTGGAGACCATTAGTGACTCATTGAAGAGTATTCCTAATTTTGGGTCGAACCATTGGTGGCACCGATCAGCATCAGTGGAACAAATCATCATTGGTGGCACCGATCGACATTGTTGGTACAAATCGAAAATTTGTGGCATTGATCATGCATCAATGGAACTGATCGACATTGGTGGAAATGATCGGTTGTGGTGCCACACCAACCAGTTCCAGGGCATTAGTGCTATGGTGTCAGTGACTCATCCATCGATGAGTCAGTTCTATATTCTCCATGACCATTCTCTTTCAATATAGAAACATGACTTCTATTGTAAATGTGTTTTAATATCCATTCAAAATTGATTTAATGATGGTAAAATATATTTAAATCCCCTTAGAGTGTGGCGAATGTTGACTTACCAAACTATGTGGCCTTTTTTTGGTGTCACACGCTCTAAATCATTTTCCAATCTCCATTTATTTGTGATGTCCAATATAGGAGCCACCGAACGGTTCCCCAAACTGGTTGGCCACATCCCCTGAAGCATGCCTCCCCATATGCCAGAGGTTGATGACTTGTTGTGAGGGTCTAGTAAGTCAGTCTTCGGGATACTATACACTATTTTATCAGAATAAACCACTAATGGAACCATATTGAAATATGAAAGGGAATAAGTGTATAAATATCTAGAACAAACCCATTTAATATTATAACCAAAATATGAAAATAAAATACTCAACTGAAAGGTAAGACATGTTATGAAAATTTAAATTTTGAGTGTCAATAATCCGACTCAAAGTAAATTCACAACGTCTCAAAGGCAGGTCCCGAACCACATCTAGTTCCCTCTCCAATGCTCCAATCCCAAATAGAAACCTATCAGAGGGACTTTCCCTTATCATGTCCTATAATAATATAGTCTACATAGGTGCCAATCAGGCAGCCTGAATAGGTTGTGAGTACTACTCTGTAGTCCACCATCAATGATGTCTAAAACAAGTCCAGTCAAAAGATAGTGCATGTAGTTTTATGGAGTAATAAATACAATGCATAATCTAAATAGTTATCATATTTTCATTTATTCTTTAATCTTTACCTTAATCCAAGTTTAACTCATATTTCTCAATTTAATCATAATTCATTATCACTAATCATTTGGTGTAGGTTGTCATGACTAGCACCACAATCTCGTTCAGTGTAGCTCTCCATTCCTAGAACTCGTTTTATAATTTTTTGTAGGACGTCATTAATATAACCACATAATATCAATCCTGGATAACTATTTAGGAGGAATTCTATGTCCTTATCCTAACTTCTAAATCATCTAGAACACCGTGTGTAGAACCATTAAAATCTCATCCATTTAATCTTTCATTAATTACAACAATATTCCATATTATTCATTTACTAATCCAATATTAGTTATCATTTCAATGTCCATTAGTTAATTCAACAATTAACAAAGCACATAACCCACTAAATAATTCATCAATTAACAAAACCATCCACACAATTCTCATTCCATAATAAATTCTCCACGATTAATTATCCATATAAAATCTCAACATTTCATATTTAATTCTCACAATTAATTATCATAGATCAACATCATGTCACATAATGTCCCATAATTAATTCCCTCTATTAATTATCCTTGGTCAACATATGGAACGTAATTAATTATCACAAGTATTTATTAATATCCTGTCAAAACATGTAATAATTAATTCTCACCTATTAATTATCCTTTTAAAATAAAATAAATATCTCAATTACCATAAAAAATATCCAAAATATATATTTTGGAAACCGCTTCATTTATTCCATGATTCAATTATCAATTAACAACCGAGGAAAATCAATTCAATTAAATATTCCAAAATTAATCCAATTAGTAACTAATTTCAAATAGGAATCTAGAAAATCATAAACTCACAATCAAATATCATAAATCATGACTATGAAGATTGATTTAGACAAACTACCTAGGTTCATTAATATATGTTAGCCCAATGGAAATCCCCAAAATCTGAGTTGTCGAACGTTGTTGATCAAGGTCCAGATCTAAATCCCTATATCCAAAATTATGATCAAAGGCATCAAAATCATTCAAATCTAGATCTTGATCTGAAATACTAGATCTATATCTCATCTCATTGGTTTATATATAAGAAAATGGGGGAGATGAACCATGAAAATATGTAAAAATGATATGAGAAAGAATGGGAGAAGCATGAAGATGAAATCTACTTACCAGTAGGGGATATGATCATCAATATGAGATTTTGATCTTAAGGAATGGAGTGCAGATCACCTTGTAATCCCTCCTAAAGTATTTGGGAACTCTTATAAATTGTAATACCCAAGAATAGGAAGAACTAGAGTGGTTTCAGTTGTTCTGGTAGTTTTAAAAGCAATTTTCAAAATAAACTGGGTTGTGCACATGGTTTCACTTGGTAGGACGCACGTTTAGGACACGATGTGCACCAACCATGTGGTATTACACTTCCATCACGGTTTGATAGTGCATGGTTAAGAAATATAGGTTCCAACCTTGCCAACCTCCACTAACCGCAGGGTTACATGCACAACGTTTAACCAGACCATACGAAAACCATGCACAACCCGAGTCTTCCCTTATTTCTTCAAAACATCATCCAAACACACCCTTGGTCAAACACCAAGATAAAGGTACTTATACAATAAAAAACATACCTAAAAACATGATCGAGATTGGTCCATAAATGGTTGAGATCTTACAATCACCCACCATAAAACAGGTCATCCTCGAGCTTCACTCCCAAACTACTCTATGATTCCAGGCCAAAAAGATTGGGACATGGAGCCCTCATGTCTAATTCTTATTCCAGGTTTCCTCTTTAACAATTCCATTTTTTCATAACACATGAAATAACAGACTAGTATTTCCCCATAACACTTTCTCACTATGACCCAACACCCGTGATAGATTCTCCTCAAATGACGTATCTATCTCAAGGTCAACCTCTTCGACATAAATCTCATGAGATGTGTCATAGTGATACCATCAAAGTTGTGACATAAGGAATGAATAATGCATTAAATTGAATTTATGTGGATGTTCAAATTGGTACACCACCGACCCAATTTTCTCCAGCCCCTCAAATGGTCCAAAAAACCTTTTTGCTAGCATGCCCTACCTCCGTATCCTGTGGTGACCTAATTTAGGCGACACCCGAAGGATTAAATTATCACCATCTGGATACTCTAGGGGTCGTCTCAGTCTATCAACATTTGAATTATGTCTAAACTGAGCCATAACCATATATTTTGGAATCAAATGCACCTTCCCTGATGTCTCCTGAACGAGACTCAGTCCCATCGACTCTGACTCACCTACCTCTAACCAAAATAGCAGTGATCTACATTGCATACCAAAAAGTGACTCATGTGGTGGAATATGTATAGTTTCAGGATAACTATTGTCATTAAAAAAATCCATTAATTTCAAATACTTCTCCTAAGATCCACCAAATTCATGAACATATGCTCGCAGTATATCCTCCATCGCCTATATGGTAGGTTCTGACTACCCATCATTCGGTGTGTGGAAGGACGTACTTAATAGAACCCGTGTAACAAGTGCCTTCTGTAGTCACTGCCTGAAGCGCGATGTAAAGCATGAATCACAATATGAAACTATATTTTGTGGAACCCTAATAAATTGAACTATCTAACTCACATACACTTCTTCTAGCTTCTCTACTATAAATGGTTTATTCATAGGAAAGATATTTTCTAACTTCTTTAGTTGATCCACAACAACCCGTAAAACTTCATTCATCCTAAGAGTATTTTTAATTCCTATGAAAAAATATATAGTCATGTAATCCCACTTCCAATTTGGAATAGGTAATGGCTGCAGTGGGCCTCTAGGTTTTTGATGTAATGTCATCACCTACTGACATGTGAAACAACTAGTTACAAACCCCACTGTCTACTTTTTCATCCTGGTTCACCAAAACATTCATCGTAGGTCACGATTCATTTTTATTCACTCTAAGATGTACTACCCACTTTGAAGCCAGGAATTGTCACATGGGTTCCTCTCGCATACTTGTAAGAACCACTACACATCATTTCACATAGTTTATTTCATCCACCTCTATTATAAAATGTGAAGGTGTCTCCCCACCTTCTATGATTTTCTTCAATGCTAAATCCTCCAGATCCTCATTCTACATGTCCATGATCTTTCTCAATAGCGTAGAATCCAATTCTATAGAAACCAGAGTAATCCTTTACAGACATTCGTGAACTAAAACATGAATTTCCACCAGAAAAGTCATTATATTCCACTATACACTCGAATCATGAACCAACTGAGTCCGTATTTTCCTACTCAAGGCATCACCCACATTGTTCCCCTTCTCGAGTGTATATGTTAGTTCAAAATAAAAGGACTACATATAATCTACCCATCATCACTACTGAGGATTCAAGTCATAATGTGAAAAGATATTCCTCATGAATTTTTGAGCTGTAAAAACTATAAAATTTTCACCCAATAGATAGTGGCACCAACACTTATGAGCGTAAACCACTACTGCCAATTCATGGTCATGGGTAGGGTAATTCCATTCATGTGTCCTCTATTTCCAGGACTCGTAAGAAAAAACATGATCCACATTCATCAACACAGCTCTGAGTCTGATCATAGACAAGTCACAATACACCATGTACTCCTTACCTGACTTAGGTAAGATTAAAATTGGTGTCGATATCAATCACTTCTTCTAATCGTAGAAATCATTATCACATGCTTCTATCCAATTAAAAATCATACCTTTATTTGTCAAACTTGTAAGTGGTGCTAGAAAATGGTAAAAGTCCTGGATAACCCTCCTGTAATAACCAGTTAACCCAAAAAATCTTCAGATATAAAAAATATTCTTGGGCTGCTCTCAATAGATCACTACCTGCACTCTTTCTGAGTGAAATACGACACCGTCATCTGAAATGATATTCCCCAAAAAGTGTACCTTGTTAATAAAACACTAACAATTAGATAGATTGACATATAGAAGATTATCTCCCAGTGTACCTAAGATGTTTTCATGATATTGGGCATGATGGTCTTGAGACTTAGAGTACACCAGGATGTCATCCACAAAACCACCACAAAATGATCAAAAAGATGATGAGATATCATATTCATCAAGACCATAAACATTTTCGAAGTTTTTTTCAACCCGAAAAACATTACAAAGAACTCATAATGGCCATACCTTCTTTTGAAAGAAGTTCTTGGTATATCAAATGTTCGAATTCTCATCTGATGATACCCTGATCTCATATCGAACTTTGAGAACACATTAACCGCCTTCTGCTGATCAAATGTGTCATCAATACATGAAGAGGATAAGGGTTCTTCACATTCATTTTATTCAACTTACAGTAATCAACACCCAATCATATACTCCCATCAACCTTCTTCGCAAACAAAACAGGTGATCCCCAAGGTGACATACTTAGACTGATAAAACCTTTATCCTGTAACTCCTCCACAATCATTTTTAGCTCTTGAAGCTCAGTCGGTGCCATAATGTAAGGCGGAATAGATAACAACTCATCCCCCGACATGAGATGAATAGTGAATTCCACATATATCTCTGGTGGAACACTAAAAATACTTCAGGAAAGACATCATGAAATAGTTCTACTGCTAGTGGAAGGACCACTTGCCTTCCACTACTATAATCCAACACAATACTAGAAATTTAGGTTTTGAGCTATCCAATTTGATGAGTAACTGGCCCAGCATGGCCTGCATGGATATCTCATTCACCATGAATAACATACTGGTCACCCTCTGAAAATAAAAATGGCATTTTCCCATGGTAACAACCTATGTGGTCTTGGTATGCAACTAGCCACTCTATACCCATAATCTTGTCGAAGACCGTTATATCAAGGACATATATGTCATGAAGGAAATGATACTCACTAATCCCTAGAGAACTTAATTTTCAAAAACATATATCCCAAGACAATGTTCCCAAAGGTGTATCGATATTTATGTGCCCGCTCATGGACTCCACCTCCAATATCATTCCATTAACAAGGTTTGATGATATCAAAGAATGAGAGGCACCTATATCAGAAAAGGAAGCATGTAAAGTAGAAGAAAATAGAAAAGTAGCTCTCATTGTCGATGGACTAGCCTCTCTCTCCACAAGTGTAGGTTGCACTGCATGCTACTATCTTGGCCCTCTTCTTTATAGTGTCGTCTGACTCCCCTAAGCAGCACCACTCCCCTGATATGGGTGCTAATTCCATAAAGAACCACTCCCACAACCTCTACCGCCTATTTTAATAGAACTCTAGCATGTAGACCTATATGTTGTAGAAGACCCTCTTCCCACACTCAGACTCTCAGTAACTGCTCCCTCATCACTAGCCTACCACTACTTCCTGCAGAACATGTGTAGGATCCCCATATTTCCAAAAAACTAGCACTCCACAAGTGGTCGAAGTAAATGTGTACGATATGGTCCCTTCCTACCACACTGGTGGAAAAGCACATGAGAAAGATCCATTACAACTGTCGCTACTGACTGTCCACCATGATTTCCACTGTCCTAACTAAGGTTCTTGTTGCAGCACTTCCTGCTCTTGGATGGCACATTCCCTGATAGTCCAATGACAGTTACATGTCAAGTACTTGAAGCCTCCTTTAGGTTCCCCTATAAAATTAGAGCTTGATTAACTACTTTTGTTAATTTCTTCCGCCTAAAGATATTCATATAGGATATAATTTCACACATAAGTTCTTCTTAGAATCGTTTTATAGTAGATTCCTCATCTACCACTTCCTCTAGAGAAAAATTATGTAAATCCATGAAACGTCCGTCATATTCAATTATGGAAATTATTTATTTGGGTAAGATGCATAAACTATGTAGCCTTCTCTTGTCTTAGCATCACTGTGTGGAATTCCTCTATAAAATTCTCAAGAATTTCCTTCCATATCATATCATCAATCTGTCCAGTTTGTACCTGAATATCCAACCAGTACTTCGCTGAACCCCATAGCATATTAGCTGCCAACCCGACCCTCATCTCATCCGAAATCTCTAAAATTTCAAGTATCATCTCTATATTTTCAATCCAGAATTCATCTCCTTCAGGTCCACCCTCTCCATTAAAATTAAGACGGTGCTATAGCTGAAATTGCCCTGTAAACTTTGACAAGATTTTCTAAACCTACCATTGGTCTCTCTCCATGAACTACATGAATCATGAAAAGTTCTCTCACAACTTTTCTTCTTCTGGATCACCTTTCAGAAATGGAGCCTTAGGTTCCTTGTCTAGAAGTTCGTTTCGGGCCATACGACTCAGTCTCTCCATCAAAAAGTGTCATGTTGGTATATCTCTACAAGTCCAAACAGACATTGTATAGATTATAATAAAAAAATATAACATTTATGTATGAAAAGAATATAACACAAAAAGACTCTACATGTCCTTTACCTTTTTTCATGACACACAGTAAACACTAAGGCCATTCCAAAACCCTTAACTATCATACTCCTTTGTCTTAGTTAAAAAGGGTACATAAATTCTCATTAATTTATCTAACCATTATTTAATTACATTATCTAAAATTGAATAACTAAACAATTAATAAATTTTTCATAATCATTTCATTAATTGTGGACCTCATTAGACACCTATTCATTCTCTTTTTGCATCATTATTTCAATCTCACAAAAAAGGAAAAACAGTTCAAGTATATCAAATTACCCATAACATGTTTTCTCGTGAGTGCCAAGAATGATGCATGTCACAAAAACCATGATTTCCTAGAATGATGCATGTTACGATATTCTTATGTTCCTTGAATGATGCATGAATACTCAAATATTGTGCCTCTTTAGGCCACGAATCAAAATTTAAGAAAAAATTCAAAACAAATATCATATCACACCACAAGTGCATCACCCACGGAGAAATAACATCCAACTATTACAAAAAATTGTAATCACAAAAATCCTCCTTGTGTACTCTGATTTTCCATATACATGGTTTTGTAAATCCCATGCACGATCTCATTAACAAGCATCGACTCTTCCTAGTCACATGTCTACCTTTCCCCAAACAGAAAGACAAAATAAAAAGAAAGAAAAGAAAAACTCCTCTAACATCACTCTATGACATCCTGACCTAGGAGCCGCTGAATGGTTCCTTGAGCCATTTGGCCACATGCCCTTAAGCGTTCCTCCCTATAGGATAGAGGTTTCCAACTAGAAATGAAGGTCTGGTAAGCCAGTCTTAGGGAGACTATAGCATCTTCTTTCAGAATAAAACAACATTGGAATAAAATTAAAATAACCAATAGTGGACGAATATAAATAGAAATAACAAATCCATGTTATATTATAACCAAAAAATGAAAATATAATACTATACTGAATGTTATAACATTCTATGACAATGAAAATGTGAAGTGTCTATAATGTAATTCAATGTAGATACACAATGACTCCAAGGTGAGTCCCGAACCACGTGTGGTTTCTTCTACCATGATCCAATCCAAAACAACAACCTATCTTAGGGACTTTTTCTTATCATGTCCTAAAACAACAAAGTCTACTCAGGTGTTGATCCAGAGGCTCAAATAGTTTGTGAGTATCACAAAGTAGGCCACCTCCAACAGTGTCTAAAATGAGTCCAATCAAAAGATAGGGCATGTAGTTTTATGAAGAAATAAATATAACAAATAGTATAAATAGTTATCACATTGAAATTTATTCTTTAATCATAACATTATCCCATGTTCAACTCATATTTCTGATTTGAATCAGCCTTAATTATCATTAATCATTGGGTGTAGTTCCTCATGCCTAGCACCACAATATCGTTGATTCATCATTCATTATCATTATTCATTTGGTATTGGTCTTCATGCCTAGAACCACAATCATTTTGAGTGTAGGTCATCATGAATATCACTCCTTTTCCCATTCGGAGTAGTTCATCATGCCTAACACCCCATAAGTCTATGCATGAATAACTATTGGGGAGGAATATCATGTCCAAATCCCAACGTCTAATCATTTTTGTACTCCATGTCTAGATCCAAAATAAATCTCCTCCATTTTATAATTCTTTAATTCCCATTAATTTTACACATTAATAAATTACTAGTACAATTATTAGTTAACATTTCAATGGTCATTAGTTAATTTTAAAATTATCTTAGCACATAACCCATTAATTAATTCATCAATTAATTAATCCATCAACACAATTCTAATTTCATAATTAATTCTTCCCAATTAATTATCCATATCCAATTTCAACATGTGATAATTAATTCACACAATAAATTATACTATAAAAACATCATTTTACATCATGTAACATAATTAACTCTCACAATTAATTATCTTTTCTCAATGTCACGACTCATAATTAATACTCACTAGTAATTATCAATATCAAATACCAACATGTGATAATTAATTCTCACCAACTAAATATAATTTCACAAAAATTTGTCTCAATTACCATATCTCAACCCATAAAAAATATGAAAAATAATTATTTGAGAAACCCCCTTCATTCATTCCATGATTCCATTATCAATTAACCACTGAGACAACTCAATTCAATTACACATTCCTAATTACTCCAATTTATGAAATCATTAGCCAAGGGAATCTTGAAAATCATAAACTCACAATCACATATAATAAATTGTGATTATGGTAGTTAAATTTAGACCACCGTCCTCTGTTTACTAATAGATTTTAGCATAATAGAAATCGCCAAAATCTTAGCGGCACAATGTCGTCGATCAAGCTCCTGATCTAAATCCCTAAATCCAAAATTAAGATCAAAGACATCAGGATATTGAAAATATTTATCTAGATCTACAATCCAAGATATATATTTAATATCATAGTTTTATATCCATGAAAATAGAGGATTTATTCCATGAAAATATATATAAAGTATACGAGAAACAGCATGAGAAGCATCAGGATGAAAACCACTTACCAGGAGCAGAGCATACCTTCAATTCAGGCTTTTGATCTCAAAGAAACGTGTTCAGAGAGACTTTTAATCCCTTCACATGGCTTTTTGAACACTTAGAAATTCTTAATCCAAAGCTTGGGTTTAATTAGAGAGGTTTTAGGGGGTTCGGGTGGTTTTAAAACCAATTTTTATATTAAATTGTTCCACATGCATAGTTACACTTGGGAGGCCTCACGGTTAGGCCAAACTGTGCACCAACCATGTGGTCTTCCTCTTCCCACAAGGATTGATGATTTATGGTAAGGAAAATTGTGTGCCATCCAAGATGACCACCACTATCTGCATAGTTTTTATAAACTTCACTAGTTTCTCAAAAACATCACCCAAACACACCCAGGTCACACCCCAAACCAAAGGTACTTAAATAATAAAAAAATGTACCTGAAAATTTGATTGATATTTATACAGAATAAGTTGGGATCTTACTACAATTTAGGCCCATCTTTGGTATTTTTCTCCATTTAAATACAACAGATAAACTCGCCATCATGTATTGGACTTTCTCCACCATTTCTGAGGTGAATTAAGAAATAATAATTAATCCCAACGCGTGGAATCACCATGCCACATGGTCATGCCACTATTATAATTTTATGTACATCAAAATGGTCTTCCTGATTTTATGATACAGCCCCTTGTTAATTCAATATCCTCTTTCCTTCTTTCTTTTCATTTCACTTAGTGTTCCAAAATAATTCCTTCCGCAATGAGTCATGTGATCATGTTGGATCCCATCCCTTTAAGCCTTGGGGTTCTTCCTATAAGCCACATCATCCCTTATTATGGGTGTAAGAGTGAGAATAGAACATTGATCATCCTAGTAGAGATTTTCTTTTTCTTCTCTTTAATTCGGCATCATGAATGGTGGTCACAATAAGTCTTTCATGAAAGGAATGTTCAGATACCCTTTTTGAAAAAATAAATAAATAAGAATATTATATGATCAGTAGATAAGAATCATAAATAAAGTAACAGGTTTTGTGTTTTTGATCATGCTCCCCTATTTTGATTTTGTTATTTTTGATTCCTATATGGGTGTTGTGGCGGTACGGCATCAAAAAAATCACAATTGTTTGTGGCATTTTCTTTTGCACTGGTGGTATTTTCCCTATAATGTTCAGATCTATAGATATAAAATGAAATATGTTTAATCTTGTAAACTTTTGTAAATAAGTGGATGCCCCAGGATCATACTTGTTCTGTGATCACCCTGATTATATTAATTTGGAAATTAAAGAACCCCTGTTAGATAAATTTGAATATGATTGGTTGATGGTTGTGGTGATGTGTTGTGTGTTCTGATGAAAGTTCTATTAGCTTAGTATATGGGGTGGTGTTGGGGGTGTGCTGGTATCCAAGCCTGAGAGACTAATTGATTATGTAATGGATGAACTTGTAGACAACAGAATAGACTCTATATTATATTATAGTCATGAGGTGACGTTGAGCGGTGGGACTATGGTGTGGTTGTGGACCAGTTATGCAGTGGTACTGCATTGAGGGTTTTTTTGATCAATGGTATTATAGGTTTGGGTTTTTAGAATAAGTAATGAGTGGTATTTTACTTTGAAAAATGATATGGATAGTAGGTTAATGGGGATGTTCAATGGGATTGAAAGTCTTATTTTGGGATGTTGTTTTATGTTGTTGTACATTGGGACATTTTTTAGTTTTATTGGTCACTTGGTGTGGGTACAATTGTTATTTTCCCAGTAGTGTTGAAATAATTTAAGTGAATCCCATTTAATAATTACATAAATGGAAATTTAACAGAAAAGGGGGATGTGTTATGCTTTGGTTGTGGTTGTTGTATGGTTGTGCATATAGGAGTAGTAGCGAAAGTAGTGCTGGTGTGGTTTCGTTGTGTGTTGTGTGAAACCCATAGGTTGGGGCCGAGTGTTTTTTACCTGTATATATATTGTATTTACTTGTGTTTTCTATATTCACCCCACCATTGTTGACCACTATGTTCCGAAAAACATCATTTCCTGTTGGAGGATGTCATTCCCAATATCCTGGTGGGAGGATGGATGACTGGTTATTTATTTTTCTTCCACACACCCTCTTCCGAATCATTCCATACGAGCGCATCTCAAAAGGATATAATGGATTGAGGCTTACTATAGTCCATCTTTCATTGGGAAATGGTTTGTTTTGGATGAGGGTCCCACATGTCTGTGGACCAAGTTCATTTTCAAATATATCTTCAGGATGATGCACATGTGTCTTCTGGCATGGTAGTGGTTGTTCTGGAATAGGTGTTTGTGGGCATCGTTGTGTGTTATTGGGACCGAGGTGTGTGCGGGTAGGTTGTGGTAGTGGGATAGTGTGTGGTAAGAGAAGCAGTTTCAAGACGTCAGATCATTAAGAATGAGTAGTTAACCAGTGGCAAAAGCGATGTGTGGGTGCCCAAATATCGATGTGCTTATACTATTGTTTTACTTGGCATGTGTTATTTTGGAGAGTTTGACTTGGTGGGGTTGGTATGGTTATTATTCCTTGGTAGGTTCATGAGGTTCTATGTTTTTCTCATTGGGGACATAGTATGTTCCCTACCTTGAGAACGGGTAGCTTTAGTTATCCTTACAGAGTACACTTGTATGCTCACCCTATGTATATAAAACTGATTTCATGTTTCCAGGAGGACTGTCCTATATATTAATAGGTCAAAAGTCTATATTAGTTGTTTTTTCTTCTGAATATCATTTCATTTGGTAAATTACTCTGATGTATTTTTGAACCTTGCATCATATTTACAATTGAATATGCATGTGGGAAAATGGTTTTGGGATTTACTTTTACTTTCAGTATTTGGAGTTGTTTGGGATTTTCCCTCCTATCTCTAAAACATCTTCTATAAAAACCGGTAACTCTTTAAATAATATGTGAGAATCTATAACCTTGGTACTAGTTGTCACTCTAGGGCCTATTAAAGGTGGGACTCAGTGGTCATTATATCTCCTTCCACATGAAGAAGGAAGGGTCAGACAGTGTTCTATACCTTCTCCCATCTTGGAGAATCTGGTTTGTGAAAATGTGTTAGTTTTCACATATATGTACATATTTAAACATCTCACTTATTTATACCCTTTTAGAAACCTTTAATTTCTTATTATATATAAATTTAAAGCATCCCTTTCTCTATTTCAGGGAGATTTTTATTTATCATTTTTTCCTATGGGTTACTATGAAAGCAATTGAAAATATTAAACCTCTGAGGACTGGGTCAAATTTTGAGAGAGAGATTGAATTTATTGGTGGTAGAGTGGAGCATCGTAAGATTTTATGAATTATTTTTTAATATTAATTTAATTTATTTGGTATATTTTGATTCACATAACTATGTGTTTCTTCAATATCGTCCATGACACACAACCACCATCATTAGCAAACCTTGAAATAATAATATTTTAAAGATGACCATTATAACCTCCACTTTAAATAGGTGGATCTGAATTGTATTATATACTCTATAAAAAATAAATAAAAATTTCCTAATAAATAAAAATTTATTGATAAATCCATAGTAAATAATCAGTTAAATTTTATGTAATTATATTCATCAAAAATAAGTTTTCATCAAAAAAAAATTTTTAGTTTTTTATGATAAAAATATTATGATTAATTTATAGACATATTTGAACATGTATTTAATAAAAATAAATTTATTATTTATATTATCATATCAATATTTATAAACTGTCGAATATTGGTATTTTTTAGGAAATAATGATTTTTTATGAATAATGAAAAATATTGATTTTTTCTGAAGCTATCATTTCATTTCAATAAATTAAGTGTGTTAAATTCACATTAATGTTATAAATTCAAATAATACTTATTTATTTATATTTAATCCACTTAATTAATTTTTAATCCAATTTATATTATATTTTAGTATAAGTTTATTTTTGTGATTAAAAATATTTTTTTAAATAGTTTTAATGTGTAAATTATTCCTAAATTTTATTTAGTTAAAATAATACCTAAAGAGTAATTTTTTAAATTAAATATATTTGTTTTTTATCAATAAAATTTAATTAAAATTCAAAATACTATTATGATTAGACATAATGTTAATATAAAATCATTAAAAACTTAAAAAATACACTTCTCAAAAAAACAATTAGTCACGTTTGAGGGATTTGTTTTGAATTGAAAATTTTACACTTTTAGAAAATATATTTGAGAAAAATAATTTCTTAAATACCTTTTGAAATTTATATTTCTGTTTTTGTTTGAAAATTTTTTGAACAGATAAATTTTTCGATGAATAGTGAAAAATACTTGTTTTTTTTTGAATTTTCATTTTTAAATAATATAATAAAATTTAAATTATTTTAAGATTAATAAATAAGTAAAATAAGATTATTAATATAACTATTAATAAAATCTATTTCATTTAAAAAATAGTCATATTGAATTTTGATACCAAAATGTTTTGTACTTTTTATAATTTCTCTTTAAAAATTCATATATCGCATCACATCTATGAGAATAATTTTAAATTAAATAATTCAACATTTTTTTATGTAATTTATAAAAATTAATTAAATTTCATTGATTAAAATAATTTATATTATTTGTCAATTTTATATTACTTTTTTACCATAATTAATAGTAATAAAAGTAGAACTTATTTAATAAGGATATAGTAAAAATGGGATTATCAAGGTGGTTTAACTAAAATTATAAGGTTTTAAAATTAATAAAAACCTTTCCAAACCCCATTTAATGACCATATTTCAAAACTATACCTTCTAGGATCGATAATGTTCAATTTGGTAGATTTGTGATATGTGAATGACATGTGAATACCTGTATCATTCAAAAAAATTAATAGTTTCCCACTCACCTCACTTATAAAAGGTCACCCCAATCTTATCCACTTAACTCCATAAAACCCTTATGTATTGGACAATTCTTACCCAAATATCTATAACATCCAGTGTTTTTAAATGGATATATTATGTTTAATTGCGTACATAATAATACACATCAAACATAAGTGAATAACTAAAAATTATTATGATACCTTATAGCATAGCTGTTCAAATAGAGGGAATGAAGAGTATTAATTTATCTCTTAAAATATTTTTTGAACATATATTTAATGAATTTTTTTGAACAATTATTTATAAATGAAAATAAAACCTTTTTAATTAAATGAAAATATTTTTCTGAAAAACTAATTTAATGAAAATAAGTGAGTTTATAAAATAATGAAATTACTCTTTGTAGGTTTTATTATTGGAATATATATTTATTATATTCAAATTATTGTTTAAAATTCAGATTATTTATTTTATAGACATAATATAAGAAAAAATTCAATTTTTCGGATACAATAGTATTTTTCAATAAAACACAATGTCACCACCTTTTGATACTGAACCTAATTTAAATCATGTTTTCCAAATTTTTATATATAATAACTGACAAAATAAACATCTTCATTAGAATTGGGACATCAAATATCACTTTGGTTGATATATATGTTTTTTTCTAATAAATTTATAATTTAATGAATATGAAAAAATAATGTATTTTATTTCAAAACCACCTTTTCATCTAATTTATTTATATAGTTATGTTATCCTTTTAATTAGTTTTAAAGTATAATTATATTATGTTTTAATCATTTAATCCAATGTTGGTCATTGGAAATAATTTTATATTGAAATTAGTTATAAACACACATCAATGTTATGATGGTTTTTACTTTTAAAAACTCATTTTCTCATTTTGAAAATTGGGATTAATTTTAAATTAATTTATACCAATTATTTGTTTTGAATTTTGAAAATTGATTCCATATTTTGAATCATTTAGCCCATATTATATATATATCTTACTTTTATTGTTTGAATATTATTATTAGTAACTATGGTAATTTTTATTTACCATGGTTAAAGGTAAATTAGATAAATTATGGTAACAAAATATATTTTAAGGACATCAAAATGATGATTTCATCTATGAATTAATAGGAACTATCACCTCTATAAAGTGGTGTGACTAATTTTTATTCATTATATCACTTTTTTGATATACATAAGTATTTGTAAATGAATATTATGATATTAATAATATCCTGATCATTATGAAAATATTAAATGCTAATTAACTTATTTCCATAAGGATCAATGAAAAATGGAAATGTTACTGATGCCTATATATGGTCTACCATGTCAATGATTATAATTTTGTTCAGTTTTCTTTACTATAATTGATGGTTTATTTTAAAAATTATGATTAATGTATAAATTTAATTACTTTGTAATTAATACTATTCGAGAGATGTTGGATTTATGACCAACTAGACTAGTTACATCGTACCATGTTCATTTTCAACATAATAACCCATTATCAACATAAAATATTACATGAACTAAAATAGTTAACAAATTATTATAACATGGTCCTAAGTGATATAAAAGAAATATTAAACATAAAAATGGTTTTGAACCAAGTATAAATTAACATATGTTTATTATTCTGGAAGATAAAGAATGAACAAGACAACTTGGACCCACGGAAAGGGACTTCATCTCAATCTCCTTTCATTTTTTCATAATTTGATATTAAACACCACTTTATTTTATATGGTGTATAATAAACCCCTTTTACATTTTTCATCATTTAGCATTTTTCAAATTGAGTATTTTTATAAAAAGCGTTTTACTGGCTTCCTCTACAAGTCGTAATGTTTTAGAATGAAAAATAAATACCATATAACCTTTTTTTGTATCTTGGTATTGAAAAATATTTTGATAAATGATTTATTATGTCAATATCTTGATATGATCTATTGTGATATCCATGTGGAAATGTTAATTTTCCTTTATTCTTTCTGTGTCTGTTATGATTATGTTATAGTTCTTGGACATTATTTATGTATATGGGTGGTTCTATGATAAACCAAGGGTGAGTGACCCCGTCATAGGTCTGCAATGAATTCTATAATATGGAGGTAACATATAAAATTCATTATAAGAGATTTACGGAATATATTGTGATGGGGTTTCCAAACATAACCATGACAGTTACTTCCAATATAGCTGTGAAAGCTAAAATGTATGTTTGTCATAGATTCCACAATATCCATTTATGAATCATAATTTCTATGATTCTTTCTAGAATTCTATGAATTTATGAATTATCTTAAAGACATTATGTTTTATGGGTGAAAAGTATGATTTCATGGGTTTATAAGTATTCTTGTACTAACAATTTTATTTATTTATTCAATATCATATAATGAGCTTTTGTGGTAATCCACAGTTTTTGAAATGTGTTTGACATGGTATAAGGAATGGTAAGTGAAAGGGAGAAGTCAATAAGATTTTTATCACGAAAAATAAATCATGTATACATTAATTTTATTTATTTAATATAGGAAATGTATATTGTTTTACATGTAACTGAATTTTATGTAAGATTAATTACCTAATTCACTATAACTCTTAACATGAAAAGATCTTCTATGTGAATTAATGTCAAATTATTAACTTATCTATAGATAATGTATTGTTTTATGTATGTGGCCTTATAGTTGGTATCATTATATGGTTTATGAAACTTTGTAGATAAATAAATTTTCATAGGTGATACAGATATAACCAAGGATTTATAATTTTAAGGTTTATCATAAGTTCAATGTCATAGAAACCCCTTTTTGGGCTTTATGATCTAAAATATTTAGGTCACTAATAGTATTTTTAGAGACATTTTCCTTTGATAAAATTATGGGTTATTATATTTTGGGCTGAAAAATGAAATCCAATAGATAAAATATGAGATCAAAATCTGTTATAGTTATTTTTGAGTATTTTATCTGATTGTTGGAATGTTATAAGAATTATATAGTTTTATAAAAAAATAACAACCAACAAGAATTGTGAAAACCCATCGCATTATACAAGGCTATGAGAATAGATCCCACAACCAAAGTGCAACAATGGTTTATCTATTGCCCCTACACTACTTGAAGCCCACAGTTAGTAAGAATTTTTCCTTTTATTTAAAATGGTTTATGGAATAAGATGATGTTTATTTTTGGAATATATGTTTTATTAAATGGATTATCATTGTATTAGAAAACTATTTATGGATTATGTGAAAAATATTAATTTGGAATACATTCAGTATTTTTGGGAACATTAAATGATTAAGGTAAATATAATACTATGAGATTTTATTTGAGGAGTAATAGTTGATTTATTTTTGGAGAAATATATGATTTAATTATGGATTTCTGGAGATTTGGGATATTTATTGAATTGATTAACCAATCATGGAGAATATGTTATTTTGGAAATTACATTTTTGTAAAATACATTAAGAGTGGTTGATGTTATTTGGAGATAAATTTTACAACATATCATGGAAGACTATGTGATCAAATCCTTTTGAATTTTAGGTCTAAATCATAGTTTAGATTATTTGAGGAATTTTTAGGTAAGTTATTTTTTGAATGGTCTAGGTTGGGAACTAGGTATTACTATTGAATTTTTGAGTCTAAATATACTCCTTTTTATAAATAATGATTATTATTTTTGGGGGGATTATATGATATTGTACTAACCTTTATGTTTTCAGAAAATTTCTTAGCACAAGGGAAATATATAGTTCCTATTTTTTAGATTAAAAAAATCTCTATATGTTTATTCAAGTTCTTTAGGTGTGACCTAGCCATTATGAATACTCATTATTTATGGAAAAAAGATGTATTTGTGGTGTAATTTGATTAATGGATGAAATCTTCTTATCATGTTTGTATTTCTCATTAGGTTCTTCACCAAGGAAGTAAAATAATTCCTCAATTTAATGAAAAAGATATTAACTCAAAAATGTCTTATATTTTATTTACATAAAATAATGTCAAATACCATTTAACCCATCACATGTTTATGGGTCAGTAATTGTTAAATTTCTCCAGATCATCTTTTATATCACTCGCTATTAGAACATGACACTTATTTTTTCTTCCATACCAATGTTTTCCTATATGGAATCTTAATATGTGTTATCTCAGGTGACCTTCTATCTTGTTTTCTTTCCATTAATGTGGATGTTTTGTTAATACTTTTTTTTGATGTGGGATTGAAATAAAGGTATTTTGAAAAGTCATAAAATAAATACTAACCCCAAATTCAAATTTTGAGGATGGAACAACCAATATGGGAGGGGTATATTTTAAAACCTCTTGTTTTTCAATGTATAAAATATATTTGATAATGTACATAATATGCCACATAAATGTTAATTGAAGAACTGGATATTATTTTTTACCTTATATCCTAGATATTAAACTGGTGGTAATGAAAAGTGTAAATTTATTTCTAAAAATATTGTTTACAAATATATTTAATTAATTATTTTGTGAACAATTATTTATAAATGAAAATAAAACAATTTTTATTTAAAAGGAATTGTTTTTCTAAAAAACTATTTAATTGAAATAAGTGAGTTTATAATATTAAAATAACTCATTTTTGATTTTACTAATAAAATATAAATGAAATATATTAAACTTAATCTTTAAAATTCCTTTTATATTTTTTGTATATGCTATATTAGAATAAATTCAATTTTTCAGATAAAATATTTTTTTTCTAAAAAATACCATGTTAACCCCTTTTTATGGAGAAACCATTTTAAATATTTTTTTTGAAAATATTATATGTTATTGTTGAATAAATAAACTTATTATTTGGATTTTGGACATATAAATTTTCATTGGTCCAAATTTTGGTATTTTTATGATAAAATTGATATTTTAATGAATAGTGAAAAATGTTCCATTTTAATTTAGAAATATATTTTCATCTAATTTATTTATATTTTAAAGTTATAAATTAAATTAGATTTAATATATAATTATATTACATTTTTCTAATTTAAATCAATTTTTTAGTGATTTTAATTTCAAATTGAAATTATATATAAGGGCACATGAGTCTTTTGATGGTTTTTACTTCTAAAATACATGTTCTCTTATTTTGAAAATGGGGATTAATTTTAAATTAATTTCAACCAATTGTGTTTTTTGAATTTTGAAAAATGGATTCCATATTTGTAATCACTAGGTCCAAATTATGTTAATAGGCTAATTTTATTTTTTGTATATTACAAATAGTTACTATGATAATTTTTATTTACAAAAGTTAAAGGTTAATTGGGAAAATTATGGTAACCAACAATTTGATAAGGACAAAAAAATTTCAATAACACTTGAAAAATTCTATCTGATAAATTATTGTCAACCCTTAACACCAAAGGGCCACAATTTATTCATTTAATGGAATTTTCCCCTGAAAGTGATATAATTATTATTAAAAAAGAATGTGACGACTTGTTACTATTTTTTCTCTTATAAGTATACTAATTTTAATGTACTAAATAAAAAGATAAAAATAAAAAAAATCTCCAAAAATATAATAAAATTATATATACCATGTAAATTTAATTATTATATTTAGATATTAAATAATTAGCATAAATATTGACACAACAGTTACACAATAAAAATTTTATTAAGAGAAATATCAAATAAATGATATTATAAATATAACAATAAGTATTACATGAAATAATTTATTTTATCCATGATTTTTCTAGATGAATATGAAATGGTAAAATATTATAAAATCGTTTGGTTTGAAGCTATCTCTATTTTGGGAATTTTTTGGAAGTCAATAATGTGAATAGTGAAAAAATTTACATAAAAGATTTTTTATAAATATGATAATTGTTTAAATTATAAAAAACACTAAAAATATTTTAAAATAAAAAAGTGAATATTATATGGTCTAAATGTTCATTAAGTGTCTAGTTAATGTAAATTTACCCCATATAATTAAAATTATTGGCCTCATAATAATTAAAATATTATAAACCCAATTAAAATAAAAAGATAATAATTAAGGGTGTACAGATAATATAGGGTTTATGATAATCTCAATACATGTCTAGAAATTATTGTAAGAGAGGATTTTGAACTATAATAATTTTAGCATCGACATATCACATGTAGGTTCCATTTTAATTAACTAAATAATTTATATTAATTTAATATTTTGATACCTTCCAAGGGTTCCCCACCCCTCTCCTATAAAAAGGTACCCTCCCTTCTCTAATAATCACAATTCCAAAGCCTTTAATATCAGACATTATCTATCCAAAAATACTCCCATAATCCATACCCATATTCAAGATTGCGTATTTTAGGATGAAAACCCTTCTTAGAGGTGTGAAGGTATTCTTCATAAGTGATCAAACGGAGAAGCAATATCGTTATCTTTAAGTGTTTCTATTTTGTTTCTTCATTAAATTCTGTAAAATAACCTTCAAACATTAAGAGATAATTACTCAAATATACTCAATATTCACACATGTTTTTATGTTAATATTACCCCCAAAATCTTATCTTTATTTCTATCAAATGGGAAAGGAATTAATTGTTCGTGGTTACGTTTGAATTATCACCTCCACAAACCGATTTATTTATTTTCATTAATCATCTTTCAAGATGGGTTATAGTGATTTAATTATTCTTAATACGTGATACTAATGGAATTTAAATCATTATAATAAAATAATACATCAGTAACATTCTTACTTCTATGTGTATAAAAATTATAATGTTGTTCGTGTGTGCATGTGGACTATCACCTCTAAAAAGCGGTGTGACTTCTTTTTATTCATTATATCACTTTTTGATATATATATTTATATATAAATTATTTTTATGATTTCAATAATATCAGCATCATTATGGAAATATAAAATTATAATTACCTAATTTATAAAATGATCAATGAAAAATGGAAACGTTACCCATTTGTATTACGGTCTACCATCTCCATTATTATAACTTAGTTCATTATTATAACCATAATTATGGTATTAATTTAAAAATTATGATTCATGTATACAATTTATGAATATTTCAATAATACTATTCTAGAGATCATGAAATTATGACTACATGGACTAGTGACATCATACCATCTTCATTTTTGACTAAAGAATCCATTGTCAACAAAACATCCCACATGAACTCATTTAATTACCTAATTATTATAACATGGTCATAAGGGATATAACGGGAATAATAAACATGAAATTGTTTCTTAAGACTTTGTAAATTACCATATGTTCATTATTCAAGATGATAAATAATTAATAAGACTAGTCGAACATAACTTAAGGGACTTCATCTCAATATCCTTTCATTTAGGCATAATTTGATATTATACACCACTTTATTTCATTATATGTACAATAATCACCTTTGAAATTTAATTTCATTCAATTGTTTTCAAAATGAATGTTTTTATATTTTTCATTTAAGTGGATTTATCTAAAAGCTGTAATTTTTTTAAATAAAAATAAATAAAATATAACCTT
Source organism: Viscum album (assembly GCA_963277665.1). Lineage (NCBI taxonomy): Eukaryota > Viridiplantae > Streptophyta > Magnoliopsida > Santalales > Viscaceae > Viscum > Viscum album. The sequence goes on along the minus strand of OY728152.1, from coordinate 136,381,710 downwards.
TTTGTGTATTTTAGTATTTCAAATGGTTTTGAGTAGGGAGTTATTATATCAATATCTTTAAATGATCTCTTTTGATTGAAATGTGGAAGTTTTTATTTCACGTTATTATTTTTTACTGTTTTATGACTATGTTATAGTTCTTGGTAATTATTGATGTATATCGGTGGCTCTGTGATAAACTAAGGGTGAGTGAGCCCATGATAGGCCTATAATGCATTGGGTAACATTACAGAGGTAAACAAAAATGTTTCTCCTAAGAGATTTATGGAAAATAATTTGATGTTTCTACTATACATAACCATGAAGGTTACTCCCTATGTAGATATGAAAGCTAAAATGTAAGTATGGTATGGATGCCATAAGTTTTCTTTATGAATTATGATTTCTACGATTCTTTCCAGAATATTATTATTTTAGGGATTATTTTAAAGATATAATGTTTTATGGGTGAAAATTATGATTCAATGGGTTTATACGTATTAATTGACTATAGTTTTTCTTTCATAAATCTATATCCCTTGTAGAGCTTTTGGCCTCATTCCACGATTTTAAAATGTTTTTCCCATTGTGTATGGATTGGTAAAAGAAATGAGGAACTCTTGATGATTTTTATCAAGAAAAAGAAATATTTTTAATATAATTTTTATATATATTACGGATGAAATGGATACTGTTTTATTTTTATCTCTTTTTAATTCAAGAGTTATGCCCTAATTCTCTAAAACATTAAAGTTAAAAAGATCCTCAATGTGAATTAAATTAACTTTATTGACTTATCTCAAGATTATGTAATTTTATATGGATGGGGCCATAAAATAACTTTCCAAATTTCCTAATATTATCCTAATGGCCTTATATTGGATATAAATCCAACCATTGAATGAATTTTTTCAAACCAATTTAGGATTCCCAAATAATTGGAAATGTTCATCAATGAGATTTTTTGGATTTATTTCATCCTCTATCTCCTTAAATTATTATTATACCATTATGATATTAGAAAAAGAATTTCATTCATATGATTAATTATTTTTTTATAATGTTCAGGACCTATATGAATCTAGACATCATTCAATTGGGTTAGGAAATCATCATTTCTATGTACGAAAACTACCGCCCCATGAACAACTGTCATTAATTTTTCCATTACAACCTCACGAGGATTGAAATTATTTTTGACTTATTATATATATATATATATAAATTTAATACTTATTATATTATTATAATTTTGGAATTCTTATATCCTAAATAACTTTATACTCTCTATTTTGGGGGAATACGATAACGTCGTGCTATGTATGATGAACAACCACCTTGTGAATCGACGTGATTTATTCATGATTTTCATAGAAGGTTATTAGGATTTGTTAACTAAAAAATAATGATACTTTTAAAATTAAAATTATTCTTTAATGACAATATACCAATTACCATTATTTTTTATTAATCCAATGTGAAAATGGAAACATTGTTAATGTCTATGTATGTCATGACGTCTCAGTAAATGGGTATTTTATTTTCTATAACTAAATTTCATAGATTACCCTAAATAAATATATAATTAATATATATGATATTTTTATAATTTTTAAAATTATTGAATTGATTATATAACTATCAATGTAGTATGAAAAAAATTCAAGAAAATATGAAAAACAAAGCGGTTATTACCCAAAACATAACTTTAACTAAGAGTTGTTAATAAATGAATAATAAATAGTCATATAAAAATGATATATAATGCATGATATATATAAATATGGGTATTTAATAGTGGTATAATTAATTTATATTTATCATACTGGAGGTTTGAATGTGTATGCTGAAATTCAAGGCTTAAAGTAAGGTATTTTTTCAGGTTTCCTTCATTGAGATGTATGATATGTTATGAACCTATATTTCCATAAATATTTTATTTGAAACCACATTTACATGTGATATATTGAATTTATTTTTCTTAATTATATTTTTAATAAAATTTTATGTTCTTTCGTCATGGGGATTTTAATTCAATGTCAATAATGTGGAAATTGTTTTTTTAGAATCTAATCATTTTCAGGATTGATTATGTTTATGTTTTCGATGTTAAATTCTTATGATACATCTCTCATTAAAATCATGAATTTTCATATTCTATGGCTATTTATTATATTATCAAAAAATATTTCAATATTTACACTATTTGATACTTAAAATAATTGATAAAATGTTTTTAGGAAAATATAAAATTATTCTCTCTTCAATCATAAATTATTTTCCATCCAAAATGACGTTTTAAATGAAATTTTCTCAATTTGTTTTACAATTATCCTGTTATTAATATAGATTTTTTTTTATGTTTTGGATTCTCTAAAACAAAATTCAAAGGATAATTATTGTTTTTTTAAATAATTACGATTTGGCTTTTATAGAATTTTTCAAATGGAATAATATTTTTAACATTTACATCATGAAATGAATTATACATCAAAATGACAACTAATTTCATTAATGGTTCATTAATAATATTCAATATTATTTCCAAAATAAATTGTTTTCAAAATGGTTTTCTATTTAAATACTTTATTTCTAAATGGAATGTATTTTTCCTCAATTATTGTTTTAAATGATTATTCAAAATCATTTTCCATCAAAGATGACATCTAATGATGTTACCTATTATTTTCTAAGGATATAATCCAAGGATATTTTTTTTATTTTTTTATTAAGGGTTTATGTTTATAGAGCATTTAGTTTTATGAAACCTATTTCCCTTCAAAAAGTTATACCATGAAAAAATTATTTTAAAACCCCATACATTTTCAATTGGTTATGCAATGCTAAAATGATTAATTTATTATAAATATATTTCTTTTTTATTAGTTATTATACGATGACATATTTATCTATTAAATTTAATTTCATGGGATATGATATGATGAAATTTTTAGTTTCTATTCTAAAAAATAAAAATATTTTCATTATGAGAATTTGTTCACCTTTATCTCTCTCCTATGAAATGGGTATTGTTTTATATCTCATGAGAGATACATGATTAGAATGGTGTGCGAACCCATTTTAGTAAGATAACTTGTCTACTATGATAGTATTGGGTGTGGACCGTGACTACTATGATGGTTTGAAATGTGAACCCATTCCAAAATAATAGACTTGGTAGTGCACCATGAAAAATATGGAAATGATTTTATATACTTACGTATTTTCTAGAATTCTTGGTCTTATGTCAATGTTATTCTCTCATAGTTCATATTCATTAATTACATTATTATTCATGTCTTATGAACTAAAAATATTTACTCCAAGCCTCAATATTATTATATTTGATAGATAGGATATGAGTTTAAAATTATTTGATCATGTTCTCATACACTTAGGTTCTTATAATAATTATATATATATCCCCATTTTACCCTTACTACGAACTAGAGATCACTCTTTCTCATGTTTCCTTACCCAAGGTTACGATTACTGGTTTTTTTAGGTTATTTTTGTTGATAATAATAATGGGGAACATTTTATGGGTGTTGATTAATATCATTCACCAAATTATAAGATTATCTACATAGTCTCTAATGAAACTAAACTATTATGGTCTTCATGAATGAGTTTATATGATGTGTTGAATATTAATATTAAATGATTTAATATCCATTTATAAAAATACAATATGTAATTATAACCTTATTATCCTTTATTTATTATATATGAATAAATGGTATCCTTTAATTTTTCTCATTTTATGTACTGAGAAGAATAAAAATTTGTTTTTAATGAAAATTTTCATTATTTATATCTTCGGTCAAAAAAATATTTTCCTTCCATATCCAAGTTTTCTAAAGAAATTATAATATTTTTTAAGTATTCTCCCATTATTTTCTAAATTCATTTTTACCCATGTATGAATTTAAAAAAAAATAAATGGACTCATCTTTTAATTTTCTGAAAGCAATTTTTTTCCTTTTTATAGATGTATTAAAGGAATTTTATTTATTTATTAAAACTATAATCATATTTCCCCACATTATTATATCACAATTCATTGAATCATCCTTTATAAATTTCAATGTTTTTATTCAAACAAAGGATTTACGTAATATTTTCAAAAAAATATTATAAAAGTAATTTCAAAATAGAAAGGGCATTTTCCTCAAGAATATGTGATGAAATTTTAATGGTATTATTATTCAAAAATTTCAAGAACCATCAATTTTACATATCTTTAACAAGGGATGTTATCCAAGGATACCATCATTATTCATTCTTAGGCTGAATTTCATTTATGATAAAAGATGTGTATAAAATATTTTTCTTTTCCAGAGATTATGATATACTAAAATTGCGGAATATTGATGAAAACAAACACTTATCAAAGGATTATGATATGATGATTTTTTAAAAATAACTTTTTTCATGGGTTTTTATATGATTATTGTTTTATGATCTTATGAAACACAAATGTATGATTTTAATTATTTTAATGGTGTGATAAATATCTCCCTCCAATCCATTGAGTAAATATTGGTATCTAATAAGATAATGAAGACTGTAATGGGGGGGGGGGGGTTAACCAAGTTCAATAATAAACCATTTCCACTATGATTGTCTTAGGAGTGAACCATTACTATTTCTATTGAAAAGTATATTGTAATATGGTTTGTGGAGTAAGAAAAATACATAATGATAGTCATTCAAATGATCCTTGTCAACTCAAAAAATTATTTTTGTTACTTATGTGTGTTCCAAACTTCCATGTAGTATGAATTTTTTTATTCCATTGATCACATTATCTGATTCTATTATGATTCAGGTCTTATAAATTTGTATGATTTATTAAATGATTCAATATTATGATTTATGGTATTCGTATTATGAGTTTCAAATGTTATTCCCATGTTATTATAAACTTATGTTTATGGTATATATAGGTGATCATTGATATCTCACTTGTATACACTTACTCTAAATATGACCTCACCTTTTATTGTGTTTCCTCTCCACAAGATATAATTAATAGTTTTAGTAATGCTATTTCTTTGAAAGGTGATAGTTATAAAGTAATTAATACGAGACTCTTATGATGAAGTTATTTATCTTCCCATGTTTCAAAAGGCACTAGAATTCTAATAATATAGCATCGATAATTATGCCATATAATTAATATTCATATACAAAGATGTGATATCTATGATTAAAATCTATTCATCATCATAGTAGCCATAAATCTAATGCCACTGATAATGACCTCTAACTACTTCAGGAACCTTTCTTTATAGTAAATGGTTCAACTCCACCCTTACCCTATTGAGGAATATGAAGAGGTAGATTATTGGCACCACTGTTCATATGAGTCACCTTGGAGGGATCCTACCTTCAATAACCACCATTGATGACTTTATATTAACCATGATCCTCATGAATACACTAGGTAGGCTTCCCATGATATCTCAACATCGACCACTCATGACTGGGAACCCTAGAGGAGGCCTTGATAATGAAATCAAATTCAATGATACTATGGAATGATCTTATTCAAATATCCTAAGAATTCATTGAGTAGTATATCCTTGTATAAGATTAGGTCAATATACCTAATACTGTTCTTCAATCACTCTACAATGATCCGGGGGAACTATATGTTTTTCAACGTAACTTGAATGTGACCAAGTGAAACACAATATTCATTCCCCACAACAAATAACATTTTGAGAATTCTAGTTATTATTAAAATATATGAGTGGGAATATATAATGACATATGATTTTCTTACATAGATATTCTTTCATTAAAGCTCAATAATCCATTTAATTCAAAAATTTATAAAAATGGGTCATATTGGATTAGTGTATTTGGATAGTTGATATGAAATATTCTTATTTCATGGAATATCTGCAACATATTTAAAAAATATCTAATCATGTAACACTCTTCATAGAAATTCGCTACTTAAAAACATTCCTAATGTCTTGTGGATGGGAAACATAAGAAATCATGTGCTCATATGTTCAATAAGGGTATGGAAGGAGGATATCAATAATCACTTAAACATTAAATGAGAATAATTTTATGTGAACATGAGATTATAATTTGAAAACCATACACTAAATAAAAAAAATCATAATCTTCTATAATGGAATAATGTTTTATATATCATAATACATGAATCATAATATAATTAATGAATATAATCTATAATAGAACTAAATGGTCAGATAAATATGGTAAAAACATAACCTCATTTCATTTTAAACTATTATAATATAAATAGATAAAATATTTTGGTTAAGTACATGATATAAGGCCCTCTAATAAATGTGTTTACGTGGAAAATAGTTCAAGGATTAATCTTATAGATATGATAACCAAGTATATGCATGAAATTGTTAACATGAAATTTGATTCACACATAACATATTTACATCATGAGTTATCCAAAATTTACAAATTTTTCGGATATCTGTAACATTCTAATAGATTATCAGTTTATAATTCAACTTATCATCCCTATTAAATAATGTTACCACCTATACTTGTCTTATAACGTAACCATCAACCATTAGTTATAATTTATCCATCATATTTGGTGTATAATGTAACCACCCTAGAATTAAAGAAAATAAAAAATATGAATGACCAAAGAACATAAAAATTCATCATGTCGTCACATCAAAACCCACCAAAGGGAAATGAAAATCATAAAAATTCATAACTTCATCATTTAAAACACATGATAACAAATGGGTTTTCTAAACATTTCTTCATTATAATAATGAACACTCTAGGGAAAAAATAATGATGGTACTGATAGACATATCCTAGTAAAACATCAAAAACACAAAATGTTTTATTCTTGGATGAATAAAAATCCCATATAAATATTATTAAAAAATTCTTGAGGAATATACCATTTCCATTTTTTATTCAAATCATTAAAATTAAAAAAATCATAAATATTAAGGAAAACAAAAACTTTCAAAATAACATTTTATAATTATAAATGGATCGATGTATAAATTAGTAGCATCGATGGTGGAAAGTAACATTCATTGCATACTTATTAAAACTAATATTCCATTCAAATGTTCAGTATAAATAAATATTATTTCTTTTCATGGAATGATAATAATATTCCATTTAAACTATATTTAAAAATTAATGTGGGTAAAAATTTCATTAAACAATATTTAATGAATAGTAAAATCATTATTTAATTATTATTAGAAAACAAGGCCATATAACAGAAAGGGTTTTAAAACAAAGAGGTAAATAATAAGAATTTTTCCTTAAAAAATTCTTTTGTAATCTTGATTACATAAGGGGGGGGAAATGAAAGTAAAAAATTTTATTTAAATAAATGAATAGAGGAAAATTTAATTCATGATTTTCATGAGATATAAATATAATCGAAATGAAACAAATAACCCTATATGAATATTGATATGAAAAAAAATTTATACAAAGATTCAAAAAATTCATCATGTGAAACATATACACCACACTAAAGGAACAAGTTGTGAATGCAACATGTGTTCCACAAAATGAAAACTGTGGAAAAAATCTCTTACATGCTTTAATTAGATTTTAATTTTAATTATCATGAAATAATAAAGTTAAATTAAATGTTAAACATAATGAAAATAAATAACATAATGATATAACATGTAAAATTTTCTGTATATACACCATTTGAAATATAGTATCTGAATAACATAACATATGTCCCAAAGAATACAATTTGTGACCAAAATCCATTTCCTAAAGTCCATCATTTCATCATACATGTTTGAACATCGTATTTAAAATATATTTATTCATTATACATATATTATATAAAAACACTAATATATATAATAAAATATAGGACTTACTTATAACCTCTTACTATAGGTTCATTAAAAATTCATTAGTGAAATCACTATTCCAGGTAATAACTACATTGTTTTCCATAAATGTTCAGGTTCAGTAGTGTTGTTAATTATAATAGGATTAAGGTTACATTATTTACATATTTTTAATCATTACATAATATCAAATATTTTAATTATATATATATATATTTAGATTCATTGAAAAAAGTTAGAGATGGAATAATTAATTACAACATTCTTGGAGATGGTTGACCCAACGTATAATGGACAATGTTTCCCTTTTTAAGATGGATGAATTGAAATAAATATGAATACTAATTCAACTTTATTTTATCATTTTTATATCTTATAAATAATATATATAACTTAAATCTACCCATTTTACCATAGATTTCTAAATAAAATGATACAAATATCACATCGCTTCATTGAGGTGGTAGTCCAAAAAAACACGTGAGTGATGTTAATGTTTTCCAAAAGATAGTAAGGTAAGATGGTATATTAAATTTTATTATTATATAAATATAGTTATATCATAAATATATAACATAAATTTTAAGTCAATAATTATATCCACTGGTTATAGGAAGAGATGGAAAAAGAATTGCATTGGTTCATGAGGCAGTAGTACTACATATATATGATTAATGGTTTCCTTTCACATTTTATGGAAGAACATATGCATAGAGGATATTCAAGAAACATAATAAAAAATTATTATATCAAGAATTCATAATTTTTAATATCTTCATTCTTCATCAATATTTCAAGGAGGTTAAATAAAAAATAAAATCAAGATGCATTATTTAGAATGATACCTATTTTTAGGGAAACTTATTATGGTTTGAATAAAAATAATTTTTAGGAGGGTTTACTAATCAAACAATTTCCTCATGGACATGATATTATAATTATTAAATTTATTTTTTTATGAATTTTCTAATCTAAAATGATTTGGGAGTGTGAATAGTAGAGGTGAGTGAATCTCTTTTATAGTTATGGGAGAGGACACATATGGATTTTTTTTAAAGAAAATGTTATACCAACTTTTTAAACATTAAAAAAGACTAAAAAATAGAATATTATGAAATAGTATAAGATATATGTTCCATATATTCCTTTAAAATTTTAATTGAACAATTATTATTGCCATTTTAGCCTTTATAGTATTAGTATAACAGCTGACAATTATGTTTTGTCCATAGCCTCACTAATTAATTTTTACAATTTTTTTCTATAAATTATGAAATGTAATGATTAAAATATTATAGAATATTAATTATTCTTATTCTTATTATTTTTTTAAATTCTTTCATATTTAATTCACAAAATTTAATGAATTTAATTGAAAATTAAACTTGGAGACGCGAGGAAAAAAATAGGATTTTAATGAAAATGAGTTCAATCATATACAGAGTTTATATATATAAATTATATATTAAATTTGAAAAATTTACCGAAATTGGATTTATAATAATATAATTAATTAAATTCTTTTAATCAATTTTAAAAGAAGATGTAACTTTTTAAATTCATTAAAACAAAAGGCCGTTTTTAATAAAATTCATTATTTGTCACTATTCGAAGAAAAATTAATCTTTTCAAAATAAATTAATAAATTAACAAATTGATAATTATGAAAATTTAATTCTAAAAATAAATTTCATATTTTCAAATATATTTTCTCAAATAGATAAATTTTATTTTTAAAATAAGTGCATGATAAAACTTCTTTTTTTAAAAGGAAATGTTAAATCATTTACCTTTATTTATTCTCTTCACATTGTTAGTAAAAATATTAGATTAATGGTAAAACATTTGATTTTGTATATAATATTTAAAATTATTTATATCATTAAACAAAATTAATTAATTTTATTTTTAAGATAAAAACACATTGCATGCGTACAAAATATTTTTTAAACTAACATTTATTTTAGTTTAACTTAATTTCAATTTTAATTAACAATGAATTGATAAACAATGAATTATTGTAATTATTTTGTAAAAAATTGACATTTGTGATTTATTTATCTTCATTCATACTCTCTACTTCAAAGGCTATTTTATAATTATCACTTTAAATAAAAATATTTTAATTTCATATGATGGTTGATTTAACACTATGTTTCACATAACACAAACTATCAAAAAATTAATATTATTTATCCAAATTTATTTCATAAAATATCAAAGTGATAAAAAAATTCTTACATGAAATAAATAACTGGACCATATTCTTATTTCTATTTTATATGCTTAGAAACACATCTTAGAAACCACAAATATAAATTTTAAGTTCTCTACCATTATCATTCATAAAATTCAGCACATTCTAAAAGTTCCATCCGATGGAGATGCTCATCATATCTTAAAGAAAAAAAATGTGTTAGCCTATATTTATCATCCCACCAAGGTTGAAGAATTTTGTTTTCATATCCAATGAGCATCTTGTGACTCTTTCAAATCCATTCTCCAAATCTGGAGGAAAGTCAACATTTTCCAATAAATTCATTAGAGTGGTATTATAATCCTATGACCATCACTGAGTATTACTGGTACTATATTAAGATTTATTACACATTTTGGACCATACCAAAATGGTGTACAAAGGTTTTCCCAAGTATGATGGAACCCATCATCGTATTCTTATAGAGAAAATGAGAGATCCATATTCATATCTAACAAAAATGACCTCATTATTAAGCACCATTAATTACACATGAGTAACCAAAAAAATACTCCCATCGTAGATGTTGAATACTCTCTCCAAGGAGAGAATATTAAATAAGATGTTTGAAATTGAAAACCATGACCCAAGAGCAAGTCCATTTTCTTATATTAGTTACTAAAATTTTCTTGAATCCTACAACACATATCTATAGTGGCTCGAGATTCCATAGACTCGCCATCAAAAAGTTATATTAGTTTCGACCAAATTAGTCTTTCCCATGATATTATAATCAGCTGTTCAAGAAATCTTCTCTAGAGTACATACCCCAAATTTATTTCATGTGAATGTTATAATATTGTTCATGACAATTCTTCTCACATTTACAGCTATAAAAATACCCAACATAGTGATTAGATCAGTAAGAAAATGGGTCCTACCCTTACCAGGTCATTGATTTGTAACCATTAGGTTTCTCCAAATAAAATCCATGTTTTTCACCACCATATTAATCCACATTATAAAATTTCATCAGGGTTAAAATTTCTTCCAATTGACGATGCTTCTTTGAGAATTCCCTCATATTGAGCTATGCACCAACGATTGAGGTTGGTAATTCTTATATTATCAATTGTAAATGTGATATTTCATCCACATAATTATATGGCTTTGGTTGATGGTCTTAATATGAACCTCCCTCATCTTATTCATACATCGGCTCAGTCAGTGAAAATATAATAAATCCTACGGATATTGATTAAGACACATGGAAAAAAATTATAGTCATAAAATTATTTGAAATAGTTTTCCCTTATAAGTTTTGGAAAGATAATGAACCTATAGAAAAAATTTGATTATTATAATCTCAGAACTATGTTATATCTCATAGAAACTACATAGTAAGACCCACCCGAAGTGTTCACAGGGGATCTTGAAATCAACATTTCCCAAATCCTATGGGTTAACCATCATCGTATTAAGGCCAAGAACATGAAATATAAAGAGTTCTACAACTATATCCATATATTTGTAATGATATGTTTTAATATTGACTTCTATACATTAAAATTATCATAGAATATATTATTTGAGAAACAATTTATGAACCTATATACTAGTATCTCCAAAACATAAGGGTTCTTCAATTGATAATAACAATCTCCACATCTAGCTTTTATATTATGGTGTGGTGTAACTATAGATAATTGAACATACATATATATATGATCTAAAATCATCCCCTAGAAAAGTAATTCTTCCAATTTATTATCGTAACAAAGTTCATGAGATCATTTTATACTTATGAAAGGTTATCCATTCAATAAAATTTTACATAATTTTGGTAAAAAAATGTGGAATGACCAAAGGGAGTTGTCCATTGATAATATCCTCCACCAGGATTATAATAATGTCACATGAGAATCTATTATATGAAAGGATATGTTCTCAACCAGAAGGGAACATCCCATGGTGAGTAGTTTAAATTCAACAAATACATTACATCTAGACCATGATCGACTTAAAGAATATAAAATCAAGAACACTGCATCAGTATCCTCTAGAAGAACCATATGAGAGTATCTCAGTACAAAGGTCTATGGAAATTTTTACCACCACCTCCACCCCTAGGATCAATCAATCCTCAATGGGTTTGAGAGGATATTGTGGAAGGATCCAGTATTACCCAAACCTTAAGGATGAGTTTATATTACTATCTCTTGCAAGTTAGTCAATAATTTCCAAACTAGGAAGTGACCCTTGATGTACAATAATACTTTCATTCCTGTCATTACGGGACATAACAAAATTATTCTAGGTGCATTCAATATGTATAGTTGATGAATACATTAGGATCATTGTTAAAAGGTTAATTTTAGGGGAATTCTTAGTGTAAAATGTATAACTCTACCAAGGTCACATGTAGAAATTCTTTAACAGGATAATGGAATTGGAAGAGGATGTTTATGTTCCTTTTAAATTGGGATCTATTAGAAAATATCCACTATATTACCCAGATAATGATGAAATGATTCCAATTACATGATATGTGGTAGTGAAAATTAGAAATATTGGACTATAAGGGGACGGAAATTATGTCACATATGTTAAGACACATGGTAATTAAATAGTAGGTTGAGATAAAATTCAGACTAAAACTATTTATAAAGGTGTGTGTACCTAAAATAGACAAGAGTAATAGAATAAAGAAGATCCAAATATTCAAATGACACTCCCTAAATGCATATTATATAATTATAATGGTAATTGAATGGTTATATTCCACTATATATTGTTAAAAAAATTTGTTCTTCCATTGAAGAGAAACTAGAAAAACATAATGCTGAGATAAAATATATGAAAATACTAAATTCTGAGTTTATTTGAAGTAATATTCACTTTAGTTATAACCAGTATGATGGGGTTGATACATTACCTCCCATTCACCATCATTTGGTCACCCAACCCATGAGAGTATAATCTATCCACCATGTTATCTTTGGTTAGAAACATCCAGTTTTCCTAAACCTAGTGGTTAAGGACTATAACAACCCAAAAATTTAAATAAATATATTTTACCTTGAAACAAAATGATTTGGATATCCTGAAATGAATGAATAAATGATATAATATATAACACATACCATCATACAACCCTGAAAATTTATCCATATAATTAATGAGTAAAAATAGGTGTGACTAAATCAGTAAATATATGTTCAAATATATATAATTATCATTATTATTACTGATACATTAGTGATAATTAAATTTTTGTATAAAAATTATATAATAACCCCGTTTTATGCAATAAAATGCATCCCATCTATAACCGTATTTTATGTCAATTATAATAAAAACCTGATACATTATGGGTAATATACTTTATTTATATTAATAATATATCAAAAACAAATTAATTAGTCAACGATTAGAAATATGAAAAAAATAGTTAATATTTCATAAATATTATTTCCTATAAAATCAATTTACATTAAATTTTTACATTTTTATTAAAAATTAAATTCTAAAAATTCATAATTTTAATAAAATAGAAAAAATAAATTAAATATTTTGTATATAAATATTACTTTAGTATAATTTTTTGTAATTTTCAAGAAAATATTGTTTTCTATTTGATTAATGAAGATACATTTTTTTTATAAAACCATTAATTTTAAAGCATCACAATGCTATGAGAATAAACTAAATATCATAAGACCATTATCATAAATAATTATTTTTTTTAAATTTGACAACATATATTTTAAATAGTATGTTTAATTTATAAACCAATATTTTTTATTTAAATCAACAGTCACATGTTTCACGAAAAAAGAACTAAAACATTATACATTAACTATTTTCAAATTTATATATTTCAATTTAATAAATGTAATATAACAAAATTTACTTATAATTTGGAATTATTATTTCCAAATTATATATCAAGTGAAATTATTTTAGGTATAAAAATTGATTTATGATGGTGAAAACAAGTTACCATAATAAAAGTTAAAAAGGTGAAACTAGAAATACAATTGTAAAGATTTGATGACATGTGTGAAATAGATTTATTGAGTATTTTTTGACATTATCTCTACGACACACACAATTATTTCAAAATATTTTTTTACATTAGTATTGTTAAAAATTTCATCCCATTACACATCTTAAATAAGACCCTCTCTACCCCTTAAACACCACTTATAAAACATTTCACCCAAAAAACATTACCTTTTGATTTACCCTATAATCTTATATTTCCTACACAAACTTATGGCCAAAATATTTTTGGCCAATCCCTCTATTTCCAAGTGATCCTCCATGAAATTCCTAATTTTCACAATGTGAGTCCTCTTTTTTACTTATATTCTTTACATTCAATCTTACAATTATAGTTAAGATTTTATCATACCTATATAATAACATTAGTATTATTTATATGATGAATTTTACTTTGTTTAGGGAATAATCATTCACCAAAATTCCACTTATCCCTTAAAAAAAATAACAAAATTTGTGTGATTTTGTGGACTCCAACCTGCACAAAGTGTCATGTACTATTTTCTATAATCACTAATAAATGTTTTTGATAAGAATGGTTTTAATGTATAAATATTATTCTTTTGTTATCATTAAGGAAATTTTATTGAAAATTTGAGAACATATTAACAATATCATTAATAGATGATAATCATTAACCCAATAATATATAAAAGGTTTACCAAGAGAAAAATACATTCATTCATATGGTTTAATAATTTTATATTAATTAATTATTATTCTACTTCATAAAAATTATTATATATCATAAAATTAAACACTCAATAATTTATTTATTCATCTAGAATAATGATATTAAAACTAAACCACTACATATCTATCCATTAATCATGGAATGTTAATATTTTGGACTGTTTGACAACCTACTTGAAAAATTATTTGAATTTATATATTGGAAGACTATGAGAAAAAATTAATTGTATAATATTAATTATATAATTTAATAATTTTTTATTTTGGTTGATTAATGTAAACATTATTAGAAACTATTTAATTTAGAAATCATATTTAGTTCATTAACAATATCTTCAACATGATCATTATCAAAATCATCTTGATAGATTACAACTGAATCTAGAATGGAATAAAAAAAATTACTTTATCAATAACAATGTACATATATTAAAATAACGTTAATTATCTTGGAATGGTGAAATTTTTATCAATAATATATACCAATATCATTTTTAAAAAACTATATCAAAACAATCAAGATCACGTACACTTGATATTTTAGTTTTCCTAGTCAAGGAAAAAGTACCACTACTAGCAGGTGAATCAGAGATGTCTTTTTCATTTAACTATCGTTTTTTTGAATCAATATTCACCTCCGTTTAAATAGTAATCTCCTTGATGAAAACAAATCAATTTCGCATTTAAAGTAACATAATAATTTGTGTTCTTCACTAATGAAAAAGTCTATCAAATTCCTCGGTATTATTTCGAAACAATACAATACCACACAATACACTAGAAAACAATGGTTCTATGTAGAATTCAATTAGTAGGATATTCCCTTAAACTCATTTATAACTATGTTCAATACAGTAGTGCATGTGATATTTATATCATGAAATTATGTAATAAATAGTTTATAAAAAACATGTTACAATACTTCTTAATCAACTTTAAAAAATATGTTATTAAAAACAATTATTCACTTCCTCGCCCAGCAGAAAAAATTAAATTATTTTAGGATTCAAAATGATAATCATTATTATTTCCTAGTATGATTCCCAAGTTGGATTCCTCAATATGTAA
The DNA here is from genome assembly GCA_963277665.1 of Viscum album. Classification (NCBI taxonomy): domain Eukaryota; kingdom Viridiplantae; phylum Streptophyta; class Magnoliopsida; order Santalales; family Viscaceae; genus Viscum; species Viscum album. The sequence goes on along the minus strand of OY728152.1, from coordinate 136,365,846 downwards.
AATAAAACTTTTCCAGAATACCATTGAAAATATGATAAAAACAATCTTCCTTCGTCTAAAAATCCCAATTTCATTATTTAGTCAAATTTAGAAAATGAATACAATTTTCTTTTTCTTATTCATTTATTCGACTATCATTCTCAAGAATCCCAAATAAAGAAACATCATCTCTTTAGAATATTGAAACTTTTCAATATTCCTAAAACTGTTCAATATTTTTGGAAGTACAAAGTACCTCTTCTATTAAAAGTCAACCCAAATATGGTTTGGCTGGGATTTAGAAATCCATTCTCTATCAGCCAAATTTCTTGAATCAATATATTCCCTTTAGATTAGGATACATTCATGATTTCTTCATCACTTTTTAACTCTTCCTAAATCATCTACAATATTATAAAAACATCATATCTGATCAAGAATTCTTCAAAAACATTAGTCTGATTCTGATTTTCCTTATACAATTTATTCATTAGGTAGAACACTACAAATTATTCGTCACATTATATTGTAATAATTGAAAAACAAACATTTTTTTCTTATTATGATTCTATGAATCATCTTATGATTCTGATTTCATTATTATGATGGAGATAAAAAATTATTCATTACCTTTCCCAAAATTAATGAAATATATGAATACCCATTATTAAAACATCTTCAACCACTTCAATAATCATTCCTGAATATAATTTTACTAGTTTCAAGAAATTCACGCTTTCTTTTTTTTCATTGATTGATGATCTTGGGTTTGATTATGTTATTGGTTTCTGTCTGTGTTAGATATATTTGTGTCTCCTTTAATTCATTATACAACACCACACAATGTCTGATTTCTCTTTATCCTCTTTAGATCATATTGTGGTTATTTTTTAATTATGTAATTATTGGAATACAATAAAAAATTATCTTGAAAAAAATGGTTGAATGAATTGTTGATAAGTCTTTGAATTTATTAACCATTTTTGGATTCATCATATTCAAACTTCTTATTTTATATTCATTGGTCCCAAATATTCCCCATTGAAGAAAATAACATTCAACAAACTTTTATACCTCCATTTAAAAGTGGAACACCTCATACGATGGATCAGTTCTAATATCACTGACTTCAGAAAAAATATTCATTATTTGAATACAATTCAATCCATAATCTTTCTCTAAATATTTAAATGTTTTTCATTCTTGGTATGACTAAAAACTAGAATCATTGTCTTATTATGTTTCTAATAAAAACTATAGCCTTAAAACAATTCAACTTCCAGTGATCTTACACCAATGATATGCATCTGTATATGTTTGTCTTCATAATCTTCTTTCTTCAACAAAACCCCTACTTTTAGACATGAATTTCTGAGGACATTGAATTTGTGAATTATTGGATTAATTATTATATGAATTTCTTTATTTAGTATTATAACATCCCAATTTTCCATCATTTTATTTCATTCCAATAATATAATCGGAAACAACTCTTCTCACTGTTTCATTCATATGGCATGTATCAAATGATTTGAGATAACTTATGACATTTTGTAATTAAAAAATATTAAAGAACCGTCATATTTTTATCGGATCCAATAAGACTCCAATGAATCATCTCATTATGATATTACAATATTCTAGAGCCATGGAGTGTCTTAAAAACCATTTCTCCTGAACACAATCTTCTCAATACGATAGATTTACATTGATCCTTGTGGGTTATATTTTCAGAATATGATAGTAAGACTAATTGTAATATTTTAAAATTGAAATTGACTAATATCTTATTGAAAACAAAATTCAACAAAAATTCCCAAAAAAATACTTCGATCTCCCAAAAAGATTCTCCATCCAACTTGGTCCAAATAATCTTCCCCATTGCATTTTGTTTTCAAAAATGGTTTAGAAATCATAGGACATTTCATCATTAGGAAATAGATTACTTATCAACAATTCATATCCTACATGAGTGAACTCATTATTGGAAACAAGAATTATTTATATCGAAATAATATTCTCCAAATGTTGTGACTCGTGAAACATCTTCATATTTCCTTTAAAAAATTATTAATTTCATAAAAAATTAAAAAAATTACCTACAACTACTCTAAAAAATTGTTATAATAGTTAATAAATTCACAAGGAACATTCATAGATTACCCACAACACCCTATTTAAACATGTTTCCTTAATGACATGTTGATGAAGTGATTATCCCCTTTAACAACACTATAAAAATACAATATGAAAGAGGGGATAGAAATAAATACCAAAACATTGATGTGAGAGATGTTGGACACCCATTTTATCCTCATTTTATATGATGGTTCCTTTGGTAAAGGTTTTATGAAAATATCAACAATTAATTCCGATATAGGGACATATTCCATCTTTATTTCATTTTTCTCCACATTCTCTTGGATGAACTGATATTTAAAAACTATATTTTTGAATGGGAATGTTTTACTGTAATTCAAGTAGTGTTGATTTTACATTGATTATAAAATCCATATTCAAGGGAAACTTCACCACATTAAGTAAATCTTACAAGTGAGTATTCATCCACCTATGTTGTGTCACATATTTAGTCACAAAAACATACTCATATTAATCTTTTCTAAGAGTTACTTGAATTTTCTTCTTTTTATGCCAACAAACATAACTTTTTCTATGAATGAAAACTCTACCAGATGTAGATATTCTATCATCAAAATTTCCATCCCAATCAGCATCTGAATATTAAAAAGGAAATATTTTATGAGCTACCAGACCATTTATGAATTTTTGGATCCTTTTATATACCATAGATACATTTCCCATCATGTAAATGAGATTATTTTAGTGCACTCTAAAATATTTTACATAAGGTAATACCATAATCCATGTCAGGTGTTCACGAAGTCAAATATAACAAATTTCTATTCAAAATTTTAAACACATTATGATAAACATTTTTTCCTTATCTGTCTTAATAAAACTGGGTTCCAAATGACATTAGTGTGGAAATTGATTTTGAAATTTTAATTAAAAATTTATTTATATTATCCTTCAAATAGATTTATTGAGAAATAAAAATTTGTTTCTTATTTGGTAACATTTTTAACCCAAAAAGGTATTTTATTTCCCTGAATATGGAAATATCCATAATTTTATTCATTTTTTATAAAATAATTAAAAATATCATTAATCATTCCTACCAAAGATAATGGAATTAACATTAACAATTATGATTAGGGAAAAGTCATGAGTTTCCTTAATGCAATGATTTCTATCAACTCACCCTGTCATAAAATTAGTCTTTAATAAACATGTAACCAAATTTGAATACCCATCCCTTAGATCTCATTTTCACACATAGAAGTCCTTCATTTACATTCACACATAACTATAATATTTTCCAATAACAAATCCACATGATTTTTCATTATAAACATCCTAAAAAAGAACCCCATTAATAAATGTGGACTTCACATATATATGAATTACTTTGTAGCATTGTTGTAAAAAGAAGAAGAATGATTATGATGATTTCTCTGCTTACTACCATAGAAAAATTCTCATCAAAATAAATTCCTTAAATATATGAGTAACCTTTTCATAGTAATCTTTCTTGGTTCCTTATCACTTCACTATATTCATTCAGCTTGTTTCGGTAAACCCATTCTGTACCAATAGCATTTTATTAATTTGAATTTGTAAAGAGTTCCCAGGTATCATTATTTAATATTTCATCCACATATTAATTCATGACATAAACCAATTTTGGATTCTCAAAAGCATCAATCACATCTTTCAGCACAACTTCTGAATATAAAGTATTATTTACAATAACTTTTTATGTTCCTCTTTTTTTACCTTCTAATGTTAATCACCAATAATGTTCTAAGCCTCCACATTCATCCATATCATGGGTTGAGATTTTTTAGATTTTTCTTCTTCACATTGAATTTCTGAATATGGTTCTTCTTTATGATTCAGATTACTATTATCAGTTTCCTAATACGAACTGTTAAAAAAATTCTTTCATCCTACTCAACATCCTTATCTTCATGAGTTTGTTTATCTTCCACATATTTTTTAATATCTTTCCCATTTATAGAATTAAAAATTCACTCTATTTCATTATTGGAAAATATTTATCCTCTTCCTTCGAGATCATAACCAAGATAAAATACAACCTCACTTATCTGGTCAAATATTTCCATATATCCACATTTCCTCATTTTGAAGAATGGACTCCCAAAAAATCTAAAGTTTTTAAAAGTTGGAGTTCATTCGTAAATATTTCATATGGAGTAATATCAAAACCAATCTCACAGAAAAATATATTTTGAATATACACAATATTACTCAATGATTGACTAAAAATGTAATGGGAGCGACCATGTTCATATAATATAGTTCTCCCCATTTCTTCAAGGCTACTATTCATCCTTTCAACAACCCCATTTTATTGAGCAGTATATGGGGAATGAAAAAATGATTAAATAAATATTCTCAATATACCATAAAATACTTTATTTTTGTATTCAATGACATAATCAATTCCCAAACTCTTCAATGAATATTCACATTCCTTATCATCTTTCCCCATCAAATTTTTAAACATTTTCATAGCTTCTAACTTTTGTTTCAAATAAATAACATAATTAACCATGGTAAACTAACTAATTAATTTAATGATGTACTTATCTCATGGTGTTTATTTTTCCCTCACTAAGCCATAAATATTAGAATGGATAAGTTATAGGGGACATTTTGTAGAAATTTTCACTTTCTTATGCACAAAATTTGTAATTTTTCCATTCTGATAAATATTGAAACACCAATATCTTCTTCTTGACATATCAAGAATAACAAAGACATTGTATCTTATTTATAAAACACTCCTGTTTTTATGAAACATTTTCCCTATAACTTCATGAAATATATCATTTTCTTCTACGATTACCATGGAACACGAGTTTTTTATCTCACAAACTTGGAAGAATGTTCATTTTGTGCGTTGGACACTTGTGACACTATTTCCATCTTCCTCTATTTTCAAAAAAATCCATCATTTCCAAAACTGACTTCATTTAATTCATCATAATGTTTTTAAAAAAATTGAATGTTTGGTTTTAGTCCATCAACAAAAAAATCCCATTTAGATATTTGAATGTAGTTTCAACAAGAAGATATTTTTCATTCCCTTTATTTTTCATCAGATCTGTATTTTGAGAATTGGTATGAAAAACTTGTTATTCTTGTAACAAAACAAGAAATCCTTTTTCAAGATGTCCAAGTTGTTAAAATATTTCAAAAATGGTCTATAGAGGTTTGATCTTACTTTAAACTATCTTAAAAAACTTTTCATATTTCTTTTAACCACCATTATCTATCTTCTTCCTCTAGCCAGATATACACCGCCTCAAGATTTTGCTTCTGTATTTTTTGGAATATCTGTAATGTTGTTGATTAACCCAACATATATTTTACATGTACCCAAATCGACCTCAATACAACTAGTATCTATAAAAATAATATTTTCCTCTAAATTATCTATAATGACTAAAGTTTTAAGCATGTTTCTCAGAATCCTTTTATGTTTCTCTTCATATATCTATTAACCACCAATCATTATATCATTATCAAAATCATCTTTTTTATCTTGTTTATTTTTTCATACATATCATGACAAAAAGTAATATAATTTTTTACAAAAAATATATTTCTTAGAGACTTCAGACTAATCTACTTTTTTATTACCATATATATACCATTCCTAGATTTCTTCTTCTCTTAAAAAATTTCTTCTTTCTCCTCAACTGTTGATGGAAACATTTGACCCTTCCAAGGCTTACTCGTTACATAGCCTTCACAAATATCAGAGATTAAAATTTTGAAATAGGTAACCCTCTATTAATCTTTATATTTTTTATGTTGAAAAGTCTGAACTATTCTTATTTTTCATTAATCTTAATATGCAGATTCTCATTAAAAAATTTTTATTCTCAAGATATTTCTTTAAATCAAGAATGTCTTCTTGAACTTGACCTTCTCATGAAAAACAATTAATCATTATTTGTTGACCAATTTCAATTTTTTGACATCTAAATTTCATTATCAAAACTTCATATCTTTCATAAGAATTTTTTCTACTCTTTTAATGATGAAATTCAAATTCAGTTTCTTCTTCATCATAACTACATCTTCACCACTCATCATTTTTTACTTATGAACTGAATTTTTTTTCTCCCACCATCTCAGAATATTTAATCAGATTCACCCTCAAAATATACATTTTCATCATCTATAGATAAGAAAAATATTCATTTGTATTTGATGAATTTTTTATAATTCCCTTTTGTATATGATTTATCATTATCCCCTTGTTTATTCTAAGACCTCATCAACCTTATTTCATATTCATTTCCATCATCCGATGTCCCTTTTTTAGTAAAAGTATCAATGTTGTGTCTAATAGATCCATAATGAAATCAGTTAATAGGAATATTTTTTTATATTAACTTATATATACTCTCACATTTTTTTGAAAACAAGGATACAATTGTATCATCATTCTTAAATTCCACATTTTCATAATTATATATAGAAACACCATCTTCTTCTAGAACCTTCTTGGATTTTTATTTTTTAACAACATTTAATGATATTTAATTATCCACATTAGGATTTCCTTCACAAATTTCTCCATTACCATTTCATATGTAATGAGATTACCATGAAGATCTTCCATAGAAAGAATTTTATAATTTCTAACATCCAATAAGAATTTTATTTATCAAATATTTCATAAAGAATTATTAAGATATTTTCAACAGTAGTGGAATCCTATAATATTCAACCAATATGTATGGAAGTGCCAAAAATGTCATTCACACTAGTAAATAAGTCCCCAATAGATTTGTATTCACCAATTTTTTAATTCTCATACATTAGTCTCTAAATTTTTAATTTTTTCTGCTTCTTTTATGCATTTTCATTGTATATATTCTTCAACATATCATTTAATCTATTGGTGGTAGAAGAACTCTTAAATCAAGAGTAAGGAATTCTTAGCGCTTCCATCATTCTCAATGTTCTTCTTGTCAAAAATTATATTCTGAACATTATCATGAATTGGAAGAATTAATATATTTCTTCTTCAATAAAATCATAACTAGGGGAGATAAAATAAAGAAACATTTTATCATTCCAGATATGATTATTCATAGCATCAATGACTTAAATACCTTTACTGTTCACACAATTCATGTTCTGTATAAAATAATTTTCAAAAAATAATTAAGGAGTAAATAATTGGAACCTTTGGATTTGATACCTATTTAGATTTCCCAGTCAAGTGAAATGTATCCCTGAGAGTAGTAGGGGTGATTCCAAAATATATTTTCATTTTTAGTTTCCATTCATTTAAAACAACATTTTCCTTCAATTAATAAATTATCAGATTCTTGAGAAATGATTCCACATCCACAAGAAAACATGAAATTTATAAGATATCTATTGAACAAGTGTATTTATCTCTTTGGCATGGTTTGGAAACTATCCAATATCACACAACCCACTAGAAAAATATAATACCCGACGAATCCACAATATACATCCATTTTAATAATTCAATTTCTTGGGAAACATGAAATATTGAATTTCAGAGCAATATAACATTGCCAAATATACGTTTAAAAAGAATATATGAATAGTATTAACCAAATTAAAAATTTATAAATTTTATTTTTAAAAATTAGAATTCATTTCTAAATTCAGAATATCAAACTTATCTTAAAATGAAATTTTGGTTATTTTTTGAAGTGTTTTAATTATTGAGGAATTGTGATAATACTTCATTATTATTTAAAACTGTCTTTTTCATTTAAATAATTCTTTTACATTAAATTTATTTTATTTCACATTAGATACATTATATATATATTATTGTAATGTAGTTGGTTATAATCAATTTTATAATCGAATTACATTTAAAAATATATTAAACATTTGAATGTCTCTCTTACCCACCTTCTAGCCACATCTACGAGATTTACATTAAACATAATTTTTCCAATTATGTGATTTGAAATAAAAAACAGACATACACAGTTCTAATAATAATGAAAAATGTGGTCTAATAAGATCTAAATAATATTTTCTGAATAATAACTTTTTTATTTTATTTACCACAGTTAAAGGTAAATATGGTAATTAAAGGTAAGTGTAATATTATAATAATATAATATTACTCTAACACTTGAACTAATTTGATGGGATAATTGTTTATAGACTAATATAAACCTTAGGTCAAAATTCTGAACAGTTTTAAGCCACTTGTGTTAGATTAATACATTTATTATATTTTATTTAAATAATAGTCAAAAATGTCATATTCAACATTCAATAACTAACCCATTTTTAATTCATGGTTATAAATAAGTTAAATTCGACAATAAATAGTATTTAAAAAGATAAAATGATTATATAAATATTTTTTTTATAATTTTAGGAAATAAATAATGAAATTAATTGGTCACACAATAATGGTGCAGTAATTGAATTAAGAAAGGAAGAATCAATGAAATTATATTTAAAATATTAAAATAAATATAATTATACCTAATTAATGACATGAAAAAATTTTATAGATACCATTCACATGTTATTGACATATTATATTATTGGTTTCAAGTTATATTATTTGGTTGATATTTTTAAAAATAAATATTTTAAATTGTATCAAAATTGATATAAACGATACCTTAAAATAAATAATATTTAATTAAAAATACTAAAATTAATAAAAAGCTTAGGATTTTACAACCAACTATGATATTGTTAAATATTTTATAAATTATCCAATTGCGGTTCGTTTGAAATTTTATAGTAACTATATTAACCCTATAGTGTAACAATATAAGAAGACATGGAAAAAAGTAAACTATTTAACTAAGGGTTAATCTAAAAATATATGGTTTATTTTGTGACCAAAAGTTGTCTAAATGTCATTAATATAGAGGAATTAGAACCATAATTATATTATAATTGAAATTATTCCTTTTGGAGCTATTTTAAACCAAAAATAAATTTATAATAAATTAATATTTTAAGATCTTCCAAAAGTTCCTATCACCTCCCTTATAAAAAGGTACATCTCATTCTCTTTAATACACAACAATAAATCCATTTGGATAAGACTTCCCCTACCCAATTATTCCCAAAAATTCCATAACATCATCCTAGAGTCCACACTTGTGTCATAATGTATAATCCCATCTTTTGAATTGGACCAAAAGTATGAAGGTTTTTCATATTTTTAATTTTCTAAACCAGTTATTTTCTAAAACTGATATTGGTAATTAATTCCGAGAGTTGGATCATACTTAAATGATATTTTTAGGAATCAGAGAAGTCCTGAGAAGTCTCTTGAGTGAATCGAGATGTTTTGGGGGTGTCGTACTCCAGAAACATCATGTTTTAAAAGAGAGAATAGAGTGCACGGTTTGTGCACGGTCTTACAAATCATGAGGCCCAAAACTGTTAACTGTGTGACCCTGTATTAAAAAAAGGCAATGGCTTTGACAAGTCTTGCACATGGTTTTCTAAACCATTATTATAGCTCGTGTAGGGTGCATCGTGGAGGTAGTAGACTCCGCATGGTTTGCACAAGGTTTGGAAAACCGTGTGGGCTTAACCATTTACACTGCCCGATTTTTAAATATTAAATTTGTTTTAATTTAATTAAATTTAATTAAAAATTAATACCTAAACTACTTCCTCTCCCCACTTATACATGATGCACCAGGCCATGGGGCTCTCCCCTTCGACAAACAGACCTCCTCCCTCAGACTCCTCTTCCCCTATTTTTTTTGATGATTTTTTTCATTTTTCATGGTCGATCCATCATGGTGAGTCCTCTATTCCCTTCTCCTTCTTTCATTTGGCCTCACTTTGACCTAATCGGAACCCTATAAGAATCAGAAAAACCCTAGGGTTGTGGGGTTATCTGAATTTCCATTTACATTTAGACTAGGTTGGACTTAAAGATCCCTCGGGACCTTTGAATTCATGTTCCTGCAACTGTGGCCAAAGGCAAGGTGGTTCATAAGGTTTCGGTCTGTCGAATGGGTTTCTGGGTAAGGTTTTCACCTCATATTTTTTCAAACATGTTAAATTTGGGGTTTTTGGTTTTTATGAGTCCCCAGATTGTTTCATGTAGATCGTTGAGCTTCATTGTGTAGTTTGGATTCATGTTGGAACATCGTTAATGTGGACAGCTTGGTTCCACCTTCAGGTAGGGTCCCTTTCGAAGTCCTCTATCTTTATAAATACATTAATTATGTTTCTTACTCTACTTTTTCTATAAATAAATTCATAAAATAACTACTATGTACAATGCCTGTGAAAGGTCAATTTTAGCATGTTCATGATTAGAATTCTCAATGTAATAAATGATTGGTTGATTAATAATATCTTGTTTTTATAATAAAACCCCTCCAACCGTGGTGCGATGCCTTAATGAAAAAAATTTGTGGTTATAACTTGCATTATTTACTTGTTTTATTTATTATTCATATTCCTTGATGTTGTGTTTAAATATGGAATTCTTATAACGTGGCCTTAATGACATTAGAAACACTGAGTTTCCATTTTTAAAATGATTAATAGACTGAATCGCCGTCAACAATTTTGGTCTATTTTTGGATTGAAATTACCCATGTAGGTAATTTCCCTTCGTATGGATACATGGAGCCCTTTAAATCCCATTGAAATATTTGGTAAATGGAATAAGTTGATTCAAATGAATGGTTAATTCTTAATGATTGACCCGCAAACAAGTTACCAAATTGTTTCCAAAAGTTTTGATTACTAATAAAACCTTGGGTGACATGTGGGATCCCATATAGGAATTCCATGATGGACTCAATGGGTATTCATTCTCATACCTTGGGTGATACATGGATTCACGTGTAGTAATTCCCTGGACGAAACCGAGTTCATGAGACATGGATTGGTTCCATGTCTGTGGCAACCCATACCACGCTAAGGTAAGGTAGAGGTGAGGACCATGCCCTTTGAAAATGCCTTAATGTTTTTTACTAAAAGGTTACAATTGTACTTGAACTTTCCAAACTAATGGAATCCAAGGCTTGAACCAATCAATAAATGGTTGCAATGCTACTTTACCTTTCCAAACTAAAGGAAGGGACGACATGATCAAATAAATAATGGTTTCAACTCTACTTGGACTATTCACACTAATGGAAGGCTAGACATTAACCACATGAATCATTACATGAATTCATTATAAAAAAGGAATGGAATTACTCGATCTCACCATGGGTTCTAAGAGGAGAATACATTGGGTCTCGAGAACCCCGTTCGAATTCAAGGATATGGTTTGATTAGGTTGACACAATCCTAGACTATGGTTCATGTCTATTCTTGGATGCCCGTTATACTATAGTTGGGTCCCTTCTTCTTATAGGATACCTCAGATACACACCTTAAATCTAACATTAACTAGTAGGTTCCATGGATAGAGCCCTATATTTTATTAGCCCCATTTTTCTGTGGTTGATCACCATGGACTCAGTATGCGACTTATTGTGGAATTCATTGGATTACTCTCCTTGGATTACACTCTTACCCCTTAGCTAGACGCATATACTATTGAGTTATCTTTTCGCGAGTTAACGTTACCTTGGTTTTTATTCGGGAACTCCCTCACTGGATATCTTTTCCAGGATGCCTTGTAACATCTTGGAACCTTCATTACTTATACTATCACAATATTCTGTAGATACACTCATTGGGTCCACCATTGACAAGTAGGTGCCATGGTTAAATCCAATTGGGTTTGGTCATTACATCACCCCCTTTTACCTTAGAGGAAAATCCTTGGACTCATTAAGTGAATTACTCACATGTGACTTAAAAATAAAACGGTAAAACTCAATTAATGAAATGGTTACATGTTCAGAATCTAGACGATGTCTGAAGTAGGTACTTAGGTAATTAGTTACATTATACTGCTTACTTTTTATATTCATGCATGCACCCTATTTAATTTATATTATACTATCAGTATTGGGTTAGACATCGGTGTTGTCGACCTATATAGAATTATATCTCACACCCCACTGGGGCTGCCATTGCAATGGGGTACCTGAGTAGTCCTTTCATGCTCATAAGGCCATAGACCTTGTTTGTTAGTATTTGATTGTCCCTAGAGTTAGATCAATGGACCGAGCTCGAGCTTAGGATAGTCGTGAAAATTTCCTTTAGTCTTTTAGTTATTTTCTTTAATTATTTCTCACGCTGTGTTGTATTGAAACACATGTTTTACTGTTCACTTATTTCTGTAATGTATCAATGCCATGTCATACATTCATCTATTGTATAAACATGAATATGCCCCTTTTTTCAGTTATATTAAATATGTTTCCTATTGTTTTATTATTTACATTCACTGCTTCCATTGGTGATTGTTAATTACTCTGTTATACTGCTGTGCATCTCTGGTAAGAGGGTATTGTCTCCCCACTAAGTAAACTTACACCCTTGCTGCTAGTCAGCTTCCTTTGTGGTATAGGGGGCACGCCAGAGGTCATGTTGAAGCCGGTCCGACCACCATCTTTGTGGTGAGTGGGGTTGGGACGTTAAATAGTGGTATCAAATGTGGTTTTTCTTTTTCTCTTACTTTTTTGGGTTGGTATATAAGAGACCAAGAATGTGTCAGTGCTTGGTTAATGGTTATTCTTGGGGCTGATCACCCCATGTATGGGTAATGACCATGTGACTAGGGCTGGGAAAGATGTTTATATTTATTGTTGTTACAATTGATATGATTCATCTACAATGACTAGTGTACATTCTGTTTCTTATGATATTTGAATCTTTGGAAAATTTCCATAGCCTGATATGGAATGTAAGTTACATTACATGCATCATAATAGGTAATTAGAAATTCACATGCCATGAATATTTGACATTCCATTTAGTTTCTTTAGTAAGTTTTCTGCTATGTATAATTTTGTGCCTTATAAATATCACATTCATAGGTTTATACCTATTTAGGTAATACACTATAATGGATTTTATGCATATTTCTTGTTATATCATTCTCCTATGATTGAATTTCCAAGATTTTGTGATTTCATCTTGTTGCTCTGTGTTAGCTACATGCAATGACATGCTAGCCTTGATATATGTAAATGGTTACATGGGATATGTTTTTGTGGTGGTTATAATGGGATCCAGTTCTAAAGTGTATGGTGTATTGGAACCTTTGAGTTGAGAAAATGTAACCTATGTAATTGAACAATTGTGAGACGGTTACCAAATATAATTGGTACGTGAAGATGGTTTTGACTTTAGGGATCCAAATGACAAGATATATTGTTTATGGGCGCTTTGCAGGTTGGTCGATGGAAACCCATTTATTTAGGACCATTATGTTTGAACCTGTTAATTTATAAATTGACATTGGTACGGATTAATGGGTTTAAATTTTCAGTCCATGGAGTGTGTGGGTGATTCATGAAATGGGAATTGTGAACCCATGTTAAATGAAATGACATGATGCTTTGTAAAATACTTATAAGTGCTAAATATTTTTAATGTTGATCTGAAGTCCAATGGCTTGTTTCAAAATGAAACTAGACCCAAGTAGGTCAGTTGGGTATAGTTTTTAAGAGATGCGCCGTTTGGGTGTTTAAATTTTAATAATTTTTTCTATTACTATTGGGTTTCTTTATAGAGAACCTATGTTTGTTAAAATGGTCCCCTAATTGGTCGCCTTATATTCTTAAATGAAATTTATTTTTATAAGCTTCAAAAATGTTTGGATGTCAACTAATGTAAAATATTTTAAAAATGGAGTTTATAAAATATTCATGTTTTTCCCTTAGGGCGTTTGTTAAATTCATGTACCATGTGATTTGTTTTGATAATTGTACATTCAATTTTTGATTAAATATTTTTATTATTAAAGATTAATTGTGATTAAATATAAGATGCAAGGAAATGGAACCTAAAGTGTTGTCCACTGTTAAAAACCCATGTGTAAGGATAGTACAAACTTCTCTTGGTGTTGCCTTGGAACAGAAGAGTGAGTACTTTTCATAAGCAGTATTTTTTCATATCAATGGTGTTATGATCGGCTTTGGAGCCTAGTTAGTTATGTTATTCATGACCCGGTGTTTGGGTTAAAGCTCTTTCTTTGTAGGGGGCTAACCCATGGTAGGTAGCTCCCTCAGAACATAAATGTCTTTCCATGGTTGTGGATTTTCACACTCATGGTGTCGTTGGGGGGCATTGTCCCTAGTAGGACTCCAAGTTTTTAATTTTCACCCAAGTTTGAATGGGTGGTCATGTATTTAATGACTTTGTTATGGTCTTGATCATTGATAAATGCTCATTTTCAGCTGGTTAGACATGCCTCGGGAATAGTCGAAAGTTTGGTATGTCATCAGAAAACTCTTTCTTATTGATAGATGACTTGGTATGGAGTTGTCCTGGAAAATGGTCGTATAAAGAAATATGACTCTGAAATAAATCCTCATGTATTGGTGTGTATGTTTTTGAGTCATCTCCAAGTAGAGTGAATTGAGTATTAAAGAACCATTCTATTCCAATACTTTTGATCGATTTCAAAAAACACGAGTGTTTGGACACACCGACCACAATATTATAATATATATTTCTTTCAATTGTTAGTTTTCTACCCCTTCGACTAGGACACCCCCGATGGTGGGTAGTGTACCATTGAGATGGTTAATGTTCCCTTCCAAGTAGAAGGAACACCTAAGGGGACCATTGAGAAATGGTCAGGTTTCATGAATTTTTTTGAGGATTGAAAGTCTTAAATCATGTTGGCGCTTGCATGGTAGTAAAACATTGATCTAGTTAAACTGTTTTACCTAGAATTTTCTAGGAGTGTTTGACTATAAACCCCATCTTAAACTCTCTTAGTGTACTCTTCTTAAGAGATAAGCATATCCCCTATCTTGAAATTTTCTTCAATGCACTAAGATATTGTTTTCCATACACCGCGCTAAATATTTAAGAGATGTGGAGCTTGTTGGATGATCCTTGTTAGTGTAACACAATAAAGTGTGGTTCTCCTTGAGCCATGCTCTGTACTGAGTGATTCATGGGTTCCCATTTAGTAATTCCATGTTTGGACTCATGGACTTCTGTCGTTTCTTCTAAATTTCTCTAGCCACCTAATCCAAAATTATTTGAAATACATCAGCCAAATGGCTCGACTCAATCTCTTATTTTCAATTGATTTATATGGTTATGCAGGGCCATTTTAAATCACATTTCCTATTGATGGAAAGTGTGGTCTCATGGTTGGAAATGACTTACAAGAATGCTTTCTCTACAAGTTATGTTAGGTTGATCATTATATGACCGTTTTCTTTTTATAAAATTATACAATGAGTGTCGAAAGAACACATAAAGTTATGCCTTAATCAAAAATTACAATGATGGAGGTATCATGTCTTGGAATTGTCCCTTTATAATGTTAAGACATATGGTGGGAAGCACCATCAGTTGAGTGTTATTGAAACTCTTACGTGATCTTTTCTTCATCCAAAAAGGCTCATGTAAGCTCTATTTTTTTGTTTTTGTTGAACTTTGAGCATTGGCTCGGGTCTTAAAGGCAGAAGTGTGGAATGATTAATACAAGATTAAAGGTGCATCAGGATTTGGAAAAGCAATGAAACCATTGGAATGAAACATCATGACCCTTATATGTCAGGTGTAGTTTATGTTGTTCCTGAAGGCTTCTCTGGGATGAGATGTTATTAAGGGGAGTAGAATGTTGAATCCCATGTTTTTAACTACAACAACAGTACGAAGGTTTTTAAACTTTTTTTATTTACTAAACCAGTCAATTTTTAAAACTGAGCATTGAAACATAATTCAATGAGTCTAATCATTCTTAAGTGATGTTTTAAGCATAGGTGAAGGCCAAATGAAGTCTCTCTAGTGGATTGAGAAGTTTTGGGGGTGTCAGACCTAAGAAACTTCATGTTTTAAATTAAAGAAAATGGAACACGGTTTGTGCACGGTCTTCCAAACTATGCAACCTGTAGTTGTTAACCATGTGACCCTTTTTTAAAAGGGTAGGTGGCTGGCATGTGGAATATGCACGGTTTCCTAAACCATGCACCTAGCTTTTGCGGGGTGATTCTTCGAGGTAGTATACTCTACACGGTTTGCACACGATTCGGAAAACTGTGAGGGCTTAACCGTGAACGATGCCCAATTTTTAAATTTTATATTTATTTTAATGTAATTATATTAAATTATAACATAAAACCTAAACCACTCCCTCTCCCCTCTCATATGTGACACAACACCCCAAGGGGATCTCCCCTTTGACGCATAGAACTCCACTGTCGGCCTCCTCTTCCTCTAGTTTTTAGTCGAATTCCTTCATTTTTCATGGATGATCCATGATGTTGTGTCCTATCCCCACTTCTCCTTCATTCTTCTATATTCACTTCGACCAAATCAGCACCCAAGGAGAATACGTCAAACCCTAGGGTTTTGGGGTGATTAGAATTTGGGGTTTCTTTCAGTTTAGGTGGGACCCAAAGGTCTCTCGTGAGATTTGGATGAATGTTTCAGCAATCGCCGCCAATGGAAAGGCAGTTCGGATGGTTCATGTCCATCAGATTGGTTTCAGGGTATGGTTTTCACCTCCTATTTTGTTTCTTCGGTGTTAAATTTGGGGATTTAGGTGTTTAAGATCCCATGTCTTGTTACATGTAGTGCGTTCATCTTCTCCATGTGGTTTGGCTTCATTGTGGTTCATCGCCGATGTGGATGGCTTTGTTCCACCTTGAGGTAGGGTCACATTCCGAGTACTCAATCTTTATAAATACAATAATTATGTTTCTTACTGCATTTTTTTATAAATAAATTCTAGGAAATGAAGTATTATTTCCAATGCTTTTGAAATGTGAATTTTTTATGGTTCATGATTTGAATGCTAAATGTATCAAATGATTTTTTGATTAACTATATCACATTTTGATAATAAAATCCCTCCAACGGAGGTGCACAACCTACAAGCTAAATATTAGTTGTTAAACCTTGCTTTATTTCCTTGTTGAAATTATAATTCTTATGCCTTGATGTTGTGTTGAAATATGGAATGATTAGAACATGGCCTTAATGACATTAGAAACACTGAGTTTCCCTTTTTAAAAAGATTATTGGATTGAATCACTGTCTAAGTGTTTTTTCTAGTTTTAGATTGAAATTGCCCATGTAAGTAATTTCCCCATGTTTGGATACATGGATCCCTTTAAATTCAATTGATAAGTTTTGGTAAATGTAATGAGTTGATTCAAATGAATGGTTAATTCTTAATGATTGAACCTCAAAACATGTTACCCAATTGTTTCCAAATGTTTTGAATACTAATAAAACCTAGGGTGACATGTGGGTTCCCATGTAGGAATACCACAATAGACTCAATGAGTTTTCATTATCATACCTTGGTTGATACATGGATTCCAATGTATCAATTCCATGGACAAAACCATGTTCATAAGACAAGGATTTGTTGCACTTCCATGGAAACCCTTACCATGCTATGGGAAGGTAGTGGTGTGGACCTTGCCATTGGATGATTCTTTAATGGATTTTACTAAATTTTTTCAATGGTACTTGACCTTTCCAAACTAATGGATGTCAAGGATTGAACCAATAAATAAATGGTTGTAGTGATACTTTACCATTACACACTAATGGAAGGGAAGTCTTGAATCAATAAATAATGGTTTCAACTCTACTTGACCTATTCACACTAATATAAGGCATGACTTTGACACGATGAATCATTACATGACTTCTTTATCTAATAGGAATGGACTAACATGATATTTACATGGATTATCATAAGAGAACACCTTGGGTCTTGGGAACTCCATTCTGATTCAAGGATTCAGTTTGGTTAGGTTGATACCCACCTAGACTCCAGTTCTTGTCCATTCCTTGGAGGCCTGGTATACTATCGTTTGGTCCCTTCTTCTTATAGGATACCTTAGATACACTCCTCGGATACAGCATTGACTAGTAGGTGCTATGGTTAAAGCCCATCAGGCCCTAACTTTTCTTAGACCCATTATACCTAGTTCGATCACCTTAGACACGGTAGGGGACTTATTGTGTTATGCCATGGATTACACTCCTTGGATTACACTCTTACCTCTTAACTGGACTCAGATACTAATAAGATAGCTTTCTGTGAGTTTACATTACATTGGTTGTTAACCTATAACTCCCTTACTGGATATATTTTCCAGGTTTCCTTGTTACATCTCGGAACATTCACTACATATACTATCACAGGATGGCTTAGATACACTACTTGGGACAAAAATTGACAAGTATGTTCCATGGTTAAAGCCCATCAGGCCCAGACATTGATATGCCCCATTTTACCATAGGGGAAGCTCATTGGACTTGGTAGGAGACTTACTCATAGGTGAAATATAAATAAAATGGTAAAACTCATTAAATGAACTGGTTACATGTTCAAACACTAGCTTAGGGATGAAGAAGGTACTTGGGTATTGCATTACATTGTACTACTTATAGTATTTGTGCATGATTGCATGTTGTTTATTTTATATTATACTATCGGGATTGGGATAGACACCGGTAGTTCCGGCCTACTGAGATTTATATCTCACACCCTACTCAGGCCTCCATTGCACTGGGGTACCCTAGTAGACCTTTCATATTAACAGGGCCTTGGACCTTGTTTTTTGATGATTGATTTTGCCTGAAGTGGGAAAAATGGAACGAGATGGAGCTCAGGATGTTCTTGGAGATTTAATTTGGGCTTCTAGTTCTTTTCTTTATATGTGTCTCACGTTATATTGTATTGAAAAGAATGTTGTACCGTTTACTTCTTTCTGTTATATATCAATTCCATGTCATGCATTCATTTATTTATAAACTAGAATTGGACACTTTTGCTCAATTATATGAAATGTTCTTCCCACTACATTATTATTTCCATTTACTACTTCCGTTTTTATTGTAATTAACTATTCTATACCACTGCAAAAAATATGATAAAACGGTATTGTCTCCCAACTGACTAACCTTACACCCTTTCTACTAGTCTGTAGCCCCTGGTGCATGGACTGGCGCACTTGAGGTCATGTGGAGACTGGTCCGACCACCATATTAGTGGTGATATAGGTTGGGATGTTACAAATAAATCCGTCCAAACAATTCATTTTGTGCAATCCAAAAGGAGACAACCGAAAAAGAGGTAATTGTTTTATCACATATTTTAATGTTTTTCTCTTCTTCTACTTCCTCTTTCTATGTTTTTTCCATATAAAAATATTAAATCCTATATCATCCATACACAGATATGCTATTATAATTCAAGGAAAAATATATTTATCATTTTAACCATCATACGAATCACAATATCACCATGTTTGCGTACGTATGACTTACCGTCTCCATGAAGTGATGAGATTCATTATCCACATTAACCATTATAGAATGATTATAAAATTTATATAATCAGTAAAAAATAATAATTATGAACCTATGGTCATTCTGGATATGAATAAAATGTATCCAATAAATAAAAATCATGACAAACATGACAAAACCAGAATGCAAAACGAGGTAGTTATCTCTAAAAAATATAGTAATACTAAAATAATTTGAACAAAATGATTCAATAGGATCATATATGATATTATAAATATGGATATATTCATGGTATAATTTAATTACTTTTTTATCACTATACTGGAATCAAAATCAACCTCGACTGAAAGAATGTATAAGGTAAGGGTTAATATTCTGATGTTGTTCTTATCTGAGATTTTTTAAATATAAGTATCTACAAGGAACTATTAATCATCTATTTCTATTATTCATAAAAATATATTTAAAAATACAATTACTTTTATCTAAAAAAAATAAATCCATTTTCACCCATTATTGAGTTTTTATAAAATGTATAAAAATGATTCTTTCCAACGTATTCCAAATGAGGTAATTTATAAGCTTTTCAAAAAATTAAGTGAAGAATGTTTTTTATGTTATACATTGCAGGATTATTTTTTCCATAATTATGATGCCTTAACATTTTGATGTCTTCCTTAAAATATTATAAGGTTATTTTCAAAATAATATTTTTCTTTTATAATTATGTTTCTCCTAAATGATTTCAATGTAAAAAATGGATATTTCCCTAATATAATTTTAATGAATCTGGTAAATTGTTTTCATCAATGTCAAAATACATTGTTTGATTTTATAAATTTTTGAGATTGACATATTTTGATGCAATCATCAATATTTTATTATAGGGATTATGATATATTTCACTGTGGATGTGCCATGATTATACCCTTCATGGTTTATGGTGAAAGTATTAACATTTAGTATGATTTTTTTAATACTGATGTTTATATTATGATTCCCCCTTTTTATAAAAATATATTCATTAGACTTAGTAAGAGAAGGGTGATGCCCTAGCCTCTCAATGCATCAATAGGTCTCATTAGACAAACCGGTGTCATGGCACAAGGTCATGATGGTATGGAAATATTCTTAGTGCGAGGCATTGGCGGTGTGGTTATGATGTCTGGAATTATTCATTTCCTCATTATGAGATCAGTTGATAACATTAAATGTGATTATTAGACTAGTAGAATATCCATGTGAAATACTAAATGGCCATATTTGGTTTATTCATTCCATATTATTCAGATGATAATGTTTTAAAAGAACCATGTGTTTAGTTTTATACCTTTCCTTAATAGTTTATTCTTATTAATGATAGATTCCACTATATTGTTTATCCTTACTAAGCATATGAGCTCACTTATTTATTATGATATATTTTTTCAAGGATTCCCAGAAATGTATTATGATTTATATACAGGGTTAATCTAGAAGAATAATGCAATTTTCAGAGAATTATATATGTTTCATTTTATGTTTTGAATTGTAATGTAGAGTTCATATATGTAATTGATTTTCCAAGACAACTAAATAGATCAGTCCTTTGGGATTTAATTCCTTGTAATCATTCAAACGAATTAAAATAAAACAATGAATCTATGTAAATGGGGTTGTTTCATTACAATTGGTATTAGAGGATGTTTATTATAATCCATGGAAACATGATTTCGAAAACAACATTGATTAGAAAATAATATCCTAAGATAGAATTTTAGGATTAGTATTGAAGAACATCATAGAATTTTGGTAATGTAGAGATTATATGGGTATTCCTAGAAGGTACATCACTTTTTGGATACTACTAGTGGATGTGGTTTGGGCATAAACTTAACTAGGAGTATAAACTCTAACAAGGTGTTCTAAGATTAACTCGAGATAGCATGGTACAGGAAAACTGTCCTTACTGCACATCTGGTTTGATAGCATTGAGAATATGTTTAGGATAATTTACATTTTTTTATAAACTATTATGAATGATTTATATGTAAATATGTCCTCATAGAGACCATTTTATGATTATAACACTAGATACATGTTAAATTAATGCAACATATTTTTCTTGTTTTTAGATTATACATTATGATATGATCTAACCTAGTGTATGTCATCATTTAGAAATGGATCCCAATAGAAAGAATGAGAACTCTAATTATACACATGATCCGAAGAGTAAGAAGGATCATATCATTCAGGGTCTTAATCCAACATTTAAAATGGAAATATTTTCCCATCTATTCTCATCATATGAAGAAATAATATCATGTGTTTATAAGACAAGTAAAGAATTATATGATTCCTATGGATATTAAGTGAAGAAATATAAAGATAGGATGAAAGGGACACAGATAGAAAATTGGAAGCATGGAAATATGGGTTTTCCCACATGTGATAATAATGGATGGAATGAAAATGGGGGAACTAATATGTACATAAATTTTAGGAAACATTTTTTTGGAGAAAAAATGAAGAGGGATATTACTAATTATGTGTTGAGATGTCTAGTTTCTCAATTGGTGAAAGATAGAAGAAAAAATTCTAGAGGATTCATTCCACCTCTTCCTATAACTGTGTGGAAATTGGATGATATTACGATAGACTTTGTCATAGGGATACCAAAGTCTCCAAGAAGATATGATGTGATATGGGTTATTATTGATCTTTTTAAAAAATAAATACATTTTATTTCTATAAGAGAAGATTTACAACATGAACATTTAGAATGAATATATATTAATGATGTTTTAAGGATTCATGGTGTACCCCTATCAACTATTTCTGTCAGTGGTCCTTATTTTATGTCACAAATTTGGGAAATTATTTAGAAGGCATGGTATACTATGTTTCGTTTGAGCACCTCCTACCACCCTCAGAACGATAGACCATCCTAAAATACTATTCAAACCTTATTAGATATTTTGAGATCATTCTATCTTAACTTTCAAGGAATGTGCGGTCTGTGTTAACCTATGGTAGAATTTTTTAATAACAATAGATTCCATTCAATTATATAGATGGAACCGTATAAAGCACTATATGGAAAGGGATGTCATACACCAATTTTTTGGGATGCGGTTGGTGAAAGAAATCTCTTAGGACCATAACCTGTAGATAAAATGACTGAAAAGGTAAAAACTATTCACACAGATATCATAATAGCTCAAAGAAGGCAAAAGATCTATGTTAATAAATGAAGGAAGGATTTGAAATTTCAAATGGGGTATCATGTATTCATGACGGTATCTTAATAGAGGGGTGTTATATAATTTGTTAAAAATAGTAAATAAAGTATTATTTACAACAGACCTTTGGAAATTTTGGAATGAATTGTATATGAATCTTACCATTTGGAAAAGTTGACAAGTGTCTCCAAATTTCATGAATTTTTATACATTTCAATGTTAAGAAAATACATGCCATACCCAACACATGTAGTCACATACAAATAAATAGAACTGGAACCCAGTCTATCTTATTTTGAAGATCCTATGAAGATTCTTGATAGCAGAAAAAAGTTTTGGGAAATTGAATGACTCGCCTGGTAAAGGTTCATTGGAAAAACCATAAAATGGAGGAGGCGATGTTGGAACATGAAGAACATATGATGAATAACCAACAGAATGTTTTTACAAAGTGATATTCTAGAAATTATGAGGCCAAAATTACATGACGGTGGGAAGAATGTAATTCCCAAATCTTCCACAATACACGTCCTTTTAAATAATTTAATATATTTCATTACACAAAATATCAATTTAGAGCTCACAATGACCTTTCAAACTAGAATTTTAAAACATAATTATGAAGATTATTAACCAGATTAGGAAATTTATAAATTTATTTTTTCAAAATTGATTTTAGTTTTTAATTTGGAATATCAAAATTAGGTTAGTTTGAAATTTTTGGTTATTTTCTAAAAAGTATTAATTTTTTATTATTCGTGAAAAATATAGGATTATTGTTTAAAAACAAAATTTTTTACTCAAATAATTATTTTACTCTAAATTTATTTTTATTTAACAATAGATGAATTATACATATATTAGAGAAATTTATTTCCTTGGAATAATTTTTATAACAGAATTAGATATAAATAATTATTAAAATTTTGAAAGTCTCTTTTACCCACCTTCTTACCACATCTACAAGATTTTCGTTATATGTAATTTTCCAATTCAATGAATTTAATTTCGAAATAAAGAGATAAATTCTTATAATTATTATGAAAATTGTGGTCTAATAAGGTAAAAATAATTTTTTGTAAATAGTAACGTTTTGATTTTATTTACCATGGTTAAATGTAAATAGGGTAATTAAATTTATGATTAATATTATAATAATATAATATTTCCCTAAAACATTTCCTAATTTCATTGGATAAGTAATTTATGGAAAAAAATAAACCTATTATTGGAATTATGATCTTTTTATGCCACTTATGGTAGATTAATACATTTATTAGTTTTTTAAGAATAGTTAAAAAATGCCATTTTCAAATTTTAATGACTAACACAATTTTAATATAGGGTTATTATGAAGAAAATTTAACATATAAATTTTATTTAGAAATATAAAATTATTATATACATAATGATATTTTATATAATTTTATGAAAAAAATAATAAAACATAATGGTGATACAATAATGATGTGATAAATAAATTATTAAAGGAAGAATCAATTAATTATTATTTAAAATATGAAAATAAATATAATATTATTTAATTAAAGACATAAAATAATTTTATAGATAATGTAGCAATGTTCTTGAAATAATATTATTATTGGTTTGATGTTATCATGTTTTTTATTTTTTTAAATGAAAATATTTAATTGTATCAAAATTTTCTTAATTGATACTTTAAAATATATAATATTATATAAAACAATATAAAAGTAATAAAAATATCTGGTTTAGAAAAATAACTAGGATAGTGTTAAATAGGTTAAAAATATTCCAATTGGGTTTCGTTTCATATTTTATACTAACAATATTAACAATGTAGTGTAAGCATACAAGAAGACACGGTAAGAGTTAAATTGTTTAACTAGGGGTTAATCTCAAATGATAATGTTAATTTCCTTACCAATACCTGTCTAAAAATTATTTGATGGTATTATTTCAACCCATAATCATCATATCCTAGAAATAGATCACTTAAAGATATTTAAAACCAAAATTAAATTAATAACAAATTAATATTTTAAGGTCCTCGAAAAGTTACCCTCACCTCTCTTATAAAATAAAACATATCATTCTCATTAATTCACACCATCAAATCCATATGTATCAACCAAAACATAACCAATTCTTCTAAAAACTAACCTAACTTCATCCTTGGGCCACAAATTAGGAATAAACCCTTCTTGAGGAGACCTATTGTGAAAACCAAAAGAAGACACCTGAAAAAGAGGTAATTGTTTTATCACATCTTTCAATGTTTTTTTCTTCTTTTTCATCCCATATCTAGGTTGTTTGCTTATAAAAATTATAAGTATCATATCATCCATATTATGATATGTTATTATAATCATTGAACAACCAAATTACTCATTTTAACCATCATACCAATAACAATGTCCCCATGTCTGTGTACGTAAGACTTACTTTCTCCACACCGTGGTGTAATTTATTATTCAACCCTACCTTATTTGGATTGGTATAACGATGAGTTTAATGAATATAAATAATATAAATAATATGATAATTATTTTTAATAATTATTATACAATCCAATTCCATATCATTTAACTATTAAGTGAATGATATTGTTGCTTGTGCATTCATATGGCATATCATCTCCACCACGCGATGAGATTCATTCTCCACATTAAAAATTAAAGAATGCTTATAAAATATATATGATGAGTAAAAATAAAAATTATGAACTTAATTTAATTCTGTATATGAATAAAATATATCCTATGTATAAAAACATCTCTTACATAATAAAAAACAGAATGGAAAATGAAGCAATTAACACTCAAACAATGGTAATACTGAAATAATATTAACAAAATGATATAAGAGTGTGATATATGATATCATAAATATAAATATGGTACTAGTATAATTTAAAAACATGTTTTAACCATTATATAGAGGCCATCACACTCTATATTAAATAAAAGTATAAGATAATGGTTAATTTGGCAATCTCTTTCTTATCAAAGATTGTTTATATTTAAGTATCTATGAGGACATATTTATCATTTACTTCCATTTTACGTAAAAAAAATATTTCAAAATAATATTAATATTCCCCAAATATTTTTTAATTTCATTTTTACCCATTTTTTTCTTTTGATAAAAAATTTTAAAATCAATATTTCTTTCATTATAAAAAACGAGGTACATTATAACATTTTCTAAAAATTCAGAAAACAACTTTTTTAACCTTATATGTTGTAGGAGACAATTTTCCACTGTTATAATTCCCTAAAAGTTTGAATAATTCCATACAAGATTATAATTTCATTATCAAAATAAATGTTTTCTTTATAATTGTTTATCTTTTAAATGATTTCAATGTAAAAATAGATATTTTCCTTAAGTATTTTTAATGAGTTTAGTAAAAAAAATATATATGTCCATATCCTTTGTTGGATTCATATGCTTATTTGAGGTTGAAATATTATGATACAATAATCAATATTTCATTGAATATCTATGGATATATTTGACTATGGATTTTCCTTGTTTATATGCTTCATGATTTATGGTTAAAGTGTTAACATTTCGTATGCTTGTTTTAATAAAAATATTTATATTAAAATTAATCTTTATATTAAGATGAATGTATTGGAATTTTTAAGTGATGAGAAAATCTCGATATAGCCCACTGATGCATCAGTAGGTCTCAAGTGATAAACCATGGTCTTGGCACATGGAATTGACGGTATTGAATTGGTCTTAGAACGAGGCAATGAAGGTATGGTTATGATGTATCGCATTTTTCATTTCCTCATTATGAGATTAGTTATTGAAATTAAATGTTATTATTCTACTAGTAAAATATACATTTGAATGTTTAAGTGGAATTATTTTATTTATTTTTTATATATTATGCTGAAGATATTTTTTTAAATGGCGTTTGTTTTAGTTTTATTACTTTCCTTAAAAGTTTATGCATATTTATGATAGCTTCCACTATATTATTTTTCCTTAATGAGCATCTGAGCTCACCCCTTTCTTATGTTTTATTTTCCAAGGATTCCAAGAAGTTTATTATGATTTATATATAATGGTTATACTAGGATAACAATAAAAATATCAAATAATTATCTATGTTTCATTTTGTGTTTTCAATTGTAATTTAATGTACACCTATGTAATCTATTTTCTAAGACTACAATATTGATTGGTCCTTTGGGATTTGATTCCTTGTAATCTTTCAAATGTATTAAAATAATGTACCGATTTTGGGCTTATGGGGTCAGGGTGTTAAAAAATAACCTTTTTTAGAATACAAAGAGTCATTTATTCCCTTACACTAGTGTAGCCCTAGGATCAAAACAATAATGCATGTGCATCATGTTGGAAGAAATGATGCAAAATAAATTTTATCAAAAACATGTTATGGTGGTTCTTGGTTAACATAACAAACATTTTTCATAAAAAAGAGTTCTTCACATCATTTCCTAGAATATGTAAAGAACCACTTCTAATATTCATAATGATACTCAGTTTGATTTCCCATTCTGATTCCAAACATTGATTACCCAATAATGAAAATATAACTTTTCTATAATACCACTAAAGCAGTATTGAACAACTTCTCCCCCAATCCCTAAATCCCAATATCACTCCTAAGTTAGGTTTAAAAGATTAAATATATCCTCTTCCATCTTCTTTTTATGTTCGATTAACTTTATCAAGAAATCACAATCTAGAAACATCTTCTACCAAGAACACTGGATCTTATATCTCTATTCCCATAAAATAGTAAGTGATTTTGGAAATTAAAATGTTCTTCCTCTATTTATACTCAAACCAAATGTGGTTTAGGTAGGATTCTGACATCCTTTTCAACTAAACCAAATTTCAAGAAATGCCAAATTCCTTAGAATTTCTGATACATTGATGACTTCTATAGTTCTTCACAACTCTTCTATAATCATCTTAAACCCTATCATGTCTTCATGTTTCTAAAATAATTCTTCAAAAACACCATTTTGATTCTAATTATCACATTATGATTTTTATATCATGTTATAGATATCAGATTCTTTACAACATTTCACAGCACCAATTGAAAAAAAATCATATATATTCTTATTATGATTCTATAAATGAGCTACTCATTCTGATATCCTCATTAAAATTGAGACTGTAGATTCTTTATTACATTTCACTACACAAAATGAGACATATGTGAACCCTTTATTCCAAATTTTTCAATCACATATATTATCCCTCTTGAGAATATTATGGAAATCTTTATCCAATTAAGCTTTTCTAATTTTTCCAAATTGATGATCCGACATTGAATATTGTTAGTAGTGTAAGTCAGTGTCAGATGGATTAGTGAATCCACTATTCCTAGAGTCAGAAACAGAAGATGTCGAATTTCTCTTGACCTACATGGGAGTATATTTAAATTCTTTGTTGTCTTCAAAATTATTTGAAAATAATAAATAATTTTTTCATGATGAAAATGGTTGATTATATTTTTGGGTGGATGCTATATCTAATTAGGTGTATCGGGATACACAATATAATAAATCGTCTTTCATTTTCATTGGTCCCAAAAACCCTCTAATGAAAATAGTATCCTTTAAAAAACATTTATGCCATTGATTATCAATGGAACACCATATCCAAGGGATCAGTTCAATCAGCTTAAACATCATAAAGATTATTACTTCTTTGAACCGGACACATAAAAACTTATTTCTTTGACTATTTAATTATTTTGTATTATTGTTCTGACTGAAAACTAGTATCATACTCTTTTTATGTTTTGAAAAAACTCCAAAACCTTCAGATATTATAAATATTGTGATCTTACACTGATGATATGATACTAGAATGTTTTTTCATTACAAAAATCCTTTTTCTAAAAAACATCTTATTATACAAATGAATTTATGATGAATTTGAATATGTTTAATATCATATTTTTCTTCATTTGAAATTCATTATCAGTTATTTTAATATAACAATATTTTCTGCATCAAATTTTATTACCTTATTAATATAAGAGACACTTGTTACCCCCTTTATTTCAAAGTCATGCATCATATGTTACTAGTTAACTTATTACTTTTTTAATTTACAACATAGAGAATCATTTTCAAATTTTGCATAGAAGACATAAAGAATATGAGGAAGAATGTTTTTGTCCTCTTCTTTTATTCGTAATCAAAAGTGATTCCAATGAATCATTTCTTCTAGAAAACTTCATCTCAATATAATCGAATTTCATTATGCATTGTGAGTATGATTTCCTTACTACAATGGTTAGTACTAATTTCATCCTTTAAAAATTGAATTTATTTTTTTCCTGTTGATAATAAAATTCAACACACATTCCAAAAAAATTATTCTGACATCCAAAAACCTTCTACATCATACATGGCCCATCAATATTGAACATATATAATAACAAACTATAAATCATATTTTTTATTATTGAAAATTTTGATTATTCATGATAATGGATATGATTATATTTATTAATTAATTAATTGTGATGGATATTTTTTGTGATACATGAGGTTACTGTTTGTTTGTGGATTTTAGGATAATAGGTAAGTATTTTCATTGTATGAATTATTATTTGTGAAAGAATATTAAATTTGGTGCACAATGTTTTATTAGTATAGTTTATTTATTTCCCATCGATAGTTTTTTAAGTCATATATGTTTATTTCATGGTATATGCTAATATAAATCAATTATGTTCTTTAAATAGATATTGATTCAGTTGTTAGTCAAGCATTAAAGACTTTCAATGACTCAATTATCATTCATTTTCTTTTGATTATTCTCTTTAACATATTTCATTAATATTGTGTACATTCAAACCATTATTATATTTTATGGAATTATCTAATTGTATTATACAGAATTATATTCATACTACATAAATGAATGTTGAAAATTTCTTACCATATGAAGTATGTTTCTTATATGTGATATTAATATCTCAAATATCATTTCATTGAGTTATAAAATATTATATTTAACAATATTATTAAATGATTCAGTTTTCACACCATAATATTATATTTTATGTTGTTTGATAATCATATTTGTGAAAAGTATGTTTTAACAAAAAAAAATTTCTTCTTCATTCAACAATGTGATTTGTCAACAAACATTTATTCAACATACTAAAAAGGTTTCGTTCTTAAGAAAATGTGTTATCAATGGCTCTAAATTTCCTATACATTTATTTTTCGTCATTTTCTAGGACCCTTTATTGTATATTCTTTATAAAGGTAAAATAATAAAAATAATCCACTACACCATATCTAGATTTTTTTTAAAATTTGACTGGTATGTTTCTATTTTTTGTGAATGATTACATTTTATGAAAAATGATATTTTATGTTTTCACCCCCAAATTCGATTTCATATTTAATAATATTTATAGACATGAAATTAATGTTACAAGAATTATGTTATACTATACCTATATATAATTTGGGTGATTGAACACACGATATCAAAATATTCAACTCATGATCCACTCTTTTGTGAAATTTTTAAAAGAATTATTTTATAAGGATTTTATTCATCTATCATTCTTATTTTACTTTTTATAATTACAAATTTTCTTTTTTAACCATCCACCTTAACTATTTTTATGGATTAATTGATATTCATTTATTTCTATTAAATTATCTATACATGGATTTTCCTTCCCAAATCATTCATTTTTTGATATAATTTTTTGTTAAATGGGTTTCCTCTATAAACAATCTATATTTCCTTCGATTGAATGATTTTTAAACCATTAAGTCATAAAATGATTGATTGGTGAATGTGTTGAAATAAATATATACACCATACTATATAAAGTGTTTTTATGATGGATTTACATATAGAAGTCTATTATATTAATTGAATGAAGACCTATTGAAATAACATATAATTCTTTATTCTGATATAGGAATTTATTTATTTATCAGGAATGTTAAAAATAATTTTTTAACTATCCAACTTCATTCACAAGACGTTTTACAATCACGATATAAATTCTATTATCCGGAGAAATATTATATGAATTATTTTCTTGATAAACGAATATGGAAGATTATTGGAAAATTTATTGATGAATTTTTTTCATAATCTCGTAGGATTAATTCATTTCCCTTAAAAAAGTATTGTGTGGGTACCAACATTACGTATCCCTTCAATAATTCAATATTTATCATTAGAAAAAAATGTTTCTGTATGTTTCGTATGCCTACAATATTTTAAAAAATGTGTTTACAATGGTCATTATGACATTAATTATTTCCCGGCTACAACCATCAAGTAAATAATAATTCCTCTTTCTATGACATAATTTTAACATAATGATTTCTGATATTATATATTCCACAATAAAGAATAAATATATTTTATCCATGCTATATTTTAATTTTCATTGTTATCAATGGATATATTATTTATCCAATTGATTTGAATTTGAAATTTGATTTCATTATTTATTCCATAAATATTAATTATGATGTAATTATGCTCACATATAATATTATATTTTTATCAGATTGTTTTACCCTTATTCTGAATTTTCTCACACAACTTACTATTTTTTAATTTCCGGAATTGAGGAAGAAACATATTACACATGATATTTCGTTTAGGATAGATTTATTATAGAATTTGGTGGAGATATTAAATACATGATATGGTTTAAATATTTTATAATTTTTGAAAAAAATTATTTTAGTTTATAAATTTAGTGTCTCTAGTAGTTTATGGTTTTTAATAATTCTATAAATATCCAAACATAATATTTCTATGGAATTTATAAAAGGAAATATTTTATTTAATTCTTGTAATTATTGTGTAGTCATGTCTATTAATCTTGTGTGGGTATTAAATACGTTATGTAACATAATGGTTTATTACATCATATCTTGGAGTGTGAGTCTTGGGTGACCTATCAATTACTATATATTGAATATTGTATTTTTATTACATATCTTTTCATTTTATTTGACAATCATATGTTATTTAAAGTTTAGTGTCTTGGAAAAAATGTACATAATACATGAAAACATAAACCATTATTCTATTCCACTTATAAGTATTATTCAAGGATCATCCAATGTAATTTTTTTTCTACTCATAACCTTGGGAGATACATCAATGGAAAGGGTGATCAGAAGGCCCAAAATGGATAAAAATAGAAACAGTTTACATATGAACATAAGGGATATCAATAAGAACATGGGGAATATCATAAAGGACTGATAAATTGGCATATCATAATAAAAATATCTTGAAACATAACATGAAAATTTGTCAAAAACATTTAATTTAGACATTCATAATCACATCACCATGGTTCATCCCCAAGCTGTCATAAAAATTACAAAGGTTATTCACCAAGGTATTATAAGACTTGTCATCTATAGAGATTAATTTATTTATCCAATGCACTGGAGCGCTATCATGGATCACCATTAATATGTCTTTATTTTCATGTGATTCACATATATCATAATAAATAATTAAATAAACATCCGAAACAAAATAAATTAAATTTTTTATTAACAAAATATTGATATTTTAAAAAGTCCTTAAAAACCATATCATTATGTCATTTATAACCCATTGAAAGGGAATTATGGTTTTATGTATGTAAATTCCAAAATAAGACATATAATTTTTAATCTTTTTATATATTACACTTTAAAATAAATAGGTTTTGGTATGCACCTAATTAAAATTTGTTAATTTTCAGACAAAATGAGATAGATTTTGAGATGAAAATTCTACAGCATAATGTCTAAACAATATGGTTTTAGAAAACATTTAAAAGGGAGGGTATAGGGTTATCCCATCAATAAATTAAACATAATACTACATAGGGACATAATAAAATGGAAATAATATCATGGTATGTGAAATTGAAAATTATACCACATAAAAAGAGAACATGAATGGAAAAAACGAGATGTTGATAATTCCCTTTTGAATCTTCGACAGCCTAACAACGTCACCTAAAATTAAGAAAATTAGTTGATGACAGATGAAAGGGTCTCTCATATTTTTAAGATAGATTATAAATAAATAACTATATATTTGGACATACCCCATCATAATAAAATGTAAACAATATGACACAACACAATGGAAATCTTGACTACAAGAGGAGGGTGAAAGGTTCCCTTACCGTGAAAAGTAACTTCTAAAATTCTATGATCGGAACCTTGAGTTTTATAGAGAACATTGGGTGGACTCCATTGGAGGTAAAAATAGAATAGCTTAGTTTAGGGGGAATATAAAATTAATGTAATAAAGGAATGGGTTGCTATTTATAGAAAATGTGGGAGAATATTTTATTAATTTGCAAGGGAGACCTCATTAGTGGTATTTGAAAAACCATGGGCTTTACCATGGTGTTTTCCCATGGTTTTGGCCACTTGGAAAACCTCATAATATTTTAATCCAAATGAGTTGAGTAGGGTTTTAAATTACATATTACATCATTGTATTTTCATAAAACATGCCTAAAACTCAAAAACTGTATTTTTACTATTCACCAAAAAATGAAAAATTTTATAAAAATATCATAAATTCACCCTTACATAATATCGATGTTCTGAATTCAAAAATAAAATCCATTTTTTGAAAATATTTTTTTAAATATGAGAAATTTACATTTTATGGAAAATGACTATTTACCAGAAAAATACTAATACATCACTAATAATTTCTAAAACAATTATTTACTTACGATATTGTATCACATTACCATTATAGATGAGTAAATTATATTTAAAATTAATTAAGTGAGGTTACTACTCAATTGGTTAAATTAATATTCATTTGGGTAATATTACAATTCATAATTTACTATTCACCAAAAAAACTACATGATCATATAAGACTCTAAATTTCATACTGTTCACAACTGTATTTGTCAATTTTTTTTAAATAATTTCACATTATTAATTATTTAAAGTATAAAATACATATTAAAATAACTATTTTTTTCAAAAATTCATCCATAATATAAAAATTTTATAAATTCATCATATAAATAGTTTGGCATTTGAAATTCCAAAAATTTTCCATAATAAGAAATAAAAATTTAATTTATAGAAAAGAATTACACAAATTAACTAAGGCCTCATTAGATATACCTTTATAAAAACTGTATAGGACCTAAGAGTAAGGTGTTCAGTTTTGATAGAATCTTGAGGCGGCTTGGACAACATTTCCCAAGTGTTGATTTCTATCAGCTTGAACTTCTCCCATATGTGATTCTATGCAACCTTCACATGTTGAAGCTCAACTTGGGAATGGTATATAGAAAATCCTAGTGACACAAACTCCTTCCTAATCTCTAAAAGATGGGCTTCGTATGGCCTGAGTATGCGGGATGAGGCCATTTACTCCACTTTCTATATTGATTAACCATGATCACTTGTATTTATAAAAAAATCATAACGATAAGAGTTTAGTTTTCAAAGGTCATATTGACCAATAGTTATAATTAACTAATGGTTATATATCTGCTGAAACCCAATGGTCTCATTTCAATTATACTCACATCATTAATAGAAGGATATATTTGTTTGAGTAAAAATTACAATAACACAGAAATTCAAGAAACAAAATTTTATTCAAAAGTTCGGTTCATTACAATATTCCACCCCTAATAAATTTCATCCATGAAATATCTTATTGTACATATATAATAGAAATTTTGTGGGTACTTATGAAACATTGACTCCTCTGGTTCCCACATGGCTTCTCCACATTTTTGGTTCCTCCGCAACACTTTAACATAGTGGGTAGTCATTTTTCCTAGACCCTTGTCTCTATGATACTAGAATTCCACCGAAAACTCCTCATTTGAGAGGTAATGTTTCAGTTATGAAACCTCTGTATTTAGTACAAATGAAGGTTCTGGTATGTACTTCCTCAAGAGGTATGTGTGGAAAAAAATGAGGAACTCGTTCTAGATTTGGAGAAATGCAAGTTGATAGGCCACAACTCCAATGCGACCAAGGATTTAATAGGGTCCAATGTATGGAGGGATGAGCTTCTCATTCTTCTTAAACCTCATGAATCTCTTCCAAGGTGAAATTCAAATAATGACTTTATCACCAACATCAAAATCCATGTCCCTTCGATGATTGTTGGCATATCTCTTTTTCTAACTATAAGGAGCCATAATGTGTTGTCGTATGGAAAGAACCTTTAATATAACCTCTTGTACATTACCTGGCCCAAGAAGAATTTCCTGACTATCTTAATCCCAACAAGTATAATTTTTACATCATTTTATATATAGTGATTCGTATGGTTCCATTTGAATGCTCAAATAGAAACTATTATTGTAATAGAAATTAACTAATGTGAGATGTCGGTCCCATGAACCTTTAAATTCCATTGAGCATATTCTCAGTATGTCCTCATGTGTTTGAATAGTCCATTCATAATGGAAATCAATTTGGGGGTGATAGGATGTATTGAAATTAATTTTAGCACATAAAGAAAAATGAATACTTCTATAGAATATTGATTTGAACCTAGGATCAATATCAGATGAGATAGAAAGTGGAACTTCATGTAGCCTTACCACTTTTTTCACATAAATCCAAGCAATTTGATCAATAGATAAATCTTCCTTAACATAGATAAAATGGATAGTCTTGGTGGGGAGGTCCATAATAACCCATATCACTTTGTTTCCATTGGCTGTTCTTGGGAGACCAGTGACAAATTCCATAGTGATATAGTGCCACTTCCATGCTGGTATGGGTATTTGTTGTAATACCCCTTTAAGAAGTTGTCAATATACCTTCACTTGTAGACATACTAGGCACCATGAAGTATATTCAAAAATATTAATTTTTATATTACCCCATCAATAATGATCACGAAGTTCCCTCTATGTATTTGTGCTTCCATGATGTATAGATTAAGTGGAGTTATGGGCTTCATCCAACATGTCCTTCATTATTTATGGATTGAATGATACACATAGTATTGTACCAAATTTTATTACACCTTCTTGATCAATATTGAACTCAAGAGACTTCCCTTCCCTCACAGCCTCAAACAATTTTTGTAACAAAGGGTATTATTTCTTAGAGTAGAAATCATTTAGGATAGGTTTGATGATGTACCTTCTCTTATAATTCCCATGTGTTTCTTTACTAGGTTATTTATAAAATTATATCTTGGAATCATCATCATGGATAGAATAGTAGGGTCTTTCCAACTTAATTCATCAGCAACATTGTTTTCACTTTTGAGATGATAACGAATTGAACAATCATTGTATTTATGAAGTTCTAACCATCTCATATGTCTCATGTTAAATTCCATTTGTGTGAAAATATAATTCAAACTTCGATGGTCTATTTATATATAACATTTCTCCCAATAATGAGAGTGCCTCCATATCCTTAGAGAAAAAATGACCACAACCAACTCCATATCATGCGTAGGATAGTTCATCTAATGATTCTTCAACTATCAATATACATATGGAATCACCATGTCATTTTTCATGAGGACACACCAAATCACTTTTAGAGATGCAATGCTAAAAATAAAAATTTATTCCCTACAAGACGAATATGTTTACAT
Source organism: Viscum album (assembly GCA_963277665.1). Lineage (NCBI taxonomy): Eukaryota > Viridiplantae > Streptophyta > Magnoliopsida > Santalales > Viscaceae > Viscum > Viscum album. Next base: position 136,329,550 of record OY728152.1, on the reverse strand, counting down.
GTGTTGAGTAACCAATATTTTCTTCAGCTCCTGGAATCATTCCTCACTCTTCTTTGTCCAGATGAACTTGAACCCTTTTTATGTTAACTTGGTTAATGGGTTATAAATTCCTTCTTTTTTTTCAAAAACATCCAATAATATCCTGATAATCCAATGAAGCTATGAATATCAGTTATTTTCAAAGGATGAGGCCACTCCTTTTCAACCGTTATCTTTAAAGGGACAAATAAGATTCCTTCATTGGTTACAATGTTCCCCAAGAAAGAAACTTTTTTTAACCAAAATTCATTCATTCTGAACTTTCAAAAAGTGTTTAATTACATAGAGTTTTCAAAATAACACTCAAATAATCCTCATGCTCCTCCCGAAATTTGTAATATATCATAATATCATTAAAACAACAACCACAATGTTATCAAGGTAGTCCTTAATAAATCTATTCATTAAATCCATAAAAATAGAAGGAGCATTAGTCATGCCAAAGGGTATAACAACAAAATCATAATTCCCATATCTTAATCAGAATGTCGTTTTTGGAATATCTAATTTCATCACCCTAAATTGATGATAACTAGATCGAAGATCAATCATATAGAAGAACTGATCACCATGAAGATGGTCAAATAAATCATCAATACTTGGAAGTGGGTACTTGTTCTTTACTATGATCTCAATCAGTTCTATATAATCAATATATATCCCCATTAATCAATCTTTCTACTTCACAAAGAGAATATGTTCTCCCCAAGGAGACACAATCGGTTATATAAACCCCTTCTCCAAAAGATCTTGGAGTTGTTTCTTTAATTCAGCTAGCACCACATTTTCCATCCAACATGGGGACTTTGATATTAGATGAAATCTAGGTACGAGTTCAATTGATAACTATACCTCACTTTCTAGGGGAGGTATGGATAACTCCACAAAAAAATACGTTAATGTATTCCTGGATGAATGGGACATTTTTTATCCTTACACACTCATTTCCTTGTTCTTATTTACCCATAAACTCTATAAAGAAGGATATAGGAGGTCATTATAGTCATAGATAATTTTCAGATATCTCTCTATGGAAGATAACTATAGGTTTTTATTCATTACTTTTTATATTTCCTTGCTTCTGAATTTGATCTTATCATTACACATTTAGAACCATTCCATCACTAGTAGAATGTCAAATTCTATATTTCAAATTAATACTGGATTTTCAATAAGATTGTTCTCAATAAATTAAATACTAGAGTTTCTATACACTGATAATGCTTGGACAATCCCAATAGGAGTATTGACTGATAACTCTACTTTTAGCAAATTATGAGTTGATTTTAAATTCATTGAAAACATGGAGAAAATAAAGGAATGAATATAACCAACATAAAACAATGAACTTTCTATCATTTATAGAACAACAAGAGTACATACCACCAAATAATTTGTAACTTCATCTTTATCCAGAATGATAGAAAAAGCATGACCTTTCACCCTTTGCCTATGCTGAGGCTGATGGTCCTTCCCCTCCACTACCCTTGGATTTGGACACTGATTAGAAAAGTTCCCAAAATTTACACTGTTTAATAATTTGGAATCAGGTAGGGAATGAGCTATATTCCCCATGTCATTAGTGTTTGGTAGTTGAGGCCTCACCTCACTACGAAAATTCCTCACGATATTGACATCTCTTCCACACAGGAATTACTTTCCCCTCCCAAGAAGGAAGTTCCCCAAATGATTCTTCCAAAATTTATTACATGTGGGATATTTCACTTTCTTGCCTCCACTTACCTGATCAAATATCCTCCCCATTTTGGCCTTATTTATCTCTTCATTTCATTGGATTTATGAGACCACCGCATCTCACCAAACTTTTTTTCGACATTCATATCACTCCTCCTAGTATCCTCATAGATATCATAGTCTTGGTTGCCTAGATTTTTCTGCAGATGTGGTCTTAGACCACTAAAGAATCTATAAAACAACCCATTTTGATCCATGAAACTGATTGGTGTGTAATGGGAAAGTCATTTGATGTTCATCTTGTACCTTCCTCTAGATTCATTCTCCTTCTGAATCTACTCTTGAAACTCCTTCTCAATTTTGGATCTCATAGAATTGGGGAAATACTTATTGAATAATTTCCCTATGAACACTTATGAATCTATAGATTCAATCTCCACTATTGGGAAAATTTTTAAATCAGTTCCCACCACTGATCAGCTTCTCCATCTAAGCAGTAAACAGCCAGCATGGACTTATCTTATTCTAAACTGTAGAGCATAACAAAGACTTTTCATGATAAAGCTAATCCACTATTCAGGAATCAATGAGTCATTAGATCCCCCGATGGTTGGTGGTTATTGATGCATAATATACTCAATTGAAAAATTATTCCCCTCATTGTGAAATTAGTCTGGCAGCTTGATTCATGTAATTTACCCTAACATGGGTCAGTTGGTTCATTATTCTAATGAATTTTTCTATTCTAGATTCCATCAGAGAGACGTCAGCCCATGGTCCATTGCGGTCATCATTTTCATGGTTCCTCCTATTGACCTCCAATTCTAAAAGAATAATACTATAGTGAGAAGTTCATTTCATTTACAAATATTTTAACTCTAATGGATTTTTACGTATTAAAACATCATGCTTAAACATATTATTCTTTAACAACAACAAAATTTCTCTATAACTACTTTATAATGATTCATAAAAATATTATGATTAACCAAACATATTCCGAGGGATTATCATACCAGAAGTAAAACAATTCTCATTGTCATTCAATAGTTCTAGTTCTAGTCTAGATCAAAATAGTTTTTTCAAGTTTTACCCCTAGATATATCTGTGCCAGAACCACATCCACTTATTCATATCTAGATAGGAATATATTTTAAAGGTATCTACTTAATTAAAATTTCACCAAAATACCAAGAATTTTTCATATATTTAATATTTTATATACAAATCCTCTTAAAGTTTTCATAGACTATGTTCTACAAATATCTAAACAATACCTTGATACAAACTATGGAATCCCACCTTTTTATTAAATAACTTTGCATTTCATTTTATAGACAGAGGATCTGTAATGTGTAGTATCTTGAAAAAAGGTATATAATAAATTAAAATGTAAAAAATTATACAATTACTCTAGTAAGGATTATTTTATGTTTATAAAATTTACATTTATTCCATCTCATAACCTAGGTACATACATCAAAGGAAAAGGTGAGCCAAAGGCCCAGTAAGGAAAACAAGTGAAACAGTTTACATGTGAACTAGAGTGATAATAACCAGGACACGGGGAATATCATAATTGAATGATAAAGAGGAATATCATAATAAAAATAACATGGAAAATAACATGAAATTTTGGCTAAAACATTTAATTTATACATTCTTAATCATATCACCAATTTCCATCCCCAAGGTGTCATAAAAATTACGAAGGTTATTCACCAAGGTAACATAAGACTTGTCATCTGTAGAGATTAATTTGATTACCCAATGCATTAGAGATCTATCAAGGAGAACCCTTAATATGTATTTATTTTCATGTTATCAATATAGATCATAATAAAACATTTCAAAATTAACCCAGAAAAATAAAGGAAATAGTTTTCATATCAGAATCATGATGTTTTAAAACGTTCCTAAAAACAAGATCATTATGTCATTTATAAGCCATGGAAAGTGAAATAGGGTTTTATTTATGTAAATTAAAGAATAAAATATTACCTTTTTATTTCATGATGAATACCCCTAGAAATGAAACATTTTTGGGTATTTACATAATTAAAATAAGGTAATTTCTTGAGAAATAGAGAGAGATTGTGAGACAAACATACTGCAGCATAACGGTTATACAATATTGTTTTACAAAACATTAATAAGAGTGAGGATAAGGGTATCACATCCATAAATGATTCATAATAAAGTATAAGTACATAATAAAATCTACATAATAATATTTCATGGAAATATGAATGTTTTATTATATAAATGATAACTTGAAAGGGAAAAAAGAGAGAAGTTGTGAATTCCCTTACATAAATTCCGCAGCCTAACGACGTCTCATAAAATTCAGAAAATCAGGCGATGAGAAAGGAAAGGGTATATAATCATTTTAACATAGTGTTTAATGTAATAAGGATATTGAAGAACATACCAAAACTTAATAAAATTGAAACTATATGGCATAACATAATGGAAATCATTACTAAAAGAGGATGGTGAAAGGTTCCCTTATTTGGAAGAGTATCTTCTAAATCTATAGGTTCAGAACCATGAGGGCTTGAGGGCACCGTGGGAGGACTTGTTGGGATGAAAAAATACTGTATCTTCATTGAAGAATAATTTGGAATGAATGGAATGGAGGAATTGGTTGGTATTTATAGAAAATGTGGGGGAATATTTTATTAATTTCCAAGCGACACCTCAATAGTGGTATTATCCAAACAATGGGAATGCACATGGTATTTTACCATGGTTTTGGCCACATGGTATTTCTCATAATATTTTAATCAAAATGACTCAGCTAGAATTTTAAATTACATATTACATAATTGTGATGTAATAAAACAGTCTAAAAACACAAAAACTGTATTTTTAATATTCACCAAAAAACAGAACATTTTATAAAAATATAATAAAATCACCGTAAAATTATATAGGTGTTATAAATTAAAAAAAGTACACCACTTTGTGAAAATAATTTTCTATATAAGAGAAATTATTGTTTTTAAAAAAATCATTGTTTACCCAAAAAATACTAATACCTAACTAAATATTTCTAAAATAGTTATTTACTTATACTATTATATCACATTTCCATTAAAGATGTATAAATTATATTTATACTTAATTAAGTGAGGTTACTAATTCATTGGTCACATTACTATTCACAATGGTAATATTACTATTCATAATTTACTATTCACCAGAAAAACAAGTTAATCTTATCGTAATCTAAATTTCTTACTGATCACAACTATATATGTCCATTTCTTAAAACCAATTCAAATTATTTATTATATAAATTATATGAAATTATTTTAAAATACTTTTTTTTAAAATTCCTCAATAATATATAACTTTTAAAAATTCATCCTATATTTATTTTGACATTGGAAATTCAAAAATTTTACCATAATATGAAATAAAACTTTTATGTATACAATAGGATTGCACAAAGTAACTAATTCCTTGTTACACAGACCCTTATAAAACCTACATTGGACCTAAGAGTTAGGTGTAACATATTGATAGAATCTTGGGTCGGATCAGACAATATTACCCGAGTGGTGATTTTTATCAGCTTGAACTTATCCTGTAAGTGATTTCATTAAAGCTTCACATGTTGAATCTCAGCTTGGGAATTGTCCAAATAAAAGCCTAATAAGGATAAATACATCCCAATCTTTGATAGATGGGATTCGTAAGGCCCAAGTCTACATGATGTGGCCATTGAATCCTATTTCTGTATTAATTAACCTTATTAACTTATATTTATAAACTAATATCATAACATTACGATTTTAGATTTCAATGGTCCTATGGACCAATAGTAATAATTAACCAATGCTTATATAATGTAAAATCCTAAAGGTCTCATTTCAATTATAATCACATAATTAATTAAAGGATATAGTTTTCTTGAGTTGAAAATACAATAAAACACAAATTTTGGAAACAAAACATTATTCAAAAGTCTAGGTCATTACACAATGATTTTCCTATAACATAACAGTTAAAAACCTAATTCTATGAAATTAGTCCTAGAAAAACAAAAATTTGAATTCATTAATTAACATAAATAGTGATCCCACATATGTTTTTTATATTACCCACATTCAGGGATCAACTCAAACAATGTTACCTCTAGATACCATCACCTCTGTCTTTTTTATCCCCACTATAATGGATGACATAAAATGATGGCATTAACTATTGTCTCCTAATTGGAGGTGATATACTAAATGATTAGATCCCACTACTCACCTACCCAAATTTTAGAATCATACATTCCCATTTTTCAACGGAATAACGAATCCAAAAAACCCCCTCTTATATTGTTTGTCCGGATAAGGACATTTGATTGGAACACCTATTCAGCATGAGGTGACAAAACACATATTCTTTATGAAAATACTCGAGGTTCCAACATTCATCATGTATAGAAATTTACATTAATATCCCCATAATGTTGGTAAGATCATCAATTTCATTTCCACTATAGGATTGGATCTACACTAAGGATATAGTGGACGATGACCTATCAAATTAGAAATAGTTTTAAAAACAGTGGTTCTCTAAACAAATAATCAGATATAAAATCATGTAATACTTGCATAATGATTAACTCCAATAAGAGAAACTATTTAATATCACTATATAAAATATATGGAAATTTATAGAAACCACAAATCCTATTTAATTTCTTTTGGGTACTATGAGGGTTCTCAGTTATGGAACATTATTTAAAGGATTTCATTCAATGTATTAGTTCTGGGATTCTATTTTACACCATTTTCTTGGTGAAACAATGTCCGGAAATGTGAAAAATGATTATTTAATTCAAAAAAAGTTACAATATCCATCATAACCCCAAAAAATTCCAAATCCCCAATCACCAACCACAGTTGGGAAATAGCTAAAAAGGGATGAAGTAAACTTTTGGTGTGAAAAATGCCTCTCATGATATAGTCAGCAAAGAGATAAAATCCAACCCTTTCTCAAGAGAGAATATTATAATATATTTAATCTTGACCATGGGTAATAATCTTCACATGTTTTCTATTCCTAGGAATCAAGATGAATTCTTCCTAGTCATCTTCCCTATTATTTCCCTTTCCAAATTATATTAGGCCAAATGATTCAACCTTACATATTCGTTATATATAACCTCTAAAAATAGTTTATTATGGAGAACTGTTAGTTGGAAACTCCCAAGAAAAAATGAACTATTATTACACATCCCAAACCGAGGAGTAATATGACTATAATGATATCCCTTCTCAAATTAAACAAAATTTTGATAATTCTAGGATAGGGAATAATTTATATAGAGCTCATGAATTTTTTATGGAACAAAATAATATTCATTTTATGGCCTTAATAACTACCTATCCACCCATTTCAATGTATTTTAACCTATATTATACAGGTAGAAGTAAACTAATGAAATAAAACATTATGAATGAATATTATCTTTCATTAAAATCCACAAACATCTATAATTTTAGGGATTTTATGGTCCCATAATTCAGAGTATGGGGACCTCTCTATCAAATAGAACCATAATTGGATAAATACTTAATACATGAATCTATTAATAAAATTTAATTATAAATTATATATCATATTAGGATTTTGAATATGAACATGAGTTCTCAACACATAACTAGGTTGCCATTGGAGGAGTTCAAAGAATCCAAGTTCTCTCGGGATGATGTGGTCATGAATGATAATAACATCAAGGCCACAACACTACTAAATCAATGCATGTTTCTGAAACACTCGGGATAACACTTCAATAATTTCATCAACAACAAGGATTCACCCACGAATCCTCTATGATTCATTCAAACCCAATTTTCATGGATGATAATTTATTGGGTGTAATTTTGTATAAAAATACTATGCATGTGGATAGTTCTACTCAACCCAAACAACTAGAAACCAATGTGCCATTTTTTTATATCCAAGCACCATACAATTAGTCCTCAAATTCTGTATAATATAAGCCTTGATCTAAGGATTACCCATATATTAGGATATTCCACTCTTAAAGGAAAAATTATGGTATCTTGAAGCAATGTGTTTTCTAGAAAATGTAACATCAGATATTGGATGCACATCACCACTCAAAATAACTTTGAGATGTTAACTCTGATAACCTTCAAAGATACTAAGATATTGAGATTGAATATTCTGAAAATATTGCTTACAATGAGAATATTTCCCTACTAAAATTCTATACTTTTTTCCCATTCACATTGCATGATGGAGAGGTTGTTGTCCATGGAAACATTAGGCCCATTTACATATCATTATGGCTTAACATTGTATAAATTCATTTTTATTTTGATAAAAATAGATATAAGATCAACCTCACCCCAATACAGACACTTCGAGTCATGGATTTTTATGACGATGATTTGCCTCCCTCAAAATTAATTGACTAAGTATGATTAAAGTATAAAAATCCCATTATGATGATAAAACTCAATGAATATTTAAAGTATCTGATATTTATCACTATGTTCATGGTAATTTGGTAGGAAACATCATTTATTGACTTTTTGGGATGATAATGGATTCACAAATACACAACAATCCTATCATTATACCATTTATGCCTACAATACAATATTATTGGTGATTTTGGAGTACAATGAGGCGATTGTTCCCCTTTGAATGATATGAATCATAATTTTCTAGGAAATGAGTCTAGTGGTTAGATAGAAATAACTAGATGATATGAATAAATATTCTGGTCACTACACCTAATTGTTTTATAACTACCCCTATATTGCATTGGATCCTACCTAATACATGTTATATATTTCTAATCAATATAATTGTGGTAATGATATTAGCTATATGGAGCCTCTATAAGGCCAATCTTTCCCCGTATTATATTGTCACAATAGTATTATCTAGGTTGATCACATCATATAGTGATCAAGATTTATCAATTGTAAATAATATTTAATAGAAAAATACATATAAAAATGATTCATGTTCACAACCAAGACCCAATGGAATCCTCATATCATCGTTAGGATCAGAGCATACAACCACAATTTAGGTAGACGTTGATGGTTCCCCCATAATGTACTGTAAACTCCAGGATGTTGGAAGCATGTCAACATTATAAGATAATTGTGTAGTTTAATAACATGTCTAAAATTACCCTGCTGGCGATGTAGCTACATCAATTCCCTTAGGATGTAGTGACGCCTCCACTTATATCAAAGTGGAATGAAATTTCCAACAATAACATCAAATTTTGAAATTAAACCTTCATGGTAAAGTCAAAAAAACTTTAATAAAGAAAAAGAAGGGAAGGAAAATTAACACTGATATACATTTATATAATTTCATGAACGCATTTCCCCCGCCATTGATGAGCATAGGCCAGTAAATCATTGTCAAGAAGTGTATTAATGAGACATTCCCATATCTTAATATATATCACTATAGGAGTAGTAGGAGTATATATTATTCCTAAAATTGAATTAGGAGGTGTTCTATTATAACTAAAAAACTATTATGTTAAATCCCTTGGTTACCACCCATCTTTGAGGTCTTCAAGTTGACAACCACAGATTGTGGAAAGCAGTGAGAAGAATGCATCCAAATATGAATTCCAAAGTTGAAGTTGTGGTATACAAGATCATAAAATCAAACTTCATCTAAGAATATTAGATAAATATGTTTTTGGAAATAAACTTCATATCAATAATAAAAATGATCACATTTATGATTATGTCAACATAAGGGAACTGAATAGGATTTCCCATTAATTGCAGCATTATATTGAAGATATAATTCTTCATTGTTTAATATATGGATTTGAATCACTCTCTTTAATGGTTGGAACTCCAAAAATAATAAAATTCAAAATAACCCTATGTGATGATGAATCAGTTTCATTTAGGGAACCTTAGGGAATATATTTCTTTCAAGTGACAAATTTTGGATTATGAATGTTTGTTCTATATATCAGTGTTCTATGAATCATATATTGAAATCATTTTTTTGGGGAAATCATTATTTTTTCATGGAATAACTCATAGATAAATCTCAAAATTAATGTGATTATCTAGTGAAACAAAAAAAATTAACAAGAATCTATAATGAAATCTAAATACAATCCAATTAAATTAAAAACTAGGGTAACATCAAAAAAATTTGTCTTCATAATGGTACATTATCATAACATTAATTCCAACCATGAAAAAGATAAGGAAATAATTAAAATTTCTCATCCTTGAAACCACATGGAGTTGAGTTGAATCCATTTTAATCTTATTTGAATCTAAATCATCATCACCAAGACCATCATTAAAATTATAAATTTCACAATATTAATATATAATGTGGTTTATAACAGTGGGACTAGGACAACTATAGAGCCGTCAATGACCTCAAGTAATTACACATTATCTAACTAGAATAGACTCAAATATTGAATGGAATGTCTCTTTTATTGTATGTGTCAACTCTATAGATTTTTCAGGGTTTTATTATTGCTCATAAAAAATCTATGATCATGGAAAATCGTTTTTATTATCTGATTCACACCATTCTAAACACTGAAACATGATGTTTTAAGAATTATAAAAATATTTTATCCTTGATAATCATATTATAAAATCTTACATATTTTTACAAATATAATGATAAATATTTTATCGATCATGTTTAACTAATCAAGTAAATCCTCAACCACCCAATGTTTACCCAGTGTATGGAATGATTAGATGTTATCTGGTGTCAATTTTAAATCTGGTCCCTTCACCAAGTTATTTCTAGTTGAATGTATTGGAAGAATTTATCGTGTAACACCCATCACCTTAGGAAGGTACAATAAATATTGATATACTATATGGTGAAAAATTATCCATAGGAAATTCACATAAAAAGTGAATTATACCTCTATGATATTATAAAAACATGATAGGTGCATGAAAATAGATACCAAAATAAAATTAGGACGTCTCATGGATCCTGCTTGTTTCACCATCTAGAAAGTCTATCATTATCGTTTCTAATTGTAAAAATTCTTCCCCAATAATGACGAGAAATATTAGTCCCTTTTCACTAGTTTGGGATTATACCGAAATGTACTAGTGGATCACTATAATATTAGTTTTGTTTCAGTTACTAGTGGCTCAAAATAATATTAATTTTTCATTAAAATACATTATTTTTTATTTGTGGTGTTGTATGTTTACATATTGGGAAATAAAATCATAATATGTGATCCTTTACATGATTTTAGTAGACATATCTACATTTACGAAAAAAGTTAATGATCTAGATATTATAATCATGTGAAAGGATTCAGTAGAACATCTGTAAAAGAAATCAAAGAAGTATGAAAAGGGAATCATGGGAATAATAACATCGATATGAAAGAAACCATCCTAGAATTTTAAAAATAACAAATTCATTCACCCATGTGTCCTTTTGTAGTCTTCCATACCCAAGATTCCTTAATATGCCCCTTGTCGATAGTTCCATGATAATCCTCTCACATATTTCACCTCACAATGGTGGGTATGAAACCTCACATAAAATGTGGTTGACTAATGGAAGTGTCACGAACCATCCCGGGTCGACCAAGAACTGGTCACCTGAGATGGTCTGTGACATGGTCGGTAGGGTTATCCTGATCCCCATGGGCTAGAAACTAGTGTTGGGAATCAAGATAACCAGTTGGGAATGATTTGGCGCATAACAAGGATAGATAAATAATCCTAAACTGAACAAATAGATTAAAAAAAGAAAATAAACTAAACAAACCTGTAGCATAAAAAGGAATGAAATAGTTGCACGACATACCTCAAGTGACCTCGTGGTTCCCCACAGAACATAAACTACACTAACTCCTAGAGTGATCCAAAACTAACCAAAATTTAAACTAAAAATTCTAGTAGGTGTGAGCACCGAGATGCTCAGTAGGAAATCCAAGAAAATAACAACACCCTATGCCCTTGTCTTCAAAAAGAAACCCAATCATGCTAGTTTGAAAATAATACATATTAATATAATGTTTTACACTGTTTTAGAATTTAAGTAAAAAGTTTGACTTTTAAGGAAAACATTTTACCTCTAATATTTTTGAAGTAGAATCCAAGATTGCATCAACATTTCTAAAATAAAGGAATACAATTTAAATTTGTGTATAGTTTTCACAGAAGAGGGAGAATGCATGAAACAGTTGTAACAAAAATCACAGCACATGCACCAAGTCATAAGTGATCACCATAGAAAATCCACTAAGGTTCATCTAGCTCATGTGGCCACCTATATCCTCACATATCAGTGTTAAGGTAACTATAAAAAAATATTTGTTCTCAGGCACGATACCCTAGTAGGGAAACACATCAACCACCTTATGGTCTCTAATCATCAGAAATGTTTAGTTAAGGTTGTAAGCATAAGACTTGCTAAGTGAAGCATGGGCTGGACACTCAGAATCACTAGCACAGTAGAACTGGACCACCCACCTCGATACCATATGTTTACCATGTTCTATATATCAAAGAGTGGAGTGGTTTTATCAAATAACATATGTGAATATAACATTTTCTTTATCAAAAATCCATTCAAACTCTCACCACCACCCTTCCTACTCAAGTGCATCTTCATTTTATGTCATATAACATCGCGTAATCCACTACAATAGGTACATATCATAAATCAAACCTTTAAAATACACATAATGTTTCTAAAATAATTGGGCATGCCTTAATTGGGGTTTTTCACATTTACATTTCATTTTCAATATGTCAAACAAGCCTTATTATTCCAAAAGAATGCTTTTGATTTAGATAATATGTTCACCCAAAACCCATTTTGGAGATCATTTGGGAACATCTTTGGAAAACAACATGTCACTTCACTTTTACAACAAATTCAGCTGAAGTACCACATGTCTTTGGATATACCCACTTTATGTTCGAAATATAAAAGAAAACACTTTTTCAAGAACCAAAACTATTTACACACACACCAACACACACACACACATATATATATTGCATATGTATTTCAAATAGAAGAAGAAAATTTACATTTAGTAGAACACTAAGAAATTATGGAAAATCTGATTAATTATTAGGTTATAGGGGACCTACATCAAACATGACACTATTTGTCGATGACCACTTGAACTGACACTTGGTGCATACATGCGCAAGAATTTATACATATATATATATACCCCTAGTTGTATTTCACATATTACCCATTCCATGAGGGAATATGCACCAAGGGGCATGTATATATACATTCCTTACATTATGCATGTATATGTAGGATACCTCGACACCCGAAGCCCAAAACCATCGAAGCGAGGACCAACAAACTACACATATAATTTAATAATACAATAAAAAAATTAAAAAATATATAAAACGTTTCAAAATAACACATTAATGGTTTTCACCAATGACACACCCATTTATTATAACAAAAGAAACAATCACATAAACCATAATCATCATCTGCAACAAGAGGACTCCACAAGGCCAATCAATATCACAACACATGTGCCAACCGAGCCTTCACCATTGGCATACTAACCTCCACCTTGGAAGACATACACACACCAAAACAATTTGAAAACAAATTTCACACCACATGCATAGTTTCTGAAATTCCATTTTTATAACTCTATTAAACACACACAATAAAGACTAACCAAGAAAACGGGCCTATCTGTCTTCATAAAATCATTCAGGTTGTTAAACCATTTTCAAAAAATGATTTACGCAATTCAAACTAGTTAAATAAACCATTACAAAATTTATAAAACAACCCAATGAAACACTACATGGACTCAAATGAAGAACGTACCCAAATTCCACTTTTCAGAATCAAATTCACACTAAAAACATTTCCCAACGTCATTCACGTCACATACATAATTTAAATAACCAATTATATATTTTATAGATTGACCTAAAATAACACAAAATGTGTTACACATGAAAAACACATAATTTCAACTAAAAATGAAACTTCAGATTTAAACGCATATGAATCATTTTCAAAAACAAATTTTGCACCACACATATTTACCATGTAACACATTAAAATAACTATGTTGAAAAATAATTATCCAAATAATATTTACATCATGAACCATCTAACTCGAGTGTTGAAAAAATAAAAAATTTGCACGAAACTCCAATCACACCATGATCGCATCATGAAGAAACCAAAAAGGACCCTAAATCAATAATTCTAACTAAAAGGAATCGAACACTAAAACTTACTTCCAACTACTGGAAAAAAACTGGAACCCCAATGGAGAAACAAAACCCAGAAAATTACCTAAGGAAGTGAAGCCGCTAGAGGGGGAGGACACCGGTGAAGTCGAGGTCACCAGAAAGGTGGTCGGCGGTCTGGGATCGCACCAAAGAACCGTTAGCCAGTTGGGGTCTGTGCACAAAATAGCATGGCAGAAGAGGGGTTGGTAGAGAGGTCAGGGTGGCACAAGGGGAGACCAGGTTGAGGTTTCATTGGGCACGAAGTTAAAGGGGAGCTTCATCCATGTATGTGTACCGTGGAGAGGGCAGTTGGGGATATGGTATGTCGTGTAACCCATGGTAAGGGGGGAGTTTGGTGTGCATGTATGAAGACTTTTAGTGTTTCAAAACAAAATAATAATAATAATAATAATAATATTATTATTATTATTATAACTAATATTGATAAAAAATAAATAGATAAATATAAACTAAAAATAATACTAATACTAACAATTATTATGTTATTATTAGTATTATTATCCCAAAAATGTCCTAAAGAAAAGAAAAAATACAACACGTCAGGTCAGGGAGCAACAATTCTCTCCACAAGACACTTTTTCCCCCGAGAATGTCCCAAAAGACGTGGTTGTTCAAAGCTAGAAACTAGGATGTCGTGATTCTCAAAAAAAACTCCCTAACACTTGATGATTGAACACTAACTTTCCACACAAGACCTGAAACCTCGAGACCCAGAAGGCCAAGAGAAATAACCAATGACACAAGACTCACACATCCAAACACAACCACAACTTGGAACACACCAACCCCTAACTTAGAAATCACGAGACTCCTCTTGATATACCCAATGAAATTTTGGTATACAACCAATCTTCTATATTGATTGCGGATGGGAAGATCAGAGCCAAAGATTTTCCCTGACAAGAACACCATGTAGATTAAGTTCTCTGTGAATTTTTCATTGGTTGGTCTCCCCACCATATTATGACTCTAGCCGAATACTAACTACCCCAAATCGAAATAAATTAGAAAACCAAACAAGACTCCTCATGCTGATGTACCCCTTAAAAATTATGAGCCTCACCCAACTTGCTTAATAGAAGGCATCTGTGAGACCCATTGTGGGTCTCCTCAACATATTAGAAACATAAGTATTATAATGTAACCCACATGGGAACTCTCAATTTAGTTTCCACAATGAGGATTGAATTTTCCATTTTGAACCCTCTGACATGGGGTAACCCCTATCAAAGGGAAAATCATCAACACATACTAGCATAAAACCCTTAGTCTAAGGGGAATCTAAACAAAAGAGACGTCAGACAGACGTCAAAATAAACCAGGAGTCATAAGATCCATAAACCATATACATCTACAAATGAGAATCACCGAGAAGCTGTAATTGGTCAAAAGAAAGACCAATCATTTAATGTTTACACTAATAGGGTGAAACCATTAAAATATTATAGAATTGGACACCAAGAGCTCCAATTCAAGGCCCCCTCCCATACAGACAACCACGTGAAGTGAGAACATAAACATTCTATTCCTAGACAATAGATGATATGTTGGACGTGCATCCCTCACACCTAGAAACTGCCTGACTACGTGAACCGATTTGTCCTGAGTCCTATGGCTGGAGCTCTGATGTAATGATGAATCTGATGCACCATAGTTAGGAACCAACAACCTCTAACTGGGGCTTCATCTTCTGGAAAGACTACTTACATACATCCCCAAGTGACACAAAACAGCCACACCATTGACAAGCCTTCAGAAGCTTACGATGAATGACATTGAGTACCCAAATCAACCACATTGGAATCATATGATTGTTTTCTCTTAGGAATGAGAAACAAGAACCAAATGAAAGACCCGTGACAAGAACATATTCCACCAGTTTACTCTCTACACTGGATGGGGAACCCGTCATGAGAACCTTGAAAAACAAGATTGTCATTTGTCCTAGTATATGAACCCTACTTGGAAGGAGAAGATATCAATCACCCTTATCTAACCCAAAAATGACCCTCCAAAAAAATCCATGAAAAATTTCCCTTTACAGCGTCCAGAGTTCCTAATGACCCGAATAAACACTCGACATCCTCAAGTCACACTGCAACCTCTGTCAGACCTCAGCCATGACACAGAAAAAAAACAACAATGAAAAGAAAACAACACCACCACTACACTAGGAGTCTAGGTAAAACAAACGAGGACCATTAGACTTTCCTGGGTGGAATGCTTTATCCAAGAAGCACAAACCTGACCTGAATCACACCACAAAATAAGCCTCAATATTTAACCACAAATCATTAACTCAAACTCAAAACTACATTTCAATTTTGAAACACCAAATTGACAACAGGCATCAATCCCATAGACTAACACATCACAAAACGAAACCATAACCAAATAAAAAAACCTTCTCATTTCTAAAACAAAACATCCAACCGAGATTTGGAATACATACCATTTTTTAATCCATCCCATACAATTCGAAAATGATGGATCTCAAAATTTATATTTCCTAGAAACTCAAATTCAACACTACACAATAACTTCCAAAAATTGCCCAAACACATTCCAAGAAATTTTCAATTTAACTTTTCTCAAAACATATAGTGATCCCAAAGCATTTTATAAAACACTTTCCATCCCAAAAACAACTCATTTCCTTTTTAAACAAACCATGAATTTCATTTTCATAATCCAATCTAAAAATATCAATCATCAATTTCACAACCCAAGAAAATCACCACAAAACCAACTAAAAATAACACCATAACATCCCGAAGAAACCTATTCACTCCATAAATCATGATTTACATTTCTTAAATATATAACTACTATACATAGTTTGGTCACACTGTTTTGCTAACCGTGGAAAAATCAGGTGAGTACAGAGGAAGTCATTATAGGCTATTGCATGGTCTGCATATGGCTTTCTAGGTTGTGAAAAACATCCATGCACCCCTCCAGAATGACCACTAAATCTCAAAACTAACCCAAAACACACAAAAATGACTAAGGAACTTGAAAACATCTGAGATCCAGACACATACATGAGGCAAGACCATCACAAACTACCCTGGAAATTCAATTTTCATTCCAAATAGGTGGTGATCAATCACATACCTGCAATTGACTACTTTAATTCCAACACTCCAAACTCTAAACTATTGGACATCCCCAAATGACATGGGAAAAACCTTCCTCTGAATTTTTTTTTTCATTAACCAGCCTGGGATGACCCTAAACCAGTCACCCTAGTTAGTCTGCGACATGGCCCGAAGGGAGTTCCTGATCCCCATGGGACAGAAATTAGGGCCGAGTATTAAGATAACTAGTTGGAAACAATTTGTCCCATAACATGTTGACTCAATAAGGTTTTCTTTATGACTTTTCCATTCCTTCTTGTTTTAAAAATCACAAACACCTTATACTTAAGCAAATATTATTTTTTTACCGCCATAAGGAAAATTTACTTATTTAAGGAAATTTTCCCTAACCAAATTTTCTTATACATAACCATATTTTCCTAAGTACAACAACTGGATTCATACCCAAAATCCCAGATCCATATAATAAAATGATTTGGAGCATTTTTTTTAGGATCCGAATTCTGGATGTGATCTGTAATGTAGTTCTAATCCGAATTCTGGACTCTGAACTCTGAAGACGTTCGACTCTGAACTATCAAGTAGATAGACTCTGAAATCTTAAGCAGTTCGACTCTGAACTCTTAATTAGTTCGACTCCGAACTCTTAAGCAGTTTGACTTTGAACTCTTAAGCAGTTCGACTCCGAACTCTTTAGTTGTTTGACTCTTTACTCTTAAGTAGTTCGACTTCGATCTCTGCAAGTTCAGATTCCAATCTATGGTGAAATCAGACTCTGAATTCCTATAAAACAGAATCAGAATATTTCTTAACATAGACTTAGAAAGTCATTTTGGTTAGATTCCGAACTTTTGACTTACTTACCCTCTGAAATATTGATTAGCTTTTACTTACATATGCTTCATTTCAAAATGATGTCTTGTATTCAGTTATACATGGTTTGTTATAAAATGATGTCGTATATTCTGTTTCTAATTATCCGTTGGTTGAGTTACACGTGTACATGTCCATCTGAATTTCATGGAAATTATGAACGTTGGAAGAGGGAGCCGACCATTGGAAATTTTCCTATATATAGGAGCAATTTTGAAAGAAGTTGATAACAAGTCGATCGATCTAGAGAACACACGCTGTTAAAGAGATTTCTAGAGAGATAATATTTTCATGCCTTGTGCGTACTGAACTGCTCATTCAGATTGCTTTATGCGACTCCGGATGTTGGTGATTACATTCGAGGACTTCTGGGGATAAGAAGACAGAGGTGCCGACTACCTTGATATTCGAGGGCTTCCTTGCTAAGGAAGACAGAGGTTCCATCTACCTTGAAGTTGAGGGCTTGTAGGGATAGAAAGACAGAGATTCCAATCTTCGTATCGAGGGCTTATCCTAGTGTGGGTACGACAGACATGCTTGAAAGTATAAATCAAGAGACCTTTATCCAAGGTTGTTGGATACCCTTCTCTTTGGGTTAAAAGAGTTATTGTTTGTTACTTGTAGTTTTACTACATGTTTGTTTCCGCTATATATCGTATTATAAGGAAAGTATAACCTTCTTATACTTCCTTATACTTGTAATCTGATTAGTTTAGATTCTATATGCTTTAAGGTAGAATCTTATATCGTTAACTTTGGTTCCAATTCTCCAGTCGCTGATCAGAGGTGTTGGAAATTTGCTTTGTTTAACTTTGTTAAACCTATATTTTCCTTGTCTAAGTAAAAAATTGTTTTCCGTAAACAACATTAAAGGTTCCAAAGGAATTTCTAAAGTATACAATTTACCCCCCCTCTTGTATATTGAGCATCTACATCGTTATTTCTATCCTAGAATTGGTATCAGAGTAGGTCTCTGAATTACTTGTACTCACATATAAGCTTTTCTTGCTCATTTTCAATCGGAACATTTTCATTCCGAAAATTATCATTCCGAACTTTCTCATTCCAAAATTTATCATTCCAAACTTTATCATTCTGATCTTTTTCATTCCGTACATTTTCATTCCGAGCTTTGTGCTTACGAACTGTGTCTACTAACTAGTTTGGTTGCCCAAGTTGTTTTGGAATGGCAGGAGTAAATTTTGGTTCTATTGACAATCTAAATCCTACAAGACCACCAATATTTGATGGTAATGACTATGAGTTCTGGAGAGATCGAATGAAGACTTTTTTATCAACACTGGAGTAGAAAATTTCATTATGCTTACTGGTGATTATAAAATACCTGATAAGGAAGTGATAACTTTCACTAACCAGGAAAAGCAAGAGTATCAACTCTATTATAAGGTATGCAATACTTTACTATGTTCAATGACTAGAAATATATATATCCAAATTTCTTATTGTGAAGCAGCTAATTGTATCTGGAAGAAGTTAGAAGTTACATACTTTGTCACTTCTAAAGTGATTGAAACTAGGAGAGCTATGCTTAGAGCTAAATACCAAGGATTCAAATTTCCATATGGAGAACCAATCTGCAAAGTTCAATAGAGTATTATGACTATAGTCAACAACTTACAGTCTATTGGAGAAAAATGGTTAGATGATGAAGCCCTTGTAGATATGATAATTGATATTATGAACAATGAGTGGTAATCAAAGAGAATAGCTATAGATGAGAATAGGAAGGTCACTCAAATTTCTCTTGATGAGCTATTCGGAACACTTCTCCAACATGAAAACAGAATGAAGAGAGATGTTGAAAACATCAAAAAGAAGAATGGGTATGGTACTGTTGCTTTTAAAATAACATCAAATCATATGAAAGCTAAGACTCTTGAGAGAGTAACCAGATCCAAGTCTAAGAAGGTGGTTATTCAATCAGATTCTAGTGAAAGTGAAATCTCAGAAAATGAGTTAGAAAATCTTGATCGAAGGATGAACAAGATAACCGATCAGTGAAATTTCCAATCCATGTATAAGAAAATGGAAAGGAAAGAAAGGAAAGATGGAGATGTTACTTGTTACGAATGCAAGAGAGCTGGACATATTAGACCAGATTTACCACTACTCAAAAAGAAAGAAATGAAAGAAAGGCATTCTGAAAGGAGCAGGAAGAAGTATTACAGATCCAAAGCTAAGAAAGTTCTGAAAGTAAATGACACATGGAGTGTCAGTGGTGGTGACTCTTCAGATGAATCTTCTGATTTTGAATCTTAAGGAAAGAAGAATCCCGATCTTATAGCCAGATTACCTATTTACAATCATTTCATTATGGATAAGGTATTAAATTCTGAATCATTGACCAATGTATCTTTAAATCCTAATGACAGTAAGAATTATAACTCCTTAGATGAATAATCATCTTCTGAGGAAGAAAATACTTCACCTACCTATGAAGAAGTTTCTAGGTTTGCTAAACTTCTTGAGATTGAGAACTCCAAACTCAATAAGAAACTTGATAAGGAAAACTCTAGGAATTATATTCTTAAGAAAGAGATATCAGATCTTTCTAAAGATCTTGATAGGAAAAATGCTGATTTTATATGTATTTCGAAAAATCTTGAGGAAGCATGTTCTGAGAGGAAAAAACTTTCTTAAGAGTTAGAAAAAGTAATTTCTAAGAAAAGTGTTTTCGAGCCTAGCTCTAGTTCTAAATCTAATGATTTTGAAGACAAAAACTTGGTTATCAAACTCAAGTATGCAATTTTTTCCTTAAGGAAGTGTTTATCAAACTTTACCCATGGTATGGAAAATTTTGATAAAATGTATTCTCAAATACGACCTTTAAGAAAAAAATCCAGATTTGGTTATACCCATGCAAAATCAATTTTTAGTAACAACTAATTTGTTCCACAAAGTGCCCCATTTTGTACCAAGTGTCAATGTGGTGGTCACTGGGCAATGAATTGTTCTTTAAATAAAACCCAATCTCTAGGTTTTCATAAAGCCTATTTTTCTAAGCAAGTGTGGGTTCCTAAAATTTTGTTGTCTGGAAATCCCGAATCCAAGGAAGTTTGGATTCTGAAAGTATAATTCTTTTCTTGTTTTCAGGAAGATAGAGAAGTTGCAACAAAAATACATGGTACATGGATAGTGGATGTTCCCGACATATGATTGGTAACAAAATATATTTTGAAATGATTATCAAAACGAAAGGAGGAAAGGTAACTTTAAGAGATAATACATAGGGAGAAATTGTTGGTATTGGTAATATTGTTCTTCTAGTTAAAACATTGATTTCAAATGTTTTATTTGTTAAGGGTCTTAAGCACAACCTCATTAGCATAAGTCAGTTATGTGATTAAGGGTACCTTGTGAATTTTAGGAATGATAATTTCTTAGTACACAATTCCAAGGAAAAATTTATTCTCTCAGCTAATAGGCAAGAGAATGTTTACACTTTGAACTTAGAAGACCTACGGATCTATGATTTAACTTGCCTAAGTGGAATGGAAGATCATTCCTGGCGATGGCATAGAAGACTAGGACACTTTACCCTTAGAAAATTATGTAAACTCTCTAATACGAAACTAGTTAAGGATCTACCAGAGATAAGATTTGATTCTTCCAAAGATTGTGATCCTTGTCAATATGGCAAGAAACATAAATCTAGTTTTAAATCAATTGGTGAAATCTCAACGACTGATGCATTACAGTTAGTACACATGGATCTTTTCGGTCCAACACAAACTGGAAGTATTGGAGGCAAATACTATGTGTTTGTTCTAGTTGATGATTACACCAGATTTACAAGGGTCTATTTTCTGACAAAGAAGTCTGAAGATTTTTCTTATTTAAAAAGTTTTAAAGCACAAGTTAATGATGAGAAAAATCATCCACTGAAAACTATAAATAGTGATCATGGAGGAGAATTTCAAAATTCGGATTTTGAAACTTTTTGTGGTAGGAAAGGTATTACTCATAATTTTTCAGCACCTAGAACTCCACAAAAAAATGGTGTAGTTGAAAGAAGAAATAAAATTCTCCAAGAGATAACTAGAACGATGTGACTGAATATTCTATAGCTATACATTTCTGGGCTGAAGCTGTATGTACTGCTTGTTATACTATAAATCGAGTTTTGATTAGACATTTTCTTAATAAAACTCCTTATGAGTTATGGAATGGTAGAAAACCAAGACTCTCCTACTTCAAGGTTTTTGTATGTAAAGTATTCATTCTTAATACTAAAGATAACTTACATAAATTCGCACCAAAATCTGATGAAAGGATTTTCTTAGGATATTCCACAACTTCTAAGGCTTATATAGTTTTTAATAAGAATACTCGTACTATTGAAGAAATAGTGCATGTAAAATTTGATGAGTCTGATCCTTTTGTTTTTAAACTTTCTCAACCTACATCCTCAGATGTGTTTTCAAAAACTGATTGTCATCCCTTGATAGAAGATCCTTCTGATAAGGAAAATGATCAAGAAGATACATCTGAAATATTTACCCCAGAATACTTTCTACCCTATGTTGATGAACAGGTTTTACAAAACCCAAATCAGGTGTTTCTTAAGAATCATCCCAGTGATAGTATCATTGGTGATATAAATCAACCTGTAAGAACTAAAAATACCTTAATAAATGAAGTATAACATCTAGAATTTCTTTCCCAATTAGAACCAAAAAGCACTGATGAAGCTTTAGGTGATGATGATTGGATCAAATCCATGCAAGATGAACTAAATGAATTTGAGAGGAATAATGTTTGGACCTTGGTTAAAATACCTAAGGAAACTTATGTTATTGGAGTAAAATGGGATTTCAGAAACAAATGTGATGAAAATGGAGTCATAGTATGAAATAAAGCTAGACTCGTTGCTAAAGGCTATTATCAGCAAGAGGTAATAGACTCTGAAGAAACTTATGCTCCTATAGCTAGACTTGAATCTATTCGTATTCTACTTGCCTTTGCAGCATTCTTTAATTTTATACTTTTTCAAATGGATTTGAAATGTGATTTTCTTAAAGTTTATGTTCAAGAGAAAGTTTTTGTTGAACAACCTCTTGGTTTTGAAGATACAAAACATCCTGATCATGTTTTTAGACTTACCAAAGCATTGTATGGTCTTAAAAAAGCCCCACGAGCATGGTATGATAGACTCACAGGATTTTTGCTTCAAAATAACTATGTTAAGGTAAATGTAGATCCAACCCTTTTTATAAAGAAAGATATGAAAAATGTTTTGATTGTTCAAATTTATGTTGATGACATCATATTTGGTTCAACTCATCAATCTTTAAATGATTCTTTTTAAAGTCTAATGAAGTATGAGTTTGAAATGAGTATGATGGGTGAGTTAACCTTTTTCCTTGGTTTTCAAATTTCTCAAAAACCAGATGGAACCTATATATCTCAACATATGTATATTAATGATCTTTTCAAAAAGTATGGTTATGACAACACTAAGAGTATAAGTACTCCCATTGATACCTCAAACTATTTAGAACATGATGAAGCTGTGAAACCAGTAGATCAAACGTCTTTTAGAGGTATGATAAGAATTCTATTTTACTTAATAGCTAGTTGACCAGACTTAATGTTTTCAATGTGCTTATGTGCAAGATATCAATCCAATCCTAAGTAATATCACTTAATGCCGGTGAAAATAATTTTTTGATACCTCAAGGAAACCATGGATCTAGGATTATTTTATACTTCTGGAAATGATTTTGTTATAAAATGATTTTCTGATTCTGACTTTGGTGGATGTAGAATGGATAGAAAAATTACATCCAGAATTTGTCATTTCTTAGGAGATTCACTAGTTTCTTGGTCCTGCAAAAAGCAACATTCTATAGCAATTTCCACTGCTGAAGCTGAGTATGTAGCAGCTGGAAGTTGTTGTGCTCAAGTGTTGTGGATGTGACACACACTCACAGACTATGGCCTGATTTTTACTAAGACTAAAATATTGTGTGAAAACACAAGTGTCATTGCCCTAAGTAAGAACCCTGCACATCACTCTCGTGAGAAACACATATATATTAGGCATCACTTTCTTAGGGATAACACACTTAAAGGAGATATCATTTTTCGGTTTATCGGAACGCAAGATCGATATGATGATATTTCCACAAAATCAGTACCCTCCAATAGATTTGAATACATTAAAAAAAAGTTAGGAATGATAACTGTAAAGTAATCATTATTCATTAACTTCTTGTTGAAAAATTCTCCTAATAGTAATAAACTCCTCTTTATAGTGGGAGTACATTTGATTGTTAGTGTAACTTGTTTTTTTGTGTGGTGAGTTTTTTTCACAAACTTTTCGGAACTGAACTTCCGGAATGGAAATTTTTTAAACTAAAATTTCCGAAATGGGAATTACCGGAACTGATAATTTCAGGACTGAAATTCCCGGAATGAGACCTTCCGGAATGGAAATATTCGTACTGAGAACTTCCATAATAGAATTTTCTACTGATATGTTTCGGAATGGAGATTTTCGGACTGGAGTTTTCGTAATGAGATTTTTGTATTGGATCTTTCGTAATGATGATTTTTTTTCAAGATGAATATTACCAATTACAAACAATATTTATAGTTAATCCATAAGATTTGATTTTTTTACTTATTGTTTTGTTATCAAATATTTCCTACTGGTATTTTCCTTGTTTTTTAAAAAATCCGGATTCTAGTTTTTCCTCAGATCCATATTTTTTCTTTAAAAACCTCAAAAGATAGGAGTCAAGTTTTGCTTGCGGGATCGTTCTCAACCGTCAGATCAGATCAAAGATTTTTCAACCGTTAGATGGTTTTTGGAAGACCAACAGTCACAACCTTTTCCTATATAATGGTAACCCCGAGACTCGTCCCACATCGTTTTTTCCAAGCTTTTGCGTCTCGAAGCCCTGCTGCTCTTCTTAAGGCCGGTTCCAAACTTTGTAAATCCGATCCGAATCTTTCAGATTACTTCACTCCGAATGTCTGTTGAAGAAACTTCTCAAGATATGTCAACTGCGAAACTGATCTCTAAGTGGTTAGTCTTCAGGGAAAGGTTTGTTCATCCGGACTTCTATAATCTTGATTCCCTTATTTCCAAGAACATAAAGCTGAATGGATGGGAAGATGTCTGCGTAGAAGAGTCAGATAAATAGGATCCGGTTTATACTAATTTGCTGATCGAGTTTTATGAGTCTGTTTCCTTCCTGATGGAAGATGGAAGTGAATGGTTTTCATTCAAGTCTTATGAGAAGACTTATAAGCTTTCTTACACCAAGGCTGCAAGCTTGGTTGGGTTATCATATGAAGGAGAAGTGGAATTTTGCTCTCACAAACATCCCGGTGTGCAAGGAAGTTTCATTAAGGAGAATGCACTGATGTGTCTTGGGCTTCAGGATGATTCAACAATTAAGATTTCTCATCTCACTCCGAACAATAGAATACTTCATCTATGGGTGCAAGGGTTTTTGGTTCCAAGAAGAGGTGATAAAGACAACTTAAATAAGAGTAATATCTATGTCTTAGATTTCTTGGTAAATCTTAGAAAGATAAATCTGATGAGTCATGTCTTCGTTATGATCAAGAATATCAAAGAAGGAAATTTGAGTCCTCAGATTATCATGTTTCTGACATTGTTATCTAAGCTGATAGTTTGATGCTTTGAATCTTTTAAGATTTCATGCAAATCAAAGATCTAGAATGGAAATCTCATGCTTGTTAGTGATGATACTCTTAAGAGGATGAAGATGGGATTTTCTAGTGAATCCGGAGATTTTTACACCTATATGTGGATGATTTTGAAGCAGCTAAAAAAGAAACACTCTCTCCAGAACCATCCAAAAAGCAAAGGAAGAATAGAAAGGCTAATGAAGTGGTTGTTGATGAAGAAATTCTTCAGGGTAAGGAAACTCAATTTGCTCCCCCCAAGCCGATGAAGCAGAAAACATATACGGATGAAGTAGCAGCCAAGTGGAGGGAAGGCCAAGAAATGAGAAAGGAAGGGGATCCTCAATTCGGATTGGACCCTGTTGAGGCTATGGCCTTAAAGGTTAAAGCAACTGAGGAGCTAGAGAGACAAGCGAAGGAAAAGAAAATGATAACGAAGATGTCTGAAGCAGAAGTGGTGCGATCTTTGCTGAAAGATATAGAGTTGGCTTCTGAAATGCTTCCAGTTCCGGAATCTTTTGGTGTTGAATCTTCTTTACCAGAAACTCCAGCCAAGAACTATGTCACTCCAGAAAAGGACAAGGGTAAAGAAGTTATTAAAGAAGCTGAGAAGGAAGTTTCTGAAAAAGTTGAAGAAGAAGAAGAAGAGGAGGAAAGTGAAGATTTGGATACCCTAATCAAGCAAGTACAAGACTATAAAGATAAGGATGAATCCGCAAAGTTAGTTACTCCAGGTAAGGGAGATGAGGAAGCTAGAAAGAAACATCAAGAAGAAGAAGATGAAAATGTGTTGTATGATGAAGAAGAATCCTATGAGAGGAATTTTCTTGAGGAAGGTCAAGAAAAATAGAAACCAGATGAAGACCAGAGCGTTCAAGTCTCTGAATCTGAGGAAGTATCTCCTAATGTGGAACTCATTCCGAAATCTTATTTGGGGAAGAAATCTCTCATGGAGACACATATAAAAGATCTAATCAGGATGAAAGAGGTTGGTGGTACTTCTAGATGAAAGATGATGCAAGTTGAAGAAGAGCAATCTCAAAGAGAAATTTTTGATTCGGAATCATCATCTCATGGGCATGACTTTGTGGTTCAGTCTCTGAGAATGTTAGTGGACACAATTCTGATTCTTCAAACAATATCTCCTAGATGCCAGATGCTGCAACAAAGTATGAATCAGAAATCTTATTCTTTATCCATGGTCAAGGATAAGTTTGTGAAGTTGGAAGCCGAACAAAAAAGTTTTTTGATCGATTATGATATACATAGAAATTCTTGCAGTAAGGTAACAAAGTGGTCTAATAGAGTTGAAGAAGACTTGGATGTGTATGATAATTTTCAGAATGACGTGAAAGAAGCGTTTGACACAGAAGATAAAAAGGTTAAGAATCTTGAAGATGAGCTGATTATTGAGCAGAGTGCCCGGAGTCAACAAGTGAAGGAACTGAATGACAAGGTAAATTATCTTTCTCAAAATCTTATAAATGATAGAAATCTCTGGATTGAGATTGACAAAAAGTCATTCAGCAAGATGAGTTGTTAAAGTTACAGAAAGAAGCCTTGGAGGCTCAGGCAAAGGCTTTTAAAGCTCAAGAATAAAAGGTAAAATCCTTGGAGAAGCAAGGTGAGGAAGATCAAAGGGACTAGAAGAAACTCAAAACCTTGTTAAAGAAGCTCATTCCGAAGTAAAAGGAATACAAATGAACCCACTCCGATCTTTTTTTGTAGTTGTCTTTCCATGTAATTTTTTTTCCAACTCTAATGAAATGTTATTTTCCAGGATGTATCTTGTTATAAACTAATGTTTCAGGTATCATAATTTTTTTCCCATTCCCTTCAATTCTTTTTGAAAATCACAAAGGGGGAGAATGAAAAAGAACTACTCCTAAGAAGGAGAAAATAATAAATTTCTACGAAAATTATCCTTAATGAAAGGGGGAGTTTCCCACTACGAAGTTTTTCATTCTTAAAACAAATGAAAACTCCACTCTGGAAAATCATAATACAATCCTTTGAGTTTCAATGCCTAAGGGGGAGTTAGTTGTATTCAAATTTATCCATGAAAAAAGGGAGATAAGTTTTAAATTTCACAGTCTAATGAAAATTTTCAAAATCCTTATATGCTTTTTTGAAAGGATGTTTGTGCTTTCCAAAAAGGGGGGGATTGTTCAGTCAATAAGGTTTTCATTATGACTTTTCCATTCCTTCTTGTTTTACAAATCACAAACACCTTATACTTAAGAAAATATTTTTTTTACCCCCATAAGGAAAATTTACTTCTTTAAGGAAATTTACCCTAACCTAGATTATCTTATACATAGACATATTTTCTTAAGTACAATAACCGAATTCATACCCAAAATCCCGGAGCCATATAATAAAAATAATTGGAGCATTCTGTTTTTCAGGATCCTAATTCTAGATGTGATTTGTAATGTAGTTCTAATCCAAATTTTGGACTCCGAACTCCGAAGAAGTTCGACTCCGAACTCTCAAGTAGTTCGACTCCGAACTCTTAACCAGTTCGACTCTAAACTCTTAATTAGTTCGACTCCGAACTCTTAATCATTTTGACTCCTAACTCTTAAGTATTTGGACTCCAAAGTCTTTAGAAGTTTGACTCTATAATCTTAAGTAGTTCGACTCCGAACTCTGCAAGTTCAGATTCCGATCTTTGGTGAAATAAGACTCTGAATTCCTATAAAATAGAATTCGAATATTTCTTAACATAGACTCCGAATTTCATTTTGGTTAGACTCCAAACTTTTGACTTGCTTACCCTACTAAATATTGATCATCTTTTAATTACATATTCTTCATTTCAAAATGATGTCCTGAATTCAGTTATACATGGTTCATTATAAAATGATGTCATCTATTCTGTTTCTAACTAACCGTTGGTTGAGTTACACGTGTACAGGTCCCTCCGAATTTCATGGAAAATATGACCGTTGGAAGAGGGAGCCGACCGTTGGAAATTTGCCTATAAATAGGAGATCTTTTAAAATAACAGGATAACAAGTTGATCAATCTAGAGAACACACACTGTTAAAGTGATTTCTAGATAGAGAAGATTTTCATACCTTGTGCGTACTGAACTGCTCGTTCAGATTCCTTCGTGCGACTCTTGATGTTGGTGGTTACATTCGATCACTTCCGAGGATATGAAGACAGAGGTGCCGACTACCTTGAAGTTCGAGGGATTCTGTAACGACCCAAAGTATTTCAATAGAAAATTCCCTTCTTATATCTGTGTCATAAAAACACAAAATAATGAACTACTAAGTGATAAGTGACCTTTAAACATAATTTTTTCACCCCTATGTTTGGAATTTTAAAAATCTAACATACACTATTGTGCTCAAGATAGTTTTGGTGTCTAATAAAACAAAAATAATTTTTGGTTAATAGTAACCCACCCTTATGAATAGTAACCTACCCTTATGAATAGTAATATGACCCTTATGAATAGTAAATAAGAGTAACATTACCTATGAATAATAAAATAAAATTTAGACATCTTAGAAAGTGATAATTTGACCTTAGTAAACGTTTTTGGTATTTTATAAGTCGTAAATAATTAATTATAATTAATTAATTAATTTAAATGAATATTTATTTTCCTGAAATATATTCATAAATTATTGAATCAATGTATAATAGTTTTAAGATAATTTTATAATACTCTACGTAATTTTTTAAAGAACTATACAACCAGTTTTAATCTTAAAAGCTGTTTTTAAGTAAATTATGATTTTAATTAAATATTAAATTAATAATATTTAGAAAATCATTTTTGAAAAAATGGACTTCATTTTTGGATTCTACACATCAAAAAATGGTTGGGGTAAATTTTCGGTATTTTTCTGAGATACTTGAATTTTTTGTGAATAGTAGAATACATTAATTTACCATATAAATACATTTTAATTAAAACCCACTATTCCTGACATCACAAGTGATGTAAGCACCCAAATCCCGAACTCACATGCCTTTATTACTATTCTTAGTCATCAAAGACTCGCTATTCCTCGTCTTTGGTGAAATTAATAAACTAATCAATTTTGTATTAAGGAAACCCCTCTCCCCTCCACTATAAAAGCCACCCCTCACTCCCTCTTTTCCTCACACCTCTCAAGCTCCAAGCCTTCTTTAAACTCTGCCCAAACACCTCCCTAGATCATCCCCCACATCCAAAATCTGCTGTTCTCATCAAAAGACCACTCCTAGCTTCCTTAAAGAGGATCTCAAGAGGAGGATTCTAAAGGTAATTTCTCTCTCTCTTCTCCTTTAATTTCCTTTCAAGTTCATGTTCCTTTCTTGATGTCTCCCTACCTATCTTCATCCAAATTGTTCTGTAAATCCATTATTATATATATAGTTTAATATTATGATTCTAATGTTATATTATATCACCTCACACCCTTTCCCTCTTCCTTTTATTTTATTAAAGAGAACGTTGTTCATGTGGTGTTAATTTGTCACCTTCAAAAACAACATGCTCTCTTCTTCCATTTCTACCTTCAAATCTGGTCATGACACCATTTTTATGGTTGAACCAGAATATTTTATATGTATTATGTTCTATTTTATGTTCTGGAAATAACCTATGGCCTTATTACTAAGTTAAATGTTAAAACAATATCGTTGTGATCCAAAAACCGCCCAAATTAACCCAAATAACCATCATTAAATTTTTATCTAATGATTCGTCCACTTGGATCTATTATAACTCATTTTAAAATCATTAAAGCTTCTGTAATATCATTAATAACATGTAATATCATTTCCGGATGGTTACCCATGATCTACCTAAACATCAAATTAAGAATACAAGTGGACCGCTCAAGAAAACCATGAAAATGAACATCCCTGAACAATGTTTTTAAACTCTATAAGTCATCCAAAGGAACATAATATGAAATAATGAAACCAGAATGAACCCTGTTAATGTATAAAAGGTTCTATAATTTCTAATTAATGAATATAGTGTCATTATACAGGACATTAAAGAGAAGGAGGCATTCGACTACAAGGTAAGGGGAAATCTCGAACCCAATTTTCTTCCTTCGGGTTCTCCCTCTTTCACTCCATTTTTGATATGGTTACTCCTCAAAGATCATTTGTTCATTATTTCCTTTACTTTTCTGTGATATACATGTTTTTCACTAGTTTTTTTATCCATCAAAATATTTTCCAAAAGAACTCTTCTTTTAAGACCTCACAATTTACCTCTCATTCAAGGTTGATGGTTCTTGTATCAACTATGTTGTTCCCTCTTTATTTTGGGAACCCAAAGCTTATGAATGTGTTATTATGTGATGAAACCCATTCCATTCCATGGGTTATTTATGTACATGTTTGATATGTGTTCTATGTGGAAATCATGATAATTATAATGTTATGATGTGACAGGTGCGCCTGGAATTATATAGCGCAATATGAATGTTTAAATGTGACGGGTGCGCCCAGAATTATATAGCGCTCCAATGAATTGGGTAAAGTGATGAATCTCATGAGTAAATGTGAAATGATTTGTGAACATGATGCTAGATTTGTTAAAAAGTATGTGTGGTAGTTAACCACTAATACATGATGTTTCATTTTTATGCATTTCCACATTTCAAGTCTTTTACTTATGCTCCTCTCATGTTCATGATCTTTTTCCTATGTCATGATTATTCTCACCCCATGATGTGTTGTTATTATCTCTAATCTTACTGGTCCATTAGATCACCTCTTTTGATGTATATCCTCAGGTGGATACATGTACTAAGGAGAGGACAAGTGCCAATAAGAATCTAGAGAAGATGAAATTAAATGTTTATGCTTGACGTTGTACTTGTTATGTATTGTCCTAGTTTTCCCAAGACACTAAACCTATGGATCCTCCATGTGTAATACTATTATGTTGTTTATATTTGAAATTATTTAATAGTACAGTAAGAAAATACTGGGTCGCTATAGATTCCTTGCTATGGATGACAGAGGTTCCAACTACCTTGAAGTCGAGGGCTTACAGGGATAGCAAGACAGAGATTCTGATCTTCTTATTGAGGTATTATCCTGGTGTGGGTAAGACAGACTTTCTTGAAAGTATTAATCAAGAGACCTTTGTCCAAGGTTGTTGGATACCCTTATCTTTGGGATAAAAGAGTTATTTTTTGTTACTTTTAGTTTTACTACATGTTTGTTTCCACTGTATATCGTATTATAAGGAAAGTATAACCTTCTTATACTTCCTTATACTTCTACACTGATTAGTTTAGATTATATACTCTTTAAGGTAGAATCTTATATCGTTAACTGTGGTTCCAATTCTCTAGTTGCTGATCAGAGGTTTTGTGAATTTTCTTTGTTTAACTTTGTTAAACCTATATTTTCCTTGTCTAATGAAAACGTTGTTTTTCGTAACCAACTTTAAAGGTTACAAAGGAATTTTTAAAGTATAAAATTCACCCCCCTCTAGTATATTGAGCATCTCTATCGTTATTTTGATCCTACATAAAATGGATAGATAAATAATCATTAACTGAAAAAATAGAAAAACAAAAAAAAACTAAACAAAGTGGAAACATAAAATGTAATGTAATAGAAGCGATAAATACCTCAAGTGACCTGTTGGGTCCCCAAGGAGCATAAACTACAGTCTCTCCAAGAGAGATCCAAAACTAAAATAACCTGAAACTGAAAAGTATAGTAGGCGTGAGTACCAAGATGCTCTATAGAAAAGACAAAAAATAATAACACCATATGCCCTTGTCTTTAAAAATAATCCCAATAATTTTAGTTTGAAAATAAGACCAATTAAAATAATATTTTCCATTCTACTAAAATTCATGTAACAAGTTTACCTTTTAAGGAAAACATTTCACATTCAATATTTTTTAATTAGAATCCAATCATGCTTCAATGTTTCAAATGTAAAAGGAAGACAATTTATAGTCCTGTATAGTTTTCACAAAAGTGGGAGGACACATGAAACAGTTGTAATAAAGATCACTCCACAAGACCTAAGTCATAAGTGAGAACCATGGTCAATCCCCAAAGGTTCATCTAGCTTGTCTGGGTCTCTAGAACATCAAATCTCGGTGTAATTGTAACTATAAGAAATATATTTTCTTATGTACGAGCCACTCTTAGGGAAAAAAATCTATATCCTAGTCATCTCCAATCATCACAAATGTTTATTTAGTGTTGTAAGCGTCAAAATTGCCAAGTGTAGTAGGGGAGAACCACTCAGAATCACTAGCACCCAAGAACTAGTCCACCCACCTAGATACCCTGGGTTTCCCTTGTGCTCTATATCAAAGGGTGGTGAGTTTTTATCAAAACACCTAACTAAACAAAAAATTTTCTTTATCCCAAATCCATTCAACCTCTCACCAACGTCCTCCCTCTTTAAGTGCATTCCTCTTTTTATGTCATATAACACCATATAAGCCTCTTTATTAGGTAAATATCACAAATCAAGCATTTAACATACACTTCATGTTTCTAAACTAATAGGGAATGCCATAAGAGGGGTCTTTCACATTCACAATTCATTTTCATGGTGTCAAACGAGCCTTATTACTCCACAAGAATTCCTTTGATTTAGAAAACATGTTAACCCAAAACCCATTTATGAGATCATTTTGGAAATTCTTTTGTAAAAAACATGCCACTTCACATTTACAACAAAATTCACCAAATGACCACACATCTTTGCACATAGTTGACCTACAAAATATTATTTTGACATTAAAACTAAATATGGTCACAAAACCTGATTTAATATAAATTGTTAATGTAGTTGTATAAAATATAGTAATAAGTGATTAGGTAATCAACATAGATTAGGATATTCAGATAAAAAATTCGGTTCAATAAATATATGATAAGGGTATTACTATTGCAGTTAGCATCATACTGGTCTTGGTAATTAGTCCCTCATGTTGAAAGGTGAATGAGTGCAGTGAAACTATTCAATAGAAGATTGAGGTGGAGCCAGGTTACCAGTGAGGGGAAGATCCTATGTAATATTCATCCTTTATTAATACTTGGTTCAAGGTTAAATTTATTTTTGGATTGGATTTTAGGTGTTCCCATTTATTTTGGGATGAATTTTATGTGATCCAATTGTGATTAAAATCATATATGAGATGTTCATAGAGAGGTAACATACTAGTTTCAATAGGTGGTTGGTGATATAACTATGTAATTAGATTTTGAAATAAGTTCACATGTTAATTGTTGTATTTGATGATGTTATTATTCCTATGAGAGTTAATGAATCATAATAGGGTTAAGTATTGTTGAGGTATAATGTGGGAGGTTGAAACCAAGTGTTTTCAAATAAATTCAACCATATGAGTATAACATTTTTCTCTTTATTTGAATTGGATGTGGTTAGGTGGAGTCAATATTTGGAAGATTGTTTCAACCATGGTTGGTGGGTCAGTGGACCAAATGGAAGTGTGTTATTTTAAGTCTATTATGATTGGTGGAGTTAAATGTTTTGTAATCCTCCTTCATGATAGAAGGATTATGATTTGGAGAAATATACTACTTCAGATAATTTGTTTAAGGTAACCACAATGTGTCCTTAGAGATAGGTGTGGTGGGTTTTGTATCTATGATAAAGGTTTTTTAGAGAGTTTTGATCAAAATATAGTGAATAAAGTAATCTGGTTTTGGGGTTATCCAAGAGAATCATGATTGGTGTTTAGAGTAGAACATGATGACTTTATGGTAAAATGATAATTATGGTGGGTTTAAGTTTTTTGTATATTACTACCTTACGCATATCGAAGTCAATAAGCCTTGTGGTGGTGAGTTTGTAAAGGGTAATAGTTTTATAGAACGTTATTTTGAGATGACAATTGAATTTTTTATTTTGAGTATTGATTATTTAGTGAATTAGGATTCAGATTCTGGGTCAGAGTGCTGTAATATTACTAATATGTGGTTTTGTACATGGAATGCGGATCTATTTTTTTGGTGCTTCAGTTAATGTTATAGAGGTTTTCATTGAGTTTTGAGTTTAAATTTCATTTTTTATTAAAATTATTATTGTAAACTAGAGGTTCATGTCATGATTAATACAATGAGGGTTCCATTAATTCCTTGAATGGGTTTTCATGAGGTTAACACCCTTACATATTGTATAAGCAACTTGAATGGGGAACCCATGGTGTGAAGTATAAATTTACATTTGTGTTG
Source organism: Viscum album (assembly GCA_963277665.1). Classification (NCBI taxonomy): domain Eukaryota; kingdom Viridiplantae; phylum Streptophyta; class Magnoliopsida; order Santalales; family Viscaceae; genus Viscum; species Viscum album. The sequence goes on along the minus strand of OY728152.1, from coordinate 136,294,662 downwards.
ATGGACCCTTACAATGCCATGTACTCCTTGATGATTTGTTCATGTCATGAATGTATTTTCCTAAGGGAAGGTTCCCCCTACATAAACATTTATAGTCATGAACTTGTGGTTTATGACATTTAATTTTAAAGCAAAGGGAAATCATTCCATGAACCCATAGTTCACATTATGAATGGGTCATGGGTATCTCCCATTCAATGATGTAATTTCTTAATTTTATAGGTCAAAGATATTTGGGTTTTTATGTTTTTGACATGTTGGTAGGTTTCATTTCATATTGTTTCCCCAACAACTCTACATCCCCATTTTATTCCCCTTTAAAGGGTTGAGTTCATGGTGTATTATAATGGACATCAAAAGTAAGAGCATATATTTTTTTCACCATTCTTGATCCACTTCTTAATAATTAATTTCTTACTCGATTTTATCTAGTATTTTGGCGATGATTGGACAAGAGTGAAATAAAATCACCTGATAATGACATGTATTTCATGTGGATTAGGTATATAATATCCAAATATGGTGATTATTCATAATTGAAAAAAGCTTCACTATATTATTATTCAGTATTTGGTTTTTTGAAAAATATGCCTTTTAAAATTAAATTAGGTGATTAATAATATATGTTTTCGAAATATTAATGATAGATCTTGAAAAGATATAGGTTCTAAATGGTGTAAAGGATGATCGATTAGCCATGGAGAACCTCGATAATTGTTAGAGAGAATTGAAAATCCTTACTGGAGGTACGTTTTCTATCTAATAGAATCTTATATGCATATTTGTGCATCTTTCTGTTACCATGTGAATGTTTTAGGTGTTTAATTAGATTACATAGGGATGAGGTGTGCCTGAGTGGAAGAGACAAGGTGATGTTGGTTTTCTTATGTTTATGAAGAGTTCTTTTTATCAATATAGTGAATTAGGATTTACTGATGACTATTTCTTAATAGAGTATGATTTATGAATGAATTAAAAATTTTGATAACCTAGTGATAATGCCTCCAAGTGATTGGGGTGTGAAATGAGTAGATGAGAGACCTAATGTCATGCACATGAGCCTTAGCCCAGTTGGTGAGGACTCGCTAGGTGCATCCAAGAGACCCGAGATCAAATCCGGGTGGAGGCATATTTCCGGGGTACTGTAGCAGTACTATAGAAGTATTTTAGCAGGAACTATGGCAGGCACTGTTCGGTACTGTAGCAGCCATAACTATTCATCCATCTAAGCCTTCAGGCCATCGGTTTGGTCCTCGGGTCTTGAAACGCTTTCGGGCCACCCAAGGCCTTTAGACCAATTGATACTCAAGGCCTCCAGGCCACCTTAAGGCATTAGGACCACCCCAAGGACATCAAGCCACATGAATGCAGGCCCCAGACACACTAAAAAAAGGAGCAGCCCCCGAAGAGGATTTAGAGTAGGGGAACTCACCAGAGCAGAGCCAAATTAATTGTTATAATGTGAGGGTATGACTATGCCATCAGTACCAGCATGTTCTTGCACAGGAAGCCTAGCCAGACGATCATGAAAAGGTGGAGAGCTACTATTAGGATGCAGATGCTTGGGAGGGGCAGTTCCTTGTAGATAGTCTGGTTGAATTCCCTAAGACCTTCGGGTCATGTAATCTCCTAAGCATATGGGCAATGTAATCTCTGAGCCTACGGGCCTTGTAAGGGTTCCCCTCATCCCTTGAAAGGGAATATATCAAAAATCAATAAAAAATGAAGGCCTTCGGGCCGTTCAGTGAAAGACCTAATGTCAGTCTCACTGTTTAAGATATAATATAAGTAGAATAGGAAAAGTAACACAGGGCTAGTTGTAATGGAAAAAGAGTCATATGACTTGTAATAAGGGTGAGGTTGTCATACATCGCAGTACTTGTGAGTGACACCCTCTTGATGCCGGATTTGGTTCAGGTATTGATATAATAGGTGTAACACCCCAAGTAAACCATGCACAACAAGAGAAATAAATTTTATAATTTTCTACATGGAACACATAGTTTATTGTGCTTTTTCATGAAAGATTTACATTCTTCAATGGCATACGCATCATGCAAGATCAAGTGTTACTGAACAATAATTTATTGTTAAATATATAATTATTTCAGTTAATAATATTTCAATTTTCCATTAAATTAGTTTTTGTGAATATTATTAAATATATTAGGAAAAAATGTTGTTTCATAATTTATAAAATTAATTAATTAGTTACCAACTATTTTTAATATAAGAACCTATCAAATATAAGAGAATTATTTTTATAGAATACCATTATTATTCTCAAAAATTTGATTTAATCATAAAAAATTAAATTAATTATAGTAAGAATGTAATTTTCATGAGATATATATTTTATATATCCATGTAAATATTTTTTATATTCATATACTATATTTTATAAGAATAATATATTAATAAACCAAATTTAACATAAAAAGCCCAAAATGTATATTAAGGAAATTTTACAGTCTATTAATGGGGAAAATTTTTTAAATATAAAATTTCGAACTTTTATAAATCATATATGTAACAAAAAAACATCATCTTAAAATTATATTTATAAAAATTAGTTTAGAGTAAATTTTTAGTATTGCTCAATGATGTTTTATTTTTTAATGATTCGTTAAAAATACTGAATTTAAATTCAAAAGTTGTTTTTCATATAATTTATTAATATAGTTAAATTGTATTTTAATTTTTTTTTTAAATTTTATTTATGTTAAATTTTTATTAATAATTAAAATTTTGATCATTTATATTAATTTTACATTTAAATTGACTATAAAAAATAGATTTCTTTTGAAATTTTTTAATTTAAAAACCTACATTGTCATGCCATCAATAAGATTAAATTTAAATTATTTTCTCCACTTATGTGATTTAAATTTTAAAAAATTGATTCCATTTTTCGAAATACCATAATTTTTAATTTATAACAAGATCAATTATGATTTTTAACAAAAATATTAGGGAACAAAATTAAAATTAATTAAAAGTATTAATAAAAAATTTTCCTTAATAAGGGACAAAACACTAAACTTAATGCATAATGTAACCTATAAACATGTAAAAATACATTTTATGGCCATATTTAGAACCTATACTATATTTTATCTACTTAATATAATTATTGGAACAAATTTAAATACAAAAACGTGGGTATGATTATCCTTTTCAAAAATAATATTAAACTGCCACTCTTCCCCTACTGTTAAAGGTCTCCTCTCCTCCCACTTCCTCGAACCTCTCAACTCTCATTAGATTGATCAAACTCAATAAAAATAGCTACCCAATATAACTAAATTCATTTTTGGAGCCTCCAGTTTTCAATAAATAAATCCAACGATGTCCTTTGGTGAAAACCAAAAGGAGTTACCTTAAAAGGAGTTAACATCCTCCCTCAAACTCTTTTATCATTTTATCATTCTCCATCCTAAAAAATATTAATATTACATTATTATAAAACAAAAAAATACTGAAAAATATAATAATATGTTATTATTCAAATATTTATACATACACATACACACACTTATATATAATGGGCAACGAACATACAATGTCTGTGAAAAGTGAACTACCGCCTCACAAAATGATGATTTTTCATTTCTCCCTTAATTAATATAAGGGTGAAAACTATTCTGGAACTATATATATATAAAATATTTATTTTATTGACAATTTATTTAATATTATGTAATTTTTTAACAACACATATCTTCATACCTTCAATCTTTTTTAAATACGAGAATTTTATTTCATGAACTGTGTAATACTGCCCCTTCCAAGGAATTGGATTTGTTCACAGACTACACAAAAAGTATAAAGGATGGATTTAATTAAACATTATTTTCATAAAAAAAATAGAATATTAATTAAATATTTACCTTTATGAAAATAGAATATATGTTTTTCTGTATTACCCTTTCACGCACTTATAAAGCGATAACGTCGTTCGTGGATGTGTGGACTACCGCCTCCTCGAGACGATGTACTTCCTTTACATCTAATGAATTATATATATAATTATATCTAATTAATTAACATGGAATTTATTAAATAATTATAATTATATAATTATTCATTATAATTAATTTATTTCTATAATGATCATTGATAAATGCGAACATTACTCATTCCTATGTATGGCCTTTGATCTCCCTGATTCTAATGTTGATTCATTTTTGACAACCATGATTAATAATAGGATTTAAAAATCTTATTAATTTATAAATATTATAAATATGTAATGATTATTATTCTTTATATGTTTATATTATGACCCTTTTTATCATAGTTGAAAAGACAAATTAAATTTCAACACATAAACTGAATTTGGTCAAAACACACGACTTAAACATCATCGATTAAGTAGCTACATAAAAATTATAATAAGTGAAGTAAAATTAATAATAAAAATCAATATTTTTAGGAATAAAGTAATTAATTAAAAAAATTCCATTATATAGGAATATAAATACACATGATCCAAGTCGGACTCAATATAAGGTAATTTCATCTCACTCATTATTTCAATGAGATACATGTTTTATTCCCCAATTATTTATTTTTTTTGGTTTATAAAAATCACATGAATTTGTTATATGAATATTATAGTAAATTAAATTTTCATTTTCAAAACCATTTTATGATACTTCGATTGTGAGGGTTATGTTTCAAATGATAGTAAATATGTAGAGTAATTTTTTTCTCAATTACCTTTCTATAAGACAAATGCCATGTTATACATCTATATTATTATATGAGGTGTATGAACAAATTTTGACATGTTATTAAATGAATTTCATTATTTTCATTATATTTTAAAGGTCCTAAAATTTTCATTTTTCTACTTGGGAAGTATGATTCACTGTTACCAAGTGGTAAAAATTTATGGAAACAATCTCACCATTTATCGACATTGTTTTTGATAAAATTTTAATTAATGAAATATTATGATCCATAATTCATGAAAAATCATGAAATTTATTCCTATTTTTTATTAGTTGTTTCTTCATGTATTATTCTTGTTCATTCACTCTTTGGTACTTAATATATTTAAGAAAATGTTTTTATGAAAATATTACCTTACATCTCTCTTCAGTCAGAAATTTATGATCCTTTATAACCTTGTCTTCTAAAATGGTTTTCAATAATATTATATTATTATCCAATGATATATAAAAATAATTCTAACCCTTGATTTACATTTTAAAAAAATTCTTTTTTAAAAAAACTAATTTTCTTGTCATCTTCCAGTTGAGTCACTTTTCTAAACTTTTTACGAAGAAAAAGGAATGTTTGGAATTTATGGATTTACTTGGGTTCATTTCCATAATTATTCAATTAATTTTTTAAATGTTTAATATTAATATTTATTTTAATGGTTATTTCAATATAAATGGTTTTCATTTTTTTTTCAAGATTATTTTATAATTTATTATGGTAAATTGTTTTCAAAATGATTTCATGCCCCTCCACAAGTTATTAAAGAAAAAAGGTTTTCAAAATGCATTCAATTCATCCTTTATAATTTTTCATGTTTATTTTCATGAAAATAGTTTAAAAAGGATTTAGGTTTTATGAATTAATTTTCAATTGATATGGATTAATTTCCCAATAATGTGTTCTAAAAAACTCCTTTCCAAATTATCTCCCATATAACATAACTTTTATTACCGTTAATCATTCTTTTCTAGGTAAATTATTCAATGCTTCCATTAATAATATATCTTTGAATCGTTTATGTTATATGGAATTATGTTTATGAAATAATTTTCTCTTTCACATGTTATATTAATAGGAATCCTTATTTCTTTCATAGGTTATGTTTTAACAAAATCATTATGAAACATATCTATTTCCAAAAGGTTATGATATGATGGCATGTTTATGACACCCATTTCATTTCAAGAATTATGATTTGATTGCTTTTTATATTTGGGAAAATGTTTTTATTATTTAAATTTTAGATGGGTGGGGCTTATATCTCCCTCCAATGAATTGGGAAATTATGTATATCTCATTAGATAAACTAATATGTTTTAGAGAGTGATCAATAACTACTAAGATGGCCATAGGAGTGAACCATGACTATTATGATAGTATTATTAGTGAACTCATGTTACTAATATATCCATGTAAGTGAACCATGATAACCCAGATGGTATAGGGATTGAACCCATACTACTAAGATAGTATTGGCAGTGATGAAATGTCAACTATAGAAATCATATTATATGATTATTTTTTCCAAAATTCCATGTCTCCTTCCTATGTTTTAAATTCATGGATTATTTTCTGGATTTCATTATGAGTCATCTACCATGAACTTCCAATCATTATGTCCTAATATATATTTATTATATTTGATATGTTGGGTATGGTTTTCAATTTGCATGATCATGTTCTCATACCATTATGCTCATGTTTATGGTTACATGCCTCCCTTATTTTCCGGTCTATGAATATTAGCTCTCCCTATTCTTATCATTCCCTTACCCATGTTTTGAAGAAAGTGTTTTAACTATAAATTCTAAGGGGGGAGGTTTTTTTGGTTATCATTAAATAAATTTCCCTGAGTTAGAATATTTTGGTTCTAAGTATCTGAAGGCACTAAACTAAAATGGGCATTGGGTGTCTATTTTTATAATGTTTAATGTATTCTATCAATTCCATGTAAAGTAAACCCACATTATGACAATGTTGTTATAGTTGGTAACAGAGAAAATGTGTAGTTTTCCTTTGAAAAAATGTATGTGAAATCCTTAGTGAGAACACAAAGGACTTGTCTAAGTATAAAGATATGGATAAGGAAAAGTATAAAAAATGTCTTGGAATTTTTGGAACAGATAGAGTGGGTGGTTTCTTTGAAATACATCCTCATGTGGATACTACATGTTTATGTGGCTCTACAATAGAATTAATTACAGTGAAAAACTCCAATAAGATGTTATAGGCCTGACATGGGCTAATCTGGTACATGACAATGGTCTGTGTTGCACACCTAGCTTGACACTCCCAGGATATATGCTTTAGAAATTCACAAACTCTTCAAGACCATTAATGAACGATTTTAATTGAAGAGTAATATGAATAACCTATGAAAAAAAAATTTCAATTAAAAGGTATATTTCATTATTAAATATCCTATAATAAAATTATCACTGTAATGGTGTTTTCATCATTGATATTTTTTTTCTCACCTCATGCTTTTTGGATTTAGTCAATAGAGTGAATAAAAAAACCTAGTTAACAATGAATTTTTCCAATGTGGAATGTATGGTCACTATGAAAATAAATTTCCTAAGTGTAAATGTCACAAATAACATAAACATTGTGGTATGATTATTGGTTACACTTCATATCATAATGAGATAACAAACTACATGTGAAATGAAATGTGATGTCCTTATAGTATTATTTAAATTAGTCATAAGAAGCCTGATCAGATTGGGGTTGAGGAACCTTAATACAGATTAATATTTCATTTTCATTGAAATTTTTATTAATTTACATATTGATGAATCTTGTGTACAAGATTTAGAATAACGTTGTATTAATGAAGTACTTTTGTATTGTAATTAAAATATTACATTATATGAATCCTGAAATATATTAGTATTTTCAATATAAGTTTTCATTTTGAATTGAATATGATATTTTTAATGGTGATAAAGATATATAGAAGATATTTTTTGATTAAGTGATAGTAACCCTTAATATGATCATAATGTTGAGAAAATTTTATTTTTCTTGGATAAAGTGATGATTGATTTAGATAATGTAAATTTGGTAGCACTGAGAACCTAGGATCAGATTATTGATTGTTTGATAATGTTTTCTATGTCATCATATATGGGGTTTAAAACATCTTGGATTTAAGGAATATATCTTGTAACCTTTATAATGAATAATAATGCCTGTTTTACAAAAGATTTTATAGTAATTCATGTTATTACCATGCTTCAATAGAATATATGTTGTGGGTATTCTCATGTTTGGAATGGGAAAACCAAGACATACTTTGTGATATATAAGGGTTAAATTTAAAGATTATTTTTTGAAAATATTTCTAAGAATTTGGATTTTCATCTTTTGGACGGGTTATAAGTTAAAATATTTATAAAAATTTCTTGTGAAACAATGTATGAAGTATTTATATATTGAGTTTATATTGAAAACCATATTAAAATGGTTATCTATTGATTAAAATTATTTCAAGGATTTCCATTATATTTCTATTTTAAATTATATTAATTTATTTTTAGAAAAGGATATATTATATGTTGGGTGGAAATAAATCACTCCCATCATGGTTGTGATTCCTCAACCCCTGACCTAAGAATGATAAGGGTTTCACACCAACCACTGGCCAATGCGATGTTCTAGATAATGTATATTTTTTGTAAAAAATGTCATAAATAAATATCATGTTTCTGATAGATTACATAAATCACTCTGTAATATTTACACATTTCCTCCATGTACATATGTTCACTCCCCAATAATGTTCTCCTTTCTGGAAACAAGTTTATATCTTACATTGGGTAACATTTATTTTTCTAACATTCATTTTTCTAAAGGATATTTAAGTATTCAATTTTAGGATGTGGGTTTATATTAAAAGAACATTAAGGTATTAAACATTTGATAACCTAGATAAATATGGAGGGTGAAATTAATTTTAATGGCGTTAGAATGTGGCACCCTATGATTTTTTGAAATTGTTATTTTTTCAAATTAATTAATATCTTTTATGATTTTTTCATTACATAGAACACTGAATATATATATTGTTATAACTAATCCCAAATTTCGACTGATGAAATACCAATTAAATCATTGAATAAATGACACATTGATTTGATCATTTTATAAATGGACCTTGGTGGTTAGAAAATATTTCAGGCATGACTGACTTTCCTTGATGGCTTTCATAATGCATAATAGTGAGTGTTACAGAACCGTAATATATTATTAAAAATATTATTATTTAATATAGTAATTTCTTACCAATACATAATGTTATATTTTATTAAAATTATTAACTAACTTATGAATTTTTTTTTGTGTTTAAAAAATATAAAATGAACTAATTAGTTAAAAATTATTATGAATATAATAACCAATTAAATATAAAGGGAGTATTTTTATAGAAAACTTTTCTCATGCTTCTAATGTTGTTTTAATCCTAATAAATTAAATTAATTTAATCTAGGATGTCAATTTATTATTATACATAATTTATCTATCCATGTAAACTTTTTCTATATTCATCAAATTTATTTTACATGAACAAGATATTAATAATCCCAAATTAACACATAAAGCACCATATTTTTATTATAGTGATTTTAAATCCTTTTAATGGTAATCCTATTTTAAATATAAACTTTGTAAGTTTATTAATTTTATATGTAAAAATAAAAACATATTTAAAATATATTATTAAAAATTATGTTACTATGAATTTTTGGTATTTTGTTGTGACATATTTTTAATGAATAGTTAAAAATGCTGTATTTTAATTCCAAACTAATTTTTTCATCAAATTTGTTTTTATAGTTAAATTATATTTTATGTTGTCCTTTAATTTGAATTAGATTTATATTTTATTAATCAATACAATGTAGTTCATTCGGATCAATTTTACTTTTAAATTGACTATAACAGCATAAAAACTTTTGAACATTTTTACTTTAAAAACCTACATTGTCGTCCTATTTACATGATTAAATTTACCTTAATTTATAAGACTTATATGATATTAATTTTTAAAAATAGATTACATATTTGGAATCCAAATATTTTATAATTTCTAATATTATCAACTTTGTTTTTGGCCCAAAATATTAGTGAATGTAATTAAAAATAGTTACAACAATAATGATTAAATTAAGCATAACAAGGGGATAAACCCTAAAATTTTGCCTAATGTGATATATATACATTTCCAAAATCCACTGGATGTCCATATTATACCCTATAATCCCTTTGTGTTACTTGGGACCTTTATTAGATCACCTTTTATTATAAAAACGTTGGTGGGGTTCCACTTTCTCAAAATATTACAAGGGTGCCACCCCTCCTCCATTACAAATGTCTTCCTATCCTACAAATTACTCACACCACTCAATCCATATTTTCTTACAAAATATATACCCAAATATCTCCCCAAAATCATTTGGTTACTCCTTAAATAACCTCTTTGGGAAAAAATCAATACATGGAAGTCCTCTGGTTATAAGAAAAAAGGAGTTACCCACATAAGAGGCAACATCCCATGTCAAGCACCTTTATCTTAATTTCATTATCCATACCATCCACTATGCTTATTATATTATTATAGAAAAACAGCTGTATAATAAATATACTAATTTTTTATTCTAATGTTTCTAGTTACACATAGACACACTTACAAGTTATGGGTTATAGTCAAACTGTTTATGTGTACGGAGAACTATCACCTCACAAAATGATGATTGTTTATTCTTCCCATACCACCTCTAATGAAGAAAATTATGATAGAACAAATGTATATATAATATTTATGACATTTATAAATTTTATTAATATTATTTTTTCATTTTACAACACATATATTTATACTTTCCATATTATGTAAATATGATAATTTCGTTTGAGGAAGTGGGGTCTACCTCCCCCTCAAAGCGATGTAATTTGTTCACACACTAAATAGTATATATAAAGGATGGTTTTAATTAAATATATTTTAAATAAAAATTTAGAATCATTACATAATTAACATTATGTAAATAAAATATATACCATTTTCATGATTTCCCATTCACACAGTTATAAAGTGATAACGTGTGGATGTGTGGACAACCGCCTCCCCAACATGATGTGATTGATTTTATATCACACGAAATATATATATATATATATTATTAAATAATATGTTTTTATGATATAATTATAATTTCTGAAATATTAATGTTACAAACCTTCTATCCATAATGATATTTCAGAAATGGAAATGCTGCTCATATGTATGTATGGCCCGCTATCTATATGATTGTAACATTGATTATTTTTTCACAAAAATATTTAATGACTAGATTTAAAAGTTTAATTAATGCCTAAACATGAAAATTATTTCATTATTATTATTATAGATATGTTTTTATAATGACATCTTTGACCACAGTCAACCAACCAAACTCATTTCTAACACATGAACAGAATTTGGTCGAAACACTCGAATTAAACATAATTGTATAAGTACTTATATAAAATATCATAATAAGATAAGTAAATTATAATAATAAATTTGAAAAAAATTACTGAATCAATTAATTAATTTTCATAAGTTTATTATAAAGTAATATAAAGACACATGAGACAATTCAGACTCTAGGTAAGAGAATTTCATCACACTCTTGTTTTCCATGAGATACACACTAGATAGACCACTATCTAATTTTGTGTGATGTACCTATTAACCATTAATGTATTATATTCCTATTATACATATGTCTATGGGTATTTAAATTACCTTTTATGATTTCTCTATCATAGTTTTTAGGTTTCAAAAGTTAAAAATTAGAAAAGTATTTTGAGTCTCAATTTTTCTTCTTTGAGACACATGCCATGTTATTATCATGTATTATTATATGAGGTGTATAAAATGAATTTGACATGTTATAACATCAATCTCATTATTTTAATAATATTTTAAATTTATATGTGTTTAATTTTCCTATATGGTTAGTATGATTCAAAGTTACCATGTGGTATGAGTTTATTAAAACAATATCACCATTAATCAAGATTATTAATGATCTCATTTTAATTAATAGAGTGTTATGATCCATAAATCAAGAATGCTCATGCATTTTGGAATTTTTTGTTTAGTCATAATGTCTTGATGTATTAGAGTAATTTTTAAAACATTTTTGTACTAAAGATAATTATGAAAATATTTTTTTTTAAATATGGCATTCTCTATACCTTCAGTTGGAAATTTTTGTTCCTTAAAAACCAGGTTTTTCTAAAAAGGATTCCAAGAATATTTTAATACTATTCAATTATAATTAAAATACAGTTTTAACATTGTTTTACCATTTAATATTAAACGGTTTTAAAAAAATAATCTTCTAGTCATTTTCTGGTTGAGGATCTTTTCTGATATGTTTATTATGCAAAAGGAATGTTCGACATGTATAAATTTTTCCACCTTCATATCATTGAAGGTTAATTTTATTTTTAAAAAAGATAAATTTTAATAAAAAAATTGTTAATAGAGATTTTCAAGGAAAGGTTTTTCAATTTTTTTCAATATTCTTTTATATGTTCTCAAGGAAAACTGGTTTCCAAATCTTTTCAAGCCCCTGTAAAATATTTCAAAGGGAAAAAGTTTTTAGAAATGGTTTCAATGTTTCATTTATATGTTTTCATTTTTAATTTCATAATTTTTTTGAAAATGTTCTATTTTTTAATAATCGCATTTCAAAGGTGGTTGGATATTTAATTATGAATTTTTTTTAAAATAACTTTTAAAATTATTTCCAATCTATGATATCATCTATCGGTGTTATTTATGACTTTCTTTGGAAATGATTCGCTATTTTCATTCATATTCAATATCTTAATGGTTAATGTTTTATTAAATGATTTTTATGAAACATGTTTCTATTTCATGGGTTATACTCTTCTTAAATATACTTCTATTAATAGGTTATTCATTGATTAAATGATTATGAAACCTATCTATTTTCCACTTGTTCTGATATTGTTACATGTTTATGACACCCATTTAATTTTTTAGGTTATGATTTAATATTTTTTGATATTTTGGTACATGTATGTATGAATTCATCTTATGATTTGTGGGACCCATATTTCTCTCCAATTCATTGGGTAATGATTTATATATCATGAGATAGAATAAGAAAGTTTTGGGAGTAAACCTTGACTACTAAGATGGACATGGGATTGAACCATGACTACTAAGATAGTATTGGTAGTAAACCCATACTACTAAGATGATCTTAGAAGTAATTCCTTGATTACAATATAAATCATATTATATGTGTTTTTTTCTTTCCCCAATTACATGTCTTAATCATATATCATGCATTCATGGAAAATTTTCATCATTTTATTCTGATTCGTGTCTTATGAGTTGCCAATATTTGTGTCATGATTTATATATATTATATTTTATATGAAAGGTATTACATTATATTTACATCATCATGTTCTAATACCCTTATTCTCAGGTTTATTCTTACATGTCTCCCTTATTTACCCTTGCTCCACATTTGAGCAAACCCATTTCTTATATTTCCCTTCAGTAAGTTATGAAGAAGGGGTTTTATGTAGAAATAAAAATGGGATGATATTTTTTGGAAACATTGATGATATTATATAGTGTTAGAATATAATTTTTCCAAGTTTTAAAATGAACTGAACTAATGGCACAACTCTTCCCCCGGGGCCCATGTCGTGACATAACTCAAGCCTGCCTCATGAAGGCCAGGGGTTAGAGACTAGTGCAAAAGGTGTCTACCTACATGGGGGAGGAAATTTCTAGAGTACCTGTTTGAAAAAACACGCCATACCACATTCCACATACTGAAAGGGGAAAACAAGTATATTAAAACAAGTGTTGAGTACAAGTACAACTAAAACATGTGGGAAAAAATACAAACCCAATAGGAAGAACTGAAAATAAAATGGTACAATGGGTCTCAGTTAGCCATCCACTGAAAAACCCACAAGATGGTATGATTACTATAGCTACTAGAAGACGAAGTATTACTTAATGTTTGCCCAATCCTTCTAGACCCAGCCAACTTCTAGGAGAAAAAGTCCTCCATCGAAATGTCTTTCATCTACACAAGACACAACACATGCACGAGAAACCCATGTAGGGGTGAGTAACACAATACTCTGTAGTAGACCTCAGTCCACTTTAGAGAAACACCACAATGAAACATCAAATAAATTCCACAAATAAAGGAAAACTCACACCAGATATATTCTAGAGTAAAAAAGGTTCATCAGATACAGTGAAATTTTTTGGTACTGTTGAGGGACTCAAACCTGATGAAGCACTGCTCGTCTTCCAGGCCACTAAGGATCCACAAGGTTGTTTATCATATACCAAGACACTAAGGATCCACGTGGATTCTTCTCATCTTACAGGACACTAAGGATCTAAATGGATACTTCTCATAAACTGGGACTCTATGGATCTACACAGATGATACTCTTCTGTGAAGAAACTGCGGATCCACACTATTCCTACTCGGGTAATTGTTCATACCTCAACCCCCACGAAGTCCAACATAGAATAACCAAACAGATCTTCTCTTCGTAACGGTTTCAGCATAACAGATAGCATGTTGAACGGATTCCTGTTATTTAAGATATTAGCATTTCAGTATCTAGGGGAAGGTTGTGTCTCAGCCTAGTTCGACCCGGTCAGACCGACCCGATCAACCCTTATTGGGGGTCCCACAAACCATAGATTAATTTGACTAGTCTAACCTGACCAGGATTGGGTCAGTGTAGGTCCGGTCCAGCCATCCATTGGGGAAGCACCATTGGGCGTTGGTGGGCCTAGTCCATTTTGGCTGGGGGGGGGGGTCTAGCCCAATGTGTTGCCCAATGACCCAGTCTCGTCTGTCCTGACCCGCCCGTGCGGGTCCAACCCAACCCACTTGCTGGGGGTGCGACCTGCCAGTAGGAGCCCGGTCCGCTAGGTGCGGACTAGTGGAGAGTTCCTAGGATGTTACAATAACTACCGCATCCCATCCCTTTCTAAATGTGGCATGCAAGGAGAAAGCTGCTACTTCCACATGGTGCCCGCTTAGCACTGCGTCCATCACCTATCGCGAACGATGGGTCACTCCTCCATGTCACCACGGAAAACCATCCGACACTGCTCCCAATGATTCCATAGCCCACGGGCACCACCACGTCCCACCACCAGTGGTTCTTTATTCGGGCCACTGGAGTTGGTCCAATGGTCTGTTTCTTGATCCACCTATATCTACGGGCCTCTCGAGTCTCCGCCATCTCGGAGTTCGCCCCAAGTTCAACTTGAAACTGATTTAGGGACATAACAATGAAGAACGGACATGCCAAGGGACTAAGCCTTGTTACTGTCACATTGTGTCATCCGCATTAGAGGTTTAATACAGGGTATGGTCTGGGGATTAAAATTCTATCAACAAAAAAATTAATCCCAAAAGAAAAACCAATAACTGCCCCTCCCCCAAGAACAAATGATCCATGGACAAACATGTTCATGGGTTAATCCACATACATAATTTAGAAAATTATTGGGGAATTCATAAAACTATAATAAAACCCATACCTCATTTACATTCATTATCGTAGCACATCTTCCTCAAGGGTCCAAGAGGTTGATGACATTTGTCATTCTTAAAGGTACATCGAATTCGATGACATCCACTGGAGTTCATCGTTATTTATTGGGGAGGAAATACTTTTAAATTTCTATAGATGACCCTCACAGTTTAATGCTCATTCCATCAATGCATCAGACTATTAAAATGAAACACATTGCAGTGTTTCTGTTGCATTACGACGTCATGTAGTTACCCTATTTAATTTATGAAACTAGCGTTGCTGTTACACATCCTTAAAGAGATGTTACACTAAATTTATTCAAGCCATTAAATATTTCCATTAATGCACCTCATCGCGGATTCATCACCGCATTGCAGTGTCGCCGCCTATCGGTTGAGGAAATGAAATAAAATATATTTTTATACTTAATTTCATTTTTTCAGAAATGACTAAAAATTAACATTTTCATTCGGCCCACGTTGGTCGATGTTATGTCCTTTTTAAGTGAATTAAAACTTTCTACGTTCAACAATGTGTTCATATTTATTATTCATGAACCAGTTCAAATGATAGAAAAACCCGCTCGCACATTTATTTAAATTAACTTTAAAAAAGATCAAAAATTAGCATTCACCCTCAAGTTGCACCAATCGAGGTTAGGATCCTCCTAAGGGGAAAACCCCCCCACGTACTCAACAATACTATCATATTTTCAATCTGAGTTACCATTTATGAGATAGAATGATTTTAAAATAAAATAATTGTTACAAAATTATTTTATTAATAGCCAAAAACTAAATTCCATTGTTGGCCCTTTTCATCCATTGTTAGGATCCGCCAAAGGAAATCATACCCTAAAGAGTTCATCGGTGGCCTTATATTTTAAATCTGATTCACTATTCATGAGTTATAAGAATTTTAAAGATAAAATAATTTTATTTAGTTATTTTATTTATGGTTAAGTTATTTTCATGTTTTCTCACTAGAGGCATGCACTGTCTAAAATTAAGTCGCACCTAGGGTAAAACCACCATCTTGAACACAAAAGATCCCTCAAATTTTAAATTTGGTATCATTTTTAAGAGTAATTTAACTTTTTCATGAAAACTAGTCCCGTGTTCTATTTAAATCATGACATTTTTCGATAGATAATTCCGAAAACTCCAAGCCTCTGAAACACATGTTTTCAAATTCTGTGGTCTCAAAATAATTCTATATGATTTAATAAAATTAATTGAAATTATATGACATTACATTCTCCCCACCTTAGGGATTTACATCCCCGAAAGTCAAAACAAAGGCTAATCAGACAAATGATGGTACTGAGCAAAAATCTATGTCTCACACTCCAATGTGCTCTACTGGAGATTCTCATGGTATCACAGAACATGAATTAGATAAATCTACTATCCATAAAGTACATTCCCCTTTCAATCCTCTATCTCCAATGGGAACATTGCAAAAAGTTCCCCATTATCAATATCGACCTCTCCCCTATCGATGAAGTGATATGGATCATGCATGTACCTCCTCATATGTGACATGTAAAAAACATTGTGCACCTAGTGCAAATGTGGGGGGAAGACCTAGGTGGTATGGAACCTATCCAACTCTGCTAAGTATCTAGAATGGTTCGATGAACATCATTGATAAATTTCTACCCCTACCAAATCACGACAATCCATGTTTGGGTGATGCCCGAAGAAAAACATGGTCTTCCTCTTCAAACTCCGAGGGTCTCCATTCCCAATCGGCATATGATATTTGACTACATTGTGCCATCCGCACCCACTAAGGGATGATCTTCACCTTCTTAGTGGTTTCCCATACAATCTCTGGACCCATGAGTGCTGAGTCCCCAGGGTCCATCCAACATAGAGGTGATCTACATGGCCACCCATACAACGCCTGAAATGGATCCCTAACAATGGTGGGGTGATAACTATTGTTGTAAGAAAACTCTAGCAGTAGTAGGTGGTCCTCTGAACTATATGAAAAATCCAAGACACTAGAACTATGCATCTTCTCTATGGTCTATAGAGTCCGCTCTGTCTAACCATCTGTCTGGGAGTGAAAATCTATTCTACCAATTAGTTGAGTCCCGAACGCTTCTTGTAACCCCTTCCACAACCGGAATGTAAAGAGTGAAACACTGTCTGAGATGATCATAGAAGGAACCCCATGAATCCATACTATCTCTTGGACGTAGAGGCATCCCAATCCATTTAACGATCCTTTCTCCCTGATGGGTAGGAGGTGAGACGACTTTTCATGTCGTTCAACGATCACTAAGATGGAATCATGGCCCTTGGATATATATGGTAACCCCATCATTAATTCCATCTATATACAGTCCCATTTACACTCTAGTACCTCAAGTGGTTGTGCCAAGCCTACTGGAACTGGATGCTCGGCCTTCACTTGCTGGAATGTGAGGCATCGTGAGACGAACTCGACCACTTCGTTCTTCATTCCTGGCCCCTAGTAATGACGTTCCATCTTTAGATACATCTTCACCACTCTAGGATGTAATGGTAAAGGGTATTTATTGAAATCCCTCAACACCTCCTACCGCATATCCACTGGTATTACAGTTCAACTTTTGAAAAGGATGACATGCTCCCCACCATTCAAAAATCTATCAGATGTTAGTCTTGAAGATAATTGAGCACGTCGGGCCTCATAGTCAACATCCACAAATTCTACCTCCTTGACTCACTCGAAAAGTGGGGGAGTCATATTCATTTATTGAAGGTAAGATTCTACATCATCATCCATGAAAGATTTGTTCATCATGAATTTTTGTACTGTCACCTCAAACAGCAACTATAAACCAAACCTCCTGCTGAGCGTGTCGGCTACCTCTTTCCCTTCCCATGTTTATAGATTGTCTTATGGTCATTGTCCTAGATGAAGTCCAATCATAATCATTGTCTCAACTACTAAAAATCCTACAGGCACCTTTACATCCATGCGAAAGGCTACCCATTTTTAACTGGTTAAAGTGCCGATCAACCCTTTAGTAGTGGGTACTCGTTCCCCACAGTCATGTGGATAAATAATTGGTAATCCACACATAACCTTGAGAACTGGGTCTTACAAAGCTCTTCCTCTACATGTATTCCACCTACTCCACCGGCTTTTGAATCTCTAAAAAAGCCTTTAAATATACTAATGCTAATATCAGTTTCATATTGGGGTGTAGAATGATACATAAGTCCCTCCCCCTATGGGGAGGTAATCCTAGAAACATCTTTTGAAAGGTTATTCCTGCACTCCACCTCAACTATTGGGAACTGAAAACTCGATACATCTACTTCCATGAGGGTAAGGATGGTGGAATCATGTGTTATCAGTTGCACCATCCTATGTGTTAGTTTATCATATGCTACATGGGATTCATTTTTTCCAACCAAGAAAAATCCCATTCCAACTCTATGGATATATAGAATACTTGGCCCAAAAATAGTCAATATGACAATGAATTGTGAATAACTAGTCCATACCCAAACTAAAATCGTAAGGCCTCAATGCTGCCCCAATTATTTTCTAACTGAAACTCTCACCTCAGGGGTCATATCACATCATCAACATAAGTGAGATTATTGAGTGTCCTTCCATAGGTATCTATATACGTTAGGATAAAGTCAATAGTTTAACACGAAACTCTGGGTATTTAACAATAATTGTGACAAAAAGGAATAATTGTCACCGATTTATATTAATACAGCAGCTAGTAGTAGACACAAACCACATCTTGGCTCATTCGTAGAGCCCATGGGTCATACTTCTTGACCGCATGCAAATACTCCCTTCCCATTTCCTCTAGATCCCTAAACCTGGTATGAAACTTGTGGGCGTGGTGGTTGTGATATGTCAAAATGTACACCACTTTATGTCTCTCTCCTACCTCCTCTTCCACGTCTACCACACTTTCACATTCATATGTTCCTATCACTTCATCTACCCCAGTGGACCATCCACGGTTTCACTATTAGAATGATGGGCTAGAAAATCTCTATTGATATGTCCCCTACCATCTTTTGAAAATCATTTCTTCTTTCTAGGACGACTGGAATCACACTATAAGACCTAAGCTATTGACCCCCTACCTAGGGACATTTTCTCAAAATGTCTCACACGTCCTAGTCTCTAAGACTTATGTTGTTTGCATGATTTCCCACTGAAAACATCCACTGGCTATATCTTCACTTCCAAATGACCTCCAAGCACAATGGTTTCCTCGAGAACCCTACCATAAGTATGAATGCATAGAGGAATAGTTATGGATCTTATGTCCTTAAACTCTTCATGGTTTAAGGTCTAAGCATTGAAGCACAGGTTGTATTGTATTCATCCAGTACCTGGAAAAGTCAGCACGCCTCAATGAAAACTCATATACTGACATGTCTCATGTAGATGATCTTGGGTACACATACCACTTTTCTTTTAAGGAAATATCCCTTTCTATGAGAAAGGTTCTCACGTTCTATCCATGGAAAAGTCACCTCATCATATGATCTGGTAATCGAAACTGTTCAATTTCCCTAATGATCCATGTAGAAGGCCCACTTCCAAGACCTCCAACTAACCTATAAGAACCCTAGATAGATGGTAAATTAGTCACCACCTCAAGATAGTCCTTATCAACATGTGATTTTGGATCACCTCGTAACCTGAGGGTTCCCTATTGTTGAGACACGTGTAGGGAACTTATTCAACATGTGTCCTCTACCGGTAGCGCCAGTTGTAATAGATGAAAAATGGGTTGTTGTATCATTCTGACATAGCCCAAAGGTACCATCTAACGTAATGGTCCATGTATCGTAGCCTTATCACTCTAAGGATCATCTTCATTGTCATGCATCAGAATAATGGATGGCTATCTACATGGAGGCATCTTGAAAGAGAATCATTATGTACCATGGTCAATAAATTATACATGGTGAGGTGAATAAAAATTGATCAAGAGAAAAACATTTCCAAACCACATGCAACATGTTTTTTCATGTACTGAGATGGAAAAATGAATTCAAGGTCCTGGTGTGTGGAAACTTTGACCGCCACACCAATACTGGACTACCCGAATCTGAATGTCGAACTCGGAACATTAAATCTAGTTACCCAAAACAAAAATAATAGACTCACAATCTCTAATGTTGAGCTGAACACCTTCGATATCACATTTCCATAGCCCGTCCCTCAGGGCCGGTGCTATGACATACCCTAATCCTGCCTCCTCAAGGCCAGGTGTTGGTGACTAGTGCCAACGGTGTCTACCTATAAGTGGCAGGCACATGCTTGAATACATGTATTCACACACACACTCCTAACCACATCCTACAAATTTAAAGGGTAAAACATGTTTACTGAAACAAGTTATGAGTATATGTACAAATATAACAAGTGGTCCTGAATACAAACACAATAGAAAGTGATGAAAATAGGAACCTACAAAGGGACTCAGGTAGCCATCTGCTGAAAACCACACCAGATTGTAAGAGTAGTATAGATACTAGATGATGAATTAGTACATACTTTCCACTTGTTCTATTGGGCCATGCCTACTCCATTTCCTACAATTTCTCCATTGAAAAGTACATATTCTGCATAAGACACACCACATGTGGGCGACGCCCATGCAGGGGTGTGTAAAACAGTACTCAGTAGGGGACCCAGTCCACTAAGGAGAAGCACCACAACACAACCATAAAGAAAAGAAAAAAATAAAGTAAATCACACACCCGGTATATTCTAGATTAGAAAAGGTTTTTCATTAATTTTGATAACGTTTCTTACTGTTGAAGGACAAATTCATGATAAATCACTGCTCATCTGTTCGGCAGTAATGGTCCACACTACTGCTGCTCGTCTGTGGGGCCACTGAAGATCCACAAGGATACGGTTCTTCTATTGGGATACTATGTATCCACACGAATACTGCTCTTCTTCTGTGCCAAAAATGATCAACATAGATTCTACTCATTTTCCTGGGCACATAGGATCCACATGGTTGCTGCTCGTTTTCCGGGCCACTAACGATCCACACAGATCATGCTGGGTGAGGGGTACCACATACCCCAATTTAATTAGACTCGCCCACCCTGACCTAGTTTTAGCCAGGGTACGTCATGTCCGGCCTGGCAAGTGGGTGGGGCCTAATAGGCCTCGCAGGGCCCGGTCCAGTTTAGCTGAGTGTCCAGCCAGCCAGGTTGCCCAACGACCTGGTCTTGTCCAGCCAATCCCAACCTGCTAGATTGGGGTTCAAACCGCCATATTGAGCCCGATCCTCCGGGGGTAGACTGATGGTATGTTCCTAGGATACAAAAGTCGATGCCACCTCCCCTCCATGTCCGAACGCTGCCCGAAGAGAGTGGACCAATCCTTGCACACGACACCCACCCAACACCTAGTCCAACACTACAGCGGACGATAGGATGCTCCTCCATGCCACTGCTTCCTATTAGCTAATTACACTCCTTCATGTCACTACAGCCTCCTACAGCTGCAGCGTTTTGCCTCCCTCATCCCATAGCTACCGCCGTGGGCCGATGCCAGCACCGACCCTTCCTTTTGCAATCAAATGAATTTTCTTAGTTGTTACATTTCCTGATCCACCTGCACCTATGAAACTCTTGGGTCACTGCCATCCCTTCCATGGCCCCAGATTAAACATACCACCAATTTTAGGATATGACCACGAAGAACACATGTGTTGAGGGACTCGAGCCTTATTCATGTCAGCCCGCACCCTCCGCGTTGGAGGTGTAAAATTTGGGAAGGTTTTCTATTTACCATTATATCAATAATAAAATTAAATCTGAAGTGAATACCCATGAACGACCCCCTCTTGTAAGAATGCATGATTTGAAGATTAAGATGTTCATGGGTTAATCCACATTATCATTTAGAAAAAGAATGGGGAAATCATAAAACCAAAATCAAACCCCCACCTAGTTGATGTTCGTTTCCATAGCTCTTCATCCTCGATGGTCCTAGTGGTTGACATCATTCGTCATTATTCAAGGTATGTCGAATTCTATGACGTCCATCGGCGTTTTTCATTCTTCATTTGGGAGGAAATCTGTTTAAGGTTCTTCAAACAATCCTCACAGTTCAATCCTCCTTCCACCAACACATAAAAACTATTAAAAGCAAACACATCACAACATTTCTCTTATGTTGTGACGTCATATCATTATCCTGTTCTATTTATGAAATAACTTCATTTTGGTTCTTCATTTAATCTTCATTATGCTGCGTGTTTTTGAGCCATTAGTGAGTTCCAATAGTGCACCTCCTCGTCGCCTCATCGCCACATTGTACCATCATAGTGTGGCTTCTTGTCGGTTGAGGAAAAGAAACAAAATATCTATTTAATGTAATTATATTTTTTCTTGAATGTCCTGAAAATTAAAATTTTGGTCCAGCCCTAGCTGGTCGAAGTTAAGTCTTTCTAGGTGAATCCCAGTGTTCTGAGTTCAACAGTGCCTTCGTGTTTTCGATCCGAGCACTAGTTTGGAAGTTAGAAAAACCTTATCTTACCTTAATTTAAATGAACCTTAAAAAAATAAAAGTTAAACATTCACCCTTGACCTTTGTCGATCGAGGTTAGGCTCCCCCTAAGTGGGACATGCCCACATGATATCAATGGTACTCTCAGATTTTAAATTTGAATTATAGTTTTGGAGTCTTATGGATTTGAAAATAAAATAATTATTACTTAATTATTTTATTTACAGCCAAAAACTAGCTTCCATTTTTTCCCACACCAGCATATATTAGGAACTACCTAAGGAAATCATACCCTCACATGTTCAGAAGAGGTCTCAAATATTTAATCCACATCAACATTCATGATTTATATGCATTTGAAAAATAAAAATTTTTAATTATTTATTTTATTTATAGGTATTCCATTTTAAATTATTATCCCTAGAGGCCTATACTAACTAAACATAAGTCAAACCTAGTGTAAAAACACCATCCAGAATGAAACGGTGCCCTCAGATTTTTTATCCAGGAAATTGCTTAAGTGTTATTCAACTTTTTCCCGGAAACATCTCAATCGTGAAATTTAATGCTTAACATTTTTAGTAAGAAGCTTTCGGGCACTCCCGACCTCAGAATCACCTGTCTTTCAAGCATATGGTCTCAACATTATTCCATTTAATTTAAAAAAACATCGAAATTCTGGGACATTACAACGAATACGATCTCTGGGCATAATTTTTTTAATGTTTTAGTTATTCCACAAAAGTGATGTAATATCTATGTACATTAATACAATGTAATTATAAGAGGAATGTGACCTTCAAAACTATAAAGGGTCTAATTGTATGTGATATAATTTTGGTGATGGGATGAGAGTTTTTCCTTAGAAAATAGGATACATGTCCCAATTCTGTGTCATAGAAATGTTTTTGAGAATTGGAATCGAGTTTCCATGGGGATCACAGTCGGATGGATTGGAGCATTCCTTTTGCATGGTGATGGATTAAATTATTATTTATTGGGTCTTGAGGCCAATGTTTTATGATTATATGGTCTATCAGGTCACCAATGATTGGTGGACATAATATGGTACAAAAATGAAGGGACTAGGGGAGGTCTTGATGACTAAATGGACTATGTAATGGGAAAGAAAATATATACTAAAATTTGAGAGTCTATCTACGGTATTGGAGTAAAATTGATGTTTTATTGATAGGATAATCCCCTATATGTGAACTATTATGCATGTCATCATGTTTGAACAATCATTTTGAAGGTTGGGATGGTCCTATGGCCTTTACTCACCATGAATGAGATGGTTTTTTGGACTGTCATGGTATGAATTACTTTACATGTGTCATGGTTGGGTACTCCATGAATGAGATGGTCTTCTTGAGGAGTATGTGATATCCATTAGTGAGATGAATGGACCCAATATGAAAATGTTGGGTTACGCATTAGGGTGATGGACAGACACAAGATGCAATATGATACGATTAAACAACCATAAGTGGGATGGGGTCTATGATGTGCTATAATGTGGGATTAGATAATGTGAACTCCATGAGTGATATGTGGTCTATATGTGATATGGGATTAGATAGATGTACCATACCACGATGAAGATTAAAAAGGTCTAGTATTTGGATGTTTAACAACTGTGATTAATAATGTGACTCGAGAGAGTTCACCAAACACCCAACCTTACATCTCAAGGTAGTGGTTAGGACTTACATAAAAAACTACCTTGAGTAATTGGTTATGGGTATTTTTATGTTCAATATGATATATGATAATGGGGGTAAACTATAATGGTGTTGAAGTAGGTATGATCCTATGTCATGGAGGACTAGTTAACACATAATGATCTCATGTGTATAGAACTATGGTGGAAAATTTATCAAATTATATCCAATGTTCTTGTGTGAAGTTTTTATTTTCATTGTTCATACAGGAATATGATGGATTACAATTGAGGAACATTGTGGAATCATTTATATATTTATTTCTCAAATCCTATATAGGAACCGAAGGGCACATACATAACTTATGTTTTATTCTCATGTTCATTATAGGTGATCCAATAGATTAGGATATATATCTCAATAGGTATTGTAAGGATTATATTATTATTTCTTGTGTTGGGAATTAGGTGAATATTTTTATTTTAATAATTTTTTTAATTTGTAAATTTGATCAACCTAGTGGAAAATTAATATTATTCCATATATGTTTATGAATCTATAGTCCTCCACTCTTTATTTAATATATAATTTTGTTAATATTAATATGTTTAATCTGATGATTATGATGGTTCATATTTTTTGTTTTTGTTTTTTTTGTACGGAAAATATTCAAGGAAATATTCTCCTCATTATATAGATTAGACCATCATCACTATTTGGTAGACGTTGGAAAATTAGAATGTACTCCACAGGCCACACATCATCTCTGGACTGGGTAGAGATGAGTGGCCCATGGTAGGGGAATTCTATGACTACTACTTCATGCTTTTATTTAAAAGTGAAATTTCAGTTTAGAAAAAACATAACATATAGAAAACAAAAAAAAACTTTGATTGTATTGAAAAGTGAATAAAAATATTGGTAATTAATTTATATTGAGTTTTTATTAACCTCATGTAAATATTATACATGGTGTACTGGTATGACTAGAAATGTGTGTTTTCGTTAAAAGGAAATAATTTTAAATATTTTTCACAGGCTCGAAATTGTGAAAACACATTTGAATTTTTGTG
This sequence comes from Viscum album, assembly GCA_963277665.1. Lineage (NCBI taxonomy): Eukaryota > Viridiplantae > Streptophyta > Magnoliopsida > Santalales > Viscaceae > Viscum > Viscum album. The sequence continues at coordinate 136,269,059 of OY728152.1, read as the reverse complement.
ATCTGTACTGAAATTTATTGGTTATTAATATATACCTTATAGTAAATAACTTCTTTTAAATATGAATAATGGCGTGACTAGTATAAATGATAGTCCATGTTCTCAATTTAAAACTAGATATTTTTTTTTCAAAATGATCTTCAAATAGCCAGAAACGATCATAAATTTTGTAATATTCATGATATTTTAGGAAAATAGATTGTGAAAAAATGATATGTCATAATTAGTCATGTATTTATCTGAGATGTGGTGTTAAAAATGTGAATTAAATGGTGTCACATTCTCAAAAGAGTGGAAAAACTCATAATGTCATATTAATGTTTTTATGTTTTTATTTAGTTATTATGATATTATTTTTAGTTCTGTATTATATTTTCTCCTTCATATTGTCCTTTTATTTTTTTTATTGATAAATTATTTTATTATGTTTTTGTTTTATTTATTTTTTTATAGTATTACTCAAATAAAAAACAATTTATTCATGGTATAAACGTCTTTTCTTCAATTTTTAAGCATTCTCGACAACATGTAGCATGATCAGGTCTTGTTGGAAGGGGGTGTCAAGTGTAGTGGAATATAGGCCCACCAGATCTCCTTGAGTTGAATAATTTTTAGGTTTGTTGGAAATGGTAATCATCTAAAATAAATTTTATATATCAATTAAAAGGTAATATATTGAAATGATTTTAATATTAATTTATTTTAATTTTTAATTTTTTGTGATGTATATTTATTTGTAAATAATTTGTAATTCAATTGTGTTTTATTTATTTGGTTGTTGCAATGATTTATTGTTGTTATTCTATACATATGTATGGATTACATTAAATCATACATGATACATGTATATACAACATGAGTTTAGGAAAAACCATTCTCATTGGTATCCATGCCGATTAGTGGATCATGTAATCATAGGTTTTCTAGATCAAGCTATGAATATAGTGAAATATTGAACCATTTTAATCTTTTATGAATAATATGAATTTATTTTTTGAATTGGTCCGAAATAAATAGTACTAACAAATTCAATAACATTCATGGGTGATGAAGGTTGTTTGATTGTGGATTGTAAAAATAGATTTATTGATTCACCCCAGGGAATCCATGGAAATCCTATTACATATTGGTATGTATGTTAGATAAAAACCAACAATTTAAGGTCATATATATTGGTATAAAAATGATAATCTATAATATACAGTGATATAACTCAAAAAAGGGTAATTAAATGTTTACACTATTACGAATTCTTCCAAAAAATAGTCCAATAGTTTGTGGTCTGATCTCGTAGACTTGGATGTCTTGATGTTTATGATCATTGGATATAGGGAATGATTCCTTATTGAAAATCATACTAAGTAGAAAAGGATAAGGATGTGATTTAATTCTATCTTGATTGTTATTGTGACATAATTCATGAACTTAAATAATCTAACTATTCTGTAGATTCATACACTAAGAAATCATGTATTAAAATTTTCAGGTATAATGTTTATTTCGGAAATATTAATCATTTTTCCCACAAAGGATAAAAGAGAATTTGAGGAAAAAAGGTGTCCACTAGTTTATTTAGGTAACATGTATAATATAAAATAACATAGTTTAAGGTAATAAAGGATAAAATGAACATTGACATAGTTTTTTCTCTTGAAAACTAAAATCATTTTATGGGAATTTCATTTAATTAAGATTTGATGATGTTGAAACATTGTTAATGGTAATGGTAAAAACAATTGGTTGTAATGAAAATTAGGAATGGGGAGGATGATGAATGTCATAGGGTTCAAGATAGCATATTTTGGAATTTTAATGTATTCCACAAAACCTATAGTGGATCCATGAATGGATTAAGTAATTTTATTTCCAAAAATTTATAAACCCATATGTTTATAGATTTTTACGATCCCTAGTATATGGGAGAGGAGATAAAGAAAATAAAATATTTCCAAATATAAAGACCTAGGTCTGATGAGGGAAAAATGGATGGAAAGATATTTACATTCCCTAGGTATGATGTTCTAGCTTCAATAAATGTCCAATGTGTATATTAATCCATATATACCTAGTTCTTTCACTAGGATGTCCAATAAAGGTAGAAGAGAGATGGGGTTTTACAGATTGATTAATAATAATTATACAAAGTCGAAAAAAGTAACCCCAATTCACATGATTTAACATGTAATAAATTTAATCTATATATAATCAAAATAAAGAACATATTGTGTTTACCACACATCGATGATTGTTGTCACATCATTCGTCATTCCATATTCATGAAAAAATGTATAAGCGTTGTCTGATGGAATCAATCATCCATGTTGTATCTATGGAATGAAACTAAATCAAATATCTAAAGGGTGGTATTTTAATAATATAACAGGACATGGTAGTGCCTCGTAATAGAAAATTGCACAAGATAAAGACATATAATTATAATTTGTTGGATATGTGTTCATGGAATGATATCCAATTCCCATGCGCCGAAAACCATATATATGTTTTTTGGAAGTACCTTGACTCCAATGAATTCACTCATATGGTTTATAACACTATATTAATTGGTTTAAAATTAATATGTGAATAAATATAAAGTAAATTTATATTCATTATGTTAATGTTAGATTTTCTAGAACCAATATGGGATATGATAAACCAGGGTAAATGAGTCAGTTTTTGACATAGATTTAAGGGAAATACATATCCTTGAGGGATGAAAACTAGAGGATGGGATCCAAATATACCCATGTGGGAATGAATTTTTTTAATATAAATATATTACAACTCAATCTCTCAAACATAATATAGTAATCACTACCCTATATGTTTAATGTTAAAAAATATAAAATAATCATAGTTCACAATAAAAAAACGAGATATGTTATAAAATTAATATATAACTCGTCATCGATAAAATATATAATTAATTAGTCCAATGCATCTCAAATACATTTAAAACACAACATAAAATACAAGTTTGACATAATACAAATGGTAACTATGGGAAAACATTCAAATGGATTAATACCCTTGGTGTAAAAAATGAGAACAATAGCCATAGCCACACATAAACATATTTTATGTGGATCCTCTTCACTTACCACCACTAACATACCCAAATTGAGATCAAAAAAACAATCGTTTTGTCCATGTGGAACCTATACTAAACCTGTAATATAATGGTCCTTAGAAAATAATGTCTAGTTGGTTTCCTCCCACAACCCATTGATAACTAATAAAAGTGAAACCAATCATGTAATGTTTGAAATATAATATAATGCTATCATTTTACTTTTCAAAAAAACAATAGAAATTTATCCATTACCCAAAATCAAAATTTTTATGTTATTTAGATTCCAAAATTTCTAAAATGACATACATATATTATTTTCACAAAATTATAGAATTTAAAATAAAGATGATAATACTAAACATACTTTGAAAATCCCCATTTTTTAGAGAATATACGAGAAAAGTGAATATATATATATAATTTCATGTCAACTAGATATTGAAAGAATGTTTTACAATAAATTTAAAGTGAAAATAAAAATATAAAAAAAACATTAGTTTTAATAATAGATCAATATATGAAAAAAATTAGTAAATCGTTAAAGGAATAGTGTAATCCAGATCATTATAAGAAAAACAAGAGCACAATTGAATATCTCTGACTAGAGAAGGATGGTAAATATTTAATTGGAACCTGATTTGATGCAATAATATATTCTATCAGTTTTACCTTACATTTTCTAATTAATGGGGAAAATCCCCTCTTGAGTGTGTGAACATAACATAGGGTCACTTTATAGAGTGAAATCTTAACTAGTGTATAATGTGTATATATATTTCCCTCATATCTAACATGGGGGAAGATAACATAAAATTAAGGAGGAAAAATAATGAAAATTATAAAAAATTAATAGTAATAATAAATATTATAACACACCCTCACCTCAATTCAACCTTCATTAAAAAGAATAATTTTTCATCAAGTAAAAAAATACAACTAACTTATAATGTATGTAAGAGGATTTAATCCGTGTTACCGGAAATCAAGAGACCATTATTTTTTACAAATCAACATGATTAATATCACCTCATGGGTATAAATACATCATTAAATCCAAATTTATTGAATATTAACTAGGAATTTGGAATATATTTAGAGAAAATATGTTATAAAAAATATTTAAAAATATGATTAAGGAAACATAATAATATTTATATACTATATTAATATATTTATTAGTCTTTATATGTGAATTCACTGAACATTAAATGATTTCATATGATATTCATTCCATATTTTTTTATAATATTATATTGGATAAGAATTGGGGCATATGGTGGAAAATAGGGAATTTAAGGAACATAATGACACTTTTCACTAACCTGATTCCTAGATCTGCCTAGAAAAGGAAAATTATGTTCAAACCAAGACTAATTGTTGAAGAAAAATATACCATAAAATAAAATGAATAATGATTTTCCATGAAGCTAGATGATTACAAGACATTCGAGGGGTTGTTAACAAAAGAACAACAAGAAAATGAGGCTCCCATCCTTGAAAATACATGTTTCACATTGTGTATCATGTACATTATGATTAAAATATACAGTGGACGAAGATTATATAACACATGAAAATCTCGGATAGATGTCCCATAAATTATATTTAATTTAAATTTTACATGTTGTGAAGGCATTGGACATACCCATGAAAACACTAATTTTGAGGTCTCTTTTCCATGATAAATTCCTTTTTGTAGAAAATAGTTCCAATTAATGACATATTTGACCAAAGTATTTGAATTGAATATATAAGGACCAATATATATAGGATTTTCTAGAGGGAAATGTATTTCATTCCATTCATGAGGCTCAACCATCAGAGGGATTCAATAGGGTTCTTACCCAACCTTCTTTGTAAATATTGGTTTCTCTGTTATTTACTACATTATTATTTTTGGGTAATCATTTAATTATTCATTATCTAATTAAATTATATTCTATTTCATGTATTTCATCTGGTCTATATTTATGGGTTATTTTTCATTCTTCATTTGGGATAACAGAATGATGATCTTCTTAACAGTATAAGGTTTGGGGTCAAATGTAGGGTGGTTTGAACATAATGATTATCTATAAAATGAACCACGGTAACCCTAAGAATTGTATTTAGGGTTAGAAACTAATTCCCCAAATCTATTTCACAACCCTAACCATAATAGGTGAAATTGGACCAACCTAATCTAGTTGGATTTGAGCAGGTTATGACAAATAGCATGTGGAACTAATTTCCCTAGAAGTTAAGTGCAATGCATCTTGTTTTTTAGATATATCCATACAATCGGATAGTTTTAATATATTTATTTGTAATAGTTTTCCCTTAAATAATTGGTGACACTTTCATTTCTTTTTAGCTTATTCCAAAGGACTGTCCCAAGTTATATTTAGGATTATCATTTACCTATAACCTAAAATTAACTCAGATACATTATTGTATTTCGTATTGAAATTTATTTTTTTAATTTTTTCTTTTAATTAGTTTAATAAAATTAGAATAAATTTGAGTGAACAAACCATTGTTCATGAATTTTCTATTTTTTCCCTTCACTTTTTGGGTTTGATCATGTACATCCACATTACCATGCCATTATAGATAGCGTTGTTCGAGATGAAATAAATTTCTATTTTAGTCAGACCTAGTGGATTTGAAAATTTTCTTCAACAAAACCAAATACTCTAATATCTTCAGAAAACACTATAAGATTCCCACAAAAATATTTAATTAATTAAATACTTTTGAGGCATGCTCTATAGTACTTAAAAATCTAGTTTACATAGTTTTTATAAATAATAAATTATCAGAATATAAATATTTAGGAACCCTGTTTATTAATTAAATCCAAGATAGAATAAAATACCCTTCGGAAAAAAATTAAATATATGTATTAAGAATTTACTGTAAAATGTATATAAACATGGAATAGAAATACTAAATATATCATGGATTTAAATTTATAATTCAATTCATAGAGAAAAATGCTATTAATCCTTTGTAATAATTTACCATAGATAATAAAATATTGTTTTAGATGGATGAAGTTAATGAGTGATGGAAACCCAAAAATTTGGATTAAATGGAAATAACCGACATAGACGAAATAAATTTGATGAACTATGAATTTATCCAAGATGAATGATATGATCTCATATTGAACATACTAAAATCAAACTAAACATGAATCATCTATGAAATTAGAGATAACTAAACATAAAATTAAGGGAATTAAAAGAAGAATAGGGGATGTGGTGGATACCTTGATCATATTAATAAACCTCATTTATTTTCAATTGATATTAAAATCGTTCATTAAGTTCTTATTTTCATATACATTTACTTGTTCCTTAGTCACGACAAGGCCATATAGGTCAAGATGTAGTAATACACACCAATAAATATTCTAATTTCATGCTCATAGGATATCATGACATAGATTTTGTCCCCCATTGTGTAATGTTCCTTCTCAAACCAACCTCATGGGATGATACCCATTAGATAATGTGCCCCCAGACATGGGCTTATAGTGTATCCCACAAGTGATGGTGTGACCAACCTAACTCCTAAAATTTATCAAATTACATATGTAAGGATATATTAAGGGATAATTAAAGGTTTCCAATGCATAAAATTTTGATAAAAATACATAATGGTCAAAAACATGGAATAACACCAATTAAAAAATGTGATTCCCATTTTAGTTGATTTTTTCCACAATGTATTAAACCCTATCATTTCCCTAAAACCTTCTGCATGATCATGGTGTGACCTCCCTGCATTAAAATGGGATTATCCTCTTCCATAAAATCCCACACAAAAATGTCACTATGTATATGATACACATGTATGAGGTAAACCATACATAGGGGTAAACTCTTACACATGGTGAACCTTATGTTTGTTCTTAGCATGACCTACCCTCATCTTGAAATAAAATTCCACTAATTTTATTTTTCATATGGTTTTGGACACTTACAAGTGGTTGTACCCTTATTCATGGGACTTATACATTTTATGTCCTTCCCAAACATACATCATGAAATTATGAACCTTATATATGATGTGACTTATTATGGGTCCAAAATTTAATATAGTCTTCATACTATGATTCCCTTTGTTGCAGATTGACTTTTAGCCAACAATAATTCTATAATAGAAAAAACACATTCAACTCATATACAGAACCAAGATAAATTACCCAACTAATCTCATATCTGATCCAAATCATGAAATTACGATAGAAATACATAAATAAATAATGTAATAAGGATATGTGAGGTTGGGGTGTTATAATTCTACCGGTTATGTCACCTTATTCCCCAAAATATTATCAAAATAAAAAATAAATCATTGATCAACGAATACATATATTCAATTTATTCTGGGTAAAATAAATTTTATATCAAGAAACCTTAATATAATCCCTAAATCTGTTCTTTAACATTATCCTGATATAATTCCCATGGAACATCAAAATCTGCATCAAAAAATAGTTTCTTTATAATCAATATAGGGGGTTATTAAACAACCCATATGAAAATATCTTATACACATTGATTCATAGGAGGCATTTTATACAAAAAATCAAAAATAAAATTGGAATTAAGTGGTCATTATCTACCATGGACACCCTATAGTAATAATATATATATTTTGTTGATTTTCAATATATATAATTGATTACTCCAAATGATCCATCAAGGTAAAAAGTCTCAATACATAATAGAATCTTAATAAATGGTCCCCTAAATTACCTAAACGATCCATTACAAATATTCATCCATTAGTATCTCAAGTAGATAAGGTACAATGTAAATTAATTGATTATCATACCAAAAGATAACTAGTAATTCAACTTTAGGAAATATAATTACTTTACGATAGAAAATTCAAGGATTTTGGGAAAGAATTATTTTATAAAGAATACGTTAAAACCTTTTCACATATTTTCATATCATTGTTTAGTCTGAATGACATAATTTCACCACATCCAACATAGAACCTAAAGTATAAAGGTAGAAAATTGGGCATAAAAATAGACATTCAATATGGTTGATGGTTTTATCAATATTCTCCATCAATATTCTATTATATTAGAACCCAGATTCCTATGGAAAATTGATGGGCTTAGGTTTTAAAACTTTTGTATGTAGTTTTTATAATGATCTATAATATAAAGAATTATGTAATCTATTACTAGATATGATAAAAAACAATTGTTGATAAACTCTATCCAATAAGAGTATAAAAATGTTCATAATCACTTACAGATGAAACATAACATTTAATATGAGATTGGAATGGGTTATCTATTATAATAATAACATAAAATGGATTTAAAACACATAATATCCAAATCTTCCTAATTGAAAATCTAAAAATATGTGAACTCATATATATTTTTTATGATAAATCCATTTAAAAAACATGGAAACAAATATTTTAAAACATAAAAACCCAAACAAAATCCTCTTATGGATGCATCTTAAAATCATTTTAATATATCAAAGTGTATCCATTAAACTATAAAAAACATTTACAAAAAAATTATTAAAAAACTGCAAATCATTAATACATAATCCACATTAAATATTCCAAAACATCAGAAATTTTTTATTCGATTGAAATACTAGAAACTCCCATAAAAAGATAAATTTATCTTAGTTAACATTATTATAATAATCCATAAATAACACATATATTCATCTTAAATCTAAAAAATCATGGTTTGATTTTATGGTCTATTGAACCATTAACTAACCCAAAAAATTCAACGGGATGTTACCCCAAATATTTTTCACTAACTACAAATGATTTTTCAGACCATTCACAATAACCATGTAATCCTAAGACTCTTCCCATTCCCCACCAAATCCTATAGTTTCTAACAACTCACCCACAATTCATTTATTTGGGAAGAGGGAGAGGCATTATTGACCATATGTGATTTCCTAGGGGAACTAAAGTGTCATAATAAAATCCATGGCCTTACAAGATCATTTGTGGATGATTTTACCTTTAATAAAAAATCCTATAATAAATAAGAATATAAATAAAACCATGACCATATATCATGCATGTGATTAAACCCAACAAATAAAAATCCAAGACTAGAAACTAAATTTGCGTAGCGATAGAATGTAAGATTCAAAATATCCAAAAACCATAAATATATCAAGATTCAGTGCATATAATGTTGTGTCACTCAAAAATAACAACCCAAAAATATTCAATATCCACTCATTATCACTTATTATATAACATCATGATTTTACAATAGTGAAATTTGAATCATTATCTTTACTTGTATCATGATAAACATGGTCACTATTTATAAAATGGTGTATATGAATTGGGTTAGTATATTTACACTATATGAAATAACCATGAATATTTTCATACATTCCACTATTAATCGATAATGTTTTTAAAATTTATATCAAATATTAAATAATATGAAAAATGTTATGAAATTTCTTTCATAAGAATGTAAGAAAAGTACTTTTCCAAATAGGTTATAAAAAAATAATTATTAGTCAGCTTTCAACAATCAAACTAATTCATTAAGCAATAATTTTTATAATTTCCCTTTCAACTAATAGTTCCTATTCCAGATACTAATTCACACATTCATGAAATTGAGAAGATAATTCAAATACATACAAGTGCTAACATATCTTTGATAGAAAGGCGCCACTTGGTGATGCACCCACTTTCCCCAATTGGCATATGTAACCAAGTTTGAATTCAAAAAAGGACCCTTATAATGTAATATTTAACAAAGTCCAACCCATTTATGTCAATGTCCTCGTAAAAAGATTCGATAAAAATATATTTTATAAATTCACACAAACATGTAGTGTTTATTTTTAAAATAATAATCTGAAAACCCAAGAAATTGATATATCCAAAATCATTCATAAAATTTTTATCCAATGAAAACATAATAAATAGTTTACAAATTAGATAACTTCATGTTCTAGAAGAATTTGATATAGATATAGAATCACCTTCCCCAAAATAGTTTTCTTTTATGATTCAATGTACAATGATCTCGGTAGATTTGTGTCCAATTTTAATTCCATTAATTGAACAAATATTATTCTTATAAAAAAATATCCAAATTTTTTTCCATGAATGTTGAAATCTAATGTTTATTGAAACATAATTTTAGACTATCTTGTATGATAATTATAATATGGAGACATAAATTTGATTTCTCGATCCAACACAACATGATACATTGAAATATTCCCCTAGATCGAAATGAATCAAAACAATGTCATAAAAGAGAGTTGATGGTAAATATCATAGAAAAAAAGAGAAATAATTAGTGTTTTTGGGATGTTTAACGATAAAAATGTTGTTTTCATATTAAATTATTCATGTTCCTGAATTATGTTTCACATTTTCTCAAATAATGCACCAAACATGTTAAAAATACTATCTCAAAATTTTCAGATCACACATTTGAACGGAACAATTTTAAAACACGTGTAACTAACATTAAAAACACCCATGTACCATGTAAACTATTCAATGGGGAATATATATGATGGACCCTTAATGTGAACTTCCTATTGTGCTTCCTCATCTTATTTCTTGGTTACCTAAGGAATTCACACTATTTCCCCTAACTGTGTGTTAAGCATGCCCCATCTAAGAACCACACAAATTTCAAAAAATATCCTATAAACACAATTATACTAATCCAAACCAAACCATATATGAAAAATATTAATAAAATAAAATATATCAAACTATGGGTGTTATATCCCCCCCCCCACTAATGGATTGACCATCCTTGGATAACTGAATATTTTCTCTATCATGATGTACTAAGTATATGCATTAGCGATGATTAAGTATATCATGATCATCCCATGCTATGAATGTATACAATAATATATTAGAACAATTAAACAATGAGATAATTGAAAATAATGAATATATAATTTGAATCTAAATCAAACTCCCATATCTATGAGGTAATAGAATGATTTGTAAAACATTAAAACAATAATGTACTAGTATCTATTAAACTGCAACACTGGTATAGTTAAAAAATTAAATTTCTCCAACCCAACAATGAACTAACATACATTTTATTCCCATGTGAAGACTACATAACCCAAATAAAACAAGATGAACACATGTTCCTTCACCTTTGATACTGAACACAATGATATAAAAACACAAAAACCCATAATTATATATATATGTGATAGTAAATTCTACAAAATATGAAAATATAAAGAATATATAGATAAATTTAAACTTATAAAAACTTAAAATAGAGGAAACTAAAGTTCAAAAAAAGGTGATAACTTTTAGCAACCAATGAATGTTAATAGTTCTCATACATAACTACTTTATAATATTCTCAGACACTATCCTATGAAAAAGACAGAAAAATTTGACTCCCCAAGTTGATCAATATAAAATCTTATGAAATCATTAATCTAAATAATATTACAAAATATGGTTCTAAATCCACAAATAAATCACTTCCCCTACGAGAATGGTATATGAAATCATCATAAAAATCCCTCCAATCAGTGTTATATATTCACTACCTAGTGCACCTACCAAATATCGGAATGGGTTGTGCACTTGAGATTATCAAAACCCAAAAGGTGATAGAATTCGATCCAGACATATATGTGACATTTTTTTTTATCATTTTTCATTCTTATGAGGCACCCCACCATTATCGACAAAATTTATGGTAAGAAAATCAATGTTCATCTATTGAACATCCTCAGACATGGTCACCAAAGTGAGTAGTGAGATCCATCAGAAAAAACCATGACATCGTCTTGGTCAGAATGACCAATGTTCATGTCAGTGATTTTATGCATGAATCAATCCTGATATAAAATATCAATAGCCTAAAATCCAAAGTCCAATGACTGAATATATGATATTTCTAATTCATAATAAACTATGAGACCTATGTAGTGTTTTCCATGGGGATACCAGATCATAGAAGACACAAGAATGGAACTGGAAATAAACCATTTTCACTTTGGGAAACTCTCATTGATTAAAATAAGGAAAACATATCACTCATAGCTAAATATAAAGAAATAACCATTTAGTTACCCATAAAAAATAAAACAATATAGATGGACACCCATTCATGGCCTATTAAAGATGAAACACACTCAACCTAGACAATCAACCATGACCAGTGAGTAACATATATCACATTTTTTCCAACCTATCATAGTACTTTCGGCCTAATTTATGATCCCAATCAATTAGAATGGTGAAAATATCCTCCAAATGATGATAGAGTGACTCTCTAGTCATAGAAATCAATATTAAATTGACATCTAAAAACCACGATACACCTCATATTACTACAAAAACACTTCTATGACACCAAATGTAAAGACCTAGAAACTCTGTGTAAACTTTATTCATAAATACAAGGGAAATTTATGAGTTTGAAAAAATTTACGGTGCCTGATTCCGAGGCCTGGTGTGCCCGGAATCAATTTCTGATGTTTTGTGTGGGTACGTTCAGTAAACGTATGAGCAGGTTTTTATAAATTTTGAACCAATGATCAGAATTGAAATCTGAGGGAACCGTTGAACTCACAGCGCTAGTTTTCTATTAAAAAGACATTCACCTCAACAGAAGTTGGTAGAGAATAAAAGTTAGTTTTTGAATTTTTTTAAAGAAATTAATAAAATAATGTGAGCCAACAATTTTATTTTATTTGGGTGACATTTGGGTGTGTGGAAGTTAAAACCTACAAGGGGAGGTTGGAGGTGAGGGCCACCACACCTTAACCTCCCATGAGAGGTTATGGTGGTGGGTCCCACCTAAGCATAACCTCCCTTGGGAGGATATTTTTGGTGGGGAAAACCTGACTTTTAACCCATAAAACTCCCCTAGCAATTAATGGTGCCACCACAACCCAATTATTATCCAAATCCTCCTTTTTTATTTTTTATGCCATCTCCCCTAATTAACTAAACCAACACATGTGAATTAATTAAGGGGAGCCTCTTGAAATCTTCCAAATTGAATGTGACACCTCTCGGGCAATTAATTGGGTGGATCCGGGTTATTTAATTTCACCCTTTTTGATTTGTTGTGCCATCAAAATAATAGACAAACCATTCCTCTATTATTTTCATTGGGCATTTGGTGGAGCTTGGGAGGAGGAAAGCTAGGGAGAAAAGAAGTTATCCCAATGAAGAACGCTTCGAATGATGAACGCAATGAACACTGACAATGACTTTCTTGTTCGAATACCTACCTAGGATCCTCCGCAACGTTGTCAATGAACCGTCGCAGTTCGAAATTGGGGACGTGTGGAGGGCACGACGAATGACTCTCTTCACCGTCTTCCTTCCATGACTCTGCTAACGAGCGATCATGGATACGAGATAGGGGGTTTACCTTGTGCTTTATCCCTTTTCTTTTCTCATCATTTGAAAATAAATCATTGTATGGTTGTAAATAAATGTCGTTCATCTTTTCTATTTTTGATGAACCAATTGTTATCACATTAAACGCAGAGGACGTGGGCCGACCTAACAAGGCCCGACATCCTCTGTTGATTCCTCTCTGATGCGGCGTTCTACGGAAAGGTGATGGGGCAACGATGATGTAGGCAATAATGATGAAGGTCACGCTACCCGCGATCCCCATGAATTGCGCCGCCCCCGTGGTGCCCTGGTGCTCCCTGCCAAACACCGTCGTCCGAGCGGCGCCCAAACCGCCTACCCGTGTCCTCCTGTTGCCCAGCTTGGCGCCCCTGCACACTTCTCGCGGCCAGCCCGGCACTGCCGGTGCCCGACGCAGTGCCCTCGCACGCTTTCCATGCCCCTGTGTGCTGCCCTGCGGCCTGCTCGTCCCTGCCTGTGCCCTAGCCGGACCCGCCAGCATGCTACTCGACCCCACCGGCGCGCTGCCCGTCTACCTCGATGCCCTCCTACGCCCTACCTAGTGCCCTGCTGTTCTCTACCTGGTGCCCCGGCTGAACCTGCGCCCCCCCATGGCTTGCTCGGCACCCCTGCGCCATGCCCGGCGCCCCCGAGGCATCCCAGCTCCCTCGCGGCCACCTGGCCGAGCCTGTGTCCTGGCCCACTCGTGGTTCCCTAGCCGAAACGGCCCAGCGGCTCCCTCCAGGCCGAGTCGTGTTGGGATATGCCCTCATAACGCTCCAGGCCAGACTAGCCCCGAGCCCTACCGAACAGCCCCCACGGTCCGCTGGGTCGGGCCCAGGGGACCGGGTCAAAACATAGCAGGCCGACCCACTGAGCGGGCCAAGTCAGACCCAGTGATTCTGACCAGGTCATCCCAGACTAGGTCAACCCAGACTGGGTTGGGTCGAGTCAATCCGACCAGGTCGGACCAGACCGGGGCCCATTTCTGACCCTTTACGTCCTTTAGCAGTAACTTTGGCACCAGTAGACCGTTTGAAGAACCGTCAACGATGCTAGTATTCATGGAGGGTTTTCATCCCTTTGAGTATATCCCTCTGGAGTTCGGGTTATAATTGTGTTATGGTCATGTTGGATCGTACATGAATCCAACCATGCCCCCGGGACTAAATAGCTAATGACTAATAGATCGGGCATCTGATTGATGCACCATCTATAGCATTGAGAACCCTATGATGTGGTGGAACTTTGAGATATTTCTTCATAGCACTTCACGATAGTTAGATTATTTCATAGTAGCTCGTGGAGCGGATCCTTCCAGTGACAAGAAGACAGAGTTCGGAGACCTAGTAGCAGGCAGGAAGGATGACTGCTTGACCATTTTGACTCGGAGTGATTCGACTAGCCTAGTGGGGAGTGCCTAGTAGTTGGCGGCAGACCCATGGTGGAGGAGGGACTGGTAGTTGGCGGCACACCCGTGGTACTCGACCGGAGGAGTACCTCTACTGGCTATTAGTGGGAGCGCCTTGTATTTGGCGGCAGACCCACAGTGGAGGAGCACCTGGTAGTTGGTAGAAAACCCACGGTACTCGACAGGAGGAGTACCTCAGTAGTCCAATGTTAGTGAGAAGTGCCTTTGTGTCACAGTATGCCCACTATAATCAATAGGGGAGTTCTCCAGCAGTTGTGGTTTCGATAATGGAAATCTTGGTTTGAGATGAGTCAATGACTTTTGTGTTTTCCTCATGATTGAAATGGTTTACTAGATAACTCTGGTATATGTATGTGAATATACCTATGTAATGGTTATCCGTTGATTTGATAGTTTTTGGTTTATACTTGTTGGATTTTCTGAGACCTTGAGGGTGTCGGGTTCCCTACTGAGTATAGTTATACTCACCCCTACATGGGATTTTCCCTCACCTTGTTATGTTGTTTTCCAATGACGGACAATGGTGACTGTGGTAGTGAGTAGCAGGACTGGACAGTACCCGGAGGTGGACAAAACGATGTGATGGTACACGGAGGAGGCAGGCGGACGTGGAGTGCTGAGGAGTCCATCTGTACCTACACTTCAGGTAGGAACCCTGAAGGATGACCCAGTAGCTGATTTACGTATCTTCAGTTGTACTTTCTTTTAGTTGTTCTTGTACTTTCCTATTGGGCATGTATTTCTGACCCCTTTTACATTCTAGCACTTAAACTGTATACCATTTTACTTAGTGTTTTGATACCAGTTGTGTACTCTGATTTTTTTGTTTATAGTTATAAAGGCAACACCTTCCTAGTTTAGGGATTTACACCTTTGTTTCTAGTTTCTAGCCCCTGAACTATGGAAGGCTGGCTTTGGGTAGTGACGATACGGGCCCCGGGGGACGTGTCGTGAGAAATTGGTATCAGATGAGTCAGTTCTTCCGTAGAACTTAGAACTATG
This sequence comes from Viscum album, assembly GCA_963277665.1. NCBI lineage: Eukaryota > Viridiplantae > Streptophyta > Magnoliopsida > Santalales > Viscaceae > Viscum > Viscum album. Next base: position 136,253,154 of record OY728152.1, on the reverse strand, counting down.
ATCTTTCTTTTCTAGGAAGCAATAATGTTAAGGGCATTAAGTGTGGTTTTTAGTTCATGGAGTCCAGTGTTGTAGCGGGAGACCAATGTATCCAAACACCAGGACCCTGACTCTTGGTTTCCGACTCAGTGCATGAAAACACTAATTGCGTGTGTGTTTTCAAATTTTATTCTTTATGTTAGCTCAACCTATTTAGCTCACCAGGTATACATATTTTGAAGGTGTCACATTTGTTTTATTCAAGATTCCTCCCCACAGATGACTAGTTAGATCCACGATATTCGTAAGCACCGACAGCCTACCGAGCGATGAGGCCTCAGTACATGGACCTCTTCTAGTTGAGGCACCAGCGTACTACTTCCCTTTGGGCCACCGATGCCACCAGCCCCATAATTAGACGATGCATGCCACTTGAGCGCGTTGAACGAGTTCTAGTTCTAGAGTCCACCAAGGTTCTGGGGAGAGATGGACCCACAGGCAGATGAGGATTAGATGGAGACCGTGGTGAGAGTCTTTTAGTCTACTAGGGACACCAGTAGACTTCCTGGTGATCCTTGATGCCAGACTCCTTAAAGAATCAGTAAGAAGATAGTGGATCCTGATGCTCCAGGTTCATGATGAGGTGACACTACTATGGATAGACTTCGAGAGACTGTTTCAGGCAGAGTTTGTCCCAGCCACCCTTTGAGCAGTGTAGATACAAGAGCTACTTCATCTACTGCAGGGTAGCATGACAGTAGCACAGTACTCAGTGAGGTTCAACGACCTCTCACTCTACTCTAATGATATGGTGCGGGACCCATTATTTAGGGCCTGAACCTTCTAGTAGGGGCTCAAGCGAGAGATCAGAGCTTCGATGATATCACTCAGCATCCTGAAATATGTGAGGGTGCCAGAGAGAGCCCTCCATGTGGAAAGTTTCCTTGCTGAGTAGTCTCCAACAACGAGACCCGCCACTAGCCGACACGTAGCGGAGTCTTCTGCAGGTGGCAATAGACAGATGTCACAGTGGTCCAAGAGGACCAGACCTACAGTTTGATGACTGCATGACTCATGATCAGTTGAGTGGGTCACAAATAGTGGAGACAGAGCTACACATGTCAGTAGTAGGCAGTGTTACTCATGCGGCGGGCATGGTCACATGGCTTGTGACTGTCCGACCTGCCGCTCTGATGATCATTAGAAAGTTGAGGGACTTCCCAGGCAGATGCAGAGGTTCAATTGAGGTAGTCCTCAGGGAGCAGGTATACATGGCAGAGGAGTTGGACATAAAACTAGTGGTTGATGACATTTCGAAGTGTTGCCACCCCCACCACAAAGAGGTCCACTCTGACCATAGGGAGAGGCTGGAGAGGGGAGAGCCCAACTTCAGGTTGCCGAGGCTTACGATCACGTCGCTCTAGATATGATTCAAGGTATGATATGTGTCTACTCCACCTTAGCTGCAGTTCTTATTGACACAGGTTCTAGTCACTCTTTCATTTCCACTGCCCTCGTTCGGCGCTCAGAGATTCCGACAAAGCCGTTGGTTCGATCCTTATGGCTAGAGACTCCTAAGGGAGAAGACATGACGATTACGCACCGGTGCAAGCTGTTTGAGCTTACTCTAGGAGGCTATACCATCGATTGGGATCTCCTCATAGTGGTGTCGAGGCCTTATGACGTCATCTTGGGTATGGACTCGCTATCTACAGTCCATGCTCGGATCAACTGTATTTGGCACAAAGTGTTGTGTGTCTACATGGATGGGACCAGGTTTACCTTCACCAGAAAGAAGGGATCCTTTTCAACATAGAACAAACATACTCGGAGGAGGGTGTAACTAATCACTAAGAAGTTGTCCTGCCTTACCCTCGGAGAAGATGATGTGGAGAGTTCAAGATATCCTATAGTGGTGGACCAGTACGCGAATGTCTTCCTTGACGATGTTTCAGGACTACCTCCTTATAGAGAGGTGGATTTCTACATTGACCTGAAACCCATGAAATCACTGATATCTACTCCAGCATATCGGATGGCTCCTGCTGAGCATCGTGAGCTTCAGGTACAACTGGGGGACTTGTAGGGGAAGGGGATTCATCAGGCCTAGTATTTCTCCCTGGTCAGCCCTGATTCTGTTCTCCAAGAAGGTGAACGGGGTATTGAGGATTAGTGTTGACTACCGTATCCTGAACTAGGTGACTGTGAAGAACATGTACCCACTCTCGAGTATTGATGACCTCTTTGATCAGTAGAAGGAAGCTCAGTGGTTCTCAAAGATAGACCTCTGACCAGGCTATCACCATCTCAGAGTTCAAGATGAGGATGTGCAGAAGACGACCATCAGGTGTCGGTACAACCACTATGAGTTCTTGGTTATTCCCATCAGCGTAACCAATGCTCCAGTAATTTTCATGACTCTCATGAACATGATCTTCCAGCCATACCTTTATCACTTTTTCATAGTCTTCATCGATGACATTCTGATTTACCCGACTACTGAGGAGGAGCATGCCTACCATTTTCAGGTACTACTGGACACACTCTGAGAGCACCAGCTTTATGGTAAGCTCTTGAAGTTCCAGTTTTGGATTCTAGAGGTTTACTTCTTGGGACATGTCATCTCAGAGGTGGGAGTTTTAGTGGATCCAGTGATGATCTAAGCAGTTCTTTCTTGGGTGCCACCCAGGGGTGTTACAGAGGTACAAATATTCATGGGTTTGGATGCATATTACCAGAGATTCCATCCAGACTTTTCCAGAGTTACAACAACACTATCATCCTTAACAAAGAAGGGAAAACCCTTCGTGTGGTCATAGAGATGCTATCATAGCTTTCAGGAGCTGAGGCAGAGGCTGACTAGTGCCCCCGTCATTAGGCTTCTAGAGGAAGGCGTAAGGTACATAGTCTACTGCGACGCATCCGGGACTAGACTCGAATGTGTCCTGATACAGGAGAGAGAAATGATAGCTTATGGTACTTCGTAGCCAAGAAAACATGAGAAGAACTATGCTACCTATGACATGGAGTTAGCACTAGTGGTATTCACCTTGATGATGTGGTGACACTATCTAATGGGAGAGTGTTCTATCGTGTACTCTGATCACAAGAGTCTCAAGTATAATTTCTCTCAAAAATAGCTGAATCTCAGACAGCGCTGATGGCTTGAGTTCCTCCAGGACTATGACATAGAGATAGTCTATACTCCTGGTAAGGGGAACGTTGTTGCAGATGCACTCAGCAGGAGGTCTGGTATATAGCTGCTAGGAGAGGTGACAGAGTAGTTGGCTTCTTTATAGATATCCTTTGTGGATAGAGATGGAGTAGCCTATCTACAGTCTCTTACAGTCACTCCCCCACTTCTTCAGCGAGTAAGGGAGGTACAACATGGGTTCTCTGACTACAAGAGATGACGTGCTCAGATATCCATAGGGCATGCACCTGATGGATTTTCTGAATGTGTGGAGCACAACATACTCTTCAGAGGACGCACCTTGTAACCAGTGGCACTTCAGGAGGAAGTGTTGAGGGAGTTCCATGCATCCCCTCTAGCGGTACATCCAGCTATAGTGAAGATGCACCAGGACTTCAGAAGACAGCACTGGTGGCCAGGTATGAAGATGGCAGTAGCAGAGTTTGACTCACGGTGCCTCACTTGCATGCAAGTGAAGGCAGAGCACCAGGTACCAGCAGGATTTTTTCATCCATAGAGGTCCCAGAGTGGAAGTGGGATGGGATATCCATGGAAATTATAATGGGTCTTCCATGTACATCCAGGGGTCACGACTCAATTTGAGTGATCGTTGACCGACTCACCATGTCGGCCCACTTCCTACGGACTAGAGAGCAGGGTTCAATAGAGAGCATGGGACGCCTCTATGTGCATGATATTGTGTGTTTACATGGTATAACTTCGATGATTGATTCTGATTGTGGTGCATGGTTTACTTCCCAGCTATGGAAGGGGATGAAGGAAACATTCGGGACACAGCTTCGCTTGAGCACCGACTTCCATCCTCAGATAGATGGTCAGACCGAGAGGACCATCCAGACCATCGAGGACATGATACATGCATGTGTCCTCATCTTCAGTCACAGTTGGGAGGATCACTTGCCTTTGCTGGATTTTGCATACAACAACAGTTATCACTCCACTATAAGGATGTCACCTTTGGAGGCGTTGTAAGGATGACCCTGCAAATCACCAATGTGCAAGACCGACCCTGGGGAGTCAGCACTAGTGGGACTAGAGATGGAAAGAGCTACCACCGAGAAGGTGAAGATTATATAGGAGCAGATGAAGAATACACAGAATAGGAAGAAGTCGTATGCTGATAAGAGACCAAGACCTCTAGAGTTCGAGGATGGAGACAACATCTTTCTACGGGTTTCACCTCGACGAGGTCTACGACGATTTGTGCGAGTAGGAAAGCTATCTCTGAGATTTATTGGACTATTCTAGGTCCATAGTAGAGTAGAAGTGGTGGCTTACTACTTAGTTCTTCTACCTCTATTGCACCGGGTGCCCGATGTCTTCTACGTTACCCAGCTAAGGTGATACGTGCACGACACTTCCCACATCATCGACCATGGAGTGAAAGTTGTCGACAATGGGGTGACCTTCATGGAGGTTCCAGTGGAGATTGAGGATCAATTGCAGCAGGTCCTTCGTGTATAGTCGATACATCTAGAGCATGTTCACTAGTAGCAGGGGAACCTCCAAGGGAGTACATAGGAGCGGGAGGCTCAAATGCATTCTCAGTACCCCCATTTGTTCCCATAGTTTGAGTTGTAGCTTATAGGGACATAAAGCTCTAAGTTGAGGAAAATGTAAAGACCCGTAAATTCCGTGGAATTTTTTTTAAAATACATGGAAATTGTATGAGTCTGCGAAAATTTACGGTACTTGATTCCGAGGCCCAGGGTGCCCGGAATCAATTTATGATGTTTTTCTTGGGTACGTTCAGTAAACGTATGAGCATGTTTTTATAACATCTGAATTGGTGCTCGGAATTAAAATCTGAGGTTACCGTTGTACTCACAGCGCTGGTTTTCGCTTTAGAAGAAATTCACCTTGACAGTAGTTGGTCAAAAATAAAATTTAGTTTTGGGATTTCTATAAAAAAATTTAATAAAATAAATTGAGCCAACAACATTATTTTATTTGAGCCGCCTTTGGGTGTCTTGAGGTTAAAACCTCCAAGGGGAGGTTGGAGGTGGGGGACACCACACCTTAACCTCCCAAGAGAGGTTATGGTTGTGGGGACCACCCGAGCATAACCTCCCTTGGGAGGATATTTTTGGTGGGGACCACCCGACTTTTAACACAAGAAACTCTCTTAGAAATTAATGGTTCCACCACCACCCAATTATTTCCCGAATTCCCCTTTTTAATTTTTTGTGCAATATCCCCAAATTAACTACTCTAATGCATGTGAATTAATTAAGGGGATCCTCTTTACATCCTCCAAATTTAATGTGACATCTCTCGTGCATTTAAGTTGGTGGACCGGGTTAATTAATTTCACAATTTTTTATTTTTTGTGCCAACAAAATAATAAACAAACCATTCCTCCATTATATTCGTTGGGAATTTGGCGGATCTTGGGAAGAGGAAATCTAGGGAGAAAAAAAGTTATCCTAATGAAGAAAACTTCCATCGAAGAATGAGAAGAGAACCGGTAACGATTTCCTTCTTCGACTTCCTTCCTCGGATCCTCCGCAACGTCATCAATGAACTGACGCAGCTCGGAAATGGGGACGTGAGGCGGGCGTGATGAATGATGGTCTTTATCTTCTTCTTTCCGCGACTCCACCAACGAGAGATCATCGATACGAGGGAAGGGGTCTACCTTGTGCTTTATCTATTTTCTTTTCCCATCATTTGAAATGAAATAGTCACATGGTTGTAAGTAATCGTAGTTCATCTTTACTATTTTGGATGAACCAATTGTTATCATTTTAAATGTGGAGAATGCGGACTGACCTAACATGGCCCGACAACCTTCGTCGATTCTTCTCTCTTGTGGTGTTTTACAACAAGGTGATAAGGCAATGACGACAGAGGTGATAATGACGAAGGTCGAACTACCCACGGCCTCTACGAATCGCGCTACCCCCGCAGTACACCGGTTCTCCGGGTCGAACACCGTCGGTCGATCGGTGCCCGACCCGCCTACCTGAAGCCACCCAACTCCCATCCAGGAGCCCCTGCACACTCCCTTGGCTTGCCTGCCCCCCCCCCCCCCCCAGCGCCTTGCCCGACGCCCCCGTGCACTGCCCACGCCCCTACGTGCTGCCCAGCGGCCTGCTCGGCCCCGTCGGCGCCCTGCCCGTCACCCTTGTGCCCTGCCCATGCCCCTGCGCATTGCCCCATGGATGACCCAGCCCCACATGCACGCTTCCTGAGGACAACACGCGTTGCCGCACCCCTATTCACTGCCCCGCGCACTTCCCGGCGCCCCCGTTGCCCTACTACACCCTACCCGGTGCCCTCTCGCGCCCTACCCGGCACCCCGACCAAACCCGCGGCATGCCCAGCCCCTGCCGCAGCCTACCCAGCACCCCTGCGCACTGCCCGGGACCCCTGCAGTGTCCCGGCTCCCTCACGGCCACACGGCCGAGCCGGTGCCCTATCGCCCTCGTGGTGCCCCGACCAAACCGGCTAAGCCACGCTTTCTGGGCCAAGCTGTGTTGGGCCACCCCCTCACAACGCTCTGGGCCGAACTGGCCCCAAGCCCAGGCCGAAGCACTCTTGTGGTCCGCTGGGTCGGGCCCAGTGAATAGGGTCAAAACATAGCGGGTTGACCCGCCCAACGGGCCTAGTCAGACGTAGTGAGTCTGACAGGGTAGACCCAGACTGGGTAGGGCAAGACTAGGTTGGGCCGAGTCGGTCAAACCGGGTCGGACTGGACCCGGGCCCATTTCCAACCCTTTACTTCCTTTGGCCGTAACATAGGCACATGATGACCATTTGACAAACCATCAGCGACACTGGTATTCGTGGAGCGTACCCACCTCTTTCAGTATATTACACTAGAGTTCGGGGTATATTTGAGTTATGGTCAGGTTGGATCGTACATGAATCCAACTAGGCCCCTGGGACTAAACGGCTAACAACTAACAGATTGAGCATCCGATTGACGCACCGTCTATTGTGTTGAGACCCCTATGAAGTGGCGGACAATTGAGATACTTCTTCCTAGCACTTCATGATAGTTGTAGTATTTCCCAGTATCACATGGAGCAGTTCCTTCCAGTGACGAGCAGACAGAGTACGGAGACCTAGTAGCTGGCAGACCTGACAACTGCTTGACCATTTTGACTCGGAGTGATTCGACTAGCCCAGTGGGGAGTGCCTGTTAGTTGGCGGTAGACCCATGATGGAGGATCACCTGTTAGTTTGTAGCATACACACGGTAATCGATAAGAGGAGTACCTCTGCAGGCTATTAGGGGGAGCACCTGGTAGTTGGCGACAGACCCATAGCGGAGGAGCGCCAGGTAGTTGGCACCAGACTCGCAATACTCGACAAGAGGCGTACCTTAGCAGTCCAAGGTTAGTGAGAATAACCTTTGTGTCATGGAAGGCCCACTGTACTCATCAGTGGAGGAGTTCTCCCGCAGTTGTGGTTTTGATAATGAAAATCCTCATTTGAGCTGAGTCAATGTCTTTTGTGTTTTCTTCGTGATTAAGATGGGTTACTATATAACTTCGGTATATGTATGGGAATATACCTAAGTAATGGTTATCTGTTGATTTCATACTTTGTGGTTTATCCTGGTTGGATTTTGTGAGACCTTGAGGGTCTCAGGGTCCCTACTGAGTATTGTTATACTCACCCATGCATTGGATTTTCCCGCACCTCGTTGTGTTGGTTGTAGATGGCGAACAGCACTGACTGTGGCAGTGAGTAGTATGATTGGATGGTACCCAGAGGTGTAACACTCGATGTGAAGGTACACGGAGGAGACGAACGGAGGTGGAGTGCTGAGGAGGCCATTTTTACATACCCTTCAGGTGGGAACCCCGGTGGACGAACCGGTAGCTGCTTTACTTTTCTTTATTTGTACCTACTTTCAGTTGTACATGTACGTCACTATTGGGCTTGTATTTCTGGCCCGTTTTACTTTCCAGCACATCTATTGTATAGATTTTTACTTTGTGTTTTGCTTCCAGTTGTGTACTCTGTATTTTTTGTTTACATTTATAAAGGAAACGCCTTCCCAGTTTAGGGATTTATGCCTTTGGTGCTAGTCGCAAGCCCCTGGCCTATGCAAGGCAGGCATGAGGTAGTCACGATACGGGCCCTAGGGGACATGCCATGACACCAAATTCCACACACGATAAACCATGTCAATAGTAATAGAGAATTTTAACCATTATAGATCGTATAATATCCTACTACCAATGATGTGTATTGAGGCTCATCTGATGATCGATCATTTCCCATTAACTCACAATCTCATTTCAATTACTTTTTTTTCTCTAAATAAGAAAAAGTATCATAACCAACATGAAAAGTGTAATTATTAAACATTCATTATTTTGTAAAAACAAAATTTTTACAACATAATGACTACATAACAAACATAATATGAAAAACAACCATATATGTTTTTAAAAACATAACCAGTTCATCCATTTTCTTATAAAATATCCATCCAAATCATTCATTGGCATAGTACACGCTAAAAACCATTATATGACTTCATCAAAGATTCCATCCAATAGCTCGAAATGTTACTAAATTTTTAGAAAAAACATGTAATGTTATAAATTTTCCAAAACATTGATAATTTTGTCATAAAAACATTTTTCTAATTCCAAATTAAATAAATTCTATTAATTATTTATAAAATCCTTACACTACTAAAACAAACTAGAATTTATTTTTATAAAATGAATTTTTAAAAAATATTTAATCATGAATTCAATTATTAAAAACAAAATATGTCTTGAAACTATACAATTATAAATTTAAAAAAATTTGACTATACCATTCTATTTCCCAAGGTTCATTAAAGGGCATTTATATGATGTTTTTTTTAACATTTAATGAACCCAAAATACCATAATAGTTTCTTAAAACATTTCAAAAATTCTATTTTCCAAAGCATTTCTTTAAAAAAAAATATTGATAAAACAAAAACTTTCTACATCATTATTTTATGAATAACTCTTTGTCACCCAATCTTGGCCATAAAAAATATATTGCGTAAAAATAACCAAAGATGATTCAAATAATAATAAGTTATGATTCAACCCTATGAGAAGTAGATTTCATTCAAATGTTAAAATTAAAAATTCCATATCAATTAATGATAAAAACATGATTATTACATGGACTGGTTACAATAATTAATAAACAAATATGGATTATGCTAATTTATTTCTAACCAAATGATAATATAAATGTGTGATCACAATATTAGTACAATTTTAATGTCATTATCTTTTGAAAATATTTTATTGAAAACATTCTATTATCCAGTTATGTTCTATATGGATACCAATTTCAATTTATATGATAAAATAGAACCCAAGTAAAGAATAAAATATTTCAATGATATCATGAATCCAAACACAATACCTAGGAGTTCCTCAATCAAAACACAACATCACTTTTTTGGTGCATCTGGTTTGCAGTCCTTCACTATAGACATTGGATATTGCATTGTTTTAGTGTGACATAAACTAGACTAAATTGTAGGATACCCAAGAGCACTAAAAAATCTCAATATTAGGAAAAAAAGAAACATATTTAAATCCAATTAATAAATTGAATAATATTTTAATGTTGAGGTTCGGGATTAATAAATTATTTTCATATGTTATCAAATATTATAAAAAATGGTGAAATTTTCTCCTTTTTTGTAAATAATGGTAACTTACAGGATTTTACTTTTTCTTACATCCCATTTGGTTCAAATAAATCTACCTCATTTGAGTAGAAAATACAAACATAATACTTAAAATATAAATTATTTATCATTAAAAAATCGACAATAAAAATATATTTTATTTACAAAACACCCCATGGTGAAAATTTTAATGTTTTCTTGTCATTAAAGTATTTATTGACCATAGTCTTTTGAGAATTTTTTATTGGATTAATGACATAAATGACCCACTATGGGATTTATTTCTAACAATGAATTGGTTTTATCTAGTTTTCATCCTTTTCTTACAAAGTTATCTAAAATCATCAAATTATTTATGTTACTTTGAAAAAAAATATTTTTAAAAATTATGAAGAATAATTCCTTCTTATTAATAAATATATACTTAAAATAGTTGTATAAAAACATGCTATCACACTAACCAACACCGAAATTTTTCCCCTCAAGTAGAATATCATTAAAATTCTATTAAAAATCATCTTTTAAAAGTTTCACCTTAGAATATATCATTCTAAAAAACAAATTTCTATGACTTTAAATTTATTTGACCATATAACTATTTCATTTTGGGTACAAGATCATGCTTCATAAATGATTTAAATTATCTAAACCATCAACCCTTATACAATGATCCATAAACCATTATTTATTATTAATGATAATTTTTATTTAATAATATATAAATTAATCTAGTCATCATCGATGATAATTTATTTTTAGTTATGATTATACATATGTAGGTGAATTATAATAATAATCTTATCGTGTATCAAGATTTCAACATTAAGAACCAAATCAAAGAAATAATGAGGGATGTCAATATGGTTTTTATGATTGTAAGGGTAGGTGGATATGGATGTGAAAATAAACAAAATATAAAAGTTTAGTAATAAATCATTATGTATAATTTATAATTCAAGAATATAAGATAGCAACAAATATCTTTCTCATTTATTTTTCAGAAATATTACCAATCTAACTCATTTTACTTTATCAAATTTTCACAAATCCAAGTAATATAAAATTGAGAAATTGTTCTATATTTTTCCATCCTGATGTTGGGTCCCACTTATTAAAATACAGTGTGAAAATATGGGTTGAATTTCAGAAACTATGAAAAGTAATGAAATTATAATAATATGAGTGTAATTATATTGGATATATGTTATGAAACATTGACATAAAAAAGTAGTACATGGTATGTAAATTAGAGTTAGATAAAAATAATGTATAAAAAAGGGGATTTATAGTGTTTGGGGATACTCAATTCCACTCTTTAGATTTTCAAAAGAAATATATATGAATATGAACTATGTTCATCTATTTTCAAACTATGAAACACAACCAAATTACCTAATGTTTTTTTTCAAACCAGATATATGAACCCAACTAAATCTTTTTCATCTAGGAGAAAATAATTCAAGTTTAGTTAACTAAGAAACATGTGTGTAACTTTTTTGTGTGGTGGAATCATCCATGTGTATTGAGTATATATCAACTCATGTTTTTAAATAAAAATAATTACAATAAACCCTAAATAGAATTAAATTAAAAAAATTTAAAGGTGGGTGAAGCTCGTGATATCAATAGATATGAAAACATGTTCCTTTAATTGGTAATATGCATAATGTATTATGGTTGGACCAGAAATGGTGTTCATAATCTTATCAAATTGAATGACATTCATAGTTCTCTCTTTACATTGATGCACCGTCCTTATATATACAAGATATTATCAGTGAGTACATCACCTTCCAATGATGAAATTCAAATTGTATCATCCTTTATTTGGATTACCATTTTTATTTAATATGTATTATTATCATTTTATTCATGTCAATGGTTTGATAAATAGAAATGAAGTTGAATGATTCACTTTACATGGGAATATGGCTTTGATGGATAATGGGATTCTAAATTCTTATGAGAACTTCCTTTTCAGAAGGGAACAAAAATAAAATTTATTATTTAATGAACATATTTATCTGGTTAGATAATTTATGAATACAAGATGATGAATAATTTTAATTTATAGTCATGGTTTTTCTAATAACCTTCTTTAAGAGAATAGTTATAAAATGAATGAAAATAAAAAAATTGATCATTACCCATAGAGATATCATAGTTCAAAAATCAACATTTTCCTTGTAGAAAACATTTCCAAACATATATTGTTTTTTTACAATGTATTGGAATTAAACCATGATATAGTCAATGTTACTTTATATTGAAAATACAAATCCATGTTGTACGTATTACTAAACATAACATAGTGAATTTATATTTTCCTTTTCTATGTCGACATAATGATACTATGATTAATATATATTTATATTATCAACAGTTCAATGGTATATAATTTTGTTACAACATCAATTTCCATTAACATATATATAGGGTATCATTTCATGATGTTGTCTTTTTATTTTTGTTACTACCATGTTGGATATGATTAGTACTTCACATTGCTCAGCTTCTCCATGCAAATCGATTTCTATACAATTCACTTCTGATGTAACGATATTTTATAGAATCCACACCCTCCCCTTATTTTTTTAATAGATATACATTCATTTGTAAGAATATATCTGTTATTATTAGAAATAAATAACTCAATATGTTGCTACATATTGAAACATCATGGGGTATGACATAAATGTATAAGAAAAAAACCATCCAATTGCCTTCCTTGTTATCATTAGATCCTACATCAAAACACTTTACATGATCATATATCATTTCTCGAATATTTAACCATGTAGATCATAAAATATAGAAACAAATAGCTTAATGTACATCAAACCCATGAAAATAGTGATCTGTGATACAGATAGGGTGTAGTATATCATTGTTTGAAAAATTATTTTTATATGTTTTATATATAAATTATATTAAAAATGGCTTCAGCATTGATTTTAATTCCATAAATGTTTCTTGGCCACCGCGGGGAATAGTGGTCATAGTGAATAGTGTATACAAGATCTGTTCACCACTATGAGAACATTTCCCCTATAATTTTTTTTACATTTTTAGTTGTTTTGATTTTATATTTGGGTTCTAATATATAATTACCAGTATAATTATGCTAATAATATAGAAAATTTTATGATATTAATATATAATATCTAATTATATATTATTTATAAATAAATTTATACAAAATAATATACAATATACTGAATATCATTTATATAATAACATTTTTCATAAATATTATAAAAATAATAAAAGTAAACATATTTAACATTTTAAAAATATTTTTAAATATAATAATTTTAACAAAATATTAAATTAATGTAAAAAAATATTTGAATTTATAATATAAAAAAATATTTATATTTATAAATAATATAAATACATTTATATATTTTAAAATAAATCTAAAATTATAATACATTTCCATTTATGATTTAAAATACTTAATAAATATAATTTTATTTACTATATGAATAAAAAATAATTATAATAAATGGAATTACCTATGATATATTTTTTAATAATATACTAAATATATAAATTAGTATAACAAAAAATATATATTCAAATAATTATATATGAGACTACATTTATAATATATGGTTGTCTTCTAATTTAATGATAAATAAAAATATGTTATGGTTGATTTTTTTATATAATTTTAAATATAAAATAAATTATTCTAAATATATCTATACTTTTAATAAATGTAATAATTAATAAATATACATATGTTTTAAATATATGTAAATGTATAATTCTATATATTTACATTTATATTTTTTTAAATGCAAAAATATTTATTTCCTTAAATATATTACTTATATTTATTAAAGAATGTATCATATATAATTATATTTATTTGAAATATATTTTTTATATATAAAGTGAGTATAGTCATATTTAGAAAATGAATTATATCAGAAATGTAATAATATTATAATTATATTTATATATATATATATATAAATTTATAACTATAAAAAAATATTTATAATTTTAGAAAATATAAATATATTTTATAAATATATTGAAAATATAACATTTATATAAATTTAATATATTGTTATTTTTATGAAAATATGAACATCAAATTATTTAATGTAAATATAAATATATAAAATGAAAAAAAAAATCATATTTATGTTAAATTTATGTTATATTCCATAAATATTAAATTATATAATGTGAATATTATATATATATAACAACACAAAATGTAAATATGATATTATATAGCGTAAATATAACATAAATATAATGTAATTAAATCAGTAATATAATGTTATATAATTGGAATATAACTAATACATAAGATACATATAATATATGTAAATTTATTTTTAATACAATGTAAATATAAAAATACTATAAAATTATATAATATAAATATTACATAATGTAATTTCATTTAATGTGTATATAACATATATATACCACAAATATAATATAAATAAAAAATTACATTTACAGTATATATATATTTGAACATATTTTATATAACATTATTTGTTGTCGTATTGATGTTATACATATGTCATATTCATTATATTTCTGTCATACATATGTAATATAACATTATATTTCATTATTATAACATTATATAATGTAACTATAACATAAATATGTTGTTAACATAACAATATATGACCAAAATATAACATATATAGTATTTCTATAATGACATATAATTTAAATATAATCTTAATATAATATTATTTTAATGTTTAATATTTTAAATAGTGTCAAATCATCATTATATAGCATTATAATATTGTTATATTTACATTATATTTATTTTATAAAATTTTATATTTATTATTTCTATATAATAGATGTTTTGTGATTACTATATCATTTATATAAAAAATGGTTACCTCTTAAGACATACTCAAGGACCAAAGTATGGGTTACCACTGTGGAATACGATTGAATTCTAAAAAAAATCCATGAGGATATGATTTCAAAATAGAATAAACTCTACAATTTATATGTGGTTCATGGAATAACCTATACCTGGAAACATTAATAAGGAGGGGGTGATAAGTTTTCGTTCAATTTAATGATTGTTTTCAGCAACATCATGCAGAATATATAATTAAAATAAATAACATCCTTTTTAAAAAAAATTACTTCTTTACTAATTCAATTTTCTATAGGAAACTCACATAACATGAAATTTATATAAAAAAAATTCTCATTTAATAAATATTTTCAAATCATTATGTTAACATTACATTCAAATGTAAAAATTTATAAAACCAATATTCACTTATACCACTATTTTTAAGAAAAATATTCAACCACTATTATATATTGATGATTATAAAACCAATAGAATATGTATTCTTTCAAGTAAATTACTCAAAAAAATCGGTAATATGACAATATAGATCGTCCTCATACTCATTTTTTCAATTAATAATACATCATAAAAAATAACAATCAAACTCATTATCATAATTCGTAAAAAATTTAATTATACCGATTTATTATTGAAATAGTCTATAAATATCATATTTTTTTAATTTAACAAACATTTATACTATCTCATTTCAATTCTAATTATTTTTATTCAAATATTTCCCACCATATATAATGAATACAATTATCCAAAAATTTTGATCATTCATTATTTAAAATAATACTCTTAAATGAATAAGTTTGTAAAATAGAAAAAATTTACTATAAAAAATAAAATATAATGATTAATTATAAAATAAAATATTATATATTATTGAAAAACATTATTT
Source organism: Viscum album (assembly GCA_963277665.1). NCBI lineage: Eukaryota > Viridiplantae > Streptophyta > Magnoliopsida > Santalales > Viscaceae > Viscum > Viscum album. The sequence goes on along the minus strand of OY728152.1, from coordinate 136,237,544 downwards.
GGAATTTGGTAGAAAAAGAAGGTAAGGAATGATTAAAATTACATCCACAATTGTGAGATTTAATGCGCAATAATAATAAAATATAATCCAAAAAAAACATTGGTTCAATGAATTGGGAATATTCATGACCTAAAGAGATCATAGTTTTTATTTGATAAATATAAAAATTAAAATGAATCTTGAAAAACAAAAAGTGGAGCTATACATTTTGAATTACTTGTTGAAGAATAATCAAATCATCAAACTACTAAATAATGGGTGATTCACCTAGGAAAATTGAGGGGAAATGAATGTGTAAGGGGGAGAAATTATGGATAATTGGGAAGGGATTATACATCCTGAATATTTGGTTAGAGTCTAGGAAATAGGTTAAAAAAGGATTCGGTATTTCTAGGTTTATAACAATAACTTTTTTTAACATAATTGATATTGGATTTTGGATTAAACTCTATACCAATAGTATGTCTAAACAACTAGTATAAGGAAATCTCAATCCATTATAAAAAAATGTTGTGGGTATATGGGTGTGTTAATATGAAACATTTCCTATAAATATAGGTGTCTATTATTGTTATTATAGAATCCCATACATTTCACAAATAAATATTACATCTTATTTTACGAATACTAATTACATAACATTACAGTCCAATCCTAAACCATATAGTTCTAGTGTCATTGGAATGATTTATATATAAAAATCTTGTTTATGAATGATCTACATCATATCCCACTATGTTATTCCTAATTATAACCCGTCATAGACATACAATAACAAAAACCATTCTTTATAACCGAGTGGAAAAAAAAGAAATGTTGGAATAATATGCTCAATTTGGGTAAAAATGTGTTATATTAATGGTCACTTATACATTCTAAGAAAATATTGGTTTAAGAGCATGAAATTAACATTGGAAAACCATACCATTCATTTAAAATATTATAATATTTAGTCAGGGAATTAATCCTGATAGCTCACACAAAATGAGTCACAAAAAGGATTCAAATGGAATTATCTATTAAATCACAACATTTTCAGGGGACATAATTTTGTATCATATGATTAATAGGTGAAAATAATTTCAATATACAAGGATATCTAACAATACTATCAAAGTGTATTGGGTTCACTCCCCATTCTATCATATCTTTTGTATAGGTTCACTCCCAAGACAATCATTGGGGAACTAGTCCTTTATTGAACTATGTCCACCCACTATTCTAGAACTTATTAACTCAATATACATCCATATTTACCTAATTTTATGATGTTCCATATAATCTTTTCACCCCTATCCCATAATCATATTTCATTCATTTTTTCTCCAAAGGATAATAAAACATTCATCATATATAAAAACTCAGGAAAAAGGAATGGGTTTCATAAAAATCTCATCATAATAATCATATACCATCCATAGAATTAATAATGATGGGATCCATAGATTAGAACCCATTTAAATTATAAGTACAATAAAATGATGTAATTATAAATCTAAATTACATTAAATGAATACATGGAATATTTCTTGAAGAAAGTACCAATTTCGTTTTGGAATAACTTCTTTAAAATATAAATATTTTTAAAATATATTTGAAAAATTTTATTTGATTGGTACCATAGATACTTATAATGCATGATTAAAACAAATTATTAGTCCTGATTGTGGGAAATTAATTTTAAGTATTGTATGTTAAAACAATGATTCCATTCACATTTTCAAGAAAAAAGTAAAGGTACATCATTTAGAAAATGGAAAGAAGAATTTTTTAACCATTTTGGAAAAATAAAATCATGTGTTAAAATGAAATTAAATAACCATAGGATAATATAATTAAAATACTTGAAATCATTTTATAAATTAAGGATATTGAAGGAAAAGTAGTTTTTAACTGACTTGGGAAATAAATTTTGTTTTCCATTAAAATAGTCATTTGGTATCATTCATTCACTAAGAGACAAAAATGAAAGGAAAACATGTATTATTTTCAGATAAAAATAATATAATATAATTAATGATATTTTTAGTTATTTATCATTAAAAATTATCATTGCAAACATAATCATAAATAATCTTTCTAAACAATTATATTATAACATTAAACCACTACCTCAAGTTTGAAAGGGTTATAAATCACTCTGACCTCTTGTGTTTTATTTTTAACTTTATTATATTTAAATACTAAAACCATTTACATAAATATAATATCATATATGATCCACTTATAAAATTTATTTACCTATTTTTTTATAATTACATATAAAAATCCTTAGCTTTCTGTGACTGTCGTTTCATTTTTCAAGAGATTATTTATTATTTATTTTTTATTCTTATACATTAATAATGGTTAAATTATATATAGATTTTTAATAATGATATAAATATCATATATATTAATTATATTCATATTTATAATCATCCATAAAAGGTATATATATAAATATTATTTACACTATTTTAAGAAATGATAAGATGTATACACGCATAGCAGTGTTTTCACATTTCAATGGACGGAATGAAAGAAAGGAAAATATTAATTTACAATTATGAAAATATTATTATATCATATATTTCATTTATTTTAATTATTTATTTCATTGTTACCAAAAATGTAAAGTATAAATGAAAATGTAATCACATCGCTTCATTGAAGGTGTAGTCCACATGTACGCCCTTTCAATGAAATCATCTATCAATGGATTAGAAGGTAGGAAAGTATATATAACATTATAAATCAATAATAATATTAATTTTTAAAATATTATATATAAACATTCAACCCAATGTAATAACCATCCATGAAATTTGGTGATGGATAATGAATTTTATCGCACAGTGGAGGTGATAGAGCACATGTGGAAATAATTGATACTTTCCCTTCCCATTTGATGTAATGGAAGGGGGGACGTGGGTTGTTCCATAATTGAAATAAATTTTTATTATACATAGAATACTCAATTATTTATTTTATGATTAATACCACATATATTGAGTAGGTATAATTAGAAATAAATTAAAAGTGGTCATGTAATAAAATTACCTATTTTTTTGGTAGGGATTCATCAAGTCGATTGTTTTGGACAATTGGAATGTTTTATTAAGAAGAATGGAAACTGTACTTTATTACAATGGATGTTTATAAGATAAATAGGAATGATATGGTCGATATATATATATCAAATTAGTGGGATTCAGATACATGTGTGAGTCCTTTTACAAGTGAGGGATATGGAACATTTGTAATTTCACAAAATAATAAAATAAAATGAAGGCATATTCAATTCGAATTCATACATAATAAAATTCTCACAACCCATACCCCAAGGCTCGTGCTGTGATTACACATGTCCCACCATCCATAGGCCAGGGGCTTGTGACTAGAACCATAAAGTTATATCCCAAAAGAGAAGGCATTTTCCATTAAACCTGTTCATATGCACAAAGCAAAAACTACAGAATGTAAACACAAGTAAATCACATTTGTCACTAAGAAAAATACAGAAAGTATAGTATAGACTGAATGTACAAATGGGCCAGAATAAAAGCCCAAAACCAAAAATTAATGTACAAGTACCACAGTCCATCCACATAGGACCCTACCCGAATTGTAGGTGAAGGTAACTGCATGTAGCCGTAGAAGTGTTCTCGTCTGTCCCCTCTCCCTGAGTACCGGCTGTTCTCAGACCACCAAGGTCTCCATTGAATAATTGATCACCTACATGGTACATGACACCTATGGGAAAAGCCCATGCAAGGTTGCGTAACAAAATACTTAGTAGGGACCCCAAACCACAAAGGAAATACCACAAATAAAATTCCACACATTAAAACCACAAGGAAAAGATATCTCACCACAATTATAACATATTGTATAGTAGGTTAAATTATGATTTGTAAAGATGAACATTTTTACTGCAGAGGGATTCATCATATGGGCCCCTTCATCACTTGGGCCAACTAGACCACTGAGACCCGCTCGTCTCTGGGGCTAGCTGGATCACTTTGACCCACTCGTCTCAAGGCATCTGGATCACTTAGACCCACTCATATCTAGGAAATATAGATCACTAAGACCCGCTCGTCTCTTGTTCTACCTAAATCACTTATATCCAGACATCACTTGGGCCAACTGGATTTCTTGGACCCACTCGTCTCCTAGGCTAGCTGGATCACTATGACCTGCTCGTCTCATGGGTCATCTGGATCACTTAGACCCGATCATATCTTGGGAAAGTTGGATCACATAGACCTACTCTTCTTTTAGTCTAGTTAGATCACTAAGAACCACTCATCTCTTGGCTAGCTAGATCACTAAGACTTGCTCGTCATATCCATCGCATCAGAGACAGCCGTAGAATTCCCACTCTACAGTGCACTGTATTCTTGGTGAATATATTTCTCAAGAAATCATCCATATCTAGACATCGAAAAAAACTCAAATAGAGTTTACACAAAGGACCGTGTCGTCTCAAGGGTCCCAACACTGAGGATGGAGCATCAATCTTATACCCGATCTGAATAATATTGTCATTTTTGTAAATGGGGGTTGGTTGTGTTCAAGCACGATCCAACCTAGTTCGATTGACCCATCCAACCCGGCCGGGTGATCCTCCATTACCCAGCCTGATTTGATCGACCTGAACTGACCTAGTGGGATATGGGTCGGCCCTGTCCGTTATGGCCATTGGGAGAGGCCCATTAGGCCTTGTTGGACCCTGCCAGGTTTGCCCGTTGGTCTAGCTCTTCAAGCCATCCAGCAACCCAGTTTCATCCAGTTCGGCCCACAATTGGTGGAACAGTTTTTTTCTAGCCTGGGGCACCCAACGGAATGGTTTGTTCCATTGGCCCGACCTTCATTAGTGGACCGACACTTCTCCAACCACACGCCACTGGCCTGACCCACATAGTGGGTTGGTCCTCCCCCAGCCTGTATTCCCTCTGGGTGTTAGGATCATGTCTCACACTTCCAGTAGAAGATGACCACCCCATTTCAGAATTCCGTGACCCGCCAACATGTGCATCTCCACCAACACGGCACTGAAGTGATGCCTCTCTCCAACATGGGTCTTCTCATGCAGACCGGTCCTTCCACATGTCTCGTAGATCTATCGTGGGTCTAGCTCACCACTTCAGTTTGCATTTTACGTGGTTCTTCTGACATGGCTGGGTGGCCGCATCCACCTACTACTAGAGGTCGGCCTCTATGCCGGCATCTACTTCTACTGTCGTGGGTTGGGATTCACGACATGGTGTCAGCTGCCATGACCAGGTGTCACGACCTCTCACTGGTGTCATAGCCTATCTGGCCACGACCCTTCTTCCTGGCATCTCCTTGGTTGATACGCTGCCATCATTTCGTCACAAAGAATAGGAATGGAAAAATGAGAGGGGAGTGCATGGATTCATATATAGAAAATCCCAAATAATGATACATGTATTTTTTCATGTTGACTCTGATTCATTATTCTTAGGAGGATCATGAAGAACCATGAAATAAGGTGGAATAATCATAGAAAAAATAACCCCTTTTCATCCCGCAACATTAACCATCCCACATGAATGACCGATCAGTGAGTTAAATTTTTTGTGAGCTAACTTGATTTCATCATTTAAAAGAAATAATAGGGAAATAAAAATATCACTTAAAATAAAACCCCCTACTTGGGAAAGTAGATTTCTTGAGGATAATGGTTCATCATCATCCATCAAACAATGGTTTCAATTCAATCTCCAAGAGTATCATTACTGTTTTCTGATCTCTAGTGTTCCTCCATGGGGAGTTCTCTTTGAGAGATACAGAGGGATATACCACTGCCTGGTATATGATCCATGTTCCGAGATCCTCATTCATTTTACATTTCCAATTTCATTTTCAATTATTCTCAGAAATTCCCGATTTTTAGTCCCAAATATTTTGAAAACACTGGGAAACTGAGCCACCTTAAAAACCTGTCATCGAAAAACACAAACCATACTATCTTGTGGTTATCTGGATTTGTCAAAAAAACACAATCACACACAGTACATCCTTAGGTTTGACCTTGAGGGAATTTTTTACCAACACATACTATAATATTTATACAATTGTAATAGGGATAAATAAACATATACCTTGGTTTAACCACTATTAAACCAATTTTTACCTGGACCACGATAACACATTTTTAACTTAGTTACTATAAATATTGAAAAAAATAAGTTGAACATATTATATAATAATATTCTTGTTGATTCCAAATATTTAATCAATTTTTACAAATTCAACCCACATAATTGGTATAATTTAATTTAAAATTAAACTCATAACATGTAATGAAAAGTTTTTTTCCAAAAAAATGGTTTCTTAAGAAAAAAAAGTTTTTATATGAATAATCAACCCATTTAGAATCATGTTTCCATATATCGCATGAAATCAATGAAATTAAATTTATGGGTAGAGAATAGCATCATTAAATCATTGGGTATTACATGTTACCCCAAAAATTGAATTTATTATTTTAAATTATATCACTCTAATAAAAATGACTATATATTTATTTTATCACATTCTCATGTTCTCATGTAGTTATTTATATTTCCTAATTCCTCTAGAGAATATTAACCAGGTGAGTAGAGTGGTTTTTTAGAACATCATATCTATAATTTTAGATCTTTATTTCTTCATACTAATAAAAATCATTATTATCTATTAGTATGACCTCTAATTTTATTAAATGTGATGTATAAAGTGTGTACTTATTCTTTATATAGACACATGAACTTGATATAGGTTCGTTGGAAGCGCTAAGTGATAATCTACCATGCCAACTCAAAAAAATATAAAAAGGGAAAAAATAAATAGGTCTCAAATTTCCATTTTTCAAATTCGTATATCTTTATTCCATAGAAAAATTTGTAGAAATAAACTCTCACTAACTTCAAATTCAATATTTCACTAATGATTTTTAGAATCTTTTTCTAGAAAAATTGAGTTTATTTCATGTACATCTGAAATTCTCTGAAATTATCTACCATTTCAAAAACAATCTATGGACCTAATATAATTCATTATAAAACTTGAATCCCTCATGTTAGTGTTAAACAATACTTTTCATTAACTCCTTCATAAGGATCCATCTGAATTTCGGGATGAATGTTGTTTTCATAATATAACTCGACGAAAGGAAGGTATTGATCTCGACCACCATTAAAATCCATATAAAGAGATATGAATATATAATTTATGGTTTGAATGGTTATATCAAACTGAAATTAATTTTTTGTTGATAACCATTACTAAAACCCAACACAGAATCAAGAGCTTGGTAATGGATTTCCAAGAACATCAATCCAAACCTAGGATCTTGATTAAATATAGTAGACTATAGTACTCCATAAAACTATATCGCATAAAGTATATTTTATAAATATGATCAATTGATAAATCTTCTCTGATATTAAATAAGTGTGCTCACATTATAATATGACTGACTATATCCTAATTATCATTATGGAGATTGGATATTTTGGGGAGTCTGATGATAAATTTATGGTGATGTTTTCCAATTTCCATTATATTAGGTTAAATGGTTGTATCTTCCCCTTAAACTTTTATATCTCCACATTAACTCACTAACATACCATGCACCGAGATACATAATCTGAAATATATATTTTCTTTCAGTCTTAAATGAAATGCTCATTTAGATGTTAATACATATTTGTAATTCATAGTTTATTAGAGAATACGGAACTATGACCATAGTCCAATAACACATTCTTCATGTCCATATTTCAAGGGACACATATGTGGTTAGAGAACCTAATAATTTAATCATAATAAATTTTCAACATAGGAACATTTCTATCTATCTAATCTAGTTTCACATACTCATTTTGTGTCTCATTAATATTTATCACGATAGATGGTCAAATATTCCTATGAGAATGATAATACTTTCACCGTTTTTTATAATTTCCAGATTCTTCCATTGAAAAAATAAAAACTTTCTATCTTTTGTGATCCTTATAATAGATAATTTAGTCTAATTATTTCAACTCATATTATTATCCCCCATATTTTCATTCCAAGTTGGTCAGGTATTTTGATGTAATAATCTTTAATAAAATCCATCCATCTTATCTAGTTCATTGTCATATCTATTTGAGAATACATAAACATAAAAAATTTATGATCATTATATAAATCACACATTTCTCTATAATTATACCATCGTTATATGTTTAGTTATTAGAATTTGTATCTGACTCCAAATTCGGAGTCGGGTAATCTTATTCATGAAATTTCAATTATAATGAGGAATTAGGTATAACAATATCATTTTTCAGGAGGATATATCTTATTAACTTAATTGATTCATTATTATAGATCACAAACCATTATTCACTATAGCTTAGTGATGGAACATGTAAACTAAGAAACATTCTCATAAATTTCATGAAATTTTCATTCATATTCATTATAAAATGATCTGTTTTCCCTTCTAGGTTATCATAGTGTGTCGATTATATATCGACAATAAAATTTCCACAACTAATCAATAATATATATAAAATTATATAAAAATTTGTATCCTATTTACAATTGTTGGTCTGGTCTATTATTAAATGAATACATTCATTAATGGATTTAGAGATATACCCTCACATGAAAATATTTTGACAAGATAAAGATGATTTTTATCCAAAATAATCACTTGGTAAATTTTTTTATGTATTATCCTTCCTAATGATGTATAGTAAAATAGCAAGGTTATCTTATTACTCTTCCATACTCTTTGATTATATAATAATTTCATCTATAAACAGTACTGAAAATTAATCAATCTATTCCATAAAGTCTCTATTCATAAAATCCAAGAAGGCTGAGGGGAAATTAGTATAACCAAATTACATCACTATAAATTCATAATGTTCATACTTTATATAAAATGTTTTCTTAGGTATATCATTATTACTGATCCCAATTTAATGATATGTAGAATAAATTTCAATCATGGAAAATTATGGACCTCTACACAATTGACAAAATAAGTAATTAATATAGGGTAGAAGATAATGGTTCTTTATAGTGATTTTGTTATGTTCCTAAAAATTATTAAAGAGTTTCATTTATCAATAATAATTATAAACATAAATAAAATTTGAAATCCACAGATATACACTTTGAAGAATGAATACCCTTTCAAGATTCTACTAGAGTTTCTTCTTCAATTCCTACATCTCAATAGGGCCATTCAATATAGAGTATTTTAAATAGGTGTAGTAATGGTTATGAGTTATATTGAAAACACAACTTCTCAATTCATTGGAAGAATATGAATCCCAACTGGAAGAAAATTCATGAAACTCCAACACAATAGGAATATTAGAAATGTTGTGTTTCTCTGCAACAATCTGAGAAAAACACCCACTAAATAGTCATCCAGATCGAAAAAATGAATATAATTTCTATTCAATGTTTATATTTATGGTATCACTTATATAATATCGTACATTGGTTCAAAATAAAAAATTTTACTTCCCTTCCAAGGTAATTGATATTATATTTATTAAAATAAAGGCAATCCCTTCCTAAGATAACTTCAATTTCAACCAGAGGGAGAATAATGAGATTTTCCGGAAGTACATTCCTATAATTTTAAATAATAGAAGAATTGTAGACATGGGATGTTGTCATCATACCATTAAGGATTTTCACTATTAATTAGAAATCTAATTTTTGAGGGGATACTATGATAACCTTTTAAGCTTCTTTAGATAAAAAATATTGGGTAGATCCACAAAAAAATAATACATTAGCAGTTATAGAGTGGATAGTAATTGTATATTTCACATTGAAATTATCATAACCCTTGTTAGTAGTAATGATCTCGGGATATTACCCTATTTTTTTAATAATTAATATATTACTGATAATTATCTTTATCATTTGCTTTTTTATTTGAGAAATAGCGAGAATAGTTCCCATACTACCTGAATATTAAATAATGGAGAGAATTTGGTGATTTTGGTGGTGATTTATTTCCACCATTAGTTAACTTATTGTTCCCCTCACTTCAGTATTCAATTTCTCGATGAACATGAATTCTTATCTGAAAATTTCTACATGTGTTCTTTTGATAATTTAGTCTATGTTTCCTTCAACACATTGAGCATGATGGAAATATCATATTATTATCTACAAGGTTCTTATAATTTCCTTTTAATTCCATCCTTATTTTATAATTAAAACAATTATATTTATGGTTAAATCCAATATCAATATCTACCTTCATAACACATTGAATATTTTATTCATATTTATTAAAGTATATTATTTCAAAATTCTTTTAAGGACTCTATTTTAATCCAATTAATAATTTATCACCATTACATTCATATTGGATGAGAAAACCAAAATCATGCCATTTAATCCTTTTAATAATTTCCACATGGGTACTAACGAATTCGCTATACTCTTCTGTAATATTAAGGAATTGCTTCTTCATTAATATTAAATAAATATATGGGAAGTGCTTATTGAGATACAAAATCATTATCACATCCCACTCCATGTAGTAAATTTCATCAATTTTTCTAATCTTATCGATAATATTGTACCATTGATCATATTCACCTTCAAAATGATAAATAGCAAAAAAAAAAATTTTCATGTTTCAAATATTGTGGAATTGAAAATAGTTTGTTTATTGGTACGGATATAATTCTTAGTAACTATTAGATCATTAGAGACACTAAAATAAGTTGGTTTTTCCCTTATGAATGAACCTATAGAAATTTGTTCCCCCTATTCTCATTTGTAAAATCATCATTATTTGTAGCCTGGGAAAATTGTATAATAAAAAAAATACATTCAATCTAGATCCAATAAAATTTGGTTTCCTAGGAGTAAAATCATCAAATTTTATTAAATTTATAGCTAACGTTAATCATTCAGGTTCCAACCATTGACTAAAACCCATAATCATAGTGTCAGAAGCGTTAATCATATTGGTAATGATCATAAAAATAATAAAAAAACATTTATAGTATTTCTAAATAATGACACCTTGTTTTAAATATATATAACCATAGGTTTAACATCGGCCATCCATGATCATCATATATTAAAATCCATCATAATGGTTCATAAAGAAAATGTGAGTTATCCATGTATATCCCTCAGGTGATTCAAACCAATTTCATAGTTTTAGCACAAAAACTGTGAACTTGAGTAATGATAGAGATATACTCCATTAACTCTTTTTATGATTCTTACCACTAGATGAATTTATAACAAAACCATGTCCACATGTACTATATTGAATGTGATGATTTTATAGTAAAATCACACTTATTTAATTACCATAACATTGGATATTTTTTTCTATATATAGGATTATTCTAACGGTTCTCAGTATAGTTTTCTGATCATAGTTTACAAAGGTAACAAAACCTTTCTCTGGTATAAATATAGTGATAAATAATTTTTATACATAAATATTGCATCCAATTAGATGAATAATCTATACATAACATTATAATTCATAACAAAACCATATAAGTCTTGTGTATTTGGAATATTAGTTACATAAAAAACATTTTTATAAGAGATCTACATTATTTCCCACTAATTTATTCTTATCTACCATCCTTCATTTTTTAAATCATACATTAAAACATTATTCATAACAAGGGTAAAAAACCTAAGATAGGATAAGCTCATGTTCCTAGTAAGGGAAAACAAGATAGATATCAGGGATTAATTAAACATAAATTAATTATAATGTTATGATAAAATGAGATTAATAATTAAAAATAATACCTTTAATTTCAAATATCAAAATTTTGATTCATGGAATAAATATTTTCATTTCATAATATATAAATCATAATTTAATTTAAGAACATGTGTTAGGATATCATAATATCGGCACAATACAATCATTTATTAGAAGACACCTAATAATATAAAATCATCACCTTAGTAAAGTATCACTTAAATGTCTATCATAGTGGATTGAGTTCTCTCCCCATTATATAATATCTATATTCAAGGTTCACACCTAATATAATTATAGTGGATAGAGTCTCTTACAAACCTAGGTTCGAATAGCCCATGTTGTCCTTATTCTATCATGAGATGTCTATGTTCATCAAAATTACTGGATGTCTACATAATTCTAGGAACACCCCTCACGTAATCATAATCCTTTTATATGTTTTCCATATGAATATAAAAAATTCATCATATAGGATAACCTTTGAGAAATAATTAGGATTAACAAATTTCTCATCATGATAATAATAAACCATCAAGAAAAATAATAAGGATGGTATCATTGAATTATATCACCAGTAAATAATAAGTAACATTAGAGGATATCAGTATAAATGAAAATATTTTTAAATGAAAATTCTTTTAAATTATCACATGGAATGTTTTTTAGGAAAATACCCTATTCATTTTTTATATGCCACTTTAAAATCTAATAACACAAAAAATTTAAATGAATTTTTTTCTGAAAATAATAATTAAACCTTGTAACTTAATATTCAATGACTGGTTCAGTAATGATGGTGGAAAATTTTGTTAATGTCATGTATGTTAAAACAAACTATCCTTTTAGATTTTCGATAAAAAGTCAAAAATACATCGATCAAAAAACTAAAAGATTATTATATTTAAACAAATCATTGAACAAATAATTAATATGTAATAATTTATTTAAATAATAATATAATTTTAAAAAATTATTGAAGGAATTTGTTGAAAACATCAATATGGGAATAAATATTTCTGATCAATATGAGAACTAATGTCAGTTTTCTGAACAATATTATTTTGGTCAGTTGGGTTTATAAAGAGTGGAAAATGAATGAAAAAAATACAGCCCATTAAAATTATATAAGTATTATAAAATTGATGATAATTATCATATTTAAATCATGAAATTTCATCATTTAAAATATATACATAAACAAGCATGGTAAACAGTTAAATTATAATATGAAACCCATACCTCAAGTTAGAAATTCATAAAAACCCATATAATTCCCCAAAAATAAATTTATATTCATTATAATTATCTTATAGAATAATTAAAATACTTATAATATTATATATGATCTAACTATATCATTTCTACACTGATTTAATTCTAATTCCATATTTAATTCTTTGATTTTCGGTGTTAATTGTTTCATTTTTCATGAGAATCATTATTTGGTAGTTTCGGTCCCTATAAACTGATCTTGGTTCCATAATCTCTAAATTAATAATAATGATATAAATATCATATATATTTATTATATAAATATTTATAATTATACCAAAAAATTTGTGAATTTTTTTATACTATTCATAGAGATGGTGTGGTGTATTTACTTATGAAGGTTGTTTTCACCATTAGAAGGATAGATCAAAAGAAATGTCAGTAATAATTTACCATTAATTAGTCATTATACTGTAAATATATCTTATATATTCATTAAATCTATCCTTATAACCATTCATTTTACAATGAAATGAAAAATGAATAACATCTCTTCGTGGAGGTGGTAGTCACACATACACACGAGCGACATTAAAATTTTCTAATTGATTGTATGGGAAGAAGTTATAAATTATTTTATAGTTAAATATTAATAAGTATTTCATAAATATCTTATATATTAATATATTAAACTCATTATCATGATCATTCATGAAACATAGTGATGAAAAATGAATTATATCGCTACATTGAGACAGTAGTACACGCGTTTGCACAAGCATTACATTCACTTCCCATTTGATAGAATGGTGGGGTGGATATTGGTGGTTTGATAAATATAATAATATGTTATGATATTTATATTGTTGGATTTATTATTTTATGAGGAATAACATAGATTAAGAGGTGGTATAAAATGAATTAAATTCAAATAAGTTGGGTAAGACAATTACCACTTCTTTGTTTTTTAATATTTATATTCTTTTTATGGGCCCTTGGAATGGTATTTTATGTCCAAAAAACCACTACTCCATGGATAGGTATTTCTAGAAGTTAATATTTTTATGAAACAAACTGAATACACTAGTACAATGATATTTAAGAAAATACAGACAAATCTTAAAGGGCATTCATGATCTCCCAAGGTTGCTAACAAGTAGTAGGAATCATAGAAGATTGAAGAGAGAACACATTTTACAATAAAACAAAATAATAAATAGGTAAAATAAGTTGGTTCACATAAATATCTAAAATTTTAGTCCCAAAAGTGAAATAGGTACATAAAAAATTGAACATTTCATTATCAAAGTACAAAAAAAAGTCAAGAAAAAACTCAAACATCCCAAAGGTATCAACACTCCACATAGGATTGGTCAAGAACATCCACAACATACCATAGTAACTATGCCTTTACTTGAATATGTAATAATATAATCTACATTTTTTCAAAATTAAAATGTAGAGTGTGATCTAAAATCACTTTAGGGTCTCACCAACTATTCCAAAATTAGATTCAATGATAAATAGAGAAAATATTGATTTTAATTTCTGAATAATAAGAATGAAAGTATATAATTATTTATTTAAATAAAAACATGTTTCATTTTAGATTATGTAAACACTTCAAACTATTTACCAATAAATTTTTTAAATATAATGATTTATAAAAATTAATTGGGCATGTGTAAAACATTTTTAAAATCATTGGAATATATGTAAAATTATTCACAAAAATTCATTGGAAAAAGGTAAAATACCTTTTGGTATGATTGTATCCACATATAATATCCTCAGACTCTCATATTAGTGATCACGACACACATCCCCTAACCCTTCATGGAAAATTACAATCATCTACTCCCACTTAAGGGAAAATTAAATGCTGATCAATGTTTAGTAATTGTATTCATCATCAATCTGTTTCTAGGGAATTACCTTTCTATTATAGTTTTACCAACCACCTGCTAACTAAAAATGATCCCATTTTCTTAAATAATTAAATCAATATTGGTAAATGCATTTCATTTATAATCAAAACATCCTTAACAATTAAATTCCCTAATTTCCCATTTCAATTTTCCTCGTAAATTAAAAAAAATGGATATTTCATAATTTCATGCCTTTTAAAAATAGCTGAGTTTTGGTTTTAAACATAAATAATTACTCTATTTTCTAAATTAAATTCTGAAATATATTTAAAATATCCATAAATTTCCAAAGCACATCCCCAATTCCAATTAGATTTGAACTATTGGTTTTCCCCAAAATTCATACTAAATACACTAAAATTACAATTAAAATTGTATTTAGATTTTAAAATTCGATTCAATGAAATTTAATTAAAATTATAATAATTAATGTTTTTATCATAGAAACTTATAACAATACCTCCTTCAATTAATCACAGTAATCAAATAACACATCACTCATAATGGTATTTATGAGCGATAAACGACAACAATAGAGACCTCAAAAATTATTCTAGAATCATGATTCAAAACAATTGATTTTAGATTCATAAAATAATTTATGATATAAACCCCCCATTGATGAAATGAAAGAGAGAGTGGAGATAATAAACATAAGAATATCACTTATCGAAGAGCGATCGAAGGAGGTTCTTTGTGGTTCAGTATGCCCATGAAGGTTTTAAATGATCAAAAAATTAGTAATTATTACATCCAATACGTATTATTTATTTTAATCTTATGTTATGGTTTATATAGTGTTTATATGGTGGAATTTAAATTTTTAAATTAATTTTTAGAAGTAAAAATTACCACATGCACAATTATCTGGGTAGGGATGCACAGTTAGAGAAATGGTGCGCCCTGACCGTGTTCCCCCATGGCCTCATTATGGAAAATATTTTCTTCTAGGTGGGTGCACAATTTTTTCACCCTTAATAACCCTATTAACAACCACTACATATATTTTCACGGTTTACACTGAGTTGGCACATGGTTTGGGAAAACATTTTTCCAATAGTACCCATCTCATTATTTTAAAAACAAAATTCTTACTCTCTCCCAAAAAAAATCATAAACAATCCCTGACATAATCATGAAGAAATATGGGTCTCGTAGTACCTAAAGACTAGAAAATTTATGATACAATAGAAAATGGGTTATTTATCATGATTTCGCAATGTAGAGTGTATAAGAGAAAGGAGGTGTGACCATTTTATGTTAGAGATAAGACATACATTGAATATCATAATAAAGTAAGATCAAATAAAGGTATATTACATTAAAAGTATTCCAAATATCATTATTTTATAAGTTATGATGGTTCAGGATCTAAATATGGATACTATTTGAATTTATTAATGTTTAATCAGAAAACATACATATACCACATAGCACAACCGTCAATAAACTCATTTTAACATTAATATCGGCAAAAAAATTTCCCCCCAATCAATATTAATAATGAAAAAATAAATTTACCATTATTTGATAATTTTTATTAATTTAATTCTAAATATTTAATTAATTATCGAAATTTCACGCATAGATTTGGAAAATAATTATTTAAAATAGAACTCACAAAATGTGACGATACATGTTTTTATAAAAAAAATATTTTATAAAGTACATGATGTTTTATATTTTAATTCACCCTTAAATTTAGTATAATGAAATAAATTTAAATATTCATAATTTAATTTAACTATTTATTCTTATAAAATCATTTCGATAGAAAAGTTATCTTTAATTTCTATAAAAAAATTCATTCTTTAATAAAAATCTTTATTTTTCATAATTCCTTGATAATTAAAAATGTTAATAAATTCTCCAAAATTCTCTCTCACATAACTTTGAAATTAAGTTTTTAAAAATTAATTTCCTTATTTAATATAAGTTATCTAAAATCTTAAGGAATGATTTAATTATTTATTCACTAAAATTAATAAATATCATATTTTAGGGAAAACATATTTTGTAAGCATAAATTTAATTTAAGAAGAATTGAGTACTTATTTATCAATATATTTAATTTATCTAAAATCATTGTATGTGGTTATCATAAATTTTTTATTTCTATTAATTATACTAAATTAATGACTATTTTATAAAGTTATGCTATGTTAGGGTTCTTTTAAACTTAGGTTTTCAAATATCATATGATATCGATGAAATTAAATTTATTTGAAGAGACGGGTATTCTAAAATCATTAGTTGAACAATTTATTGTCTATGAATAATATATTATATATAATTTAAATATGGAAATAATTTTTTAGTATTTCTTAAAAATAATAAAGAAGTTGATTGAGATTTTGAATTTGGGAGAGGTAAATATTTTTTTTCTTCAAATTTATAAGTGGGAGGAATTGATTTTTCTATCTCTAGGTAAATATACATTGGAATGGTTGAATAAGTTATTTATGTAATCCAAAATAATTTATTATATAATATTAATGGTTGGGGCACTTTCTATAGAGTATAAATAACAAGATTATAATCACATAGAGTTTAGAAAACTCATCATGTGTATGTTCTACTAAACCACTTCGGGATCAAATATCATAACTATTGTCCCATACCATGAAATATGTCAAAGTGCACAAAATACATATCACATCATTTATGTTAATAAAATTATATGTCCATTAAATGTTACCATGTATTTGGTATTTTATATCACAATAATGTAATGTTGGATCTTTAATGACTTAAGAAAATTTCCCTAGAGGTGCTGATAACAAGTTTTTTCATATAGTGGAGTGTTACTATTTGAATATAGATTTATATCATGGAACATAGATAATAAATGTTCTATTTCACTATGTAAATTTAAAAAATTCTAAGTTTATATAATCAAAGAAACAACCTAATTGATGGGGATGAGAAATGAAAAAGAAGATATTAAGATGGAATAGATATTTCCATTAATTCTGAATTATTAGAATCAAAGTGTGATAAATATTTTTATAAATCATCATTAAAATTATAAATTGATGAATATATACATCAATTACCACTTCATAATAGATTTCTATTCTAAAATGGGTATTCAACCAAGAATTTCAACTAATTATGTAGAAAGTGACATATGTCTTTACCATGCCATTTCCAAAGGATGAGTTTTTGATATTGATGTGTATAACGGATGGCCAACCTAATTTTTACTAGGGATAAGGTATGGTGACACATAATATCTATTATTTTAGTTTAATTGTTTTCTAAATGGATAAAATATAATAAAAATTCCAATCATAATTTTTAAATATATAGGGAGAATATATTTAGTGGACTTTTCAAAAGGGGAAAACTATATAGTCATAACTTATGTGTTTTATTGGTGATGTGTTAAGTTTTCTATGTTTTTTTTGAGAATGTGTTTAGGAATATTATTCAAAATTTTTATTGGAAAGTTTTTGAGATGTTGAGTTTGAAACATAACTAGAATAATCTATTTAGAAATATATTTCATTATCTCTAAGAGAAAACTATGATATTATTATTCATAGTACTTATTCCCCATATTATGTATTCTCTAGTGCATTTAGAATTATTAAATGATGATTCATTTATAATTTTAATGTTTTATTTCTTTTTAAGAGTTGATATTAAAATATAAATTTGGTGATCTTAGTGGGATGGATATTTTTTGAGATTCAAGGTGCCCCTGAAGGTGTTTCTCAATGTGGGATATTGATAACATGCAAGTTAAGTGGATGCATTGTTTGTCATTAGAGTTTTACATATTAATAATATAATTTTATTTCTTTAATCTAAATAACATTCTATAATCAATTAAATTTTGAGTTTTTAAATGAGGTGAAATGTATTTGGATGTTTTAATGTGTTTAGAAGTGTTCTTTTCATGGAGAATGGTGTTTTGATGAATTTATCAACAATAAATTTCAATGGAAAATGTTGACAATGGATATGAATTTGAATATGAAATTTAAATTTCCATTTAATGATAATGAATGTTAGAATATATCATGTTTATTATTTAGATAAAAGAGATTGTGTTTTGAATGAATTCAATAAGAATCAATTTATGTGTAATATAAAAAGTAGAATATGGAATGCACATAAGAGGTGGATGAATATTGTAGGATATCTACAAGTCATTTATTGAATTTGGAATTAATTTATGTGAATATTTATGGATTTTCATGAAGATATTAGTGGTTATTTTGTATATACAGAATTGTTATAAGAGTTTTTATAATTATTGAATTTTGGAGACTTCTCCTTGATAATGATAAATAAGTGAATAAAAATAGAAAATGTAGGGTAATTGAATATTGTGATCATTAGAAATTAAATTACCATATCATTTTATGTATAATGGAAGATATATTATAAATCAACTGTAATAGAGTGGAGTTAATTATTTTTTGTTAATAATTATTCTGGTTTGGTCATTTGATGATAATTTTCTTATTACTCAATAGTGTATTAAATCATTAAGGATTCATTTTATGTGACTCATGTTTGAAGATAATTCCTTCTCATTTTTATGCTTGATGTTTACTGATCATATGATCTTAGGGTTTTCACATAATTATAATGATAAAGACATATATTTCGGATAAGTAGCCCTATAAATTTCTTATTCCCACTATGATTTAATTTCTCAAAGTTGTTGGAAAGTTATAAAAATTAAAAAAATTAATCATATTATTATATGAAGAAGTTATTTCATTGGTTGAATGTATAAAAAATATGATTCATTGATTCACCCCCCATGAATTGATGAAAATAATAATACTTATGCATATCTAGGTATCCTAAAACATAACAGTTTTAGGTTTTTTTAACTAGGTATTAAACTAATTTTTTCTAGTTTACATTAATAAATCATTAACCAAAAAGGTTCTTATAATTTTATATTATAAAAAACGAAATCCATAATTGTGTTTCAAAGTTTATGGTCTTATATCATAAACAAGTATGTCACATAGTTTAAAATCTGGACATATAGGACATTATTCCATATATTTTAACATCATACAATTATGAAAACAGGTCATAATATGATTTTTTGTAGGAATCACAATTATTAGGAAATAACGGGGAAAATTCACAATAAATAATTTATATATTTATATACCAAGAATTCCTGCATTGAATTTTTCTAGGACTAAATCATTGTTTTAAAAGATTTGAAACCCTTTTTAAAAATTTGTAATGGTGATTTATAGAACAGAATGTTTTTTAATTTATATTTATATAATATGGACTATATGGAACAATAGAGTTTAAGGTATTAGAATTCAGATTGAATTTTAATATATTTTATTCTCTTGTAACGTTTAGAGCTTCCAATAAGAATTTCATTTAACTAGTTTATCATGAATTTGACCAAATGTTAATAGTATCTTTAATGAAGTTGGAATTACTATAAAAAATGTATTGGGGGGGAGGATGGATTCCACAGGGCCAATGATTTTATACCATACACACCTATGTATCCCAATAATAATTTAATTGATCAACACATGATTCCTAGAAGGGTATCCATCAAAAACACTTGTCCCACAAGTATAAAGAGTGCAATGAACCCATGTGAGAGGGACATAGAGGGGGAAACAATGATAATTATTTTTTATCAACTATTTAGGAGAAATGAGTGATGAAATTAAAGAGAGGGTATATACATACATAAGGCAGGTGTTTATAGTGTCAATCATTATCATTAAAATATAAAAAGCATACAATATGTTGTTCTTTAATTGGGATTTCAAATACCGGTGGATGATGGGGTTTCAATGATCAATTAACACTTAATACTTGTTAAGGAAATGATAAACCCAAATTAGAAAGATCAAAAAATCTATATAAAAACTAAAAAATCAAAATAAATAAATTTTTTTATATACTTTACAGTAATTATTAATTTCAAGTTAGTATTCATTCTTAATTTGAGATGACGATCTCTTAGCGATAGTCAAAGGATTCCCACCTCTATGGTCTGTCCATGGGATAAAAATATATCACCCATCATGGAGGTGGATTCTCATCACTTCCAAAGGTATGTTACTTCATCAAAATTAAAAACCTAATTAGATAATGGTATATTAAAGGAATTAGTAAAAATAATTATAAGGAATATAACTAATTACCATTCCACAACCAATTTATAAAATTCCCGAATGATTTAAAAAAACATTGGTAAATTGTGTGGAGTTACCACTATTTTGTACCCATTATCCATGCACCTAAATCTTATGTTTATTTATTATTATTGTTTTAATGATATTATACAAGGAAAA